>JAJHZJ010000089.1:14043532-14643532 GCA_023548195.1 Bettongia penicillata ogilbyi | reverse complement strand
GGGATCACGATTTGAGAGTGGGGTTCAGTAGTTTAGGATTAAAGGAGAGTGGAAACAATAAAAGGAAAGATTCATTCTTCTATTTTGAATCACAGCAATTCAGAGAATATAAGAAAAAGTTCTCACTAAATATAGGCAATAAATGATCATGCTCAAGCAATGGTAGCTCAGTCCTAGGTTCCAGTTAGGATGTTGATTATCCCCCTTGTTGCTGTTATGGAAAGGAAGTGTTAAGATTTTAATTGACACTGTCAGGGTAGCCAGATGGAAAGGGATCTCTGTCTAAACCCTTGATGGATATGTAGGCCTAAGACATGGTTGATTGACTTACTCCATTGTAAACAAAGGCAGCCCTGCCCCAGTTAGGAACTCAGATGCTGATTTGATTTTCATCCCAAGGATGGTGAAAAATGGTTGAGGCTTTGTTGCTAAGATGCTGTAGTGGTCTAGAGGATAAGAAAACATGCATGACATAACCTCAGTAAAATCTCAACCACCTGAGGTTACTCAATCAGGGTGTAGTCCTGGCTGCAGTGGACAGCACTAGGGTTCTCACATATGTGACTTTGATTGATTCTCCTGTTTTGACTTCAAGACTGGGTATTTGGGGCAAAAATTGATCTGTCGACTAGGTTAACTTTTGAAAAACCCAACAGGTATTTCCCGAAACCTCAGTTTCTAAGGGGAGTATTATTTCTTATTAAGAAATCATTAGAGGGCGGAGCCAAGATGGCGGAGTAGAAGGACGCATTTTTACGAGCTCCGAACCCACAACCCATTGAATTAAGGTAAAAAGAGATCCCCATAAATTTTGAATCACTGCAGGGGGTGCATAAATATAGGGGAAGAGATTTCCATTACAGTGAGCCCTGGAGAGCCGTCCCTGGGGTCCATTGCGCCCCGGAAAGTGGACCCCACCCCAACGCTGCCCTGGTCGCGGCCCCAGAGAAGCTGACCCGAGCAGGCTTCAGAGACAGAAGCTCCGGTGGAAGCCTTGGCAGCCGGGAAAGTCCCTCCGCCCACAGAAGCTACAGGTCAGTGAGAGAGAAAGCTGGGCTAGGGGAGGGGAGCAGAGCGTCTCCGTGACTCGGGCCCCCTCAGGAGGAAGTGGCAGCGGCAGAGACAGGGGCAGGAAGCGGCGGAGGCAGAGGAGTGGGCAGAGGGTGAGGCAGCAGCGGCAGCAGACAGGATCTTCATTACTGAAAGTCTTTACAACCAGAGGGAGCTGAGCCTGGGAGACGGCCCTGCCCCCACCCTGCTCTATTACTGAAGGCATCCGTATTAAGCCCCTGAGGGAAATGAGCCTCGGAGGCGGGCCCTCCACCCTGCCCGCACCTGCTCCCTTCCTGAAAGTCTCTGCATAAAGCCCCCGAGGGAACTCAGCCTGGGAGGTGGCTCTGCCCCCACCCCAGCGCCAATTTGAATCTCAGAGGCCAAGCACTAGCTGGGCGGATCCAGGCGGGGGTGGAAAGGAATTTCAGAAGTCAAGTAACTGGCTGGGAAAATGCCTAGAAAAGGAAAGAAAAATAAGACTATAGAGAGTTTTTTCCAACAAATGCAAATGATCCCGACCTTCGGATCTGATGGTGAGGATGAGGACGTATTCTTGCCATCAGGGAAAGACGTGGAGGGCGGGGCCTCAGTACCCCAGACACCCCAGGGGGGTAGCGGGTGGGCTCAGGCCTTGGAAGAGCTCAAAAAGGATTTTGAAAAGCAAGTTAGACAGGTGGAGGAAAAACTGGGAAGAGAAATGACAGAGATCCAAGAAAAGTATGAAAAACGGGTCAATACCTTGGTAAAGGAGACCCAAAAAAATTCTGAGGAAATTAACACCTTGAAAAATAGGCTCACTCAATTGGCAAAAGAGGTTCAAAAAGCCAATGAGGAGAAGAATGCTTTCAAAAGCAGAATGAGCCAAATGGAAAAAGAGGCTCAAAAGCTCACTGAATTTAATAGTTCTCTCAAAATGAGAATGGAACAGATGGAGTCTAATGACTTTACGAGAAACCAAGAAATCACCAAACAAAACCAAAAGAATGAAAAAATGGAAGAGAATGTGAAATATCTCATGGGAAAAACAACTGACCTGGAAAATAGATCCAGGAGAGACAATTTAAAAATTATGGGACTACCTGAAAGTCATGATCAGAAAAAGAGCCTAGACATCATCTTCCATGAAATTATCAAGGAAAACTGCCCTGACATTCTACAACCAGAGGGCAAAATAAGTATTGAAAGAATCCATCGATCACCACATGAAAGAGATCCAAAAAGAGAAACTCCTAGGAACATTGTGGCCAAATTCCAGAACTCCCAGCTCAAGGAAAAAATCTTGCAAGCAACTAGAAAGAAACAATTCCAATACTGTGGAAATACAATCAGGATATCTCAAGATCTAGCAGCTTCTACATTAAGGGATCGAAGGGTGTGGAATAGGATATTCCAGAAGGCAAAGGAGCTAGGACTCAAACCAAGAATCACCTACCCAGCTAAACTGAGTATAATACTTCAAGGGAAAATATGGTCTTTCAATGAAACAGAGGACTTTCAATCATTCTTAATGAAAAGACCAGAGCTGAAAAGAAAATTTGACTTTCAAACACAAGAATGAGAAGAAGCATGAAAAAGGAAACAGCAAAGAGAAGTCTTAAGGGACTTACCAGAAGTGAACTGTTTACATTCATACAGGGAAAGACAATATTTCTAACTCTTAAAACTTTTCAGTATCTGGATAGTTGGTGGGACCACACATACACATGTACATGCATGCACACACATACACACATGCACACACATATAGAGACAGAGAGCACAGATTGAACTGAATAGGATGGGACCATACCTTAAAAGAAATTAAGGTAAATGGTGAGAGAGAAATGTAGTGGGAGGAAAGAGGGGGAAATGGAAGGGGGTAACTATATGTCATTTAAGAGACAAGTAGGAGATGTTTTTAGTGGAGGGAAAAAGAGGAGAGCTGAGGAAAAAAAAAACAAAAAAACAAGAAGTTTGCCCTCATCACATTTGACTAAACGAAGGAGTGAAATGCACACTCATTTTGGTATGAAAACCTATCTTACAGTATAAGAAAGTGGGGGAGAAGGAGATATTGTGGGGGGAGAGGGGGGCGGGGATGATGGAAGGGAGGGCAAAGGGAGGAGGGAGCAATTGGAAGTCAACACTTGGGGAGGGACAGGATCAAAAGACAGAAGAGAAACAATGAGGGGCAGGTTAGGAGGGATGGTAATTCAGTTAGTCTTACACAACACGACTATCAGGGAGGCCATTTGCAAAACTACACAGATATGGCCTATATTGAATTGCCTGCCGTCCCAAAGAGAATGGGTGGGGAAGGAGGGATGGGGAGAATTTGGAACTCAAAGTTTTAGGAACAATTGTTTAGTATTGATGTTGCAACTAGGAAAGAAGACATACAGTTAATGAGGAATAGAAAGTCATCTGGCCCTACAAGAGAAAAGAGAAGATGGAGACAAGAGAAGGGAGGGATGACAGAAGAGAGGGCAGATTGGAGATAGGGAAAATTAGAGTGCTTGGGGTATTGGGGTGGGGGGAGGGGATAAAAGGGGAGAAAATTTGGAACCCAAAAATTTGTGAAAATGAATGTAAAAAGTTAAATAAAATAAATTTAAAAAAAATAAAAAAAAATTAAAAAAAGAATTCATTACTGAGTGAAATGCTCTCTTTGAGAAAATCTACCACATCTCAGACCTTATGTTAACATCAGTCCTTTCTCAGTTCACCACCTTGTGCTTTTTCTCTGCTGTCTTTCGCTGTCTATAATAGCATAACATGTACACATGGCATGTGAGCAAGGAGCTCTGATTTCATAATACCTTCTTTAAACATTTCCTGGGACTGTATTAAAGACACAGCTAGGACCATGGTGGTAGTATACATTCAAACAATGCATGGTTGTCCAGACCACTTACCTGAACAATTTCAATGAGGATATGAATTTGAATGCTTGCTTGAAAGGACTGATACCTTAGCGGCTCCACTACCCAGCAAAGCTTCCTCCTCATTCCCCTCTCTTTGTTTCTGACTTCCATTGTGTTATCATGGATTAAGCTGTTTTTTTCCTGGCAAATTGACAAAGCAGCTCTCAAGACTTTATTGGCCCAGAGGGCTAAGGCCCAAGCTGTACAGTGTCTTCATAGCTTCTTGCCAAATTATGAAAACTTTCTGGACATGTAATGAAATAAAAGGCCTATCCATGTGAGTTGGAGCCCTTCAGATTAGGTTTTCCTGAGAAGAGGTGAGTCACTACACTATGCCCTCTTTCCAAGCTAAGTCCCTACTGAATACCCTTTCTATTCCATGTCTAAGTAAATCTCCATTTGTTAACTATTAAATGATGAATACCATAAGAGTGCTTCATTTGTTTAAGTATCAAATCTAAACTAATAGAGGTCTTAATCAGGCTCTCCCCAGTTCACCTCAGTGAGATGAATGGTGTTTCATTTTTAATTATTTGTTAAAGAGATTCATTAGCTTGAAATGACACAAGATAATCATCCTATAAATATTGACACTTCCTAAGAAATATCTAAAGTTCAATCATCTGTGACTGGACCCAGATGTGGATATCACTGACAATTAATTTGTTTTTTTTTTCTAATCCCAAAATAAAGTAAAAAAAAAGAAGCTGATACAGATATAACTTCAGTCTTGCAATATAACCCATGGAATAATGGAACCTTTAATTCCGTCCTGACTTACAACACATACAATTAATTTGGGTGGAAATAAAAAGAGCCTCAGAAACCTTTTGGTCCTATACAGAGTTCAAAATGTGGTTGCTGAAAAGCTGGAAAATTGTTAAGATAGTCACTAACCTGACTGGTACTCCTCTGCACTCAAAGCGACAAAAGTTTGTGAAAATAAGGTATTGCATTCATTGACTAAGCATAGAGTCAAATCAAAGTTAACCCAGAAAACATACATGGCCTTAGTAAGTGGTGCATCTCTGTTCCTCCTCTCCTTTTCCCATTCATGAAACTTCCCACTCTGCTAGTATCTCTCAGAAAAAACATGGGAATCATAAATGCAGTCCATGATGAATTTGATCAACTCTTTCATCTTTAAGTCTCTTGCATCTATAAATTTCCCTTAAGAGTTTAGCAGCTTAGTTGTTTTAAACTTTTGAAAGTACTCCTTACCTGTTGCTTTTACCACAGAAGCAAAGATTGTCATAGGTCATTCAATCTTTGCTTCTAAGAAAAACTATAAAAATGACAATTAGCTTCATTATGTAGTCTTTTGTTGATAATTGTATTTACATACTTTTCTTGCGTTCTACTTTTATATTTGGTTGCAAAATAAATAATCAGTAACTCTTACTGCCCTGCTGTTTTTTATTTGTTTGGGTTTTTTAAAGAATGCCTCTAAAAACGTTGTCTCATGCAAAGTTTTTCTTTTCTTTTACTTATTAGGCTCACCTTTATTAGATATTTGATTTTGTAGCTTGAGATCTTTTGCTTTTTGTAAAGTGATATTCCATTATTTACAATGATTCTTTGTGAACGTGGAACAAAAACATTATTATTCAATTTCTCTCTCTTTAATAGTTGAAGTTTTTCTCTTTCATTGTTTAAAAAAATCTTTTTTATTGAAAATGTTCAATTTATCTTGAAATCTGTTTTTTGTTTATTTTTAGCAGATTCTTTCCATTAATCTTTTAGTGTCTGTATAAAAAATCTGAGCAATTTTCTTCTACTACTTCCTGCATTATGTTTTTTAAATGTACCATATTCTGAGAGAGCTTTAATCTTCAGTTGTCTTCATCAATCTTATATTCAAGATAAATTGCTTTGCTTTCTACAAAATTGTATTATTTTATGACATTTAATAATATAGCTAAAATTCAGTCTTTTTTTTCCTTCTGTCAAATTTTCATGCAATTTATTTTATTTTTTTGTTCCAAATATTATGTTCTCTTTCTGTCTCTCTTGATTTTCTACTTCTTTGGAGAGATTCTAAATTATTCATGAATTTTCCTACCCAGAAATTTCTGGAATTTTTGAAATATATTACTGAGAATTATAATTTTTAAAAACCTAAGTTAATTCCATAGTTTATTTTTAAATGATTTTTATTTCCATTTGGAATCAATTTATGATTTCTTGCTCTTCTTTCTTGATTCCTGTGCCATTTAAAGGATTTTTTTCTTCAGTAAGACCATGTTATTTCATATTTCTTCATATAGTAATTTTTGTTTAACATTTATTTTATCTTAGAGATTCTACTCAATCTTGCCTTTAATTTTAAGATATTCTTTGATAGTCTTGTGCTCAAGACTTTAAGGTAGGTTGTTTTTAGCTTGTATTCTTTATTGTTCACTCTGTTTCCTACATTTTCACCTGACGTATAAGCTCTTAAGTCTTTGGATGCTAGATGACCTCAGTCCCTCACATTTCACGATTTTGAGGCTTATAGTCAAGCCTTAAAAATAGGAGCACTTTGAGGGGAGAGGTATTATCTCAGATGGTTTTCAATTCACCTTTGTCTCTCTGCTGGTCACAAGTTCAACTCTTTCTTTTTACTGAAGCCTCAGTCATGTTTCCCCCTTATATCTCAGATTCACTTATCACAATAGCTTCATAATCTCCCTTGTGGAAAAAACTTGAACAAGTTCCAGTTATTACTTGCATCATGCCAACATCACCACTTGCCAAATCCTTGCTCAATTCCTATATAGCCATATAAGGGAGGGAAGGGATTTCATAGTAAAAGCAAAACTCACTTTCAATTAAATAAGCAATTATTAAGCATCTAATTTGTATAAGATACTGTTACTATGCCCTGGAGCCACAAAGATAAGAAAATTACTCAGTTCCTCCCTCAGAAGAGCTTATAGTCTAGTGCAAGAGGGTATAAAATAAATTTACAAAATAATAAAAGTTACAATATAATTGCATAGAAAAAATTAAGTTCTGAATCACAAATGGAGGAAAGATTTTTTTCTATGTTTCAGAATCTGAAAACATATGTAAGTGAGAGCACCTAGGCTAGAAGTCATAAATTTTCATCATGTAGAAAATTGGGAGTCAAATTATTGCAAGAATGGAGGATACATATGCTAAGAGGCAGGGGAAAAACAGAAAAATATGGTTAAGAAATGGGACTATATGTAATATGGAATCCCTATATTTAGGCAGTATTTAATAAATTTGCAAATATAACTTCTACTTTATCATGTAGGTAATAGTAAATACTAATGCTTTTTTTAAGTGGATAATGGCACTTAAACTAGCCATTTTTAGTGTTCTTTAATCATGCAGGGGCTATGTTCCCTATCATATCTAAAGTGCTTCTACTCATTTTTAAGCTTTAAAATTCCACTCCCTTTTTTGACCATTCTCTCCCTACTCAGTCCTGTGATTTTCCATGTGGCAGTTAGTCATGAAAAGGAGCATGGTGTAGCAGGAAGAATTTTGGATTTTGC
Source organism: Bettongia penicillata ogilbyi (assembly GCA_023548195.1). Classification (NCBI taxonomy): domain Eukaryota; kingdom Metazoa; phylum Chordata; class Mammalia; order Diprotodontia; family Potoroidae; genus Bettongia; species Bettongia penicillata. Next base: position 14,636,070 of record JAJHZJ010000089.1, on the reverse strand, counting down.
ATCAGGAGAAATGTGGATTTGAATCTGAATTTTGAAACTTGCTCTGTATCTCTGGGCATGAAAATGAGTATTTCTTTAACTGAGGTAATAAAAGAATTTTAGATTTAGAATCTGATGACTTGGGTTTGAATCCAAGATTTGCTGGAAGAACTTTGTGTCATTTGACATCTCCTAGTCTCATTTTTGTCAGTTATAAATTAAAGAAGTGGGACCTGCTAACCTAAACTCTCTTGCCATTATAAATTCATATTCTTTTATAACTCTTCTGTAAAATAAGAATTATAAAAATTATACTATCTACTTCATAGAGTTGCTTTTAAAGAAAGTTCTTTATAAACTTCAAAGTGTCATATGAATGTATTCTTTTAAGGAAGAAGGAATGAAATGTCCTGCTAATTCATGTTCTGAACAGAAACTGGTGATGTTTAGTTATACAATCTTACATTGTTCTGCCATTGGACCATTACAATATCTGCTATAACCAACTATTGATGTGGGTATCTAAATATATAGAGTACGTATTATGTAAGTTTAAAATAGAATCCCCTATTCTATTTGTGTACCACAGAGCTTGGGCACATGATTAGAAATCATTGATCATTTCATTTCAGTTGTAACCCAGATTCTTTGGCTAGGAGCATCTGTGAAGCAGGACTTATCAAAATCAAAAAGAAAAATGGAAATTTGGAGAAAATTTTAAGGATATGTAGCAAAATGAGACAAATTTATTTAAAAAGAACCATTTCACAATTGATACATGGTCAAAGGGTATGAATTGGCACCTTTCAGAAGAAAAAGTCAAAGCTTTCAATAGTTATGTGAAATCACTACAGATTAGAGAAGTGAAACTTAAAACAACTCTGAGGAATCATTTCACACCTATTACGTTGGCTAACATGACAGAAAAGGAAAACGACAGATGCTGAAAGGGATGGAAAATTTGAGAGTTTTTAACTAGATCAACCATTCTAGAGAACTATTTGAAACTATGCCCATAGCACTATGCTTACCCTTTGACTCAGTAATACCAGTACTACATCTATATCCATCTATAGAGAAAGAAATGAACACATCAAAACATACTTTGTTTGCTTTATTCAAACATACAAAATCAATACACCTGAAATAGAAGTACCCAAAACAGATGCACACAATTAAAATAATGGGCTTTAGCAGAATCTATTTTCTTCTGCTGAAGTAAAAAAAGGCAAGAGTAACACTTATTATCTCAGACAAAGAAAAGGCAAAAATAGATCTAATGAAGAGATAATCAGGGAAACTAAGTCTTGCTAAAAGGCACCATAGATAATAAAGTAATATCCGTACTAAATATATATGCACAAAAATGACATAACATTCAAATTCTCAAAGAAAAAGTTGAATGAATTACAGGAACTATACGACTGGAGTCCCTCAATTTTCCCCTGTCAGAACTGGATAAATTGAAACATAAAGTGAATATGAAAGGAGTTAAGGAGATGAATAGGATTTAACGAAATTTAAACATAAAAGACCCTTTTAAGAAATTCTATGGAAGTAGAAAGGAGTATCCCCTTTTCTTAGCTGTACATGACATCTTCACAAACTTTGGCAATGTATTAGGACATTAAAAACTGCAAACAAATGCAGAAAAGAAGAAATAGTAAATGGACTTTTTTCAGCTTATATAAAATATATATTCCATAAAGGGCTGTGGAAGCACAAATTAAAAATGAACTGTATCTAAGCAATGTAATCCCAAAAAATAGTGGATCAAAGAACAAATCATAGAAACAATAGGTGTGTGTGTGTGTCTGTGTGTGTGTATGTGTGTGTTTGTCCTTCGTTGCCAAAGAAGACCATACCATCAGAGAAATAATGACATGACTTACATTTGACTTTGTTTTGAATGACGGAGGGCTGTGCAGGTCAGCAGCTTCACTTCTCCTCCAGAATCATCTGAATCCAGTGACCATATATATTCATTAGGATGACTGGAGATGACCAGGATGAGGCAATTAAGGTTAAGTGACTTGCCCAAGGTCACACAGCTAATGAGTGTCAAGTGTCTGAGGTAAGCTGTGAACTTAGGTCCTCCTCACTCCTGCGCTGGTGCTCTATCCACTGCACCACCTAGCTGCTCCTTAGAAACAATAAATAATAGGGCAACATATCAAATTTTGCAAGATGCAGCCAAAACAGTAAAACAGTACTTAATGGAAAATTCATGTTTCCAAACGACACATATTTCACATCTTTCCTCTTTTTAACATCAACTGACTTTGCTTTATAGTTTCTTGATGTCTCATGTAGCCATTAGCTGCGATTTGCCCAATTCTAATTTTTTAAAAAAGGTTATTGTCTATTTTCATCAATGAAGCTTTGTACCTATTCCACTATTTAACTCATCTTGACTTTTTTTCCCCACAGAGTGGAAGAGGTCTTTTTTTCAGAGATGTTTTGTACCTCTTTTACTATTTGACCAAATCTGTTTTTAAAGTGTTACTTTCTTCAATAATTTTGTGCATTTTTCACCAAATTTCTCATTGTTTTGTTTCTTGTTTCTTGGGGTTTTTTGAGGTAATTGGGGTTAAGTGTCTTGTCCAGGGTCACACATCTAGGATGGCCAAATTTCAACCCAGGTACTCCTGACTCCATAACTGATACTCTATCCACTGTACCACCTAGCTTCCCCTATTCATTGTTTTTCAATATTTTTTTATTGCTCTTCTTTCATTTCCAAATATTTTTCTATTTCTCTTATTTGATTTTAAAAGTAATTTTTTTAGCTCTTCTATAAATTCTTATTAGGCTTCTATCCAATTCACATTTTTCCCCTTCAGGGTTTTACTTGTAACTGTTTTGACATCATTGTCTTCTTCTGAATTGTTTTGATCCTTCCTATCATTGGAGTTTTTGTTCTGTTTTTTTTTCTGTTTGTTCATTTTTCCTATTTCTTGATTTTGAACTTTTTGTTAAAGTTGGGCTTTACTCTAATACACTTGGGCCAATACACTATCCCAAGCTTTAGATTTTTTTCATCTGCTGTTTTCAGAACTAGATCTGAGGGTCTGGTACTTCCAAGGTGGTGTTATCTGGAAGAGGTAATCACTACTCTCCTGGTCTGTGTTGTGGTCCTTATCCAAGAAGGGCCCTTGATCTCTTAATGCAGCAAGTATCATTGCTTCTTAACACTGTACTTTTCTCCTTCCTATAATTGAAACCTAGAAGCTAGTATGGGAAAGAGTTGCCAAACACCACCCTGCCCATTGTCCAGTACTAGCACAGGACAGTTTGTGATCTCTTTCTGATCAGTTCCTCATTTTCCTTACTGTCTCTGGGCTGAGAGCTACCAAAGTTGCTGCTACTTTTGTTTTCACCACCAAGACCCACATCTGGTATTGCCACAATATATGCTCCACCATATGGTGGGTTGTCCCCCACCATAGTGTCACAGACTCTTCCTTCCATGCTCCTAAGTTGCCTCAGGAAAATATTTCATCAAGACCCTTTTTAGGCTTTGCACTCTAGAATTCATTTTGAGTTTTTATATTAAAACTGTTTGGAGAGGAATGTTGGGAGAGCTCATGTATAGTCCTTCCTCTACTGTGTCATAGTGCTTTCAAACTATACAAGAAATTTCAATGCCCTTTGAAGTCCCCTTTTCATTATTATTAAATTGGATAGGGTAAATTGGTTGTACATATCTCAAAATTCTTTCTTTTAAACAAATCTTCATCCCCTAGTCATAGTCAGTCTAGACATGCCTCTGCTTGTGGTTTGAGTGCCTCTGTAGGTTTTAAGACATGTTAATATCCTAGGTTTGTGTTTCAGGCTTTGGAACGAGGAAACCTGTATCACTCCCATAACTTTTATATTGTTTTCAGATTTTGGCTTTCAAAATGTTCTTCTTCACAGTGACATGCAAATTTGGCTGGAATGTAGAATGAGTAAAAGTCTAATAAGCCAGTAAATGTAGGTTGAGATAGACTGGGAATAGCTTTGAATATGAAGCAGAAGGATCATGGAATCATAGATAGAGAACTGAAAAGGATCCAAAAGACCATCTGGTCCAACACCATCACTTTACAGAGAGGAAAACTTAAGTGCAGAGAGGTTTAATGATTTATTTGTCCAAGATTATACAGGGACTAATTGAGAGAAAAAAATTTTTGAACTCCAACCCTCTGACCCTACATCCAACACCCTTCCCACTATCCTAGAAGTGATTGGTAGACACTGGAACTTCTTAAGGGGAATGGAAAGTAGGCTGTAATGATAATAGGTTATTTTTCTTATTTCAACTAACCTTTGAGGAGAAGCTGTATAAGTATCATCATATCTACTTTACTTACTTGGAAATGGAGCATCATAGAGAGCAAAGCAATCTCCTAAATTCCCAAGGCTAATGAAGAGATCAGGACAGGGCTCAAACCCATGTTTCCTGTTTCTCAGTCCAGTGCTTTTTCTACTATATGTCATCACTTTATAAGTTGTAGAAGGATATGTGAGTCTAATGAGAAAGGGAGAAAAAAAGTACCTGTTCCAATATACCACCAAATACTAAACATAAGATTAAGTATTTAGTGATGTGTCCCAGTTCTATCTCCATCTAAAAGTTTTTAGGAATACAAAGAAGAAAAAATGAAATCATCATCATCATCATCATCATCAATAGTAGCAATACTAGTACTAGTAGCAGTACTAGTAGTAATAGTAGCAGTAGTAACATTTATAGGGGATATGGAACAAGCATTTATATATACTATGTGCCAAGCAGTATGCTAAGTACTTTACAAATATTTTGTCACATTTATTTTTTTACAAAAATTCTAGGAAACGATGTATTCAATCCATTTAAAAGAAAGGAAATTGAAATGAGGATATATGTATTCTGAAGTCATACAATTAGTATTAGTTTGTATAAAATTTTCAATTGGATGTATTTCTCCCCAACTCAGCCTCTAACTCTTTATCATGAATCTGGACTATTATTATTTATAATAGTAGTCTACTTGGACAAGGACAAGCATAGATGAGAAGAAAAAGATATATAAAACAGAGAGGTCTGATTCTTTATACAGCAGTCTCTCTGTGTCTCTCTCTGTCTCTTCAGAGTCGAGACTAGTACCAAGTATCTTCGGTCCTTATTCCCGTGCTTATTTTCTGGGTAGTCTTTGGATTATCCTTAGCTCATTTCATTAAATTTCAGGGCAAAACTAGGGCCTCTGGATTGACTCTTGGCATCTTTACAGATGAAGCACAGTCCATAGATCCCATTTTTAAAATTTGTGTCTCCAAATATACCCACTCCAGGCTCAGTCTGATCCTATGAATTCAACACTTGACTAGCTAGGCACTGAATGACTTTGTACTGTTCTGTATTGTTCAGTTCAAGAGTCAGGCACATTGAGGCTTCCTCCACCTTTTAGCTTTGATGTCAGAACTCTGAGTTCTCAGAACATTAAGTTCTGTGGCAGGGTTTCTAATCTGAAAATATCTTTTTGAACAGCCTGGTCACTGATGAAGAATGCTCTGATGTTGCTGTTAGTTCCATGTCTTGTTTATAACACCAAAGAATCACTTCTTCAGCTGGGGGGTTCTTTCATTCATTAGATGCTCATTATGTTATTATAGCTAAAAATCACTTTCTTTTATCGTCCTACATCATGAGATATGAAATGTCATGAGTAACAGGTTGATATAATGATAAAGAAAGAAGCTATAGTTCCATCTATAGTATTTTTACTACTACTAAACGACTGCTACTGCTACTACTACCACTGCTCCTCCTCCTCCTCCTCCTCCTCTTCTACTGGTGCTGCTGCTGCTGCTACTTACCACTATTAGCTAACATTCATATTTGAGCCTTTTAAAGTTTACAAAGCAACATGTGTATGTATGTATGTATGTATGTGTGTGTGTGTAAAACCTCATTTGATCTTCATAACAATCCTTTTATGTAGTTGTTATTATTATAACAATGAGGAAAACTGAGTCTGAGACAGATTAGTCAATTTGCCCCAGATGCCACAACTAGAAAGTATCCAATGTAGGATCTGAACTCAGGTTTTCCTGATTCCAAGTCTTTATCTATATCTTAAAGTGTTATTAAATTTAATTAAGCAAAAACATCAGTACGCATATGGGACAAAGTAAGAGAAAGTACTATTCAAATCCAATTCTATTCATACCCCCTCATTTTAGCAATGAGGATCAGTGAGTGGCTCCAGGCCATACAAAGGTACTGCAGAGAGAAGTAGAATTCATAGACTCCTGCATCTCTGAGTACCAGATTAGGATTCTACCAGACTAGTATTCTGACTAGCACCATTTGACCTAGAGGGCCCTTGGAGTCAAGCAAAGAGTCCTGGGTCTGGAGGACCCATATTTGCTGTTTACTCAACACGTAACTTTGAGCAAATCTTTTCAGCACTTTGGCCTTCAGATTCTACATCAAAATTAGGGAATTTGGTCAAATGACCTTGAAAGGCCACTGGACATCTAAAGTTAAAAAGTTAACAATGAATTGCTAAAAAGTTAACAATTAAGAGACTACTACTTACCAGGCAGTTCAAGATAGGAAAACTTGTTGATTTCTTTAGACAACTAATTCTACTAACTTTGTATGTTGGTTCTTGTCCTGTCTTATTTAGGGGTGACTAGGTAGCACAGTGAATAGAGACTCAGTCTCAGTTTTCCTTGAGGTCAGACACTCTGTTAGGTGCTGGGGCAAAGAAGACAAAAATAAAATGGTGCTTGACTCGAAGGTGATTTACATAGGGGTCATTTCTTAAGTACTTACCGTGTGTGGGCACTGTGCTAAGAGCTTTGCAAACATTATATTATTTGATTTACACTCCAAACCGTTGGAGTTGGTGCCATCATAATACCCATTTTCCAGTTTAGAAAATTTAGGGGGCCAAAGCCAAGATGGCAGAGTAGTAGTCTAGCTCTCCCCCCACAGACCATAGAATATCTGTAAACAATGACTCTCAACAAATTCTAGAGCAGCAGAAGCCACAGATCGACAGAGTGAAAGAGATTTCTAGCCAAAGGTAACCTGAAAGGCTGACAGGAAAGGTCTATCTCATGGGACGCTGAGCTGAGTGGAGCCCAGCACTAGCCACATGGCAAGGAGGAACAGGACCAGAAGAGGCCTCTGGGTCAGAATCCCCAGCAGGAAAGGTCTCAGATACCTCAACCCAAAAGCGCCAAAGAAAGTTTCAAAGGTCAACAAGAAGGCATTCCCTACTGGACGAGAAGGGACCAAGGTCCCCCCAGCATTGGCCCCAGGGGGCAGCAGCATCAGTGGTGACTGCAGCAGTGGGTGCCTATTTGTGAAGCACTCAGCCTAAAGTCTCTGGAGGGATTGAGCAGGTGATCTGAATCTCAGCCCTGAGCACATTCCTGGGGTGAGGAGGAGCACTAGGAAATCTCCTCTTGACAAAGGATTCAGAAGTTAAGTAACTGGCTGGGAAAATCTCAAATAAGGGGAAAAAATAAGACCACAGAAGGTTACTTTCTTGATGAACAGCTATTTCCTTCCATCCTTTCTGATGCAAAAGAACAATGCATACTATCAGAGGAAGTCAAGGCTTCTGCATCCAGTACCTCCAAAATGAATATGTAATGGACACAGACCATGGAAAAACTTGAAAAGAGAGTCAACAACTTGCTAAAGGAGACCCAAAAAATGCTGAAGGAAATATCTTTAAAAATAGGCTAACTCAACTGAAAAAGAGTTCCAAAAAGCCAATGATGAGAAGAAGGCTTTAAAATGCAGAATTAGCCAAATGGAAAAGGAAATTCAAAAGCTCGCTGAAAAAATAGTTCTTTAAAAATGAGAGTGGAACTGAGGGAAGCTAATGACCATGTGATAAACCAAGAAGTTACAAAACAAAAACAAAAGAATGAAAAAATAGAACACAATATGAAATATCTCATTGGAAAAACAACTGACCCGGAAAATTGATCCAGGAGACACAATTTAAAAATTATGGACTACTTGAAAGCCATGATCAAAAAAGAGCCTAGACATCATCTTTCATGAAATTATCAAGGAAAACTGCCCTGATATTCTAGAACCAGAGGACAAAATAAATATTTAAGGATCCACCACTCACCTACTGAAAGAGACTCAAAAAGAGAAACTCATAGGAATATTGTGGTCAAATTTCAGAGTTCCCAGGTCAAGGAGAAAATATTGCAAGTAGCAAGAAAGATACAATTCAAGGACTGTGGAAATACAATCAGGACCTGGCAGCTTTTGCATTAAGAGATCAAAGGACTTGGAATAGAAGATTCCAGAAGTCAAAGGAGCTGGGATTAAAACCAAGAATCACCTACCCAGCAAAATTGAAAAAGGGAAAAAAATGATCCTTCAATGATATAGAGGACTTTCAAGTATTCTTTAAGAAAAGACCAGAACTGAAGAAAAAGTTTAACTTTCAAACACAAAAATCAAGAGAAGCATGAAAAGGTAAACAGGAAAGAGAAATCATAAAGGACTTTATAAAGTTGAACTGTTTATATTCGTATCTGGAAAGATAATATTTGTAACTCTTGAGACTTTTCTCAGTATTTGGTTAAGTGGAGGAATTACACACACGTACACACACACACACACACACATACACACACAGGCAGGTTGAGTTGAATCAGAAGGGATGATATCTATAAAAAATAGAATCAAGCGGTGAGAGAGGAATATATTGGGAGGAGAAAGGGAGAAATGGAATGGGGCTAATTATCACTCATAAAAGAGATAAGTATTTTTTTTCAATGAAGGAGAAAAGGGGGGAGGTAAGAGGGGAAAAGTGAGGCTTACTGTCTTCACATATGGTTTAAGGAGAGAATAACATGCTCACTCAATTTGGTATGAAAATCTAGCTTACACTACAGGAAACTAGGTGACAAGTGTGGGATGAGGGGGATGATAGAAGGGAGGGCAAAAGGGAGAAGGGAGTAATTAGAAGTAAACACTTTTGGGAAAAGACAAGGTCAAATGAGAGAATAGAATAAATGGGGCACAGGGTAGGATGGAGGGAAATATAGTTAGTCTTACACAACATGGCTATTATAGAAATCTTTTGCAAAATGACACGTATATAGCCTGTATTGAATTGCTTGCCTTCTGTGTGGGGATGGTTCAGGAGAGAAGAAGGGGGAGAAGTTGGAATTAAAAGTATTAGAAACGAATGTTGAGAATTGTTATTGCATATAACTGGGAAATAAGAAATACACGTAATGGGGTATAGAAATCTATCTTGCTCTACAAAAAAAAGAGAGAAGATGAGGGTAAGGGAAGGGTTCAGTGTGATAGAAGGAAGGGTACATTGAGGGAAGGGGTAAGCAGAATGCAAGGTGTTATGGAGTGGGGAGAGGGGAAATGGGGAGAAAATTGGAACTCAAAATTTTGTGGAAGTGAATGTCGAAATCTAAAAATAAATAAATGAAACTATATAAAAAAAGTTTAGTCAGTCAGAGATGGTAATTTGCCCAGCATCACACAGTTAGTGCATGGGGTCAGATTCAAATTTAGATCTTCCTTACTTCAGAATGAGTACACTATCTACTGTGTGAACTAGTTGACATATAGATAGATAAGTAGATACATATATACACCCATATGGTTCTATATACATACATATACACACACATATATACAAAAATATATATAGCTAGATGGTGCAATGGACAGAATGCCAGGCTTGAAGTAAGAAAGATTAATCTTCTTGAGTTCAAATCTGCCTCAGACGCTTCCTATCTGCATGAGCCTTGACTAGTCATTTGATATTTTTTGCCTGGTTCTTCATCTGTAAAATGAACTAGAGAAAAAAATGACAAACCATTTTAGTAGCTTTGCTAAGAAAACCCCAAATGGGTTCATAAAAGCCAGATTATATGTTTGGGATTATGTATTATATAATATCCTATTTAGTGTGTGTGTGTGTGTCTATACATATATATATAGAGAGATAGATATATAGATAGAGAGATATAGATATGTAGACATATCTATATAGAGATATACATATATACACTTTAAGATATATTTACTATACACACATATACATATATGTGTATATGTGTGTGTGCATGTGTGTTTTGTTCTGGGCACTAAATTTTAGAATACCAACTGACTACCTGAAGTGTACCATGATGCAGTAAAGGAATTCTTAAAATATTTTGCATGTGTTTTACCACCCTTTGCAGTTTGGTGAAGCCTATGGACTCCCTGTCCGAAAAAAAATTAAATTCATGAAATAAAATACGTGTAACTCCAAGAGAGGCACAGTAACATTAAACAACATTAAAATGTTGTTATTGTTATTGTTTTAAGCTCACAAGTCCCAGGGAAAAAAACCCTGGTATAGCAAATTGTAGGGTTATGACTGCTTTACGATCAATAGAACTTCCTTCAAGTTCTACTTTTGACACATACTAATTATGTGAACAGAGGCAATTCAAATTCTGTTAGTATTCTTAAGGAAATCTTTGAGACTAAAAATTCTAAATAAATTGTCAGTGTACCATGTTAGAGGACACTTTCTCATTCAGTTATCCCTATATGACTGAAATCACAGGTTTAAATGCAGTAGTAGTAGTAGTAGTAGTAGTAGTAGTAGTAGTAGTAGTAGTAGTAGTAGTAGTAGTAGTAGTGGTAGTAGTAGCAGCAGTAGTAGTAGTAGTAGAAGTAGTAGTAGTAGTAATGGTAGTAATGGCAGTAGTAAACAAGCATTTATTAAGCATCTACTATGTACCAATATTGTAAAGAAAAAGTAAAACAAATACAATGAGAACACCTGCTCTTAAGGAACTTACAGTCTAAAAAGTGAGATAACATTCAAACATCTATCAATAAACAAGGTACATATAGATAAACTGGGTAAAATCTCAGAAAGAAGGAAGGTATAACATTAAAAGGGGTCAGGAAAGCCTTCATGCAGGTGAAATGCTTGCTGAGACAGACCTTAATGAAATTAGGGAACCAGAATGAGGGAAAGAATAAGAGGGACAGAAATATAGACATGGGGAGTTGGGTGGGGGACAGATAGTGTAGATAGATGAAATCAGGATACAGAGTGCCTTCTTCAAGGAGGATTAAGGAGCCTAGTGTTGATATACTGAAGACTTATTCTATGTTTTTATATGTTAGGACTAGAGAGAATTGCAAGGAAGAATACTGAAACCCTATAAAAGCAAGAACTTCCTAATAATCAAAGCTGAGCAAAAATGGGGAGGTGGGGCTTTTTGTGGAGTCTCATTTAGGAGTCTCCTGTCAGCTGAGGAGTTTAAGCAGAACATAGATGCTCATTCATCAATGATTATGTAGGGCCAGTTCCTGTCACTACTGGATTAGATGACTACTATGATGAAGTGTCTTATTCAATCAGAAAGCATTCATTAAATACCTGTTGTGTACCAAAATATGTGGATATAAAAAAATGTAAGAAAAAAAAAACATACACACTCACACTAGTCCTTACTCTCAAGTAGTTTATATAACTGCATATAAGCACACAAAGTGTGGTGTGTGTGTGTGTATGTGTGTGTGTGTGAGACAGACAGAAAGAGAAAGAGAGAGAGAGAGAGAGAGAAGCATTTTTTAGCTCATGATCCATGTAAAATTAAACCCATCTATTACTAGCTCTGCTGGGTTAACATTGTTGCTTTTTTTGTTTTGTTTTATAGAAATGTTTTAACCCACAGTAAAATCTCATTTCCTTTCTCATTACTCTTAATCTGTTTTCCTAACAAACTTAAAAAAATAAATTTAAATGGAGACCCTTCTATAAAAATTACAGTATTGGACTTTTTGTTAGAATGACCACTTCTCTGATCCTCAGAAACTCTGATCCTCAGAAACCTTAACTGAAAAGTTAACATAAAAATATATACATATATTGTATCATATATATCACACTGATATTAGAAAGCACCAAGATAAAAGGGTTTAGGAGAGGCTTTTGCAAAAAATCTTCACAACAATCATATGAAATAGATATTATAGTATATTTGACAATATTGCTGACTTTTGTACAGTTTATTTTTGCATATATAAGTTGCTTTTTCAATTCGAATGCAATCATGTCGAAGGCAAAGGACCATCTTTTGTTGTTTTCTTATCCCCTCACCAATACCTCACACATTTTAGGTATTCCATATATGTTTCTTCATTCTAATAATGTTTAAGGAGATAATGCATTTTAATAATGGCAGACAGACACAATGGAGACAACTAAATTTCTAGAATAGAAACTAGGAACCTTATTTTCTCTCTGGTTCTGTTAGTTATGCATGTCTTTTTTAGTTATTTCAAAACCAAGAGAAAGGGGCTGAAACATACACTCCTCAGATTCTACAGATTCTTTGGATCATTATCCATATTGTGTCCTTTAAAAGAATATACACCTTAGTCTTTCTTTCTATATATTCTCTAAATGCACTTAACAGCTTACATGCATTTACTTATCTCTGTGCAGATAACTCTCAGATCCATAAATCCAGTCTTTGTCTCTTTTCTGTCTCATATCAACAACTTCCTATGAAATATTTCTGAATGGAAATGCCATAGATATCTCAAAGTCAGAATTTCTTATCTTTTCCCCAGGATCTATTCTTCTGGAAATGACCTATAAATTTTTAAAATTGAAATTCAATTTTCTGGATTTAGAAATTCTTTCCCCAAATGATAAATGGTCAAAGGATGTGAACATGCAGTTTTCAGAGAAAGAAATTAAAGCTATCTATAGCCATATGAAAAATGCTCTAAATCACTCTTGATTAGAGAGATGGAAATCAAAACAACTCAGAGGTACCACATCACACCTATCAGATTGGCTAACATGACAAAACAGGAAGATGATACATGTTAGAGAAGATGTGGGAGAGTTGGAACACAAATTCATTGTTGGTGAAGCTGTGAGCTGATCCAATTATTCTGGAGAGCAATTTGGAACTATGCCCAAAGGATTACAAAAGTGTGCATATCCTTTGACACAGCTATAGCACTTCTGCGACTGTATCCCAAAGAGATCCTAGAAATGGGAAAGGGTCCCACATGTACAAAAATATTTATAGCAGCTCTTTTTGTGATAGCCAAAAACTGGAAATCAAAGGGATGTCCATCAATTCGGGAATGGCTGAACAAGTGGTATATGAATGGTATATGAATATAATGGAATACTATTGTGCTAAAAGAAATTATGAACAGGAAGACTTCAGAGAGGCCAGGAAAAACACAAGAACTGATGTTGAGTGAAAGGAGCAGAGCCAGGAGAACTTTGTACACAACAACAACCACAGTGTGTGAGGGATTTTTCTGGTAGACTTTATCCTTCATAGCAATGCAAGGACCTAAAAATTTCCCAATGGTCTTTTAAGGCAAAACACCTTCCACATCCAGAGAAAGAGCTATGGAACTGGATAGCAGAATGAAGCAGATCATTTTCTTTTGTGTTATGTTTTGTTTTATTTTGTGATTTCTCCATTCATTTTAATTCTATTCAACATAACTATGGTGAAAATGTATTTAATAGAAATGTATGTATAAAACCTATATAAAATTGAAAACTGTCTGGGGGAGGCAGTGGGGAAGAAAGGGGGAAAGAGAGGGAGGGAGGAGAAAAATCTAAAATATATGGAGGTGACTATAGAACATTGAAAACAAATTAAATAATTATTTAAAAAATTAAAATAAGAATTGTCTTTTATTATTTTTTACATCATGGTATTAAAATTTTTTCTCCTATTCTTCTGAGAGACTTTTAATTCTTAGGTTGTCTCTACATAGCTTGATTTTCATATTAGTATGTTTTGCAAGCATAATAAGATTTTTAAAATATGATTGTCTCTTGCTTCTCTTCTAGATTGTCTTTGATTTTTGTATATTTGTATTCCCAGTACATTGTTTTCTCTTTTTTTTGTTTATTGTTTGGTTTTCGTGAGAATTGCCTTGCAGGTGCCAGTTTTTCTCCTTTGCTCATTATTTTTACTGTGCAGGATATAAATTCTACTAGTTCCCTTTTAAGCCATCCAGGAAAAATGTGTTCTGGTTACATATTCCCTTTAAATTAATAGTATCCTCTGTTTTATATGTTGGATTGCTTTCTTTCATTTTGCAGTATTTATTCATAGATACCTGAACTCATTTACTGGATCTGGAAACTAGATTTCTTTGTGATGTAAATAATGTTTTCCCTTTTGATTTATCTGTTTATTTCCAATGACTTTGAGTTTTCTTCTACCCATGATCTCTGGTAATTTCAGTGCCATCCCCTTATTTTTTTCCTATCATTTATTGGCTTACTCCCTCTCTGAAGCAGTTTACTTTAGGGCTGGATCTCAAATCACCTCATTCTTTTCTTCTGCTGAGCAGTTCAAGGTTCATCAGCCCAAGGTTTTTGTTTTTGTTTTGTTTTTTTTTTCCCCAAGTGACTTTTGGGAGGACATAACTGCTTTCATTCAACTGGATGCTGAACTCTTTCCATCAAGTTTGATGGAATGTTGCTTACATGATGACCCACACACAATGAGTTGTTTCAGTGTCCTCTCCCACTCCTTCTGTGTAATCAACTCTTCATCAACTCTTCATTGTTCTCCCAGTCTCAAATCTCTCTTCCCTCCAATCCTTCCTCCACATAGCTGGCCAAGTATTTTTTCTTCAAAAACATGGATATTCCTATGATGCAACTCTTCTCAATAAACAATGACTCCTTATTAAATTTCAGAACAAATATTAACTTTTCTGTTTGAAATCTTGGACCACCTGTCTCATTTACTATCTTTGCAGTCATTATTCTCCTATAAACATTCTATAAACCAGTCAAATTTTTGCTGTTACTCTGATATGTCCTTTCCTATTTTTTGACACTGCCACCATTTTAATGCAGGTACTCATCACCTTACTTCTCTTGGATGGATTATTGAAAGAGACTGCTCATGACTCTACCTGTCTCAAGTCTCTCCCAATTCCAATCCATTCTCCATGTATCCACTAGATTGATTTTCTTAAAGCACAGGTGCCATAATGTGAACCTCCTACTCAAAACAATCCAATTGTCCCCTCCAACACAATGCAGTCAATAAAAAATGCTTCACTTGACATTCAAAGCCCTTCGTATCTTTTCTCTAGCCCCTTTCTACTTTTCCAATCTTCTTACATCTTAATGTCCAACATGTAGTCTTCATGACACTGTGACACTGACCCCCTGCCTGATCCACTAAAAAAACAATCTATTTCTAGGCCCTGGGCCCTCTGTCTGTCTTCCGTACCTGAAAGTCTCTCCATCTTCACCTCTATCTGCTGATATAGAGTCCCAACTAAAATCCCATCATTAACTGGCAGCCTTTCTGAACCCCTCTTAATTCTACTGCCTTCCTTCTGTCAATTATTTCCTATTCATCCTGTAAGTAACCTATTTTGTCTATATGTGTTCATATATTTTCTCCTTAATTAAATTTTAAGCACCTTAAGGACAGGGACTGTATTTTGACTTTTTTAAAAAAATCTCTAATACTTAGCATAGTATTTAGCACACAGATGATAATAAATGTTTATAGGTTGATTAATTCATCAAATAAAATATTCCATTTCTTGCCTCCATGCCTTCATACTGGCTAATCTCTTTGGTGGAATGTACTATTGTTTTACCTCCCACCTCTTAGAATCCCTGCATTTATTCAAAACTCAATTCCAATTTCACCTTTGGAATAAACCCTTTCCTTACAGGATTCTTGTAATTCTTTTCTCCTATTTTACAAAGACTTTCACATGTATATACTTTCTTCCTTGGTAAAAGATAAGCTCCATAAGAGTCACAACATCTTTGTGTCCCTGGGGCCCAATATAGTGTCTGTCATGTTATAATTCCTTAAAACATGTTTGCTGATTGATCAACTGCTGGAATTCTCAATGATCCACCATCTCTTGCAAAACTATGAAACTGAAAGGCATGCTATGTTGGGAATGGCACTGATCTGTCACATTTTCTGATGAAGAGGAAAGAAAAAAATTAACTCTTTTGCCTGGGGCATTGCTAAACAGAATGTGCGTCAACTTTTGATATACATGACTGGCTCAACTCATAACACTGCAGGGTACAAATATAAAAAGGATGCACCTTTGCCTTCCTCTTAAAAAGGATCCCCACCTGCTCTCTGGCCTGGCTGACTTTCTTGGGCAAAACCTTCAGTCATGAAGATCATTTTCTTTCTATTTGTTTTAGTTTTCTTTTTGGCCCCTGTTCCACCAGGTAAAACAATTTTTACTGGGTATGTTTCTGACATGAAACATGAGGAGGGTAGAGAAACAAGTCATGAGGTTTTTTAGGATTATAACTTCTAGGAAGAAAGATAAATTCTGCCTCACTAAAGTGGGTTTGATGTGCTTCCCCAGGAGTAAAATTGCGGGAAGGGGTTGAGACATGGCATAGGGTTAAATTTTAAGATGTTGGGGGGTATCATAGGGAAGAAATTGATGAACTCTAGTAAATGGATGGTTATGAAGAATGCTAGTCAATCAGTCAGTTGAATTAAGGAACCACATTAAGAAACATGATGAAAAGCTGATTATTCTAAAAAGAAAAAAAGAAATTTGGACAGCAGAAACATCTTTGATGGTCATTGCCATTGATATTGATCTACTTGAGCCACAGAATCCATTTTGTAGAATGAAGTTACAAAATGTGTTTGTGCCCCTGATGTTGTACATACTTAGTATAGCATTTCCAGTTCACAAAGTGTTTTATTCATAACTACCCATTGGAATCATCAGCGTACATATGATTATCTTCATTTTCTAGATGAGAAAACTGACTCAAAGAGATGGGTGACTTGGTTCAAAGTCACACAACTAGTAAATGGCAGAGCAGGGACTTGTAGTCACATCTTTTGAGCTTCAGCTCAGTGTTCTTTCTTCTGTTACATGCTGTCTTTTATAGTTTTTTTTGTCATTATTTTGGTTTCTTTTGTTTGTCTCTGCTTTGACAATAATTACTTCCCTATCCTCCAAGGTCCAATGAAAAACTCAAGACCATCAGTGGGAGTGGATGGGTTGGAAAGGGGTCTTTATCCTTCCAGAATCTCATAGGAAATAGTCATACTACCTCCTAACCCCAACTCACATGAGAACTATCATTTATATAGAAGCACAGATTTCGAACCAGAATTGAACTTAGGGATGTTTAAATTCAAACTCCCTTCATTTTAGAGAAGAAAGAATTAAGGCCAAGTAAGAGAGGTAAAATAGTAGACCAATGACTTTAACCCATGTCTTTTGGTTCCAAATTCAGTGCTCTATGCAACATGCCATATTGATTTTAGAGAGATTGAGTAGAAAGGCCCATACTATAGCATTCCTCATCTTTTGGCTTCAATAAAGATAAAGTATAGCTATTGACTGCTATTCTGTATTTTCTCAGTAACCATGAGAAGGAAGGAATTGCTAAGAGAGTCTGTTATGACCATCCTATTTTCTTGGATGTTTGTTTGTCTCTCTTACCTGTAGAGGGCATAGTAATATCAGTCAGAGTAATTGAGCTCTGGCATTCCACTGGCTCCAGTGGCTCACACTCTCTGAATGTTTTTGAAGACATGATATTCCGCAAAAAGAAGAGATTCTTATGTTGATGGAGTAATAAGAATGAGAATAAAAAGGGACTTATTTAGATCCTCTAGATGAGCATTCTAATTTCACAGATGAAAAACTGAGGTGGAAGTTAGAAATGTTCTACTCTGATCCCCCAGGGACTAGATGGAACAAGGGCCAATCAGGAATTCTGTTTCCAGACCAACAGCACCACAGAAACAGGCATCTGACCTCAAGGTGAAATAGAATGGGAAGAAATTGACTAGTGCTTTCCATTCAGATCTTCTCATGGGGAGATGGTGAATATTTCCTTTGGAAATTTATTTCTTTTCTCTGTGGAAGAACTCCCCTAGAAGCAATGTTGGTCTAAGGGTCAGGTGATAGATAAGTCACAGATCAAAGCACAGAATGACAGCCAGCCAGAGTAAGAAAGAATCTCAAAAGTCATTTAATCTAATCCTCAAAAGACAAAGATTAACCCTCTATATCTCTAACAACTAGCTAATTACTGAGGCTAGGTTGAGTCAGCTCCATTCAGGGGGAAATCACTTAACCCTTTAGGCAACTGATTGAAAAGTTGTTATGAGGTCTAGAATTCAATGGCTACCTATAAGATAGGACTTTGAAGGATCCTACTAAAAGGCCTGTCTTGTCCCACAAAAGCCACCTTTGCCTACCTTTGGAGGGTATAAGATTTCCAGAGGCTACATGCTATATAGTATATGTGTGTGTGTATCAGGTTTTTTGTTTGTTTTTTTTTATCATCTGTGAGACTGGGATAGATCTTTGTAGATCTTTTTTGAGAATCAAAGATGTAAGCTAAGTGTTTTGTTCCTATACAAAGGAATGTGATCCATTTATTATTAGTGAAAATATTAACATATTAACTGCCCCTCAATTAAATGAAGGAATCACATTAAGAAATAAGATTAGAAACAAAAGAAATTTGGTCAGTTATAGCATCTTTGCTGGTCACTAATACTGAGATGGGTTAGAATTGTTACAAGGATGGAATGATATAATGTGGGATATAGTAAAATGCTATTTAAATATTATTTATGTACTATTTACCTTAGGAGGCCCTCAGAGTTGCAGCACAATTATTTCACACACACACACACACACACACACACACACACACACACACACACACACTCTTCCATAAAAGCTATTGGAAAACCTGTGATTCTCTGACCAGAAACAGTGTGAACATAAAACTGGGTCCTTAACCTCTCCCTCAGCCCAGTTAGTTCAGGTGTTGCCCAAATAAAATCAGACTCCCAAGCAGGATAGTATGCAGAATTTTGTACTAATTGAGCCCCAGGAGTTTTTTTTACTGGAGAATATAGAAATGAAAGTGGAGAGGCAAAGATTGGAATATACAGTTTTGGCTTAGATTTACCCACATGGGACAGTGACCCAAGCACTTGAATAACTTTATAGCTCTAAAATTAAATTCCCTGGATTTCAGAGGACAAAAGAAGTGTATTTTTCAATACTCAGAATGCAGAGAAAAACAGAATCAAAAATAGGTTTCATTCTTATAAGAACACTACCGGGATTTTTTTTTAATGCAAAGAACAATAGGGCACTTGGCATTTGGTATACAAAAAGTTACTTATGCTTATCTTACCCTTCTATTACATGTTTCCCTCATGTCACTAATTCTTGAAATCCACTTCATATGAAGGCCTCCTTGACATTTCAGAAACCCATGAGAGTTTGTGTACACATGTGCATTGTGTATTGTTTCATCTGAAAGTTGAAAAATTTGAAACTTTGGCTTGTGCATAATTATGAATATTTATACAATGATATCCATGTTATCTAACGATATGTTATTTACTGTTCCCAATGCCATTGGAGGAAAAAAATAGCCAAGTTATCATCCCTTCTCAAATTATGCTGTTGTTTTCCTAATGCAGATGCTTGACAGCTGTCGTCTCTTGTTATTTGTAAATTCCAATTAAGTTGACATACATCCTGCATGTAGGACAGGATAATTTGCAGATGCACTATATGTTGGTGAGACAATTTTTTCCCCAATTGGCATCAAAGGCAGTAAATAACATCTCTCTAGATGTTATAAATAGGCAAACACTGCTAATGTGTACACTAGAGCATTGCAGGAATATAACCCACTGTGGTATGATACATTTTGGCCTCTGGCCAAGAGGATTTAGTTACCAGAAGTAATGAAGGGACATTGTTATAATGTAGTCTCACCTATAATGTGGTCTCAGTGATACTAAGCCTTTAATAGAATAAAGTCATACAATTCCTTCTTGAGGAAAACAATAGCATTGTTTTTTGTCTCACATGTAAAATAATTTAATCTCAACTGGGACCCATTTTCCCAGAAACAGAGACTACAGACCAGTACTGTAACTAGCTGGGGCCAAGTGATGCAGATGGATTAGGGCTATAGATATTTTCATCAGAGGGTATTCTCCCCCCTCACCTCTCTAACATTCCCTGGGATATGTACCCAAGTCTTTTCCCTCTCTCAGGATGTGCCTTTACCTCAGCTCCCAAGGAAGCACAGGATGCTAGATGGCAGTTAAACACAGGAACTTCAGATTCTAGACTACTGTAAGGAAGGAGTAATCTACCCTTAGTTGTGACTGCCTATGGGACTATCTTGCCCTAGTTAAAACTCTGCTGGGAAAAAACACACACACACACAAAGAAGTAAATATTGGAAATAGCTACTATAAGATAGAAGTAAAATCTAGTTTCTATAATACATTGTTCCATTCATGGAACAGTTATATACTTACATGCATATATGTATGTATAGATGTGTATATACACATATAAACTCATGCATGCACATATGTACATATCTGTATATACACATGCACACATATTTAGAAATATTGAGCCCCATGACTTTTTCATAGAGAATGCACAAATGAAAGTAATTAGAATAAGGGACAGAGATTAGAATATCCAGAACACACACACACACACTCGTGCATGCACACACACGTAGATAAACACAGATACACACACAAGGAGTGAAGATATTGGGACAAAGGTCTTTCTTTTGTGTTTGTAACTCTACTATATAAAGGCCAGCTACTATAAATCCATAGAAGTTTAGACCTCGGAAGAAAGGTCGGGGTTTCTTAGGGAAGCAATAAAATTGTGTCTCTTACTTAGGAATCTATCATAAAAACATACACAGATGTAAAAATGCACAAATAAACATCTACATATATGTATATGTGCACATACACTACATAAGTGTGTAGTGTATACATAGGCCTATGTGTATATGATTATATATGTTCATACATACACTGTGTATATGTGTGCATGTGCATGTATGCACGTGTATTCTTTTATGGTAGATTCCTAAGTATAAGACATTATTTTGTTGGTTCCCTGAGATCCTTCATCTTCTTACCAGGGACTAAATTTCTATGGACTCATAATGGCTAGCCTTTATATGGTAAAGTTATAAGCACCAGAGAAAGACCCTTATTTTAATATCTTCACTACTCATGACTAAAATCATATTTTAATATCAATAAATCAATAAACATTTATTAAGCACCTATTATGTGTCAAGTATTTTGCTAAGCACTGGGTCTTAACAATTCCTGCTTGACATGAGGATTTGTTATTTTACTGTCATTTTCTTAATATGTAAATGCTTCCAGGAGTAATACATGATGCCCAGGAATATCTCTACATGAATACTTTTGTCAGTTCAAGTTCCTCTCTGTCGAAAGAGGAGCAACAAGAGGAAAATTCCAGTGGAGGAGCTGATGCTGCTCTGTGGGAGAGTACAAGATCAGTTTAGTATGACACTTTTGTCATAAGTTAAGATTTGATATTGGTTAGTGACCAGAGTGTAACTCTGGGCACACAGACTGATTGCAAACTCTAATAGTCACCTTACTTGCTGTGGAAAAATTGGGTTTAAATCCTAGCTCTGCCATTTACTACCTGTGTGACTGCACAAAATCACTTAACCTCCTTGGCCTCAATTTTCTCATCTGTAAAATGAAAATGTTAAACTAAACTATCTCTCAGGTAACTTCAGACTTCAAATCTTTAATCCTATAGTAATGTAGTGATTTCTTCATGCCATGTATTCAACTTGTCTGAAGTAGCTGCTAAGATATCCGAACAGGAGTATCTATTCCTGTATGAGTCAAGGACAGCAGGTTTCTCTTGAGAAATTCATTGGTATGTGTGTGCTGTAGGAAGATGGAAAGTATTTTTTTAATAAAATGAGGAGGCAATTAATTAGGGGGTGATCCCCTTCCCTCTGTGAAGTGCCATCAGTTTTACCATGGCCAGCAATTATCAGAAAAGAGAATAACAGACTGTGATGTGTTCCTAGAAGTGATCTACCATAAGAGTTATTCTTAAAAACCAAGTCAAGTTGGGACAGATTTTTTTTCTTATATGAGAGACTAGTCTAGGGCCCTAGAACATGAATAATGGCTCAATGGTTCTATATGCTGTTTTCTTTTAACAGCCACATGTGGCCCTGGAAGCATATATGTCTGCCTGCTGAAGCATGGCAAATGTAGAAAAAACAGCTGCCTTTATTTTGAACAAGCAGGTGGTTCCTGCACTCAGGTGAATGGCACCTGTTGTTTTTCTCGAAAAACTGGTTGAGAAGCATAACGAAGAAAGATGCCATCGATCAGAAATTCCATGAATGACAACACCACAGATACTAATAGGAATTGTTACTCTATGTCTTACCTTGGACCCTGGATCCTGTATATGCTGAGCATTATAGTCAATGAAACTAAGTCACCAACTCTCACTCTTGTTGTCTTTGTATTTCTCTGTTGGAATGTCAAGTGGAGAGTTGGATACTCTCACAGACTCTAATAACAAGTCAATGTGTAGAGGAACCCTCATATCTAGGGAGTTTCTAGCCAGGGCTTTGGTCCTTGAGGGTTTCTTGACTACTTCTAAATACGTAGTTGATGGGTGGGTACCAGAGTCAAGAGACCTTAAATCAAATGCCAAAACATAGGAAGGAATTGAGGAAACTCAGAGATTCTATTGTACATAAAATCCTCCCCTCATCAGGTCAGGGGGGAAAGAAAAATAACTCAAATTTTAATAGTTTTTTCAAGTTTACAAAGCACTCCCTTCAATAAAGTCTTTTGTAGTAGGCAGGATGAATATTACTGTACCCAGTTTATAGATGAAATTGCCTCTGGTCATACAGCTAGCGTCAAAACCAGGACTTGTACTCAAGTTTTTGGACTTTAAGACCAGTACTTTTTCACAGCACATCATAGGGTCTTCCAGTGTAATTAAGAAGTTCTGGAGAGTTTTTACCATTCTTTTTGCTCTATTACACATTGAGGAGTTAAAAGGTTTATTGAGTCACTCTCTTGGGAAAGCTCTACCATCAAACAAATTATCAAGCTATGATGAGAGTGAAGGGTCAGCCTGGGAACAAAACAAATCATGACCATCACTATCACAATTCATTGAACATTACTCATAACTTTGCATTATTGATGTATTACCTACTTATGATGACAAGGAGCAAAAATATGAGGATAGCAAAGGTCTCAAGTGCTTTTCATGGGAAAGATTTCCTTTATTTTAGATAATAAACTGTCACCTGTTCCAGAGTGAAAGGATATCTTTGGCAAAATTATGTTTGCCAATGTAGGGGGATGGGATAATAATTGCTCGGGATCATAAATTTCAGACATATAGGATATCCAAGGTTAGAAGGTACTTTCTTGGAATTTGTTCTCATAAAAAAAGTTGTGTGGCTAAGTCAATAATTAAGTACATCATTTGCAAACTAGGCATTCAATTTCCTATGCAGTTACCTCCACTGAGACATTGACAAGTAGGAAATAAAGGAGCTTCCAAAATTCTTTCTTCTCATTTCTTTTCTCCACCCATTTCCCCTTCAATCTTTCAATTCCATTTTAAACCCAAGATAGAAATTTTAACCCATAGTAAGAAACAGAAGAGCAATAATCCCATATTTCTCTGTATCACTATAATTTTAGATTAGAGAAATATTGAAAGAGAGAAACAGGTGATGCTACTACGTGACCCAAAAAGATACCAAAATTGAGCAGGCTAGCCTAACCTAAATGGCAGACAGCTTCCTAAAAATAAAGTCTAGGAGGGTAGTAGAATCCTGGAGATTTACATTGTTGGAGCTCTTAATAAGGGAAGGAGAGATTGCTAAGTGGGTTCTTCTGCTTGAATAAACCAGTTTCTCTGCTAGATGAAAGAATTGTGGACCTTATAAAACTATTATATACTAGGCCTTATTATGGAGACTAAACGAGAAAGTAGTAAAGTGAGTAGAGCACAATGGACTGGAAATCAGAAAATGTGAGTTCTAGCTCTGACTTTGCTACTAAGTAAATATGTAATTTTGGAAATTTTGCTTTTTCACTGTCATTCTCAATCCTCACATATAAAATGAAGGAACTGAACTAGGAGGTCTCTAAGGCCTCTTCCACTCTTATAGTATATGAATGAATATTGATGACACCATCATTACATAGGGGATGGGTATGTATCATTTTCATAATCCCATCAAATTCTTGAGACTTGATTGAATTGTTTCTCAGTCTTATCTATTTCAAGAATAGCACTTAAATTCCAGTTGTTTTTCAACATATTTCCCTGATCATCTTATTTATATAAAATTGCTCATCATTTTCTTTCATAAAGAATGTGAAGCAACATATTGGCTTTATTAATTCTGAGCAGTGCTTTCCCTAAACCATTGTCAATTAGGAGAATTGATCTAGGTCAGGCTATTGAAAGTGGACTTGGAGTTAGGGAGGCAGAGAAATGTGATTCTTCCAACTGGTATTATAAAGAAAATGTGGTGTGCCTATACACGCATACATACATGCACATACATACATACATATACACATCTATCTATATCTATCTATCTATCTATCTATCTATCTATCTATCTATCTATCTATCTATCTATCTATTAATAGCTACCATCAGTACATTAAAGTCCCTTACTTGCCAGCTTAGCAAAGGAAACATAAGGTCCATCCCTACTTCTCCACATGTTCCTCAGTCTATCCTTGGCACATAATACAACCTGATTTCATTTGTGAATTTTTAAGGAGTGAAAAAACATAATGCCATTTTCTTGGGTGCCCCACAAGTAATAATGGCCTTGAATCTTGATTTTGGGGCTTCACCAATAGTAAATATTCCTGGTACATGACAATTTCCCATGTAGAACTGCAGAATGTAAATCTCAAAAAGAACTTGGAGGTCATATAGTCCAAGCCACTTATTTTAAAGATAATAAAAATCAAGCCTTGAGAGGTTATGTGATTTGTTTAAGTTCACATATGATACACACAGCATAATCAGAATGTGAACCTATGTCTTCGAACTCAAATCCAGTGCTCTTTCTGTTAGAAAGTTCTGAACATATCCTATTCCAACCACAAACCTACATCAAAAAGCATAATCACAGGGCCTGATAGCCATGAAGAGCACAGTTGAGATTGGTTGCTTCTATCTTAGTATTGTCTAGGTTTCAAGTAACCACTGTCTCATTTCCAAACCATGGGTATGTAGGGGGTGCATGGTTCATAAAGGAAAATGAAATGGCATTATGTCAAAAGCAGGGAGCAATGAAACTTTTGGATTCATATATTCTACTGGTTAAGATTGTTTTTAATTTAATGTATGCAAAAGAAGCACATATTGGGGAGTCAGAATGACAGTAAATGATGACAGGAGTAAAGGAGTTGGCAAGGAAATGTAAAAGGAAGGAGTAATTAGAAGGCAACAAAAGAAAGGAAAGAAGTAATGGGTGAGAAGAGGCCCTTTTTCTTAAATTTTCTGATACATTCCTAGTTTATAGGAATATGGATTTATCATAGTTGACGCCTGTGTTAACTATTTTACCATCAGTCCATCTCTCAGTAACCACCTTCCTTCTTGGAGTCTTTGAGAAACAAATTTGACTAAATCTTATTCTCTCTACACTGACTATATTCATTAAGACTGACCTTGGATCACAGAATTTAGACCTGGAAGGGAAATTGGAGATAGTTCAGGTTACACCCTCCTTGTCTCATATTTTTTTTATAGATGAGGAAAATAAAGCCAAGAGGAGAGTGACTTCCCTGATATATAAGTATTAATAGTGGTTCTGGAGTAACATCTCACATCTTCTGTCCAGAGACATGTCTTATGTGGTGGTCTATAAGAGAGAAACTAGTGAATATGAGATAAAATTAAAAGAAACATTTTTCTCTCCTTTTATTAAAATGAGCTTCCAAATTTAAGTTCCTAGAACTTTCATTGAAATATTAAATGCATGTCAGAAAATCCCTGCTCAAAATTCATATTTCTTACATGGAATTAAAAGAGGAAAGGAGGAATTTGTCTGAGTTTGTAATTGAGTTCATTCATTGAGATATTCAAGTTCAAAACCAGAAAGAGAATCATTGATTTAGTTTCTTTATCTAACAGAAGCCTTTGGCTAGTGTGGGACCAGAATCTCAGAAGAATAGGTTACAAATGGCCAGAGTTCATATGAAAGAGACCAGGATTTTCTAAGGGATCAAGAGCTAAATATGAGTTAACAGTATATGTGGTAGAATATAACAATTTACAACAGCATTAATAAGAGGCACATTGTCCAGAACAAGGGAAATAGTCATCCCACTATACTCTACCTCAATTAAAGCACAACTGAAATAGGGATTTGGTCGTGTGCTACATTTTACATAAGAGATTAATTTCTATCTTTGAGCTCTTTATGAGATACACTTAGCAATGGGTTTCCTGGGTCAAAAGTTATGGCACAAAAATTATGTACTTTTTAAAGCACAATACCAAATCACTTTGAGATCTGTTGGGCTAAGTCCTGCTTCTACTAGCAGGATTTTAGTGACTCTGTGTTCCTGTGAACCTTCAGACAATAATGATTCTCTTTTTTTTTTCATTTTTGCAAATTTACTGTCTGTGGGGTGAAATATCAGAGTTATTTTTTGCTTCATTATTAGTGATATGGACCAAATTTAGCATAATTATTAAGAGTTTGTTCTCCTTTTAAGAACTGTCTGTTTATATCCTATATATTGGAGAATATCCATTGATTTTATGTGTTTGTGTTGGTTTCATATATTTCCTGGCTATCAGTTTGCTATCAGAAATACTTGGTTTGCTACATTGATTTACTTTATACCACTTTTACTACAAAAAGAGTTTTTTAATGATTTTATATGGTATGAGGTCCTGAAGTAGTATCTCCTTTTCATTCCTTATTTTTAAAAAATTACCTTGAGGGAGTGGAGCCAAAATGGTAGAGTACAAGCAGGAACCTCCCTGAGCTCTCCCCCTAAGTCCCTCATGGTGCCCATAAAAAATGACTTTAAACAAATTCTAGAGCAACAGATGACACAAAATGACAGTGAAACAGATTCCCAGCCCAACATAATAGGAAGGGTGATAGGAAGGGTATTTTGCACTGACTCAGAACAGAGTACAGCTCAGAATGGGCCTCACTGGTGCAGACAAGACTGGAGCAGGTCCTAGTGTGCTGAATCACTGGAGGCTGTAGCAGTTTTCTAGACTCATCAGCCCACAGACACCAAAGACAGCTTCAAAAGTCAGTGGGAAAGCTCTACCACATGGGTGAGAGAGGAATGTGGTCAGGCCCCAGCCTCAGCCCCATCCACACTGTGGCAGCAGCTGCTATTATAGTAGCTGCTAGTTCTGGAACTCTTGACCTACAAACTGGAGGTGTGGGGTGGGGGACAAAATGACTGATCTGGGTCACTGTCCCGAATGATTGTACAGGGGTAAAGAGGAATACTGGTATGTGGAGAGGAAATCCTACTTGTAGTTCCAGGGCAGAAAAGAGTTTTTGTGGATGCTCACAGACCAAAATGAAGGCTAGGAGACAAGTAAACACCTCTCCTTTTATCATACCATTTTGGAGGAAATGAGATTTTACAGGTCCCTAGACATATTTCTGAAAACAACTGTACAAACACCCTAAAACTTGGGGTAGTACACCTTACACTTAAGAAAGAACTCAAAAGTCAAGTACTTGACTGGGAAAATGACCAAAAATGGGAAAAAAACAAGATTATAGAAGTTTATTTCTTGGTGAAAAGTTATTTTCTTATGATGAGGAAGACCAACGCACACAACCAGAGGAAGGCAGCAAGGTCAAGGCTCCAACATTCAAAGACACCAAAGAAAATATGAAATGATCTCAGAGCATGGAAGAGCTCAAAAAGGATTTTGAAAATCAAGTAAAAGAAGTAGAGGAAAAATTAGGAAGAGAAATGAGAATGATACGAGAAAATCATGAAAAACGAGTCAACAGCTTGCTAAAGAAGACCTCCCCAAAATGATGAAGAAAATAACACCTTTAAAAATAGACTAACCCAAATGTCAAAAGAGGTCCAATAAGTCAATGAGGAGAAGAATGCCTTAAAAAGCAGAATTGGCCAAATGGAAAAAAGAGGTCTAAAAGTTCACTTAAGAAAATAATTCCTTCAAAATTAGAATGGAGCAAATGGAAGAAAATGACTTTATGAGAAACCAAAAAATTATGAAACAAAACCAAAAGAATGAAAAAATAGAAGATAATATGAAATATCACATTGGATGAACAATTGACCTGGAAAATAGATCCAGGAGAGATAATTTAAAAATTAATGGACTATGAAAGCCATGATCAAAAAAGAACCTAGACATCATCTTTCAAGAAATTATTAAAGAAAATTGTCCTAACATTCGTGAATCAGAGGGTAAAATAAAAATGGAGACTATCCACCAATCACTTCCTGAAAGAGATACCAAAAAGAAAACTCATAGGAATATTGTAGTCATATTCCAGAGTTCACAGGTCAAGAAGAAAATATTACAAGCAACCAGTAAGAAACAATTCAAGTAATGTGGAAACATAATCACAATATTACAGGATTTAGCAGCTTCTACACTAAGGGAGTGACGTGCTTGAAATATGACATTCCAGAGATCAAAGGAGCCAGGATTAAAACCAAGAATGACCTACCCAGCAAAACTGAGTATAATATTTTTGAGGGAAATGGAATTTCAATTAAGTAGAGGAATTCCAAGCATTCTTACTGAAAAGATCAGAGCTGAATAGAAAATTTGACTTTCAAATACATGAATCAAGAGAAACAGGAAAAGGTAACTAGAAAAGAGAAACCATAAGGGAATCATTAAGGTTGAACTGAATATGAAGGGAGGATACCTAAAAAACAAAATTAAGTGTTGAGAGGAATGCACTGGGAGAAAGAGAAAGAAAGAGGTAGAATTTAGTAAATCATCTGACTTTTTGTGAAAAAGGCAATGTAAAAAGCATGGAGTTTTGAATTTTGACTTTGATGTTGCTCAGTTTTTTAAATTATTATTTAGTGGGCTTTCTTTTAGGAGATGACTAATTCTTCCTATTTTTACTTAGCACTCTGTTCTGAATACACCAGGACAGTTTTCTTTCATGAAGAAGGGGGGGAGGTTAAAGGAAATAACGGAGACTTACTCTTATCAGATTTGACTTGAGGAGGGATAAACACATATTCAATTGGATATGGAAATCTATTTTACCCTGCAGGAAGACAAGGGGAAAGGGAAAAGGAGAAGGAGGACAATAGAAAGTACAAGAGATTAATGAAAGGGGTAATCAGAAGCAATATTTTTGTGGAAGGGCTGGTTCAGGGAGAGAATGGAATAAATGGAGGGCAGGACAGGATAGAAGGAAAGATGGTTAGTCTTTTGCAACATGACTGTTATGGAAATGTTTTGCATGGCTACATGTATGAATGATATTGCTTTTCTGAATGAGGAACTCAAAACTTTAAAAATGAATGTTAAAAATTGTTTTTGCATGCAACTAGGAAATCAGTTATACAGGCAGAGAAATCTATCTTCCCCTACCGAAATATAGAGGGGAGGCAGATTGGAGAGGGAGAGATAGAAGGGAGGGCAGATTGGTGAAAGGGGTGGTAGGGGTGCATATTGTTCTAGGGTGGGGGTGAGAGATGAGGAGAAAATTTGGAATTCAAAATCTTGTGGAAGTGAATGTTGAAGGGTCTTCTTGTTTGCATGATCAATAGATTATGGATAGACATTTTCCCCAATCCTTGTGAGCTCTCAAAAATAAGAATTATGAGCAAGATATTAAGCAATATTAGATGTCTTTGAGATCTAGGTCAGAGTTGCACAAGCTAATTGATCAGCTTGCAACAATATTTGACTCTCTTTCTGTGCTGAGAAAGACCAACATTCAGAAACTTGCTCTGCCTCAGATTTGGTAGTTTTGAATTTTGACTTTGATGTTGCTCAGTTTTTTAAATTATTATTTAGTGGGCTTTCTTTCAGGAGATGACTAATTCTTCCTATTTTTACTTAGCACTCTGTTCCGAATACACCAGGACAGTTTTCTTTCATGAATTCTTTAAATATGATTTCTGGACTTTTGGGGGAGGGGTGTGGGGGAAAGCATAGCTTTCAGGTAATCCAAATGACCCTTATATTACTTTTTCTTGATGTTTTTTAAATTTGTTGTTTTTTATTCTTTACATTTTCTTCTCTTTTCCAGTCTTTTGATTTTAATATTTCTTATTTCTTCTGTTAAAGTCATTAAATTTTGATTAATCCACTCTATTTCTCATGGATAATTGAATTATTTGGTCGAGGTTATTTGAGGAGAGATTTGTCAAATCCTGCCTTAAACTGTTAATTTTTATCCAAATTGTTTCCTCTAAACATTTCACTTGACAAAAGAGATATCTAAATATACTGATATGATTACAAGATTTTAGGTTTTTATTTTTTAATGTTAGTATTATATGTTTATTATTTGCTAATAGTGAACCATTCTTGAATCCATGGAATAAATCCAACTGGGTCATTATGGGTTTTTTTTTTTTTAAATCTACATGTAGTCCTTTGCAAGAATTTGTAATCAATATTCATTGGTGACAAGTGCAACACATCTCTGGTGCACAAAAAATTATTTGGGTCTTCCTATCCACTCTCTTTTTAACTTAAATCATTTAATTTATTCACATTTAATTTGATAAAATTTTCAACAAAAATTTCTATGTATTTTGTTTCATTCATTTAAAAAACATTATTCTGAGAAATGAATCAGGCACTGTAATATATTATCAAAGGAGTTCATGACACACAAAAAGTTAAAAATCTCTGCTATGTTTTGCTCATACGCTAGTCCATCCCATAGACTGTATCCCTGATGAGATTTTCTGGGTTAATCACCTGTTCCTTCAATTTAATTAACTTTTCTTTTTGGAACAGGGTATTGTAATGCTAATAAGAGTTAAAAATCTTCCTTACCCATGAATGGGCCTGCCCATTATGAGAAGCTTGATTAGAGGAGATATTCTTTTTTTGTTGTTGGAAGGCCCAAATCTTTCGTTAATTTCTAATGAGGCACTAGTTCTCAAGGGTTGTGATGACCTCTAGCTCTAAAAAAATGTATATAGAGGGGCAAAGCTAAAATGAGCAATTAATTGAGAGCAATTAATCACCTAAACTCTTAGACAAATTCCATCAGATACCTCTAAGAAGAGAATCTGACCAAATGTTGAAGATGCAGAATCCAATAGGAGATAGATTGTGGCAGTTTCATAGCCCAGGATAGACTGGAAGATCGACAGGAAGAATTTGTTCCACAAGGGTGGAGGAGCATACAGCGCACAGCCCATGACAGGGACAAGCAGGCAAGGCCCGAGTGGTCTGAGATAGTGGCAGTATAGTGGGATAGCAGCTCAGGACAAGTCAAGTGGTGCCAAGCAAGTAAGAGTCACTGAAGGAGGCCCAGGTATCTTCAGCAGCTGCACCTGAGACTTTGAGCCCACATATTAAATGTCTGCTAGTCACCTACTTGAACTTCAGGGAATTAAAATGGCAAAGTGATCAGTAAATGCTCTCTCCCCCTCCCCTTGCTGACCTTGAAAGAACCATAAAATATTTACCAAAAAAATCATGGATCAGTAGAAGGGACACGCAGTCTCATAGCACCTGAGGCTAGGAAAATCGCTAAGGAATATTCCTCTTATTGTGTGTCCCAGACAGCCAGAGGCATGCCTCAGTACTCCAGGAGAAATGGGAAGAT
Source organism: Bettongia penicillata ogilbyi (assembly GCA_023548195.1). Taxonomy (NCBI): domain Eukaryota; kingdom Metazoa; phylum Chordata; class Mammalia; order Diprotodontia; family Potoroidae; genus Bettongia; species Bettongia penicillata. The sequence goes on along the minus strand of JAJHZJ010000089.1, from coordinate 14,604,367 downwards.
AATAAAGCTGCCTGGATCACCAAGCTCTGAGCTTGCCTTTGCTCCAGCTCAGTTGAGGAGTTCTCCCATGACCAGACCACCCCTTCCCCACACTTAACAAGCTAGCTGCAACGTTAAGCCAGGGAAACACAAACAGAATTCACCTGCCTTTGCTTTCTCATACCAGTCACAAGGTTCTTCAGTGTCTAGCTGAAAGAACCAGAGCCCCCAACACACAAAACTTCACCATCATGAGCAAGAAGCAAAGGAGGAAGGAAAAGACCATAGAATCTTTCTATGGGAACAAGGACCAAAACATAAATACCAAAGAGGTCAGTATTGAGACTGTACTCTCTTTTCAAACTTCAGAATGAATCATAAACTGCTCACATGCACAAAGAGCACTCAGGACAGCTGAATAAGGAATTAGAAGAAAAAATGGCCAATGATTTTAAAAGTATGAAAAAAGAATTCACTGAAGAGAACAGTTCTTTACAAAAGAAAATTGAACAAATGGAGAAGGAAACACAAAACCTAACAGAGAAATTGGACAAATGGAAAAGAAAGTACAAAAACTAACTGGAGAAAATAATTCCTTAAAAGGAATAATTAGACAGGTGGAAAAGAAGATGAAAAAGTTAACTGAAGAAAACAATTTGATGCAAATTAGAATTGGACAAATAGAAGCGAATGACTCTATGAGACATCAAGAATCAGTCAAACAAAATTTAAAAAAAGAAAAGAGAAGAAAATGTAAAATATCTAATTGGAAAAACAATTGATCTGTAAAATAGATCCAGGAGAGAAAATTTAAGAATTATTGGCCTACCAGAAAACCATGATAAAAAAGAGTCTGGACAATATCTTCCAAGAAATCATTAAGGAAAATTGCCCAGAAGTGCTAGATCCAGAGGGCAAAATAGTCATTGAAAGAATCCACCATTCACCTCCCAAAAAGGATCCCAAACTGAAAATACCAGGAAATATTTTTGCCAAATTCCAGGACTATCAAGTGGAGAAAATACTACAGAAAATACTAAGCATGTGAAGGGATTGTAACAGGAGGTGTGAAAAGGGGGAAGTAGAAACTGGTAAATAACATCACAGGAAGAAGTACAAAATTATATTATAGTAGAGGGAAAGAGAGGAGGGAGATGAGCATTGTTTGAGAGTTACTCTTATCTCATTTGGTTCAAGGAGGGAACAACAAACTTAAGTATATAAATCTAATTAGTTCTATAGGCAGTAGGAGGAAAAGGGGGAAAGAAAGGGGAGAAGAGTCTAAAAGGGAGAGAAGAAGTAGTAAGATGAAAGTGCAGTAACGGGGGAGCAGAAAGAAGGAAGGGAAGACTGCAGGAGGTGGTGGTCAAAAATTAAAACTATTGTGGAGGGGAAGGGAGAAGGGAGAACTGAAAGCACAAATAGTGGGAAAGATGATGATGGGAAAGACACATATAGTAATCATAACTGTGAATGAGAATGGGATGAATTCTCCTGAAAAATGGAGATGGATAGCAGAATGGACTAAAAGATATAATCCAACAATATATGTTGTTTACAAGAAAAATATTTGAAACAGGGGGATACACACAGGGTAAAGGTAAAAGACTGGAGCAGAATATATTGTGCTTCAGCTGATGTAAGAAAAGCAGGGGTAGTAATCCTAATCTCAGACAAAGCAAAAGCAGAAATAGAGCTAATCAAAAGAGATAAGGAAGGAAACTATATCCTGCTAAAAGGCACCATAGACAATGAAGCAATATCATTACCACACATATATACTGCAAGTGGTATAGCATCCAAATTATTAGAGGAAGAGTTAAGGGAGTTACAAGAAGAAATAGACAGCAAAACTATACTAGTGGGGGATCTGAAACTACCCTTCTTGGAACTTGATAAATCTAACCTTAAAATAAACAAGAAGTTAAAGAGGTAAATAAAACTCTCAATAAGGTAGATATGCTAGCTATCTGGAGAAAATTGAATGGGGATAGAAAGGAATATAGCTTTTTCTCACCTGTACATGGAACATATGAAAAAATTGACCATGTACTAGGGCACAAAAACATCACAATCCAGCACAGAAAGGCAGAGATAGTCGATGCATCCTTCTTAGAGTATAATGCAATAGAAATTATATGTAATAAAAAGCCATAGAAAGATAAATCAAAAATAAACTTGAAACTAAATAATCTAATCCTAAAGAAGGAGTGGGTTAAATAACAAATCACAGAAACAATCAACAACTTCATTCAAGACAATGATAGTAATGAGACAACCTACCAAATCTTATGGGATACTACAAAAGCAGTTCTTAGGGGAGTATCTATTTCTTTGAATGCTTACATGAATAAAATAGAAAAAGAGGAGATCAATAAATTGGGCAAGCAGATGAAAAACTTTGAAAAGGAGTAAATTAAAAATCACCAAGAAAATTCTAAATTAGAAATACTGAAAACCAAAGGAGAGATTAATAAAATTGAAATTAAGGAAACTATTGATCTAATAAACAAAACTAATAGTTGATTTTATAAAAAAAACTAAAAAAATTGATAAACCTTTGGTCAATTTGACTAAAAAAAGAAAGAAGAAATCAAAATTACCAATATCAAAAATGAAAGGGGTGAACTCACCTCCAATGAGTAGGAAATGAAAAAAATAATTAAAAGTTACTTTGCCCAACTTTATGCTCATAAAATTGACAATCTCAGTGAGATGAATGAGTATTTTAAAACACATAAATTGCCCAGATTAACAGAAGAGAAAATTGAATACTTGAACAATTCTATCTCAGAAAAAAGAAATTGAACAAGCTTTCAATGAAATCCCTAGGAAAAAAATCTTCAGAGCTGAATGGATTTACAAGTGAATTCTATGAAATATTCAATGAACAGTTAATTCTGTTATTATACAGACTATTTGGGAAAATTTGGGAAGAAAAATTCCTCCCAAATTCCTATTATGATACAAATATGGTTTTGATTCTTAAACCAGGAAGAACCAAAATAGAGAAAGAAAATTATAGACTAATATCTGTAATGGATATAGATGTAAAACATTTTAAATGAGATTTTAGCAAAAAGAATACAACAATTTATCATGAGAATAATACATTATTATCAGGTAGGATTCATACCAGGAATGCATAGTTGGTTTAATATTAGGAAAACTACTAGCATTATTGATCATATAAACAACAAAAGTCACAAAAACTACATGATTATCTCATTAGATGCAGAAAAAGCTTTTGACAAAATACAACACCCATTCCTATTAAAAACATTGGAGAGCATAGGAATAAAGGAAACTTTCAGTAAAATAATCTACCTAAAACCTTCAGCAAGCATTATATAAAATGGATATAAGCTAGATACATTTCCAATAAGATCAGGGGTGAAACAAGGATGTCCATTATCTCCACTATTATTCAATATGGTACTAGAAATGTTAGCTGTAGCAATAAGACAAGAAAAAGAAATTGAAGGAATTAGAAGAGGCAAAGAAGAAACTAAGTTATCACTCTTTGCAGATGATATGATGATATACTTACAGAATCCCAGAGATTCAAGTGAAAAACTACTTGAAATAATAAACAACTTCGGCAAAGTTGCAGGTTACAAAATGAACCTGCACAAATCTTCTGCATTTCTATACATTAGTAACAAAGTCCAACAGCAAGAGAAAGAAGGAGACATCCCATTTAAAGCCAGGGTAGATATTATAAAATATTTGGGAATTTACCTGCCAAAACAAACCTAGGCACTATATGAACACAATTACAAGACACTTTTCACACAAATAAAGTCAGCTCTAAGTAAGTGGAAACCATCAGTTGCTCATAGATAGGCCAAGCCAATATAATAAAAATGACAATTCTACCTAATTTAATTTACTTATTTAGTGCCATACCAACAAAACTATCAGATAATTATTTTCTAGAGCTGGAAAAAATAATTTTAAAATTCATCTGGAAGAATAAAAGGTCCAGAATATCAAGGGAATTAATGAAAAGAAATGCTAGGGAAAGTGGCCTAGCTCTATCAGGTCTTAAATGGTATTATAAAGCATCAGTTATCAAAACCACTTGGTACTGGCTAAGAAACAGATGGGTAGACAAGTAGAATATGTCAGGGTCTCAAGACACAGCAGGCAATGAATATTGCAATCTACTGTTTGATAAACCCAAGGACTTCAGCTTCTGGGGTAAGAACTCACTGTTTGAGAAAAATTGCTGGGAAAACTGGATACAGTGTGGCAGAAACTAGGCATAGACCAATCCCTGACACTGTACACAAGAATAAAGTCCAAATGAGTACATGATCTAGGTATAAAGATTGATACTACAAACAAATTAGTGGAGCAATAAATAGTGTATTTATCAGGCTTATGGAGAAGGGAAGAATTTTTGACTAAAGAAGATATAGAAACCATTATGAAGTGCAAAATGGATAATTTTGATTACATTGAACCGACAAGTTTTTGCATAACCAATGCAACCAAGATTTGGAGGGATGCAGAAAACTGGGAAAGAATTTTTGTAACTAGTGTCCGTGATAAAGACCTCATCTCTAAAATATATAGAGAATTGAGTCAAATGTACAAGAATACAAGGAATTCCTCAATTGATACATGGTCAAAGAATATGAACAGGCAGTCTTAAAAGATGCTTTAAACCACTATTGGTTAGAGAGATGCTAATCAAAAGAACTCTGAGGTACCACATCACACCTATCAGATTGGCTAACATGACAGAATAGGAAGATGATAAATGTTGGAGAGGATGTGGAAGAGTTGGAACACTCATTCACTGCTGGTCAAACTGTGAGCTGATCCAACCATTCTGGAAAGCAATTTGGAGCTATGCCCAAAGGGCTACAAAAATATGCATACCCTTTGGCTCAGCAATATTGCTTCTAGGACTGTATCCCCAAGAGAACAGAAAAATGGGAAAGGGTTCCACATGTACAGAATTATTTATAGTAGCACTCTTTGTGGTGGCCAAAACCTGGAAATCAAGGGGATGTCCATCATTTGGGGAATGGCTGAATAAATTATGGTACATGAATGTAATGGAATCCCATTGTGCTATAAGAAATGATGAACAGGTACTTCAGGGAAGCCTGAAAAGACTTATATGATCTGATGCTGAGTGAAAGGAACATAACCAGGAGAACTTTGTGCACATCAACAACCACAGCATGCAAGAATTTTTTCTGGTAGACTTGGAACTTCACTGCAATGCAGGGACTTAAAAAATCCCCAGTGGTCTTTTAAGGCAAAATGCTTTTCACATCCAGAGAAAGAACTATGAAATTAAATCGCAGAATATAGCGGATCATTTTCTTTTGTATTATGGTTTGGTTTGTCATATGATTTCTCCCATTCATTTTAACTCTTCTACACAATATGATTATAGTGAAAATGTATTTAATAGGAATATATATGTAGAACTTATATAATATTGTATGCCATCTCGGGGTAGGAGGGGAAACGTAGGGGGAGGGAGAGAAAAAAATCTAAGTTATATGGCAGTTATTGTAGAAAACTGAAAATAAATAAAATTAATTTTTATAAAATGTACATATACCCTGAGGTAAGGGTTTACTTTGAGGTTTACTCATTGGACGTGTTTGTTTCACCAGAAGAAACTCTGTGTAGCTGCTAATGAGGCCCCAAGCTTTGAAAACCCAGTTTTTGATGCTTCTCTCTCTGGTAACTATGCATGTATAGTCAGGCAGTTGGATATGTTTGTTGATCTGTGATGTATGTATTGCTTATGGTCAGACAGTTGGAAGCTCTGTCTATTGATCTTTGCTTTTCTGTTTGTGTTTTCTCTGAATTTCAGGGTGCTGTCTTTTTCGTCTGAAGTAAGTGAATGATATATGTGCTTGATTAAAGTGATTGTCGGACCCTCAAAACTTGCTTTCCTTTTAGTAAAGCAGATCTAAGACCCTGCATCGCAGGCCCTCCTGTATATACCAGGATTCTTGCTATTATAGAGATAGAGCACTGGGACTGGATTCAAATGACCTGAATCTAAACATAGGCTCAAATACTCACTACCTGTGTGACCTGACATGTAATTCAATGTTTGACTCACTTTCTTCAACTTTAAAATTGAGACAATCATAATAACTACCTCTCAAGAATCTCTCTGGGTCTCAGTGTACGTCTCTCTCTCTTTTTATATATTCCTCACTCTGTCTCTGCCTGTGTGCATACACATACATATACATAAAACATATCTCAAGATATTTGACATTATAATAATTCAACATTGTTCCTTTATTTTGATATTTCATCCCCACTCAGACAAGCCTATACTTAAAAATTTATTTTACTTTCTTTCCCCAACACTGTCTCATCTTAAGTAATATTCCCCTGTGCTACCTTTTTTAAAGTTTTCATTTATTTTATTTTAATTTGTGAAATAAAGCAAGCATTTCCATAACATAGTATAATAAAAAAGATGACTGCATATGAAACTTCAAATTTATTATGTACAACTTGCTACTCCTTTTAAAGATACAATTAAATTATGTAATTTTCTTTTTTTTCTCTTCCCCCATCCTAGAGATACACACCATTAGATACAAATATGGATATACATATATATATGTAAAATCAATCTATACATACTTATATTTATCAGTTCTGTCTCAGGAAGCAGATAATGCCTTCCTTTATATGTCCTTTGTAGTTAACTTGGGTATTTATAAATTCAAAATTACCAATTCTCTCAAGGTCGTTCTTAAAACAATATTACTGTTACTGCATATAATCTTCTCTTGGTTCTGTTCATTTTACTCTTCATTATTACATATCTATCCAAGTTTTCAAACATCATTGAGTTCATTGTATCTTATAGCACAGTGGTATTCTTTCACAAACATATACATCAACTTGTTCAGCCATTCACTAATTGATGGTATCCCAGCAATTTCCAGTTCTTTGCCACAACCAAGAAATATACTATAAAGATTTTAACACATATAGCTTCCTTTCATTTTTCCCTAATCATCTTTGAAAAAGGACTTAATAGCACTATTGTTGGGTCAATGGCAGTTTGATAATTCTTTGGGTATAATTCCAAATATATTCTCTGGAATGATGGGATCAGTTCACAATTCCACAGAAAATGAATGTGTCCCAATTTTTCTACATCTTCTCAAACATTTATAATTTTCCACTTCAATCAGTTTAGCCAATTTGATAGCTGTAAAATTATATCTCAAGGTTGTTTTAATTTGTATTTCTCTAATGAATACTGATTTATAGTATATTTTCATAAGACTATACATTCATTGAAAACTGTGTTGATATCCTTTGACAATTTATAAGCTGGAAAATGATTAATATTCTTATGTTTTTGAGATGAGACCTTTGAGAAACTGTCCATAAGTTTTTCCCCAATTTTCTGATTTCCATATAATCTTGGTTATGTGTATTTTATTTGTACAAAAAGTTTTTAATTTAATGGGATTAGAAGTATCAATTTTACATCTCTCTCTGCTGTGTATTGTTTACTCATAAATTGTTTGCCTATCCATAAGTCTGATAAGTAATAGGTTCAGTTTTCTTCAAATTTTCTTCGTATATTTTGCTTTATATCTAGGTTGTGTATCCATTTTGATCTTGGTAAATGGTATAAGATATTGGTCTATGTTCAATTTTTGCTATTCTGTTTCCCAGTTTTCTCAGTTTTTTCCCCAAATTGTGATTTCTTATCCCAAAATCTTAAGTCTTTAAATTTGTCCAATATAAGGCTACTTTATCTGCTGTTATAAATTGAATGTTTTCTTTTTTTCCATTTGTCTACTTTTCTATTTCTTAACCAGTACCAGATAGTTTGATAATTACTACCTTATAACAAAATTTAAGATGTGATATTACTAAGCCTCCTTCTTTTTACATTGTTTTCATTAGTTCATTTGATTAGTTCCTTGACTTTTTGTTCTTCAAAATGAATTTTATTATTTTATTATTACTATGCAGTATACTAAATTATTAAAACATTATATTAAATATTGTTATTATGTTTCCTAATTTAGAAAAAATAGTAATTTAATTGAATGACATTCATTGAACATATACATTAGTTTAGGTAAAAATTGTCATTTTTATTATACTGTTCCTGCCTACCCATGAACAATTAATATTTCTCCAGCTATTTACATTTGATGTTATTTGTATTAAAAAAGGCTTTTAAAAAAAATTTAAATTTAAACTTCCTGGGTTTGTTTTGGCAGTTGTACTCTCAGACATTTTATACTGTCTAGAGTCATTTTAAATCAGGTATCATTTATTATCTCTTCTTACAGGATTTTGTTGGTTGCATATAGGAATGATGGTGATTTATGTGGATTTACTTTATATCCTGCTACTTTGCAAAAAAAATTATTAATGGCTTCAACTAACTTTTCAGTTAGTTGAATCTCTAGGATTTTTCCAAGTACATCATTTGCGAAAAGAAATAGTTTTATTACTTCATTCCCTATTATGAATCCTTCTATTTCTTTTTTTCTTCTTTTATTGTTATTTCTAGAATTTCTAATACAATATTGCACAATAATGGAGACATTGAGCATCCTTGTTTCACACCCAATCTTAATGGGAATGCTATTAGTTTATCCCCATTACGAATAATGCTTAGTGATAGTTTAGATAAATGCTATTTATCAATTCAAGGAAAAATCCATTTATACCTTGTATCAATGAGCACCTCAACATACACAGGGGAACCTGCTACCACAGATTCTTAGATCTGCATTCACAAGAAGAAAGCAACTTTCAAGTGATTAACAATCACTTTAATCAAGCACAGATATCAGAGAAAATCAAAATGCAAATTTTAGAGAAAATACAGAGAAATCAAAAGTCAACAGACATGCTTCCAAAATGTCTGATCATTTACATACATACACACCAGCCAGAGAAGGAAGAATCAACTAATAGGTTGTAGCCAAGGTTGGGGTGAGGGGTCCTTACCGGCTTCCCAGAGGCTCTCTGGCCAAAGAAATACTGCCAGTCAGTAAGCTCCAATGTAAAACCTTACCCTAAGAGCATTTATACACTTTTCAGGGCCAGAGGACATAACCTTCTGACCCAGTGCCTCAATAGAAAAAAAAAACAAAAGACACTTGGGATGCTCCTACAAAACAACTCCCCTAATCAAATTTCCTATGATGGACAGACCCATCAATGATTAGGAAAGATCCTTCCCAATCACATTATTGAATCAGAGGCACTTTTAGTAAAACAAAAACAGCGAATATCCTAATTTGGTTGCCATTACATACCTGTACTTTCAAGTGTTTTGAATAGGAATGCGTGCTGAACTTTATGAAAAGCATTTTCTGCATTTTTCGATATATATTTTAAACATTTTATTGATATAATAAACAATGTTAATAGTTTTTCTTTTGTTAAATGATATCTACATTCTTGATATAAATATTATTTGGTCATAATGTAAAATTTTGTGATATATTATAATCTTTTAGCTAGTATTTTATTTGGGAATTTTGCATTCATATTCATGAATGAAATTGGTTCATAATTTTCTTTTTCTTTTGTTACTTCTGGTTTTGATATTGGCATTATATTTGTATCATAAATGAAGTTTGGTAGGATCTCTTCTTTGCCTAGTATTCCAGATAATTTATTTAATATTGAAATTAATTGACCTGTAAATGTTTGACAGAATTTACTTGTTAATCTGCCCAGTCTTGGTGCTTTTTTCCCTTAAAAAACTCATTTTTGGCCTGTTCAATTTATTTTTCTAAAATAAGTCTATGTAGATATTTTCTTTATTCTTTTGCTACTCTAGATAATTTATGTGCTTTATACACATATATACATAAGCATGATGAAAGCTGGAAGCGGGGATTGAGAGCCCCCCACAAAGACCAGAGTACCACTGGCAGGTCACCTGGAATGAATTCATGTATGCAAACTTTGTTGAGGTCAAGGTAAAGATTTATTATGCTTTTCAGTGGACAAGAGTCATTAGGAAGCCTGTAACCTTAGAGGAGTACAGATAAAGTTTATATAGTATATTCTATAGTGAAACATGTGCCAAATATGCTAAGTGTTTGGGGATGGGATTAGGAAGTGGTTAAAGAGTGGCCAGTTCTAAAAGGAACCCACACTTTGGGTATCTACTGTGAAGTTATTTTACCCAGATTTCATCGGGAAAATAGCCTAAAGTGGGGTCTACATGGAGGGTGTAGTTTTATGCCTGAAGCATCACTAAGTCAACTAACAGTCAGAACTGACTCAGAATATCAGGTTGCTCTCATCAATGTCTTTTCAGACAAGATAAATATAAGGGTGTGTGTGTGTGTGTGTGTGTGTGTGTGTGTGTGTGTGTGTGTGTGTGTGTATAATATATCTAAAATACATGTGATTGGTCAATGAGTAGTAAATGTCATTATAACCCAGTGCACAGTCAGTTCAGCCAGTACACAGTTGGTTCAGTTCTGTAGGTACATGTGGTTGCTGTATCAGGAAGGGAGATAAAGATTGTTGTTGGGGCAGGCTGTGTCGTTGGGCTAGGGAGAAATTGCCTGGGAGAGTGTTTTGAGGTTAGGGAGAAATGTGATTTTTAAAGAGAAATATGATTTTAGAATTGGGGTTCAAGCGCATGTACCCAAGCACTCCATCAAGCACACATGCATCATATATATTATATGCATATATATACATATATATGTAATATTCATCCATTTCACTTACCATTTTCTTTTGCATTGTCCTCCACATTGTTTCTCTTCCCTACTCATTCCCTACTTTCTATTCATGATGCATGTCCTATAACCTGTTTCCCTCATGAGCACCAAATTTGAAACACCTCATCTATCTCACTTCTATGCCATCACAGTTATAGATCTTCAATTTTTTTTTTGGGGGGGTGGGTAATTCTTTCCCTGCAGCATAGCATTTAAATTCTTTTGGGTATTATGTTCTTGTGGAAGACTTTAAAGTTTTCTCCAAGAAGTTTGTCTTCTTCAATTTTTTACTCATTTTGAACTTAAATATGAAAAAGGGGAAAAAAGTATTTCTATGTACATAGCACAAAAATTGATTCAATATTAAACCATGAATCTCCACTTCATGCTGCCTGCCTTGTATGAAAAAAATATGTAAAAATATAACACATTGTTTTCAAAACTACCCTGCTTTTCTGTGCTTCCTTCTGTTTTTTTTTCTGCTATGCACTTTAAAAAATTTGTATCCTTTTCTCCTCCTCTTGCACTAGAGAAGACCATCATTTAATACAGATATTAGGAGTGTATGTATATACATGTATTCATATATACATGCATACACATACATATATTCAAAACCATACTATGCATTCTTTGGTTAATTAATTCCTTCTCTGGAGGTGGATGCCATCTTCTTTTATAGGTCTTTTGTACTTGATTTGAGAATTTATAATACCCAGAATAACTTAATCATTTCTATTTTTTCTTTGAACAATATTGCTCTTACTGGTTCTGTGTTCTCATGTTTCTGTTCATTTTGCTCTTCATATGAATCCTTACATGTTGCTTTTTTTCTAAAATGAAATAACCCGTCATACAGAACAATAGAATTCCATCACAATCATATACCACAATTTGTTTAGCTATTCCTGAATAGATGGGCATCCCCTCAGTTCTTTGCTACCACAAAGACAGCTGATATGAATGTTTTTGAACGTATAGGTTCTTTTCCTCCTTCTCCCCCCTTTCCTTATGAAATAGATCTAATACTGGCATTGCTGAGTCAAAGAGGATACACAGTTTTATAACACTGGGCATGATTTCAGATTGCTCTCCTAAATGATTAAATCAGTTCACAGTTCCACCAACAGTTACTCATATCCTGATTTTTCCACATACCCTCCAACATTTGTCATTTTTACCATTAGTTTAGTCAATTTCATAGGTATGACATGATACCTCAAGTTGTTTTAATTTGTGCTACTCTAGTCAATAATTATTTAGAGCATTTTTCATATGACTGTGTTTAGTTTTTATTTCTTCAGTAAAAATTACCTGTTCATGTCCTTTGATCATTTATCAACTGGGTAATGACTCATATTCTTATAAATTTGAAATAATTCTCTATATTTGAAACATAAGACCTATATCTGAGAAACTATGTGTAAATTTTCCCCAAATTTTCTTCTTTTCTTCTAATCTTTGCTGCATTGATTTAATTTGTGTGTATATATGCACATGTATTTAATTTAATGCAATCAAAATTATCCATTTTACATTTCACGATATTCTCTGTTTTGTGTTTATTCATGAATACTTCTATTCATGTGTCTGATAGCTAATTTGTTCCATGTTCTTCTACTTATAATATCTCCCTTTCTGTCTAGGTCAATTACCCATTTTGACTTTCTCTTAGTATGTGATGTAAGATATTGGTGTATGCCCAATCTACGCCAGATTGTTTTCTAGTTTTCCCAACGTATTTTAACAAAGAATTCTTATTGAAAACTTAAATCTTTACATTTGTCAAATATAAGGTTATTATAATCATTTAGTACTGTGTATTCTATGTCTTCTCCATTCCACTGATCTACCTTTCTATGTCATAGCCAGTGCCTTATAGTTTTGACAATTACTGCTTTATAATATAGTATTTGATACTGTTAAACCTTCTTTTTATATTTTTCATTAATTCCTTTGATATTATTGACCTTCTGTTTTTCCAAATGAATTTTATTCAAGTTTTCTAGTTCAATAAAATATTTTTGATAATTTAATAGCATTGGATAAGTAGAATAATTAAAATGGTTAATTTTATTATATTGGCTTAGCCCACTCATGAAAAGTTTCTATTTCTCAATAATTTAAATCTGACATTATTTGTATTAAAAAGTGTTTTATAATTATACTCTTATAGTTCATGACTTATTCTTGTTGTTGATACAAAAAGTATTTTATGTTTCCTACATTTATTTTAAATGAGGTGCCTCTTACTATCTCTTCTTGCAGGTTTTGTTGATGATATAGAAACATTTATGATTTATGTGAGTACATTTTACATCATGCGACTTTGCTAAAACTGTTGTTTCAACTAAGTTTTTATTTTAATCTTTCAGATTTTTCATGAATATAATCACATCATCTGCAAAAAAAGACAGTTTTACTACCTTTTAGACAATTTTGACTCTTAATTTGTTTTCTCTTCTTATTACTATTGCTAGCATTTCTAATAAAACATTGAACAATATTGGTGACAATAGGCATTTTTCTTTAACTCCTGATCTTATTGGGAAGGGTTGTAACTATTCTCCATTACATATTAAGCTTGCTGATGGTTTTAGATAGGTATTGTTTATCATTTTAAGGAAAGTTCTGTTTATTTCTATACTCCTGAGTGTTTTTGATAGGCATGAGTGTTGCATTTTGCCAAAAAGATTGTTCTGTATCTATTGATATGATGTATGATTTTTGTTACTTTTGTTATTGAGACAATCAATTATATTAATATTTTTTCATATATTAAACTATCCTTGCATCACTGGTATAAATCTTACTTGCTCATAATGCATAATCTTTGGAATATATTGTTGCAATTGTCTGACTAGTATGTTATTTATTATTTTTGCATCCATATTCATAGAGTAATGATATTGGTCTATAATTCTCTTAGCGTTTTTTAATGTTTAATTGATTTGACTTTTACACAATTCATACATTATTTTAATTGTGCTCATTTTTACTTCTAATCAGCCAAATTTTCTTTTACTTACATATTTTGGCATTCTAAATTAATTGTTCTTCTTTTCACATGTTCTGCATCTTTTTAAAGGTATATTTTGTTGCTTATAAGTTCTATATGCAGCGGCAGTTTTCAGACTCCAGTTATTATCTCTGATTTCTGGACAAATTCATTCCTTTTTTATTTTAATAGTTTTATTAGAAAGTAAATTAAAAAACACAAATAATTAACTCTACCAACCAAGTTCATTCAAATTAATTTCAATTAATATCATTTTAAAATATGTCAGACATGCACATCAAGATACTGTTCATTCATTCTCATTGACTTTCCTTCTTATAATCATAGTTGGTGAGTACTCGCTTCTTCTAGTGCCTTCTTTTTACATTTACCTTATATCATAAAGATCTTTGTGGATTTCTTCATATTCATAATCCAAGTTACTATATATCATAATATCCCATCAGAGTAGTAAAATAATTTTTATCCACTTCCCTAGGATCAGACATTATGCCGCTTCTAATTTTTTATAATATTTATACTTTAAAATTGCTTAAATTTTCATCTCTTTGATTAATAATTAAATTGAGCGCTTCTCAAAGGATTAGCAACCTGCATTTCTTCTTTTCAAAGTTGCCTATTTATGACCTTTCACCATTCAGCCTCTTTTACCTCAGAGGTATCACTGATTTTTAGCATCTCTTAAAGTTTGACAATCATCGATGAAATTGACAAGGTATTCTCTCAAATACCCTTGCCAATTATTAGTCTCTTGTTTTGATTTTTTTCCTCCAAAAATCATCTTTTTATATTAACTTCATAGGTATTCAGTTTATCCTTTCCTTACTTCTCAATATTGAATATTTTTAAAACTTCATAACCAAAATGCAGAGTCTAGAAAAACTAAGTACTATAATGTATCCAAAAGGAATTATTCATTCTTTCTTTTAAATCCATCATCTTTCTAGAAGGAAGTATGTAGAATTCTTCAACATTGGTCCATTGGCTTATGGCTGATCATTACATTGATCAACATTACAATTCTTTCAAAGCTTTCTGTTTCTTTATAATATCATCACCTTATAAAACTGTATCCTAGTTCTATTTCACATCATTTTGTAGCAGTTCATGGATATCTCCATAGTTTCCTTTAAAACTGTGCATTTTGCTATCTTTTATTGCATCATATAAGTCTACTGAATTCACCTACCATAAATTAGTTTTGACATTTCTCCAAAGTTCAATACTATCTTACTTTTAATTTTTTGATACTACAAAAAGAACTCATAAATATTTTTGGATAGATGGGTTTTCTTCATTCTCTATTCTCAATACAGGTATATACATGAAGTGAAAAACAGAGTCAAAAAACAATTTTAATGCCTTTTTGTCATAGTCCCACATCATTTTAAAAACTAACAATCAATTCACAATTCCAAAGAATGCTCTATTAATGAAATTAGCAATACTACTTTCCCAAAGTTCTTCTAACACATACAATTTTCCACTTGTTAATTCTGCCAGACTAATAGGTGTGAGACTGGTTTATTTTACTTTATGATGTAATACTTGTCCATATAGTTGTAGGTTTTTTAAAATATTTATTCCACTTTTCTTTTTGTTTTGGCTTTATAAATGTCTCTATTAGTATTAATCCTTCAGGACATCATGTTTAGGATTTTTGTTTCTCATCATTTTCTCCCATATTGCCAATTATCTTTGGTGTCTTTACCTGTTGGGTAATTCAACTATCTTTCGTTGCTACCATATCCCTGAGGTTAATTGTCTCCTAATCCTTTAAGCTGAGAGAGATGAAGATGGGGTCTAAAGCTATGTTGCTGCCCAGAGTAATTCTATAGAAAGTGGAATAGCCTGAGAATATTAAGAACATGCTAAACAATATAGTAAAAAGACAAAAAAAAATATATGCCATAATAAAATCCACTGGGGGAGCAAAGATGGTAGAGCAAGTAGTAAATCATCATAACTTTCCCACACTCACCTCTTATCAGTCATAAACAAAAGTCTCAAAACAAATCCTGGGACAATAGAGTCAGCAAAAAGATGGAGTGAAACAGTTTTTAACCTAAGAAACTTGGAGGATTAGCAAGAAAATGATGTCTCACTCAGGTGAAAGGGGAGCACAGTCTAGGGGAAGAAGCATCCCAGCAAGCCAGCAGCAAGCCTCACCTCAGCAAAACAGTGGGAAAGCCTGAGCCCCAGTGTAGCTGGGCAGGCATACACCAACACCAGGACTCCAACGTGTTTTTAGCCAGTGGAAGCAGCAGACTCCAGCTTCAAGAACGACAATGGCTATCAATGTAGCCCCAGACAAAAAGGTAGCTTCCAATGGACAGATTGCCACATGCTTCAGTGTAACTATGATGAAATGTAGAAACACACCACCAGACCTTAGCACACAGAAGACACCACTGGGACCCCAGTACAGCACCAGGTAAACTGCCAGACCCCTATAGTCTCCAAAAGAAGAGTTCAGATTTAAAAGAAAGGGAAAAGGTCAAAAAAGGTGATCAAACAACAACAAGAAAAAGAATGTTCATAGAAAGTTATTAAGGTGAAGGGAAGACTGAGACAAACTCAGAAGAGGACAACAATATCAAAACACCGATGGACAAAATCCCTCCCAAAAGATAGGAAGTGGCCTGAAACCAAGAAGAAATTCATGGAAGAGCTCAAAAAGGAGCTTAAAATCATATAGGAGAGGTAGAAGAAGAAATGGAAAATAAGTGAAAGCAATGTAAGAGAATTATGGGGGGAAAAGATTCGACAGCTTGGAAAACTGCTCAAAAAGCAGAATTGAAATGGAAAGGGGGATTTAAAAAATCCACTGAAGAAAAGGACTCCTTAAATAATTTGCCAAATGGAAAAAGAAGTACAACAGTTAACTTAGGAAAATAACTCCTTAAAAGTTAGAATTGGGGAATTAGAAGCAAATGACTATATGAGTCATCGAGAACCAATCAAAGAAGATAAAAACAATGAAAAAGTGGAAGAAAACATAAAATACCTCATTGGAGAATCAATTGACCTGAAACTAGACAATTGCAGAATAACTGAACTACTTGAAAGCAATAATAAAAAAGAAGTATCTGGACAACATCCTTCAAGAAATTATCATGGAAAACTGCAATGATATCCTGGAGCCAACAGCCAAATAGGCATTGAAAAAAATTCACTAATCACTTTAGGAAAGAGATCCCAAAATAAAACCAAAGGAGTATTATAGCCAAATTTCAGAACTATCAGAAAAACATTCTGCAATTGTCCAGAAAGAAACAATTCAAATGTCAGGGAATCACAATCAAGATCACACAGGACTTGACAGCTACAACATTAAATGATCAGAGGTCATGGAACATGATATTCCAGAGGGCAAAGGAGCTAGGAGCACAATCAAGAATCATTTATCCAGTAAAACTAAGTATAATACATCAAGAGAAAAAATGGTCATTCATTGAAGTAGAAAGATTTCAAGTCTTCATAAGGAGAATAACAGAACTAATAACAAAACAATAATAAAACAAAACAAAAATTGACCTTCAATATCAAGACTCAAGAGAAGCATAAACAGGGAAAAAGGGAAAAGAAAACAAAGGATTCAATAAAACTAACCTGTTTACATCCCTACATGGGAAAATGATTACTTGTAACTCAAAAATTCCATCACTAATCAGACAGCAAGAAGGAACATATATAGACAGAGGATATGGGTATGATGTGAATTTGAGAGAATGACATTAAGAATTAAGAGATGAGAAAGTGGAGTACAATGGATGCAGAAGGAAAGGAGAGGTAGAATGGAGCAAATTATCTCACATGAAGAGGCAAAAAAAGACCTATTACAGAGGAGGGAAAGATAAGAGAGTGAGCAATGGGTATTGCTTGAACCTTACTTTAATCTGTATTGGGAATAGTAGAGGGAATAATATACACAATCAGTTGAATATAGAGATTTACCTTACCTGATAGGGTAAGGAAGGGAGGAGATTAAGTAAACAGGGGGAGAGGAAACTGACAGAAAGGAGGGCAGATCAGAGGAAATGTTAGAAGCAAAACTTTGGTAAGGTGGGAAAGGGTGAAAGGACAGACAGGACAAGTTGGAAGAAAAATAGAATGGAGGGAATTAGATAGTAATCATAACTGTGAATGTGAATGGGATAAACTCTCCCATAAAATGGAAACATATAATAGAGTGGATCATAACCAGAATCCAACAATATGCCGCTTACAAGAAACTCACTTGAAACAGAGAGACACAACACAGAGTAACAATAAGGGGCTGGAGCAAAATTTTTATTATTCAGCTGAAGTAAAAACAAAAAAAAGCAGGAGTAGCAATCCTGGTCTTAGACAAAGTGAAAGCAAAATAGACCTACTTAAAAGAGATAAGGGTGGAAACCACCTCTTTTTAAAAAGTATGATAGACAATGAAGCAATCAAATTAGAAAAACAGTCTACCTGTAAGATAAAAAGGGAGGGGAGGAATTCATGAACAGATATGGGACAGAAAACATTACAAAAGGTAAAATAGATAATTTGGATCATATTAAATTGAAAAGATTTTGTACAAATAAAACCAATGCAAACAGGATTAGAAGGTGAACAGGAAGCTGGGAAAAAATTTTTGAGCAAGTGTCTCTGATAAAGTCCTCATTTCTCAAATATATAGAGAACTGAATCAAATTTATGAAAATCCAATCCATTCTCCAATTGATAAAAGGTCAAAGGATATGAACAGGCAGTTTTTAAGTGAAAAAATCAAAGATATCTATAATCATACAAAAAAGTGCTCTAAATCACTACTGATTAGAAAAATGCAAATGAAAAACAACTCTGTGGTACCACCTCACATGTATCAGATTGGCTAATATGACAAAAAAGGATAATTATAAATGTTGGAGCGTATGTGGGGAAAATAAGACATTGATGCACTGTTGTTGGAATTGTGAACTAATCCAAAATTTTGGAGAGCAATTTGGAACTATTCTCAAAGGGTAACCAAAGCTGTGCATGCTCTTTGATTCAGCAATACCACTATTAGGTCTGTATCCCAAAGAGATTTTAAAAAGATAAAGAGGACCTACATGTGAAAAAAATATTTAAAGTAGTCCTTTTCATGGTGGCAAAATATTGGAAACTGAGGGGATGCCCATCAATTCGGGAATCACTGAACAAATTGTGGTATGTGCTATAAGAAAGGATCACCAGACGGATTTCAGAAAAATCTGAAAGACTTGTCCAAACTGATGCAAAATGAAATGAGTAGAACCAGGAAAACATATACAGTATCAGCAACATTGTAGACTGATTAACTATGAAGGACTCAGTTCTTCTCAGCAACATAATGATCCAAGACAAATACAAGACTTACAAAGGAAAATGCTGTCCATGTACAAATAAAGAACTGATGGACTGGGAATGTAGGTCAACCATATTTTTTGTCACTTACAATATTTTCTTGTGTGTTTTTTTCTTTTGATTTATTTTTTTCTTCCACTATTGTAATGAATATGGGGCTATGTTTCACATCATAGCACCTATAAACTATATCAAACTGCCTACTATTTTCAGAAGAAAGGAGTGAAACAAGGGAGAAAAATTTGGAACTCAAATCTTGTAAAAATGAACACATTAGGGGAAAATAAAATTATATTTAAGGCAATAAAAAAAGAAATCTAGTTTGAAAATGAAGATATCAAAATTTTCATTCCTTTGGGCAGAGGACCTGCATGTAAAGGTATGGTACTCTATATGAACAGAAGGAAAGTAAAGAGAAGAGGAAACAAAAGGAGCGAGGAGGAGAAGAGGAGCTAGAAGAGGGAAAGAAGGAAGGAAGGAAGGAAGGAAGGAAGGAAGGAAGGAAGGAAGGAAGGAAGGAAGGAAGGGAAGGAAGGAAGGAAGGAAGGAAGGAAGGAAGGAAGGAAGGAAGGAAGGAAGGAAGGAAGGAAGGAAGGAAGGAAGGAAAATGCTATCCCCCTCTAGAGAAAACTGGTAAACTCAATACAGATCGAAAGATACTTTGTAAAATTTTGATTTTCTTTTATTTATGTGTGTTTTCTTTTGCAACATGGCTAATATAAAGACTTTTACATGTATAATTGATACATTGCTTGGTTTCTCAAGGAGTAGATGAGGAGCAAGAGAGGGAGAAAATTTGGAACTCATTTTATAAAATGAATGCTAAAAATTTTTGCATGTAATTGGGAAATAGTTAACAAAATAAATTAAGAAAATATATTGATCAGTGCAAAAATAGAATCTACAGAAGGATCTATGTCTGCCAAATAAGGAGAAGTACAGGTTTATGGGAAATAATATCCGATATAAAGTGTCATGTGTATGAAGGATCAGATGTATTTGGCTTAGAATCAGAAGATAGAATTAAGAGTAATGGCTAAAAATTGCAGAGTGGGAATTTTGACTCTACATAAAGAAAAATTTCCTATTAATTAGAACTTCCCAAGAGTGAAATGAATTTCTTCTTACATTCACAGGGCAGCTTAATGCCCTTTTGTGGGGATATTGTAGATATGGTCCTCACCAGTTTGTATTGAACTAGACCACATATCAGGCCTTTCCCTCCTCCCAGCTTTATGATACTAACAATAGACAGATTCCTAAAAATAATACATAATAATCCACATTTGTAGAATAATTACTGATTATATTTCCAAAATGTTGAAGTTTTTAGAAAACTTCCCATCATAACAAATGTGTTATAGGTAGGTAGCACAAACCTTTTCATTCCTGTTTTCCAGATGAAGAAACTGATTTCTAGACACATTAAGTGATTTGTCAGGTGGCACAAGCCCTATAACAAAAATAACTGACATTTATATAACAGATTCATGTTTGTAAAACACTTTTTATGAATCTCTTCATTTGATCCTTATAGCTTGCCTAGGAGGTAGGTGATATTATTATCTTCATTTGTAGTTGGTAAAATTAAGGATTAGATCAAAGAAGCAACATTGTTTATGGTCAAATTTAACCAGATTTTGTAATGGAAATTGAACTGGTTTTTCCTGGCTCCAATTCTATCACTGTATTTAATGTACCACATTACTTTTCATACTAAGTATCAGAACTGGAACAAAAATCCAGTTTTCTTGACTCTAGAGCTAATGGTCTGCCCACGCTATTCTGGCTTTTTGTATAGTCCCATTGCTCATTACAGAACAGCAATCTTGGTCACTGCTATATTAACATTGAAAAACTGGCACAAAAATCCAAAAAGACCAGGTTAGTGGTTCCCATTTAGTGGCTAACAAACCCCTTGGGGCTATATAGCGGTGGACCCAAAAGGTCATGGTAAATTTTTTTAAATTATACTTTAAGAGAAATAATTGTCCAGTTTTGTATTACCTATATGTATTACTGCTGACAAAATGAATGCATGTGTTTGTATGATTATAGATTTGTTTCTGCAGCAATTTGAAATCGCCATCACAATTATCCCAATAATTTTGGTGTTTTTGCAGTAGTCTGATACAGTTTTGACTAGTTCTAAGTTTAACATCTTCAGGTAGTTTTTTGGTCTGCCAGAAAATTGTTTCCAAAACAGAGGGGTTCCACAATTGAGTACAAACTAATTCCCAACTAATGATAAGAACCATGCACATACCTTCAGATGATTTTATATGCTTAACCAGAGTAGATTCTATATTATCTCTCATTGTAGTATTAATACTTCATCCTCCATTTACGTTAATATTCTTCTATTTAGTAAATTTTCAAATGAACTGGTTGGCAACAGTAGATGGTTATTCAGTTTCCATGAGAGTGATAGTGGTAATAGAGGAAAAATTCTTATCTAAAGAGATATTTTTGCTTTAAAAAGTTAGTCTTTATACATACATACATACCATATATGTATATATATATACATGTATATATAAATATATTAAAACAAAGCAAAATATGCAACTGAATTATAAATGTATTTCTAATTTAATATAAGACTAGCAATTATCTAATACAAAAGTAAATATTTGCTATTTTAGCTAACTAGTTTAAGTGGCTAAAAATATTTCTAAAAAAAATTTCCATCTTCAGCAAGAGAGTTCATGAAACTCTCCTCTCATTTTCCACCACATAATTGTGAGTAAGCATTTTCACTTTATTTCTATTTTAAATCAAAATATGGAAATAACCTTGATGCATAAACATGTAATTTAGACTATGTTTGGTGTTGATCCAAATATTGAAAACTGTTGTCCATTTAAAGTAGTTCAACATGGAAATTAAGTTTGCAAATAATTATGTTAAAAATCTTCCAAGTTGTAACTTATTTCATTAAAATGTGTGTATATCTGCATCTGTATATACATACATATATATATATATATATACTCATATATATATATATCCATCTATCTATCTATATTTATCTATCTATACACACACACAGCACATACTTGCATACACATGGACTTGGCTTACTTCCAAAGATGATTAGGAAAAATGGAAAAGAACCCATATGTTCTAAAATGTTTATAGTACCATTCTTTATAGTGGCAAAGACCTGGAAATTGCAAGGATGATCATTAATTGGGGAATGACTGAGTAAGTTGCCATATATAATTATAATGTGATACTACACTGCTATAAGAAATGATGAGCACAATGATTTTAGAAAGAAAATATGGAAAGATTTGCACAAAAAATTGAAAAGGGAAAAGCATAGAACCAAGAGAATGTTGGATAAAGTAACAGCAATATAGTTTTAACAATGACTTTGAATAAATAAGTTTTCTTTTTATTATAAATATCCAATTTAACTATAAAAGATATGTGAAGAATGTCCCTGTCTGCATCCAGAGTAAGAACTGATAAGTAGAAGTATGTATGAATAATTTGACATATGTGTGTATGTATGTATCTGTAAATATTGATATATACATACATATATGTGTATATACACAAACACACATGCACGTGTGTGTAAGGATACCCATCTCTAGGATGGGAGGTTGGGAAAAAAAAAGAATTTAAGTGATAATTTTGCTGTATATTTGAAAAAATAGCAAGGTATACATACTAGATTTTCTGTTTCATATTCAATCATCTTTTTATTGTATTATGTTATGGAAATGCTTGTTTTATTCCACAGATTCAATATACAATTTAATAATGTTATTTACATTCAACAATATTTTAAAAAATAAATGTAATATGAGGTCTTATAGATTATTAGCACATGAGGTATTGTTAAATTAGTTCTTTTAATTATTGTACAATTTGCACATAAAATAATAATTATTTTGTGCTTTGATATAACATTTTAATAACTATGAATAAGATATTTTTTTAAAATATGATTATAACTGTATAATTTCAATTTGGATTTGGGGGCAAAATTTAATACCTTTAATTAATACATCAATCTAAAGAATATTCAGAATAATATACTCTTAATAGCAAACTTAGGGATACCAAAGAAAGTTTTGTTGTTGCTATTTTGTTGTTGAAACAAGTCGATGGGAAACAGTCTAGAAATTGCTTCAGACCCTAAAAGTCAATTATTCCTTGCATTTATAGTCTCTGAACCCTCATAATGGCCTGAGAATCTTAACAGTTTACCCATTTTTGTTTTTATTTCCTTTCCTTTTATTTTATTTTTGCAGCTAGATGCAGCCTAAAGTGGACTTACGGATGCTTTCACAGTAATGGTATCTGCAGACTCAAGTGCTTGCCCACTGAGGACCATCAAGGCAACTGTGTATATACTAATTATGTTTGCTGTCTTCAACGAAAATGAAGACGTCAGTGAAAGAAACAGAATTGGAAAATGAATTGGAAAGGAATAACAATATCACACCCTCTTGTTTCCTTGGATACTGGCTTTTGTAAATTCTCAGTACCATGTTGAATGAAATTAAACCATCCAACAAACCCTTTTCTTAGTGTATTTGTTTATGAATTAATGAAAGAGTATGTGAGGAGATTTGCCCTTGTGTGCTTTTGCAATGATCAGGCTGGAGAGGGAGGAAGGAAGAAAAATAGGATCTGGATATTTTCTAGAGAGGACTTCTATTTTTGAAACTGAATCTCTACTCCTGCTCTGATAGAATTCCTCACCTCTAAAGTGAGGAGGGTTGAAATTCATTATCTTTGATGTCATTTCCCAATCTAGATCTATGATCCTATCACCCAAAAAGAATTACTGTGTATAAATGCAAAGGACACAATACAATATCCAAGAATCAATTCAAATATGGAAAGAAAGAAGGCATTAGTGAATAAGTTTGTGAATAGTCACAAACTTAAGTGGTATTGAGAGAATTCAGTGAAGATAAACATATGGGAAGTCACTGGCTGGGTGTTCTCAAGATCTATTTTTGATTCTCAGCTGTATGACTTTCTAGTTTTGTGGTCTTTAAAAAGTCATTAACCACTATACATTTCAGTCAGCTTCCTAGAATTGATCTACTAAGATACAGACGGGTTGTAATATGTTTAAGTAAAGGGAATTATTCAAGTTGAAAAATCTCATGTATAATAATAATGATATTACTTATCATGTTGTACCAGGAAGTTTTTGAAATATACAAAACTTAAATAACTTGCCTGTAGTCATGGAACTAGTCAATGTTAGAGGTAGGATTTTTAAAATATCATCTTTCTTACTCCTGACTCAACATTCTATCCACCAAGCCACATACTCTCTCTTGTGAGGCAAATGGTTTATGAAGTTTGATTTACATTGGCTCAGTGAGAATATTAGGTCAGGATGGAGATGGGGAAAAGTATCAGTGTATTTCTTCTTTTTTTATCTGAGTCTCTGGTTTTCATAGAAAAGATAAATTCTTACTTTCTCATTTGTGAGTGATATTTTTGACACTATCATTAAATGTTATTCCTTGGTGTAATTTCATCAGATAAGAGAGAAAAACACCATTGAGGAAGTAGCATGGAAGATTGTAAAGAGAAAAAAGTTAAGAGTCAGAAGACCTGTGCTTTGGAAAGTTTGTACTACTTGATTTACCTTGAGAAAGGAAATTTAGGCTCATCCCTTTCTCCTCTACTCAGTAGAGGGAAGAAGAAAAAAGAAGAAGAAGAAGAAGAAGAAGAAGAAGAAGAAGAAGAAGAAGAAGAAGAAGAAGAAGAAGAAGAAGAAGAAGAAGAAGAAGAAGAAGAAGAAGAAGAAGAAGAAGAAGAAGAAGAAGAAGAAGAAGAAGAAGAAGAAGAAGAAGAAGAAGAAGAAGAAGTCAACATAACATGAGCACAACCATTAGGTACACAGAGTTTGTAAACACCAGGGAAAAGAAAATTGTACCTACCCAAAATGCACATATTCTATCTTGAATAAAACTGGTATACACAAGCTATTACAGAAATTTCTCTATACCAGGCTGTTACTTGAGGCCATGGATCAGCTTCTTTGTTTTTGTCTCAGTCTAAAAACATAAGCCCTTAATAGCTTTGGGCTACTTGATTTTCAGGCTTTGGGCTGAACAGAGTTAACTTCCAGGGCTTAGTTAAATGTGCAATTTAATTTCTCCAAATGACAAACTGACAGTGGGTGACTGTGAGCTAGTATACACATTCCAGATGTCATTTTGGCAGAAAAAGGAGTCTGTTTGAAGAAGTGAATAATAAAAGAATGTTACTTTAAAAATGACTAGAAAGTAGGAGGAGAAGAAAACATCTGAACTGCATATATAACTGGACAAGGAAAGAGAGGAAGCAAAAGATGTAGACAAAAGGGAACTAAGGAGAGAGAAATAGAATGAGAGAAAAATTAAAATTTTAAGAGAATTGAAAGAACTTGGCATAGGTCAGCAGACAAAATCAGAGAAGGTGGACAGAGACTTTGATAATAGACAAACATCATTGTACTATAAACAAACATAACCTAAGTTACAAAGTACTGAATTAAAATAGAAAATTTTCTCTTTTTGTGTAAATAGAAGATCAACACTAGAGGAATAAATGGCAAATAAGAAATCTAACAAACATCACTTCAAATGTGAATAGATTAAACAGTAAAATAAAAGGAGAGAATAATATACTAGATTTTTTAAAAACACAATAATCAGTTATATATAAATGGAAAAAGGTTTTGTATATGTATTCATTATAGCTATATTGGTGGGGGGAGCAGCAGTCTCCTTCTAGGAGATTTCCTGTACTTGTTTATTACAGCAGAGTATCTGCAATGGTCTACTTCTTCCGCAAGTCCTTACGTCTGTATATATGTCTGTTTATATCTCTGTGTCTGTAACACATAGAGTGGAACTGAATTGTGTGGGGGGGGTTGCAGTTTGACATGGTCATACACACATGAAGATCATTTTACTAAATGAGTGAGGGATGAATTGGAGAAGGGGAAACTCAATAAACATTTCTAGTATATCCATTGTGTTCATTGACCTATTATTGCTGCAGTTAGTTGTAAAACATATGCCCATTCTTCAGGTTTAAATTCCAGGAGGGGAAATTAAATCATTTATGGGATCTAAATAACATAGAGTTTGAGCTTAAAGGGGCCAAACTAGGTAAGGAGGTAGCATTGGATTGGGCATAAGATACAGGGGAAGTTCATAAAGGATTCTTATATTTTTTACAAATGCACTTATTTTTGTCAGAATTGCTCTCCATGGCACATATCCTTTTATAATAAATATTTATTAAGTGATTTATATGTTAAAACTGTGCTTGCTACTAAAATATATTATGTTTCATTTCTGGATACAGTAGATTTATAAATGATTATTATATACTGTAGAATATAAGTGACCATGGTTGATAAAGAAATGCTACATGAGGCCTAAAGAACAAAGGAAGATTGTTTCTGATTAGTACATAGGGGAAGAATTCATGGGAGAGATGCCAATGGAGCACTGTCTGAAAAGATGTACTCTTCAGAAGATGAGCCAACATCCTCGAAATTACATGCATAATAGAAATCAAAAATTTTATCAATTTATACAACATTTCACAGCATACCAGGATAACTAAATGACAGAATAATGACTCATCCTCTAACCATTTATGAGTACCATCAAACATATGAGAACAAAAATATAATTAAGACCATTTACTAATATGTTATATAATTACTAGAAAGGGTTTATCTGTCTATGCAATAGTCAGAAAACATATATATATACACACACATATACATACACGCATGCACACATATGTATGTGTATGTGTGTGTGCCATCATGAGCTTGCCATCATGAGATATAGATATAGATCTGATCTATATCTATATCTCATGATGGCAAACTGTGCCAAGATCATTTCTTTCTAATCTCAATGAAAACCAAATGAAGAATCTGGTGATATTTGCAATTACTATAAGATAACTAGAGTTGACATTTATATAGCACTTCAAGGTTTCCTAAGTACTTTACTAATAGCTCATTTAAGCAAAGTGAGTAGGTGATTTCCAGATGGAAGTGGAATTAGTATGAGCAAAATTGTCTGTCTGTGTGGGACAGCAAACTAAGGTCATGGGGGGGCTCTGGGTTTAATTTGATTTTCGTGGACACAAGGTATTGACAACGAGAAACTGTTGTCTATTCAATTGAGAGGTCTGGCTAGGCCAGAGCAGCAATAGCTTCATGAAGCAATTCTAAGCCACTTTTTGACTGATGTTTGAAAGTAGCTCTGAATGGAGCTTCTGGACTTTTGGGTGTTTAGTATTAAGTATTTCCTGACTTCATTATTACATGTATGCCCCAAACTACTCATTCATGACCATAATTAATTTGCATTTTACAGAAGTAGGCAAGGTATTATGTCAAATTCACATTGCTATCTCAATTGATTTTGAGGTGTCTTAGCCCTCCATCAGATCTAATCAAATTAGAATATTTTGCTGTTTTCGTTTTACCAAAAGTGCCTCCGATTGAATAATGTGATTGAGAAGGATCTTTTCCACCCATTGATGGCTCTGCCACTGTGGGAAATTTGATTAGGCAAGTTGTTTTGTAGGAGGATCCCAAGAACCTTTTGTCTTTTCTATTGAGGCACTGAGTCAAAGGATTATGATCTCTGGCTGTAAAAAATGTACAAATGCTCTGAGGGTAAGGTTTTACTTTGGGCTTTACTGACTGGAAATGTTTCTTTGGCCAGAGAGACTCTGTGAAGCCATTAAGGAACCACCTCCTCCAATTTAAAACCCAAAAGTTGAAGCTTCCCTCTCTGGTAACTATGTACATATTCAATGGTCAGAAGTGTATGTATGTAATGGCAGTTTGCAGTTTGCAAGTACTGTCTGTTGATTTATTTTTGATTTCTCTGAAATTTAGATTTTGATTTTCTCTGATACTTGTGCTTGATTAAAGTGATTGTTAGTCCCTTGAAAGTTGTTTTCCCTTTAGGAAGGCAAATCTAAGAAGCAGTTGGAGTAGGCCCCTTTGTGGATATTGGAGTGCTTACTGATGCAGGATAAAAGAGAAAGAGTAGGATAGTAGGAAGACTTAACACACTGCTCCACCCTTACAATGTCCATATACTTGGAAATTGGGCTACAGAAATGCACAGAGGTACTTCTTCTGGCATCTCAATTCTCTTGCTTTAATGCTTCAGAGATAGACAAATGTGAAAAGTCAAGGGGTCAAAGATTTCCAGGTGTAATGGACGTTAGAACCCATTTGCTCTAAGCCCTTGATTTATAGATAAAAAGAATGAAGTTAATAGAGGTCCCAAAGCTCACTGAAGAAAATAATTCTATAAAAATTAGAATGGAAGCTACTGTCTTCATGGAAAATCAAGCAATTATAAAACAAAGACAAAAGAATGGAAAAAATAGAAGATAATGTGAAGTATCTCATTGGAAAAACAACTGACTTGGAAAATGGATCCAGGGCAGATAATTTAAAAATTATTGAACAGAGTCTACACATCATCTTTCAAGAAATTATCAAGGAAAACTGCTCAGATATTCTAGAAACAGAGGGTAAAAAAGAAATGGAAAGAAACTACTGATCACTTCCTGAAAGAGACCCCAAAATATGGTTCTGATGCCTAAAATCAGGAAGAGTCAAAACAGAGAAACAAAATTATAGATCAATTTCTCTAATGAATATAAACGCAAAAATTTTAAATAAGATATTAGCAAAAAGAATACAGCAATCTATCACGAGAATGATACGTTATGATCAGGTAGAATTTATACCAGGAATTCAGGGCTGGTTCAATGCTAGAAAAACTATTAGCATTATTGATCATATCAACAAAAACTAACAGAAACCACATGATTATCTAAATAGATGCAGAAAAAGCTTTTGACAAAATACAACACTCACTCCTATTGAAAACACTGGAGAGCAGAGGAATAAATGAAACTGTGCATAAACTAATAAGGAGTATCTACCAAAAACCATCAGCAAGCATTATATAGAATGGGGACAAGCTAGATGCATTACCAATAAGATCAGGGGCGAAACAAGCATGTCCATTATCACCACTGATATCCAATACGGTACTAGGAATGTTAGCCGTAGCAATAAGAGAAGAAAAGAAATTGAAGGAATTAGAAGAGGCAAAGAAGAAACTAATTTATCACTCTTTGTAGATGATATGACAATATACTTAGAGAATCAAGTAAAAAACTAAGTGAAATAATAAGCAACTTGGGAAAAGTTGAAGGTTACAAAGTAAACCCACGTAAATCATCTACATTTCTATATATTACTAACAAAGCCCCAGCAAGAGATAGAAAGAGAAATCCCATTTAAAGCTATGGTAGATACCATAAAATATCTGGGAGTCTACCTGCCAAAACAAACTCAGGGACTATATGAACACAATTACAAAACCTCTTCACACAAATAAACTCAGGTCTAAGAAAGTGGAAAAACAGCAGTTGTTCCTGGGTAGGCTGAACAAATATAATAAAAATGAGAATTCTACCTAAATTAATTTACTTGTTCAAACTACCAGATAATTATTTTTTAAAGTTAGAAAAAGTAATATCATCTGGAAGAACAAAAGTTTCAGAGTATGGAGGGAACTAATGAAAAGAAATGCTAGGCATGGTGGCCTAGCCCTACCAGATCTCAAATTGTACTATAAATGACAATCATCAAAACCATTTGGTTCTGGCTAAGAAACAGAGGGGTAGACAAGTGGAATAGGTTAGGTACCCAAGACACAGTAGTCAATGAATATTGCAATCTACTGTTTGATAAACCCAAAGATTCCAGCTTCTGGGATAAAAACTCATTGTTTGACAAAAATTGCTGGGAAAACTGGATAACAATGTGGTGGAAACTGGGCATAGACCAATGCTCGCGCTGTACAAAAGAATAAAGTCTAAATGGGCACATGATCTAGCTATAAAGATTGTTACTATAAATAAATTAGTGGAGCAAGGAATAGTGTATTTATCAGCTTTATGGAGAAGGGAAGAGTTTTTTGACTAAACAAGAGATAGAAAACATTATGAAGTGCAAGATGGATGATTTTGATTACATTAAATATTGAAAAGCTTTTACACAACCAAACCCAATGCAACCAAGATTAGGAGGGAAGCAGAAAACTGGGAAAGAATTTTTGCAACTAGTGTCTGTAATAAAGGCCTCATTTCTGAAATGTATAGAGAACTGAGTCAAATGTACAAGAATACAAGTCATTTCCCATTTGATAAATGATCAAAGGATATGAACAGGGAATTTTCAGAGGAAGAAATTGAAGCTATCTATAATAATATGAAAAAATGCTCTAAATCACTATTGATTAGAAAGATGCAAATCAAAAGAACTCTGAGGTACTACATCACACTTATCAGATTGGCTAACATAAAAAAACAGGAAGATGATGAATGTTGGAGGAGATGTGGGAGAGTTGGAACACTAATTCATTGTTGGTGGAGCTGTGAATTAATCCAACTTTTCTGGAGAGCAAATCGGAACTATGCCCAAAGGGCTACAAAAGTGTGAATACTCTTTGACTCAGCAATATTGCTCCTGGGAACTCTATCCCAAAGCAATTGTAGAAATGGGAAAGGGTCCCACATGTACAAAAATATTTATAGCAACTCTCTTTGTGGTGGCCAAAAACTGGAAATCAAGGGGATGGCCATCAACTGGGAAATGGATGAACAAGTTGTGGTATATGAATGTCATGGAATACTGTTGTACTATGAGAAACGATGAACAGAAAGACTTCAGAGAAGTCTGGAAAGACATACGAAGTGATGCTGAGTGAAAGGAGAAGAACCAGGAGAACTCTGTACACAGCAAAAACCCAGTGTGTGAGGATTTTTTCTGGTAGACTTAGTACTTCATTGAAACGCATGAACTTAAAAAGTTTCCAATAGACTCCTGAGGCAAAACAGCTTTCACATCCAGGGAAACAACTATGGAATTTTATGGCAGACAGAAACAGACCATTTCCTTTTGTATTATGTTATGTTATGTTTTTTTTTTTTGGTTTCTCCCATTCATTTTATTTCTTCTATTCAACATGCATTTAATAAGAATGTACGTGTTGAACTTATATAAGATTGTACACTGTCTCAGGGAGGAATTGGGGAGGAGAGAGCAATAAGGGGGAGGAAGTAGAAAAAAATCTAAGATGTATGAAAGTGATTGTTGAACACTGAAAACAAATAAAATAATCAACTTAAAAAGAAAAAAAGAAATTATCAAGGAAAACTGCTCAGATATTCTAGAAGCAGAGGGTAAAATAGAAATGAAAAGAAACTTCTTATCACCTCCTGAAAAAGATCCCAAAAGAAAAACCCGTAGGAATATTGTAGTCAAATTCCAGAGTTCCCAGGTCAAGGAGAAAATATTACAAGCAGTCAGAAAGAAACAATTCTAGTACTGAGGAAACACCATCATGGAAACAAAAGACTTAGTGGCTTCTACATTAAGGGATCAAAGGGCTTGGAATATGATATTTTGTGGAAGTGAATGTGGAAAACTGAGAATAAGGTTACATGATAAATAAAAAAAGGAAAAAAAACTTTAAAAAATTTATGTGATCAATATTCTCTCTTTTATTTCCCATTTTTCATCTCTGTCTTTTGTTTGCTCATAAACTCTCCTATCATTCACAGATCTGACCAGTAAATTTGCTGAGCTTTCCTAATATGCTTATGATATGAAACTTAATGTCTAAATCATGAACCCACTTTTACTTTATCTTGGTTTACAGTGTGAGATGTTAGTCCATGCCTGGATTCTTCAAAATTGTTTTCCAATTTCCCTGCACAGTTTTTATCAAATAGTAACTTTATCTCTCAAAAGCTTGAATCCTTGGGTTTATCTAACACTAGATTACTGGGGCTATCTACTACAATCTATTTTGTGCCTAATTTATTCCACTGATCCATTTCTCTATTTCTTAGTCAGTACCTGATCGTTTTTAGATTACCTATTTGTTTTATAGTTAGAAATCTGGTATTGTTATGCCACCTTCCTTCACATTTGTTTTCATTGATTCCTCTGACATTCTTGATCTTCTGTTCTTCAAGATAAACTTTGGTAGTATTTTTCTAGATATGTAGGTAGCTTAATTGGTATGGCATTGCATAAGTAAATTAATTCAGTCAGAACTCTCATTTTTATTATATTGGCTTCACCTACCCATGAGCAATTGATATTCCTTCAGTTTTGTAGATTTTTCATTATGTGTGTGAAAGTATTATGCAGTTGTTTTCACATAGGCTTTCAGTTTGTCTAGGCAGGTAGGTGTACGAGTATTCTATATAGTCTCAAGTTGTTTTCAATTGAATTTCTCTTTCTATATCTTCATGCTGAATTTTGTTAGCTGTATATTGAAACACAGATGATTTGTGTGACATTTAATTTTGTGAAACTTTGTTAAAAGTGTTTTTTCAACTAGATTTTTTAAGTTGGTTCTCTAAGTATTCCATCATATTATCTGCAAACTTTGAGAGTTTTTTAAAGTTCGATATGTTGCTTCTTTCTTGCCTATTTTTATTTCTTCAATTAATTTTTCGTCTTATTGCTACAGCCTAGCATTTCTAATACAATACTGAGTAATAGTGTCATCCTTATTTCACACCTGATCTTATGAAAAGGTTTCAAGTTTATCTCTATTATACATAATGCTTACTGATTGTTTTAAATAGATGCTAATCATTATACAGAAAGCTTCACCTATTCCTGTGTCTCTAGGGTTATTTCAAATAGGTGCTGCAGTTTTTCAAAAGCTTTTTCTGCCTTAATTGATATGTTCATCTGAATTTTAATGTTTTTGATACTGTAAATTATTCTGATACTTGGGGAAGAGCCAAGATGGTGAAGTAGAAACAGGAACCTGCTTGAGTTCTCCTAAAACCTTTAAAATACCTGTAAAAATAACTCTAAACAAATGTGGCAGCAAAAGCCACAAAATGACAAAGTGAAACAGATTTTTACACCAAGACAATCTGGGAGGTGAAGAGGAAGCGTCTGCTATACTGGGCTCGGAGCCAAACAGGTTCACTCTGTACCTGCACAGATGAGACTGGAGCAGGCCTCAGGGCACTGAATCACTGGAAGCTTCTGCAGTTTCCAGACTTCTCAACCCACAAATGCCAAAGACAGCTTCAAATGTCAGTCAGAAAGGTCTCTCACCTAGGTGAGAGGGAATTGTCCCAGTCTCAGTCCCAAGGTCGCATAAGCCACTGCCACAGTAGTAGGCTGCTTCTGTAGCAGTAGCTGCTTGGGCAACTCACAGACTACAGACTGTGGGGGAATTGAGTGGCTTATTTGGACAGTGGGGAGAGGTGGTCCTAAGATGAGGAGGAGCACTGGCATGGCGGAGCTGGTGGTAGCTGTGGAGAGGGAGTCCTACTCACAGTTCCAGGGCAGAAGAAGGGAGGTTTGGCTTCTCATAGACAAGAGCAAAGCCCAGGAGAGGTGTAAACATTTCTCCCTTGATTATACCACTCCAGAAGTCCTGAGAACTTACTGGACCCTAGACATATCTCTGAAAACAGCTGCACAAAACTTGGGTAGCACACCCTCCACTTAACAAAGAGATCAAAATTCAAGCAATTGACTGGGAAAATATCCAAAATAGGGGGAAAAGTAAGCCAATTAGAAGGCTACTTTCTTGGTGAAAGGAATTTTCTTCCATCCTTTCAGATGAGCAGGATCAAAGCATATAACTGGGGGAAGATCAAAATATGCAACCAGAGGAAGATAGCAAAGTCAATTTCCCTACATCTGAAGCCTCTAAAAAAAATATGGAAAGATCTCAGACCATGGAAGAGCTCAAAAAGCATTTGGAACATCAAGAGAAACAGAGGAAAAATTAGGAAGAGAAATGAGAACAAAGAAAGAAAATCATGAAAAATTGGTCAACAGCTTGCTAAAGGATACCCAAAAAATGCTGAAGAAAATAACACATTTTAAAACATGGGGAACTCACATGGAGCAGGTATTCACATAGTGGTCAGAAGAAGCAACACAAGGACACTCTCAAGGTCTCCCTAAAGAACTTTGGATTTGATTGGGTGACATGGGAGACACTGGCACAGGACCACTCAGCATGGAGTGCGCACATCAGAAAAGGTACTGTGCTCTAAGCAAAGCAGAATTTAAACAGAACAAAGGAAACATTGGATGTGCAAATTTGGAGTATCTGCCCCAAATGTGCATATGTACAATCTCTTCCCAAAATGTGGGAGAACATTCTGAACTTGTATTGGTCTGTTCAGCCACAGTTGGACACAGTGCAACTTGACTTAATCATGGTAATGTCATTTTGGTCCTCTTTGAGAGCAAAGGAAAACAACCAATTAATGAAACAACCCAAATGGCAAAAGAGTTCCAAAAAGTCAATGAGAAGAATGCCTGAAAAATCAGAATTGGTGAAATGGAAAAAGAGGTTCAAAAGCTCACGGAAGAAAATAATACCTTAAAAATTAGAATGGAGCAAATGGAAGCCAAGGACTTTATGAGAAATAAAGAAATTATAAAACAAAACTAAAAGAATGAAAACATAGAAGATAATGTGAAATATCTCATTGGAAAAACAACTGTTCTAGAAAATAGATCCAGGAAAGATAATTTAAAAATTATTGGCCTACCTGAAAACAATGATCAAAAAAAGCATAGACATCATCTTTCAAAAAATGATCAAGGAAATATGCCCTGATATTCTAGAACCAGTGGGTAGAATAGTAATGAAAAGCATCCACCAATCACCTCCTTAAAAGATCCCAAAAGGAAAACTCCTAGAAATATTGTAGCCAAATTCCAGAGTTCCCAGGTTAAGGAGAAAATATTAAAAGCAGCCAGAAAGAAACAATTCAAGTATTGTGGAAATACTTTAGCAACTTCTACACTAAGGTACTGAAGGGCTTGAAATATGATATTCCAGAGGTCAAAGGAGGTGGGATTAAAAACAAGAATCACCTACGCAGCAGCCAAGTATAATATTTCAGGTTAAAGAATGGATTTTCAATGAAATACAGGAGTTCCAAGCATTCTCTTTGAAAAGACCAGAGCTGAATAGAAAATTTGACTTCCTTTTTTGATTATTTTATTTGTTTTCAGTGTTCTACAATCACTTCCATATAACTTAGATTTTTCCCCCTCCCTCCTCCTCTCCCTCTCTGAGACAGCATAAAATTTTATATAGGTCTTACATATACTTTCCTAGTAAATACAATTTCCCCTTACTCATGTTGCATAGAAGAATTAAAACAAATGGGAGAAATCATAAAACAAACCAAAACATAATACAAAAGAAAATGTTCTGCTACATCCTATGATAGTATTCCATAGCTCTTCCTCTGGATATGGAAGGCATTTTGTCTTTAGAGACCATTGGAAATTTTTAAGTCCTTGCATTATAATGAAGTTCTAAATCTACCAGAAAAAATTCTCATTGTAGTTGTTGCTGTGTGTAAAGTTCTCCTGGTTCTGCTCCTTTCACTCAACATCAGCTCATGTAAGAATTTCCAGGCTTCTCTGGTCTTCCTGTTCACCATTTTTCATAGTACAATAGTATTCCATTGCATTCATATACCACAACTTGTTCAGCCATTCCCCAATTTCCTTGATTTCCAGTTTTTGGCCACCACAAAGAGAGCTACAAAAAATATTTTTGTACATTTGGGACACTTTCCTATTTTTCTTATCTCTTGGGGGTGCAGTCCTAGAAGCAGTATTGCTGAGTCAAAGGGTATGCACAGTTTTGTAGCCCTTTGGGCATAGCTCCAAATTGTTTTCCAGAATGGTTGGATCAGCTCACAGCTCCACCAACAATGAATTGATGTTCCAACTTTCCCATATCTTCAACAATTGTCGTCATCCTGTTTTGTTATGTTGGCTAATGTAATATATGTGATGTGGTATTTCAGAGTTGTTTTGATTTGCATCTCTCAAATTAATAGTGATTTAGAGCACTTTTTCATATGACTATAGATAACTGATTTCTTCCTCTGAAAACTTCCTGTTCATATCCTTTGATCATTTATCAGATGGGGAATGACTTGTATTCTTGTACATTTGACTCAGTTCTTCATACATTTTAGACATGAGGCCTTTATCATGGACACTACTTGCAAAAATTCTTTCCCAGTTTTCTGCTTCCCTCCTGATCTTGGTTGCATTGGGTTTGGTTGTGGAAAAACTTTTCAAAATTTAATGTAATCAAAATTATCTATCTTGCACTTCATAATGTTTTCTATCTATTGTTTAGTCAAAAATTCTTCCCTTCACCATAAATCTGATAAATACACTATTCCTTTCTCCCCTAATTTGTTTATAGTATCAATTTTTATATCTACATCATGTACCCATTTGGACTTTATTCTTGTGTACAGTGTCAGGCATTGGTGTATGCCTAGTTTCTGCTATGCTGTTCTCCAGTTTTCCCAGCACTTTTTGTCAAACAATGAGTTCTTATCCCAGAAACTGGGGTCCTTGTGTTTATCAAACAATAGGTTGTTATATTCATTTACTACTGTGTCTTGGGTGTCTAACACATTCTACTGGTCTACCCTTCTGTTTCTCAACCAGTACCAAGAGGTTTTGATAATTGGTGTTTTATAAGACAATTTGAGATCTGGTAGAGTTAGGCCCTCTTACCTAGTATTTCTTTTCATTAGTTCCCTTGATACTCTGGACCTTTTGTTCTTCCAGATAAATTTTGATATTATTTTTTCTAGCTCCACAGAATAATTATCTAATAGATTGATTGGTATGCCACTGAACAAGTAAATTAATTTAGGTAGAATTGTCATTTTTATTACATTGGCTTGGCCAACCCACGAAAAACTGTTTTTCCACTTACTTAGATCTGAGTTTATTTGTGTGAGAAGTGTTTTGTAGTTGTGTTAATATAGTCCCTGGGTTTGTTTTGGCAGGTAGACTCCTAAATATTGTATAGTGTCTACCGTAGGTTTAAATGGGATTTCTCTTTCTATCTCTTGTTGTTGGGCTTCCTTAGTAATATATTCAAACGCAGATTTGTGTGGGTTTATTTTGTAACCTGCAACTTTGTCAAAGTTCCTTATCATTTCAAGTAGTTTTTTGCTTGATTCTCTGGGATTCTCTAAGTATATCATCATATTTGCAAAGAGTGATAAATTAGTTTCTTCTTTGCCTCTTCTAATTCCTTCAATTTCTTTTTCTTCTCTTATTGCTACAGTTAACATTTCTAGTGCCATATTGAATAATAGTGGTGATAATGGACATCCTTCTTTCACTCCTGATCTTATTGGAAATGCATCTATCTCACCCCCATTGCATAAAATGCTTGCTGAAGGTTTTAGGTAGATACTTTATGGAAAGTTTCATTCTAATGTTTTCAATAGGAATGGGTATTGTATTTTGTCAAAAGCTTTTTCTACATCTATAGAGATAATCATGTGGTTTCTTTTAATTTTCTTGCTGATATGATCAATAAGGTTAATAGTTTTCCTAGTATTGATCCTGCCTTGCATTCCTGGTATAAATTTTACCTGATCATAATGTATTGTTCTTGTGATAAGTAACTATAATATTTTTGTCAAAATCTCATTTAAAATTTTTGCATCTATATTCATTAGAGTAATTGGTTTATAATTTTATTTCTCTCTTTTGACTCTTCCTGGTTTAGGTATCAAAATCATATTTATATCATAAAAAGAATTTAGAAGGATTCTTTGTATCCCAATTTTCCCAAATAATCTATGCAGTATTGGAATTAATTGTTCTTTAAATGTTTGGTTGAATTCAATTGTGAATCCATCTGACCCTGGAGATGTTTTCCTAGGGAGTTTTTTGATGGCTTGTTCAATTTCTTTTTCTGAGATGGGGTTATTTAAGTATTCAACTACCTCTTCAGTTACTCTGGGCAATTTATATCTTTTAAAATAATCATCCACCTCATTTAGATTGTTGATTTTATGGGCATACTGTTGGGCAAAGTAATTTCTTATTATTGTTTTAATTTCCTCCTTATTGGAGGTGAGTTCACACTTTTCATTTTTGATATTGTTAATTTAGTTTAGTTTTCTTCTTTCTTTTTTTTGTAAATCAAATTGACCAAAGGTATCAATTTTATTGTTTAAAAAAACAATCCCTAGTTTTATTTATTATTTCAAGAGTTTTCTTAATTTCAATTTTATTACTCTCCCTTTTGGTTTTCATAATTTCTAATTTTGTGAAAATTTGACTTTCAAAAGCAAGAATCAAGAAAAACATGAAAAGGTAAACAGGAAAGAGAAGCCATAAGTGACTCATTAAAGTTGAACTGTTTATATTCCTACATGGAAAGAAGAAATTTGTTACTCGTGAGACCTTTCTCAGTATTAAGGTAGTTAGAGGGAATATATGTGTGTGTATGTATATGTATACATATATACATATATGTACATATATATGCATGTGCCTAAATACATATAAATGCATACATATACATACGTATCTGTGCATGTGTTTATACATATTACATATATACATGTATACACACATATGATTTTATATATATACATATATATATATATATAATATTAGAGAGAGAGGGAGCATAGGGGAGATGAATACGAAGGGAGAATACCTAAAAAACAAAATCAGCTGTTGAGAGGAATATACTGGGAAAGAGAGAAAGGCAGAGGTAGAATGCAGGACATCATCTCACATACAATGAAAGAAAGAGGATTTACAGTGGAGGGGAAGAACAGGTCATGAAAGGGAATAAGTGAGTCTCACTCTTATAGGATTTGGCTTATGTAGGGAATAGCATACACTCAATTGTGTATGGAAATCTGTCTTGCCCTGCAAGAAGGTAGGGGGGAAGGGGATGAGAGGGAGGATACTAGAAGGGATGGCAGATTGGGAGAAGGGGTAATCAGAATCAAACACTATAATGAGGTACAGGTCCAGGAAGTAAATGAAATGGAGGACAGGAAAGGATAGAGGGAAATGTGGTTTAAGCCTTTTGCAACATGACTGTTATGAAAGTCTTCTCCATGGCTACATATGCATGACCTACATCTAATTGCTTCCATTCAAAATGAGTATGGGTGTGGAGGGAGGAAGGGAGAGAATGTGGAACTCAAAATCTAAAAAATGAATGCTAAAACTTTTTTTTTTGCATGCATCTAGGAAATAAGACATATGGGCAATAAGTTATAGAAATCTATCTTGACCTAAAGGAAAATAGAGGATAGGGGAATGGGAAAAGGGGAATGATAGAAGGGAGGACAGATTGGGGGAAGGGGTGGATGGGGTGCATGCTATCCTAGGGTTGGGTGTAGGGAGAGATGGAGAGAAATTTGGAAATTCAAATCTAGTGTAAGTGAATGTTCTAGACTGAAAATAAATGAATTATAGATTTAAAAATATTCTGATAGTTTTAGTAACACTGAATGGACCTTGCATTTCTGGTATAAATCCCACCTAGTTATTTAGGATACATTGATGTAATTACTTCTATAACATTTTGTCTAAAATTTTTGCATCAGTATTTAATATCAATGTTGGAGAAGTTGATTTATAGTTTTCTTTCTTTTTGCTCTCCTTGGTTTAGGTATCAAAACAATATTGGTCATAAAAAATAATTGGGAAAGAGTTCTTCTTTACCTACTTTTCCCCCCAAACAATTTTCAAATAGTCAGATAGTATTGTGGTAAATTGTTCCTTAAATGTTTCATAGAATTCATTTGCAAGTCAATCTAGTCTAGGGAATTTTTTCTTAGGAAATTCATTTATGACTTGTTCAATTTCTTTTTCTAACATACTATTAGTTAAAATATTCTATTTCCTCCTGTTAATATGGTTAATTTATTTTTTCTAGCTATTCATCTAATTCACTTAGATTGTCAATTTTACTAATATATAATTGGAAAAAAATCCTAATAATTGCTTTAATTTCATCTTTATTGTTTTTGTAAAGTTTTTAACTTTTATGTTTTTTGATAGTGGGAAGTTGACTTTCTTGATGCTTGCTGATGTTTTGAAATAGAGACTATTTATCATTTTAAGGATAACTCCATTTATCCTATGTTCTCTAGTGTTTTTAATAGGATGCTGTATTTGGTCAAAACCTTTTTTTTTTTGCATTTAATGAAATAATCACCTGATTGTTGTATTTCTGTCATTGACATGGCCAATTATTAACATTCCTAATACTGAACCAGTCCTACATGCCTGCTATGAATCCCACCTAGTCAAGGTGTATTTTCCTTGTGATAAATTGTTGTACACTGATAACATTTCATTTAAAATATTTTCATCAATATTCTTCAGGGAAATTGATTTTTAATTTTCTTCCTTTGTTTTACCTCTTCCTGGTTTGGGTATCAGCACCATATTTGCTTCATAAAAGAAATTTGGTAGGATTCCTTGTTTGCCTATTTTTCCAAAAAGTTTATGTGCTATTAAAATTAATCATTCTTTAAGCATTTGGTAGAATTCACTTGTAAATCCCTTTGGCCAGGAGATTTTTTTTAAGAGTTCATTGATGTTTTTATTGAATTTCTTTTTCTGAAATGGTGTTATTTAAGTGTTTTGTTTCCTCTTCCATTAATCTGGGTGTGGGTAATTTATATTTTAATAATAGTTATGCATTTCACTTAGATTGTCAAATTTATTGGCATATGGATGGGCCAAATAGTTTCAAATTTTTCTTTAATTTCCTCTTCATTGGTGGTAAATTCACTCTTTTCATTTTTGATACTGGGAATTTTTTATCACAAAACCAGCTCTCATTTTTATTTATTAGTTAAATAGTTTCTATAATTTCAATTTTATTAATTTCTCATTTGGTTTTCAGATTTTCTAATTTGGCATTTGATTGGACATTTTTAAGTTGTTCTTTCTCTAGCTTTTTTAAAATAGCTTACCCAATTCATTAATTTCCTCTTTCCCTATTTTATTCATATAAGCATTTAGAGATAAAAGAATTGCTTTCATTATATCCTAGAAGGTTTGGTACATTGTTTTATCATTGTCATTCTCTTTGATAAAAATTATTGATTGTTTCCTTAATTTATTGTTTGACCCACTCATTCTGTACAATTGAATTTAGTTTCCGTTTTTAAAAATGTATGCTTCCATGACCTTTATTAAAATATTTTTATTTATTGCTTTATGATCTGAAAAGAATACAAAATATTTCTGCTTTTCTGAATTTGGTTTTGAAGTTTTTATGCCTTCATACATGATCAATTTTTGTGAAGGTGCCAAGTACATCTGAGGAAAAGATATTCTTTTCTATTCTCATTAATTTTTCTCCAGAGGTCTGTCATGTCTGTTTTTTATGATTCTACTCATCTTTTCTTCTTTTTTATTTTATGGTTAGTTTGTCTAGTTCTAAGAGAAGAAAGATGAGGTTACCCCATTATTATGGTTTACAGTCTATTCCCTACCTGTTTCTCCTTTCCCTTTTTCTTTAAGATTTTGAATGCTATGCCATTTGGTACTGATATTTCATTTTTGATGGCACTTTTTGGCAAGGTGTAGTTTTCTTGCTTATCTCTTTTAAGTAAGTCTATTTTTGTTTTTACTTTATATTAGATCATGTTTTCTGTTCCTGCCTTTTTAAAACCAGTTGAGATATAATAGATTCTACTCCAGCCCCTTATCTCCTTATGTATCTCTCTGTTTCATGTGTATGTCTTGCAAACAACATATTGTTGAATTCTGGTATCTAATCCATTCTGCTATCCACTTCTATATCATGGGTGATTTCAGTACATTCACAGTCACAGTTACGATAACAAACTATGTATTTTCTTTCTTCCTATATCTTCTGTTCATCCTTCTCTTTCTCTTTTTTGCCCTGTTCTTCCTCTGAAGTCAATTTTCCTTCTGATCACTGTCTCCCTTAATCTGCCTTCCCTTTTTATCACCCTCCCTTTGTTTGGGTTCCTTCCCCACTTCCTTGTTGGATATGACAGATTTCTGTACCCAGCTGAGTGATGGATCACAACTTTGAATCTATTCAGATAGGAATGAAGTACCCAGTGAATTCTTTCAATTTCTCCCTTGTATTTTACTTTTAAGATATTTAAGGAGTTTTGCTTTATAATCTGCTGAACTATCTAAGCCCTCTTGCCCTCGTTTTTTGCTATTTGGGTTTTAGGTAATCTAGTGACTCTTAAATTATTTCTCCTTGATATATTATCTTGGTAAGTTGTTTTTCTGGGAAATATTTCTAATTTCTTACTATTTTTTTCCCATTTTGTGACTTTTTTCTTGATAAGTTAGGTATTATTAGCTTCCACTAATTGGTTATTTTCTGCAGTGAAATATTGTACTTCTTTTAGCATTTGGTCAACTCTAACTTGTCCTTTTCATAATTTCATTGAATAGTTTTCCATTCCTTTTTCAAATCATCCTCTATCACTATTGTTTGATTTACATTTTATTTTGTTCTAATTTTAGTTTATTTTGTTAGTTTTCCCAGGAATTCTTATTGGGCTTGTGTCTAATCTGAATTTTTCTTTAAGGTTTTGTTTTTGAATGCTTCCAAGTCATTTTTTTTCTGTGATGGTATCTTCAGGTTCCTAGTATCTGTTTTTGATCGGGTCCTTTCTTTGCCATGTACTCACTTTTTTCAGACTACTTAGCTTT
This sequence comes from Bettongia penicillata ogilbyi, assembly GCA_023548195.1. NCBI lineage: Eukaryota > Metazoa > Chordata > Mammalia > Diprotodontia > Potoroidae > Bettongia > Bettongia penicillata. Next base: position 14,561,652 of record JAJHZJ010000089.1, on the reverse strand, counting down.
AGACTTCATGTTGTGGTGAAGTCTTCTCACCTCAGTAGACTGGGGTGGGAATGTGGCCTGAGATTCTGCTTCTTCCACAGCTCAGTCTGATGACTTATACATTTTGTTTGTTTTTGAAGTTGTGTGATTCAGAGAGAGAGGTCTATCTTCCTCATCTACAAATTTCTGACCCAGTTTAGGTCTGGGTTGGATCCTGGCTTGTGCATGGTTGAACTTCTCTAGATTTCTTTTAGACACATTCACACTCAGCCTACTGTACGGTTCTAAAGTGTCAGAGCAACTGAAGTGCTGGCTCTTCCTTGATTTTAGTTTCCTGCTTTGGTTTATTTCAGTGCAGGGTTAGAATTGAGTTTGAACTCTATTCTTGGGCTCAGAGCCACACTGCTTTATTTCTGGATTTTTTTCTTTGAACTTTACACAGGTAGATTCCCTTCTCTTTTAGGATCAGGAATTCTTGACTGATCTAGAAATGTGACTCAGAGCCAGGTAACAGGCAAAAGAGCTGCTAGATGGCATTGGATCCTACACCTAGCACTATTGTATCACTCTTCTAGCATCTCTTTCTGTTAAGATATTTACTCTCTTTACTGTGCTTATGTACTAAGCTACTCTGCTTCACTGGGATGACCATCATAACTCACTGAAAATCTTGATTTTTGTGATGCCACCACTACTGTTCAGTTTTACTCCCAGCCAGTCCTCACCCTAGCATCTGCAGATGTCTGTCCATCCTACTAAGTTGACATGGGTTGGGAAAATAGCTCACTGTAGCATTTTTTTTCTTTCTCAATCAGATTCTGATTTGGTACATTTTTTTCAAAGGTTGTTGTGAAATGATGGGTTGAGAGAGCTCAGTGACAATTCTTGCATTCACTCCTCTATGTTGATTCAGCTACCTGAAACCAATACATATTCTTCTTGGGAATTCACTTTCCTTATTTGTAAAACAAGAATGCTCACTTAGGTAATGTTGATATCTATTCTTTTTATTCCATTTCTAATATGTTTATTCCATGATTTCAGCTGCTTTATATTCTTTACTTTAGAAAGTCATTTGGGTCAATTAATCAGTTAGCAAACATTAATTAAGTGCTTACTATATTTGAGGCACTATACTCATGGTTGCATATAAAAAGTAAAAGCAAATAATAATAAAATATTTGTTCTCAAAGAATTTATATGTTAACATGTCTATATATAGACCATATGCCTATATGTGTGTATATACATGTCATATGCACATAGTATATAACATGGTACATATACATACATATAGACATATATTGCATATATGCATGTATTATATATATCAGGTCTGCACAACCTTTGGCTTGCAGGTCCACCAAAGGATTTCAGGCTATCTAAGAAAAATGTAGAGAGTGTTTTTCTCTATATTTTCCGTGGGCCACCCAAAATCCTTTGGTGCATTGCAATTGACCCACAGTTCATAAACTTCCCACAGGCCCCAGGTTGTGCAGGCCTGATTATATATACCCATACACCCACACTCACATACACATACACCCGTGTGTATGTGTGTGTAGTACATATATGGCAGAACAATTGATTGTATCAACAACAAAAACAACACAATTTTATCAGTAAAGGCAGAGAAAGCTTTTGACAAAATACAACTCTTATTTGATATAACGCTAGAGACATAGGAATAGATGGAACTTTCCTTAAAATGGTAAAGTATTCAAAACCATCACTAATCATCATCTATAAAGGAGATTAACTTGAAACCTTTCCAATGAGATCAGGTATAAAACAAGGATGCCCACCATCATCACTATTACTCAATATTGTATTAGAAATGCTAAGCTATAGCAATAAGACATGAAAAATAAATTGGAGAAATAAAAATACGCAATGAAGAATCAAAACTATCAAACTTTGCAGATGACATGATGGTATACTTAGAGAACAAGCTAAATAATCTAGTTGAAACAAATAATACTGTTAACAGTGTCAGGAAGTTAAATAAGCCCACATAAATCATCCATATTTCAATATATAACTAACAAAACTCAGAAGGAAGAAATAAAAAGAGAAATTATACTCAAATTGTTTTCAAACTAGAGTATATAGATTTAGGAAACCTTTATATAAAGATCATAACTATAGCCTTAGAAAATTTTGAGATCACCAATGAGAAACTATAGAGAGAAAAGAGATGTTCCAGGAGACATATTTGTGAGACAACCACAGTTTAGGGAATTTCTTGTCAATGACTTTTAGTTAAAAGAGGAGCATAATATGGATTAAGATACAGCAAACACGCTGAAAAGAAATAGTCAAAATAGGTAAGGACAGATCCTGCCGCCCTCCCCCCAAAAAAAGAAGAAAGAAAATAAATATCACAAAAAAAAAAAAACAAAACAGAGAGGCAGAAGTATCCAGGAGGACAGGACATTCAAAGTGTCATATACTACAGAGAGGTGAAGAAGTATGATTTCTAAGAAAAAAATGACAATTGAGTGATCACCAGAATTTTGTAAAGTTGCTTAAGTTACGTCTACACTGAATGAACTAGGCCAGAGAATTTGGAAGAAAGTATAAGAAAAGGAAGTAAAGGAAGTCTATTCTCAACTTTTTCAAGAAGTCTATCAAGGAAGATGGTGGAGTAGAAGGACGCACGTTTACGAGCTCCGAAACGAAAGCCCATAGAATTAATGTAAAAAGGAGTCCCCCATAACTTCTGGGTCAATACAAGGTGTGCAGAAATGGAGTGGAAGAGATTTCTGTTCCAGGGAGCCCTGGAGACCCGTCCCCAGGGTCCGTCACAACTGGAAAGTGGACCCCACCCCCAACGCTGCCCTGGCCCCGGCCCCAGAGAAGCTGATCCGAGCAGGCTTCAGAGACGGAAGCTCCGGCAGCCGGGAAAGTCCCTCCGCCCACAGAAGCTACAGGTCAGTGAGACAGAAGGCCAGGCTGGAGGAGAGGGGGAGCAGGGCATCTCCGTGACTCGGGCCCCCTTGGGAGGAAGTTGCGGCGGCAGAGATGGGGGCAGGAAGCGGTGGAGGCAGAGGTGTGGGCAGTGGCTGAGGCGACAGGCAGCGGACCGGGACTCAGGAATCCCCCAGCAGCGGACAGGATCTTCATTACGGAAGATTCCCTGCATAAAACCTGAGGGAGCTGAGCCTGGGAGACGGCCCTGCCCCCACCCCGCTCTATTACTGAAGGCTTCTGCTTAAAGCCCCCGAGGGAACTGAGCTTGGGAGGCGGGCCCCCCACCCCACCCGCTCCATTCCTGAAAGTCTCTACATAAAACCCCTGAGGGAAACGAGCCTGGGAGGTGGCCCTGCCCCCACCCCAGCACCTGAACTAAAGCTCACTGATTGACAGCCAGCAGGAGGAAAGCCCATTTAAATCTCAGAGGTCAAGCACTAGCTGGGCGGATCCAGGCGGGGGTGGAAAGGAATCTCAGAAGTCAAGTAACTGGCTGGGAAAATGCCTAGAAAAGGGAAGAAAAATAAGACTTTAGAGAGTTTTTTCCAACAAATGCAAATGATCCCAACCTTCGGATCTGATGACGAGGATGTATCCTTGCCATCAGGGAAAGACGTGGAGGGCGGGGCCTCAGTACCCCAGACACCCCAGGGGGGTGGCGGGTGGGCTCAGGCCTTGGAAGAGCTCAAAAAGGATTTTGAAAAGCAAGTTAGACAGGTGGAGGAAAAACTGGGAAGAGAAATGTCAGAGATGCAAGAAAAGTATGAAAAACAGGTCAATACCTTGGTAAAGGAGACCCAAAAAAGTGCTGAGGAAATTAACACCTTGAAAAATAGGCTCACTCAATTGGCAAAGGAGGTTCAAAAAGCCAATGAGGAGAAGAATGCATTCAAAAGCAGAATGAGCCAAATGGAAAAAGAGGCTCAAAAGCTCACTGAATTTAATAGTTCTCTCAAAATTAGAATGCAACAGATGGAGTCTAATGACTTTATGAGAAACCAAGAAATCACCAAACAAAACCAAAAGAATGAAAAAATGGAAGAGAATGTGAAATATCTCATGGGAAAAACAACTGACCTGGAAAATAGATCCAGGAGAGACAATTTAAAAATTATGGGACTACCTGCAAGTCATGATCAAAGAAAGAGCCTAGACATCATCTTCCATGAAATTATCAAGGAAAACTGCCCTGACATTCTAGAACCAGAGGACAAAATAAGTGTTGAAAGAATCCATCGATCACCACCTGAAAGAGATCCAAAAAGAGAAACTCCTAGGAACATTGTGGCCAAATTCCAGAACTCCCAGCTCAAGGAAAAAATCTTGCAAGCAGCTAGAAAGAAACAATTCCAGTACTGTGGAAATACAATCAGGATAACCCAAGATCTAGCAGCTTCTACATTAAGGGATCGAAGGGCATGGAATAGGATATTCCAGAAGGCAAAGGAACTAGGACTCAAACCAAGAATCACCTACCCAGCTAAACTGAATATAATACTTCAAGGGAAAATATGGTCTTTCAATGAAACAGAGGACTTTCAATCATTCTTAATGAAAAGACCAGAGCTGAAAAGAAAATTTGACTTTCAAACACAAGAATGAGAAGAAGCATGAAAAAGGAAACAGCAAAGAGAAGTCTTAAGGGACTTACCAGAAGTGAACTGTTTACATTCATACAGGTAAAGACAATATTTCTAACTCTTAAAACTTTTCAGTATCTGGGTAGTTGGTGGGACAACACATACACATGTACACGCATGCACACACATACACACATGCACACACATACAGAGATAGAGAGCACAGATTGAACTGAATAGGATGGGACCATACCTTAAAAGAAACTAAGGTAAATGGTGAGAGAGAAATGTAGGGGGAGGAAAGAGAGGGAAAGGGAAGGGGGTAACTATATGTCATTTAAGAGGCAGGTAGGAGTTTTTCTTAGTGGAGGGATAAAGAGGAGAGCTGAGAAAAAAAAAACAAGAAGTTTACCCTCATCACATTTGACTAAACGAAGGAGTGAAATGCACACTCACTTTGGTATGAAAACCTATCTTACAATATAAGAAAGTGGGGGAGAAGGAGATATTGCAAGGGGGGGGATGATGGAGGGGAGGGCAAAGGGAGGAGGGAGCAATTTGAAGTCAACACTTGGGGAGGGACAGGATCAAGAGACAGAAGAGAAACAATGAGGGGCAGGTTAAGAGGGATGGTAATCCAGTTAGTCTTACACAACACGACTATCAGGGAGGTCATTTGCAAAACCACACAGATATGGCCTATATTGAATTGCCTGCCGTCCCAAAGGGAATGGGTGGGGAGGGAGGGATGGGGAGAATTTGGAACTCAAAGTTTTAGGAACAACTGTTTAGTATTGTTGTTGCAACTAGGAAAGAAGACATACAGTTAATGAGGAATAGAAAGTCATCTGGCCCTACAGGAGAAAAGAGAAGATGAAGACAAGAGAAGGGAGGGATGACAGAAGAGAGGGCAGATTGGATATAGGGAAAATTAGATTGCTTGGGGTATTGGGGTGGGGGGAAGGGATAAAAGGGGAGAAAATTTTGGAACCCAAAAATTTGTGAAAATGAATGTAAAAAATTAAATAAATTAAGAAAAAAAGTCTATCAAGGAAAGGGAAAGTGATATCACTTCTATTCAAAAATATTCAGTGACTCTTTAATGTATATTGAGTAAGCCTGAGATGTGTTCTCCAGATGTTCAAAGACTTCAAGAACCAGTCACTAGTTTTTCCAAATTAATTTCTTTCAACTTCTTTTTGTGCTGTAGCAAAATGACTGTCCTTTGTTTATCCAACATGTTTTCTGCCTTTTCAACTCTATGCCTATGTTTATGTTATTTCCCATACTAAAATGCTCCTCTTGTCCTCTTCATGAGATAGACTCCTACATGTCCTTTGAAGTCAAGACATGAAGACTTCCATGACTTACTCCTGTTGGTACTAATCTTTAACTGTGGATACCCAAGAATAGTGTACTGACTACTAATCTTGAAATTAAGAATGCATTGAATTAAAATTCAACCTCTGACGACTGCTGTGTGGCCATGGGCATGTCAACTCAACTCTATGAGTCTCAGGTGTTTTGTTTTTTTAAATCTGTAAATTGGGAGTGATAGTAGTGTCACGTAGGGCTCGAGTGAAGCCCAAATCAAATAACACATACAAAGAGCTTTCAAGTCTCAAAGCATTATAAAAATGTTATTTTTGTGGAAGAAGTTGTTACTTATTATTCTTATGCTTATTATACTTATTACAATAGTAAGCACTATTATAGTTATTATTATATAATTGTAGGTAATATGTATTATTATACTTTGTATATGTCTCTGAATCATTGTGTCTCTGAAATCCATAATATAATAATAATGTCTATAGTGTTTGTGCTTGTTTCATATGTACTCACTGCACAACAACATTAAAGTTGTTGAGGACAAGGGTCAGACTGTATCTTATCTAAACTGTGTGCCTCCCTCCCACCAATATGTCAGTTGGATATTGGCACAAAGGATAAAATAGAAACTTAAATGCTTGTCACCTCAATAAGCTAATTCCTAAAGGTGTTTTGATTCTGTTTCCTCTGATGGAATAAACTACCTTTTTAGATATGGGCCTGTTCTGCTGCCTGGAACCAAAAAAAAAAAAAAACCCACAAAAAAAACTTTCCTTGAGCTTGTGACTGAGCAAAACAACTCAATGAAAGAAATCAGTAGTGTGTCCTACCCTCCTCTTTCTTCATTTTTTAAATTTTAATTTCATGTTTACTTGAATATTACTATTGAATTTATATCCATGGGAGGCAATTTTGTTTCTTCTATTTCTTTTAGGAAATCTTTTTAATTTTAATTTTTAAAATTATTTTCTTCCTTTTGAGTAAACTCTTCTTTTGCCTTAGGAAGAATCTATTCTTTTGTAGAGTATACTTTGAAAATGTAAAGGAGAACTTCTGATATGGGTGGATTTTTCTAGAAGATCTTTAAAAATATTTGTATATTTTGGAGGCCTGATGACTTGGATATACTTAATAACAAGAGAATACACATATAATATGTCAAGTTCTGTATTTACCCCTGCATTTTTGATCTTGCGCAGCAAGAAGTCAGCCCTCTTTGAGGACCAACATCCCTATATCCCACCTTGCTGCTTAGCCTGGCTATCTTTGCCAACGTATCAATGCATAGAACACAATGTTTCTTTAGTGTAAAAGCTTTCAAATCATTATTCCCTTTGTTGATATGTATGCCTTTGGCTGCTTGGGCAGTTCTATGGATTTTTTTCTTGAAGTGGACACAGAAATTTAAACCCCTTCATTCACAAGGAATTGGGGGCTTCCCATATTGAATAATAGCTTTCCATTTAAAGTATTTGAATGAAAAAACCCATGAGAAGAAGGCAGTTTATCTTTTTAACAGCAGAAGAAAATAGCATTAGGACAAGCCATGCTCTAGATTTCTATCACAAGCTAGTTAGATTATATATTGCCAGGCTATTGGGAAAATTTCCATGGGCAGCAGGCCATTATTATTCCCTTTTCTGTCTTGGAGAAGTACAAAATAAAACAAAACTAAATTAATAAAAAGCTGGTTACCCCTGAGACTACCAAACTAATGCCCAGTTTGTCTCTGGGGCACTCATTATTGTTGGTATAATTATTTTCTATTGCGCAGATAGATGATTCTGGTCTTAACCAAGTATGGACGTTGGCCAAGTACGTTACAGACATCCACTGCCCTGACAAGAATCAACCATATAGATTGGCATAAATGCATAATAACCCTCTATTTCCTTTAGTTGTTTGAGTAATGCTTGTGGAATCATTCCATTTGCTTGAATAAATAGCTTGATTTTTCCTGGACTTCCATCTCTACATTTACTTCAGTTCCTCTAGCAGAGTCACATTCTCATTTGCTCTTGCTTCTTGTCTTCTTGGAATGTTTCTTTCCTGATCATCAAATCCATGCCTGCAATGTTTCATTAAACATATCTAACAAGCAGAACAGTAGAATATCTGGTCTCTTGGCTTGGGTTTTTTAATCTGTTATTATGGCTCTGTCCCAATTTATCTTTGACATGTTTCAGAAATAAAACAGAAAGCTAAAATTAAATTAAAAGTTTTAGGAAAGAAACATTAAAATGGGATTTAGTTAAATATCTTACTTTGACTTGCTTATCTTTTTTTCCTGTGCCTAAATATAGGAATCTCATGACTAAAAAATTATGATTGCAACGGCTGTTCTTGAATATGGAGATAAAAAAGGGGAGAGCATAGAACCACTATCACCCCCCCCAGAATAACTCAGATCTTTTGCAAACCATAAATCACAATATGGAATAAATTAAAACTAGCTTCTCATTTCATTGTCAAGATAACTATTAAATTGAAAATTTGATTTCCAAAAATTATAAAGAAGATATCTATTCTGTTGTATTGCTTCAGAGTGCAGACTTCTTGATAAATATAAATGTGTGTTTAATAATACGGTAAGAGATGGTAGGGATCAAAAAAAGGTATTATGGTCTCCCCTTAACATCAGATCAATAAACAATCAAATTGGCAAATATTTATTTTAGCACTTACTATGTGCCAGATACTTTGCTAAGACCTGGAGACAGAAAAGGGGCAAAAAATAGACCCTATTCTCAAGGAACTTGCAATACAAAGGAGGAGACAACTTACAAACAAATATCTACAAAGCAAGTAATATACGATATATATATATATATATATATGTATATATATATGTATATATATGATATACAAGGAGACAAACAGTAGAGAAAAGGTACTGAAATTAAGAGGTATTGGAGATGATTTACTTTAAAATGTGAGATTTTAGTTAAGACTTAAAGAAGCCAGTGAGGTAGTAGTCAGAGCAGAGGAAAGAGAGTTCCAGGAATGGGGAAAAATCAGAAAAAAATATCCAAATATGAAAAAGGGAGTGTCTTGTTTGGGAAACTTCAAGGAAGTAAGTATCACTGGATCATAAAGTATGTTTTGGGAAGGAAGATTTAAGAAACTAGGAAAGGCAGGAGAGAATTAGGACATGAAAAGCTTTTTATGCCAAACAAAGTATTTTATATTGTATAAGGAGGAAACAAAGTCATTGGTGTTTATTGTGTAGGAAGGGTGACATGGTTGTATCTGTGCTTTTTGAAAATCATTTTTAGGACTGAATGGAGGATAGATTGCAGTGGGGAAAGATTTCAGGTGGTCAGGCCCACCATAGGTCTACATCTAAGGTGATAAGGATTTGTTTGCAAGATGTTATTTCTGAAACATCTAAACCCGCTTCTCCATCTATTCTACATAACTTGGTGATTTCATCAACTCCTATGAATTTAATTGCAGTGTCAATGATAATGATTTTCAAACCTACCTTAACTGTCTCAAATGCTCTGCTTACCTCCAATCTCACATCTCCAATTGCCTTTCAGACATTTAATTGAACAACCAGTAGACATCTTAAACTCATTATTTTCAAAGCAAAATGCATTATCTTTCCCTCTAAGCACCTATCTCCTTTCTTTTTATTATAGAAAACAGCACCACCCTCCCAGTCTCTCAGGCTCACAAGCTAGGAGTCATCCTGGACTCCTCACTATCTCTTACCCTATATATCCAAACTATTGCCATGGCCTGGTTAAGAGTGGAGCACAGTCTAGTGCAGGCAATGCCAATAGAGCCCCAGCCCGAGAAAATGAGGAGCAAAACTTGGGAGACACTGGAGCAATACTTGCAGTAGCTGAATCCAGAACTCTCAGCTCACAGACAATGAGGAAGTTGGACAACATGTCTGAAGGAGATTGCAGGGGTCTCCTTTTTAGCACTGAGACAGGACTCAGTTGCTTTGCCCATATTCATATCTGAGTCTCAGTCCTGAGTAGCAGTAACAGAGCAAGGAGGAGCACTAGTCCACCAGAGCTTCAGGTTACAGTGGGATGGATATCCTCCCTCACAGTTCCAGGGCAGAATGAATCCTTGTGGTCACTCACAGACCAGAGCAGGAAAGGAGTAAACAGACCTCTCCATAGATCACGACACCTTGGACAATCAGAAAACTTATATGTACTTAGAAGTATCTCTGAAAAGAGCTGCACAAAACCACTGAAGCTTGAGACAGTTCTCCCTCCACCCTGGAAACAGAGTCCTATTTTAACAAAGAGTTAAAAGCCAACTAAATAGCCTAGAAAAATGAGCAAGCAAGAGAAAAAATTCTGACTATAAAACACTACTATGGTGACAAGGAAGCTCAAATCACTCTGCCGGAAAATGACAAGGTGAAAGCTCCTAAATCCAAAGCCACCAAGGAAAACATGAATTGGTCTCAAGCCATAGAAGAGATAAAAAGGATTTTGAAAATTAAGTAAGAGAAGTAGAGGAAAAACAGCAAGAGAAATGAGAGAGATGCAAAAAAAATAATGAAAAATGAGTCAGCAGCTTAGTGGAGACATAAAAAAATTTGAAGAAAATGTTAAAAAACACACTAGGCCAAATGGTAAGAGAGGTACAAAAAGCCAATGAGCAGAAAAAATAACTTAAAAAGCAGAATTAGTCAAATTGAAAAGAAGGCCCAAAAGCTGACTGAAGAAAATCATTCCTTAAAACTTAGAATTGAGCAAATGGAAGGAAGCTAATGGCTTTATAAGAAATTAAGAAATGATAAAACAAGAGGAAAACAATGATAAAAGGAAGACAGTGTGAAATATCTCAAGAAAGTATTCTTGATAAAAATACCAGAGCGGAATAAAAATTTTGATTTTCAGATGCAAGGAATATATATACGTATATATATATTTGGAGAGAAAGGGGCAGAGGTGGGACTTAAATATGAAGGGATGATATCTTAAAAAATTAAAATAATAAAATTAAGATGTAAGAGAGGAATGTATTGGGAGAAAGGGAAGGGGAGAGGTATAATGGGGTAAATTTTCTCAGATAAAAGAAGAAAAAGTTTTTATAGGGGAGGAAAGGAGGTGAAAGGTGAAGGGGAGTGAGTGAATCTTACTCTCATCACAATTGGTTCAAAGTGGGAATAACATACACATTTAATTGGGTATAGAAATCTCTCTTAACCTAGAGGAAAGTAGGATGGGAAGAGAATAAAAAAGGTGGGATAAGGTGATAGAAAGTAGGGAAGATTGGGGGAGGAGTAGTCAGAAGCAAAACACTTTTGAGCAGGAACAGGGTAAAAGGAAGGACAGAATAGAATAAAAAAAAAGTTGTGAAACAACTTTCTCTGATAAAGGACTCATTTCCCTAACATAGAGATAACTGAGTCACATTTATATAATTAAAAGCCATTCCACAACTGACAAATAACCAAAAGATATTAATGGTTTTCAGATGGAGTAATCAAAAGTATCTATAGTCATATGAAAAAATGTTCTAAACCACTATTGATTAGAGAAATAAAAACGAAAACAATTCTGATGTACTATCTCACACATATTAGATTGACTAACAGGAAAGAAAAGGAACATGACAAATGTTGGAGGGAATTTTGGATAAAAAAAATGAGACGTTAATACATTGTTGGTGGAGTTGTGAACTGATTCAACCAAGCTGTAGCGCAATTTGGAACTAGGACCACAGAGTTATAAAGCCATGCATATCCATTGATGTAGCAATATCACTGCAAAATTTGTGTCCCAAAAGAGATAAACAACAAAAAGGAAAAGTACCTATGTCTTCAAAAATATTTGTATCAACTCTTTTCTGGGGAAAAAGAATTGAAAATTGAGGGGATGCTCATCAGTTGGAGAATAGCTGAACAAATTGGCCTATGTGATTTTGATGGAATACTCTTGTGCTATAGCAAATAATGAGCAGAATGTTCTCAGAAAACCCGGAGAGACTTATATGAGCTGATGACAAGTGAAATGTACTGTGTACAAATTAACAGCAATATTGTAAGACGATCAGCTCTTAGCGACTCAGCTATTCTCAGCAATACAATGATCCATGACAGCTCTGTGGGACTGATGATGAAAAATGCTCTCTTTCATCACCAGAGAAAGAACTGATGGTTTCTGAACATAGATTGAAATGTATGTTTTTATTTTCTTTACTTTCCTTGAGAGTTTTTTGGGGTCCTCTATGTTTTCTTTTACAACATGATTATTATGAAAATGATTTGCATGACTACATCTATATCAGATTACTTGCCTTCTCATTAGGAGTGAGGTGGCGAAGGAGGAAGGGAGAGAATTCAAAGCTTTAAAAACAAATGTTAAAAATTATTTTTACACGAAACTGGGAAAAAATAAGCTAAGAAAGAAAGAAAGAAATGTTTGTAGAAGTTCGTATGATTTGTCCTTCATTCTCAAAGATGATCATCACATCAGGAAGATATTGTCATGACTTGCCATTGTTATGCAAAGTCACCAGTTTCACTTTCTCCTCCAGAGCTATCTGGAGTCTAGTGGTCAGATATAGATCAGGACGACTGGAGATGGTTCAGGATGCAGTGGAAGACCTTGACCTTTTTGATCTAAGGTCTTTCCAAGTTCTCACTTTGAGTGAGGCAACTTCCTTTCAGTGAATAGGCCTGCTTAAAAAGTAAGTCAAGGAATGGGCCTCTTTAATAATAATAAAAAAAAATCAAACTGGGAAGAGAGGACCAAAAGATAAACAATTACTATCTACATTCACTCTTAGCCAGGAGGGCCCCAAAATAACCATTAAGGTGTTCTTGAGCAGGGACCTATTGTTATCCATTCAAACAGAGCCACCAGCTATGGAGAGTCCCTAGTGAGTTGGAAAAGGAGATATGTTAGGATTGTCTAGCATCAATGAGGGTCCTATTAACATTATGTAATATACTTTTTAATTTGAGTAGTTGCATGATTTTCCCCATCTCTGTTCAGCAGCACACATGTAGAAACAAAAGCAGTAAATGGTGGGAGTGATCTAAGGCTGAGGCATGGTTGGGCATAATCTGTGAAAGAATAAGGGAGTTGAATATTCATAAGGGTAAGACACTGTTGAGTTTAATTGGTTTAAGTGGTCAAGAAGGGCAATAGAGGAGAGGGTGACTAGTACAAGGAAAATGTCTTGGGAGAGAATTGAGGGACCAAGGAGGGATTAGAGGTCATGGAACAGACAAAAAGTAGCATTTTTCTGAAGAAGAGTTGAAAAGCCAATAGATTATGGTTGGATGAAGGGATTTTGGAATTCCTGAACATAGAGGTGGTACATTTTTGGCTAATGATAAAATCAAGGCTATGACCATTTTTTATGTGTGACTAAGGTGAGGGGGAGGAGTAACTAATGACAAGTGAATAGGTTGAAGAACTGCATGGTTAAGGTATAAAAGAGAGAGTCATTATGTTTTTTGAAATCCACTAATATTGTTGGGGTTTAGGGGTGCTGGGATCCCAAAATAGTGACAGATGGGTCCTACCTGAATGAATTTGACCCAAGCCTTCTTTCAGCCAAAGAAAAACGAAGTTTGTTATTGCCATATTGGTAGACTCTTAAGTAATCTGAGCATGTATATATCACTAATACCAGTGAGCCAGATTGAACTTGAGCACCTTCATGAAGGCAAGTTGAATCTTATATACAGAAACCTATGGGAGGGATCTAGGGGTGGCCAAGTATTCTGGTGACTGAAGAAGTCTTGGAGAAGATCTTGATGTCAGTACTCTGGGGTGATTAGAGATTAGAGTCCAGGAACCAAGAGAATGGGATTTAGATAGGATCAATGGTGGAAAATAGCCAGAGGCAATCAGGAAGGTAGCAAAAAATGGAGGGCTAGGCTAGGGAAAGGGTAACAGAGAATTGGCCTTAGAGATAATGAAAAACTTATGATCTCAGGGGAATGCCAGATCAAGAGGGAAGGTTCAAGGCAAATTCAAGGGGGTTCCCAGAGCCTATACCCCATCATTATCAGGGCATGCTTCCAGGTTGAGTCAGGAAGGACTATCTAACACACATGAAAGCATGCAAGTACAATTAACTTCTAAACTGTATAACACTTACCCTAGATGCAAGTCCTCTTCTTCCTCCTTTACTTTCTCCTTTTTAGAGAGAAATAGAGAGCATTGTGAATTGGAATCACCAGGGGAAAGCATTTCAGGTTAAGGGAAGTGTATGTATACAAAGAGTTGTATACATAGGTAAGACTTTTCAGGGTAAATAAAAAAATGGGTTTTTATTGAGATAGATTGGAAAAGCCAATAAGCAGTCAAAAAATATTTAAGCCTTTACTTCATGCCAGCCACTGTATTAAGCTGTGGAGACATAAAGAAGGGCAAAAAATAGCCACTACCCTCAATTACCCTGATTTCTAACGGGAGGAGAGACTGTATAAATGTGTTCAAACAAAATATGAACAGAATTGTTGGAAGGTAGTATCAGAGAGAAATGCATCTTGCAGAAGGTGGGATTTGATCTGAGTCTTCAAGGAAAATGGGAGATAAAAGGAAAACATGAGGATTTAGGCCATTCTAGGCATAGAGTAAAACCACTGAAAAGATGACAGGTAGAGTATCATACTTGAGGAATAAGGCAATGATAGAAAGTTATGACTAGAAGTTTAGGAAAGATTCATAATGTCCATGTGCAGGGGGTTCTTCTGGGAACATTTAAATTTATTTATTTTCTAACTCTGAAGACATTGGAATTTTTCTTTTTTTTTTAACTCTTCCTTATCCTACAAAGATTAAGGTCCAGAATATTTAAGCAATAATCACAACAATGAAAAATAGGTAGTTTTAAATTCTAATACCTTCATCATACAATATGGCTTCTGGTATACCCTGTAAAGCAACTTGAGATGTGCAAAGCACTTTACATATATTATCTCATTTTCCTTTTTTTAAAAAAATATTTTGTGGAGCCAAGATGGTGGAGTAGAAAGACTCACATATGCTAGCTCCAAACCCACAGCCCATATATTTCCTGCAAGAAGAACTCCCCACAAATTCTGGATCACTGCAAGGTGTGCAGAAACACAGCAGAAAAGATTTCCATTACAGAGAGCCCTGGAGAGCCATCCCCAGGGTCCGTCATGGCCCACCCCTCAGCTGCCCTGGCCGGGTGGCCCCAGAAGAGCAGATCCGAGCAGGCTTCAGGGACAGAATCTCCAGCAGCCACGAAAGTCCCCTCACCCACAGACCCTACAGGTCAGTGAGAGAGATGTCTGGGCTGGTCGAAAGGGGAGCAGGGTGTCTCTGTGACTTGGGCCCCCTCGGGAGGCAGCAGCAGAGGCAGCAGCAGAGGCACCAGTGGCTGGACTCCCCAAGCAGGCAGGCAGAAGTTCAGGGTCATTACTGAAGGTCTCTGAATAAACCCCCTGAGGGAACTGAGCCTGGGAGATGGCCCTGCCCCCACCCCAGCACCAGAACTTAAGCTCACATTGAATAGCAGCCCCACCTGCTGCAGAAAGCCCATTTGAATCTCATACCCCAAGCACTAGCTGGGCAGATCTAGGCGGGGGTGGACAGGAACCTCAGAAGTCAAGTAACTGGCTGGGAAAATGCCCAGAAAAGGGAAGAAAAATAAGACTATAGAAAGCTACTTTGATGGGGTACAGATGTTCCCATCTTTCAATTCAGATGACGAGAAAGGATTCTTACCATCAGGGAAAGATGTGGAGGTCGGGGCCTCTGTATCCCAGACATCCCAGGTGGCTGTCCGGTGGGCTCAGGCCATAGAAGGCTCAAAAAGGATTTTGAAAAGCAAGTTAGACAGGTGGAGGAAAAACTGGGAAGAGAAATGAGAGAGATGCAAGAAAAGCATGAAAAACGGGACAATACCTTGCTAAAGGAGACCCAAAAAAAATGCTGAAGAAAATAACACCTTGAAGAATAGGCTCACTCAATTGGCAAAAGAGGTTCAAAAAGCCAATGAGGAGAAGAATGCTTTCAAAAGCAGAATTGGCCAAATGGAAAAAGAGCTTCAAAAGCTCACTGAAGATAATAGTTCTCTCAAAATTAGAATGGAAGAGATGGAGTCTAATGACTTTATGAGAAACCAAGAAATCACAAGACAAAACCAAAAGAATGAAAAAATGGAAGAGAATGTGAAATACCTCATTGGAAAAACAACTGACCTTGAAAATAAATCCAGGAGAGACAATTTAAAAATTATGGGACTACCTGAAAGCCATGATCAAAAAAAGAGCCTAGATATCATCTTCCATGAAATTATCGAGGAAAACTGCCCTGATATTCTACAACCAGAGGGCAAAATAAGTATTAAAAGAATCCATCGATCACTGCCTGAAAGAGATCCAAAAAGAGAAACTCCTAGGAACATTGTGGCCAAATTCCAGAATTCCTAGGTCAAGGAGAAAATATTGCAAGCAGCTAGAAAGAAACAATTGCAGTATTGTGGAAATACAATCAGGATAACTCAAGAGCTAGCAGCTTCTACATTAAGGGATTGAAGGGCGTGGAATAGGATATTCCAGAAGTCAAAGGAACTAGGACTCAAACCAAGAATCACCTACCCAGCAAAACTGAGTATAATACTACAGGGGAAAATATGGTCTTTCAATGAGACAGAGGACTTTCAATCATTCTTGATGAAAAGACCAGAGCTGAAAAGAAAACTTAACTTTCAAACACAAGAATGAGAAGAAGCATGAAAAAGTAAACAGCAAAGAGAAGTCATAAGGGACTTACCAGAAGTGAACTGTTTACATTCCTACATGGAAAGACAATATTTGTAACTCTTAAAACTTTTCAGTGTCTTTGTAGTTGGTGGGACCACATACACATACATACACACACACGTACACATGTGCACGCACACACACATACACACATGCAGGCATATACAGAGACAGAGAGCACAGAGTGAATTGAATAGGATGGGACCATATCTTAAAAGAAAATGAGGTAAATGGTGAGAGAGAAATGTAGTGGGAGGAGAGAGGGTGAAATGGAATGTGGTAAATTATATCTCATTCAGGAGGCAAGCAGGAGACTTTTTAGTGGAGGGAAAAAGAGGAGAGCTGAGAAAAGACATGAAGTTTACCCTCATCACATTTGACTAAAGGAAGGAATAAAATGCACACTCATTTTGGTATGAAACCCTATTTTACAATACAGGAAAGTGGGGGAGAAGGAGATAAGCAAGGGGGGGGGATGATGGAAGGGAGGGCAATGGGAGGAGGGAGCAATTTGAAGTCAACACTCAGGGAGGGACAGGATCAAAAGACAGAATGGGGGGGTGGAGCCAAGATGGCGGAGAAGAAGGACGCACGTTTATGAGCTTCGAAACCACAGCCCATAGAATTAATGTAAAAAGAGACCCCATATCTCCTGGACCACTGAAAGGGGTACAGAAACGGAGTGGAAGAGATTTCTGTTCCAGGGAGCCCTGGAGACCCATCCCCAGGGTCCGTCGCACCCCGTAAAGCAGACCCCACCCCCAGCGCTGCCCTGGCCACGGCCCCAGAGAAGCTGACCCGAGCAGGCTTCAGGGACGGAAGCTCCGGCAGCCAGGAAAGTCCCTCCGCCCACAGAAGCTACAGGTCAGTGAGAGAGAAGGCTGGGCTGGATGAGAGGGGGAGCGGAGTGTCTCCGTGACTCGGGCCGCCTCGAGAGGAAGCAGCAGCAGCAGAGATGGGGGCAGGAAGCGGCGGAGGCAGAGACGTGGGCGGCAGCAGAGGCTGCAGCAGCGGCTGCCCGGACTCCCCCCAGCAGCAGGCAGGATCCTCATTATGGAAGGTCTCTGCATAAACAACCTGAGGGAGCTGAGCCTGGGAGACGTCCCTGCCCCACCCCGCTCTTTTACTGAAGGCCTCTGCATAAAGCCCCTGAGGGAACTAAGCCTGGGAGGCGGGCCCCGCCCCACCCGCTCCTTTCCTGAAAGTCTCTGCATAAAGCCCCTGAGGGAGCTGAGCCTGGGAGGCGGCCCTGCCCCCACCCCAGCGCCAGAACTAAAGCTCACATTGATTAGCAGGTGAAAAGCCCATTTGAATCTCAGAGCCCAAGCACTAGCTGGGCGGATCTAGGCGGGGGTGGACAGGAATCTCAGAAGTCAAGTAACCAGCTGGGAAAATGCCTAGAAAAGGGAAGAAAAATAAGACTATAGAGAGTTTTTTCCAACAAATGCAAATGATCCCAACATTCGGATCTGACGAGGACGAGGAAATATTCTTGCCATCAGGGAAAGACGTGGAGGGTGGGGCCTCAGCACCCCAGACACCCCAGGGGGATATCCGGTGGGCTCAGGCCTTGGAAGAGCTCAAAATGAATTTTGAAAAGCAAGTTAGACAGGTGGAGGAAAAACTGGGAAGAGAAATGAGAGAGATGCAAGAAAAGTATGAAAAACGGGTCAACACCTTGGTTAAGGAGACCCAAAAAAATGCTGAAGAAAATAACACCTTGAAGAATAGGCTCACTCAATTGGCAAAAGAAGTTCAAAAAGCCAATGAGGAGAAGAATGCTTTCAAAAGCAGAATTAGCCAAATGGAAAAAGAGCTTCAAAAGCTCACTGAATTTAATAATTCTCTCAAAATTAGAATGGAACAGATGGAGTCTAATGACTTTACGAGAAACCAAGAAATCACAAAACAAAACCAAAAGAATGGAAAAATGGAAGAGAATGTGAAATATCTCATGGGAAAAACAACTGACCTGGAAAATAGATCCAGGAGAGACAATTTAAAAATTATGGGACTACCTGAAAGCCATGATCAAAAAAAGAGCCTAGATATCATCTTCCATGAAATTATCAAGGAAAACTGCCCTGACATTCTAGAACCAGAGGGCAAAATAAGTATTGAAAGAATCCATCTATCACCACCTGGAAGAGATCCAAAAAGAGAAACTCCGAGGAACATTGTGGCCAAATTCCAGAATTCCCAGCTCAAGGAGAAAATCTTGCAAGCAGCTAGAAAGAAACAATTCCAGTATTGTGGAAATACAATCAGGATAACTTAAGATCTAGCAGCTTCTACATTAAGGGATTGAAGAGCGTGGAATAGGATATTCCAGAAGTCAAAGGAACTAGGACTCAAACCAAGAATCACTTACCCAGCTAAACTGAGTATAATACTTCAGGGGAAAATATGGTCTTTCAATGAAACAGAGGACTTTCAAGCATTCTTGATGAAAAGACCAGAGCTGAAAAGAAAATTTGACTTTCAAACACAAGAATGAGAAGAAGCATGAAAAAGTAAACACCAAAGAGAAGTCTTAAGGGACTTACCAGAAGTGAACTGTTTACATTCCTACATGGAAAGACAATATTTGTAACTCTTAAAACTTTTCAGTATCTGGGTAGTTGGTGGGATCACACACACATGTACACGTGTGCACGCACACACACATACACACATGCACACACATATAGAGACAAAGAGCACAGAGTGAATTGAATAGGATGGGACCATATCTTAAAAGAAATTAAGGTAAATGGTGAGAGAGAAATGTACTGGGAGGAAAGAGGGTGAAATGGAATGGGGTAATTATATGTCATTTAAGAGGCAAGTAGGAGACTTCTTAGTGGAGGGAAAAAGAGGAGAGCTGAGAAAAAAAAAAACAATTAGTTTACCCTCATCACATTTGACTAAGGGAAGGAATAAAATGCACACTCATTTTGGTATGAAAACCTATCTTACAGTATAGGAAAGTGGGGGAGAAGGAGATAAGCAAGTGGGGGGGGGATGATGGAAGGGAGGGCAAAGGGAGGAGGGAGCAATTTGAAATCAACACTTGGGGAGGGACAGGATCAAAAGACAGAAGAGAAACAATGAGGGGCAGGGTAGGATGGAGGGTAATTCAGTTAGTCTTATACAACACGACTATCAGGGAAGACATTTCCAAAATTACACAGATATGGCCTATATTGAGTTGCCTGCCTTCCCAAAGGGAATGCGTGGGGAGGGAGGGATGGGGAGAATTTGGAACTCAAAGTTTTAGGAACAACTGTTTAGTATTGTTGTTGCTACTAGGAAACAAGAAATACAGTCAATGGGGAATAGAAAGTCATCTGGCCCTACAGGACAAAAGAGAAGATGGGGACAAGAGAAGGGAGGGATGATAGAAGAGAGTGCAGATTGGTGACAGGGAAAATTAGATTGGTCAGTGTATTGGGGTGGGGAGAGGGGATAAAAGGGGAGAAAATTTGTTACCCAAAATTTTGTGAAAATGAATGTAAAAAGTTAAATAAATAAATTAAAAAAAAAAAAACAAAGAAATATTATAGCCAAAAACCAGAGCTCCCAGGTCAAGGAGAAACTGTTGTAGAGTTGGAAAGAAACATTTCAAACATCATGGAGCCACAGGCAAGATCACATGATATTTAAGAGTTTCCACCTTAAGGAGCAGAGAGCTTAGAATACAACATTCCAGAAGACAAAGGAGTTAGAATACCTACCAGGAACCACCTACCTACCAAAACTGAGAATAATCCTTCTGGGGGGAGATGGATATTTAAATAAGTAAACTCCTTTCCAGATTTCCTGAAAAAATAAACAGAGCTGAATAGAAAATTTGACATTTAAATACAAGTCTCAAGAAAGAAAGAAAAAAACATAAGAGACTCAGTAAAGATAAACCTTTTACATTATTATATTGGAACATATAATACATATTACTCCTAAGAACTTTATGATTACTAGGTCATTCAAAAGGAGTCAATATAAACATAAAGTATTGTGAATTGATTATGTGGGGAAGATCACAAAAAAATGAAGTCATAAGAAAGATGGACTCATGGGGAGAAAGCGAAGGGAAAAGAAGAATGGGGAAAATTATCTCACATAGCAGTCATGCAAGAAAGAGTTTAGATAGTGGAAAGAAAAATGTTCAGGGTTGGCCAGAAATGACTGAATCTCACTCATCCAAATTGGATCAAAGAAAGAAATCTGTTTTATTTAGCAAGATAACAAAGCTGGGTGGTTTCTCAATTCCTTCTAAACCATAATGTGACTTTATTATTTAGTTGGAAGCATAGTCTTAAGCTTATTTTAAAAATACTTGATTTTATCTGCACCCTACACAGAGGTGAATAGGTTATATCTGAAGTATGAAAAATGTCTTTACAAAAGAAATTGGACTAAACAGCATACAAAAGTATAGAAGGGAAAATTCACCAATTTTGGACCCCCAGACAAAATAGCAAACTCAAGACAACTTTACCATTCAGATGAGAGCCCAAAGTTAATTCTTAATTGTAAGTGGCTAAAACTCAAATAAAATGTTTGGTTTCATTAAAAAAAAAAAAAAAAGAAAAAGAAAAGAAATCTAACTTACCTACCCAGAAAGTAGGAGGGGAAAGGAATAAAACAAAGTGGGGGAAGGGTGAGATAAAGGCAGTAGTCAGAACCAAAGGAGACTTTTGAGGAGGAACAGGATAAAAAGAGAAAGAAAAGAATAAACAGAAGAAAATTTGATAGGGGGAATGCACAGTTTCTAATCAAAATTGTGAATGGGATGAACTCACATAAAATGGAAGCACATGGGAGAATGAATTAGAAACCAGAATCCAACAACATCTTGTTTACAGGAAAGACACTTGAAATAAGAAGACACATGGAGTTAAAATATGAGGCTAAAGCAGAATCTATTATGCTTCAGAAAAAGTAAAAAAAAAAGGAAGGGGTAGCAATCATGATCTCAGATAAAGAAAAAACAAAAACAGAGTTAATTAAAAGAGACAATCAGGGAAACTATATGTTGCTAAAAGATACCATAGACAATGGATATTACAAACTTCTCTGATAAAGACCTCATTTCTCAGATAGTTAAGAAAATGAGACAACTTTAGGGAAAAAAGGCCATCCCTCAATTGACAAATGGCCAAAGTATCTGAGCGGACAGTTTTCAGAAGAAGACATCAGTTATCTAAAGTCACATAAAAATACTCTAAATAATCATTTATTAGAGAAATTCAAATTAAAATAGCTCTCATGAGCTATTTTATATAATTATGTAATATTATATAATCATCTCACATTTATCAAATATGATGATTACTGAAGGGGATGTAGGAAGATAGGTACACTAATAAATGGTTAGTGGAGTTGTTAACTGGTCCAACAATGATAGAGAGCAATTTGAAACTATATCTGAAGGGCTATAAAACTGTACATTGATCCAGCAATGCAATTACTCAATCTGTATCCCTAAGAGATAAAAACTAAAAGTAAAAGGACTTATATGTGCAAAAACTATTTATATCAGCTCTTTTGTGGTGGCAAATAATTTGAAATTGAGGAGATGCCCATCAATTGGGGAATAACTGAACGAGTTGTGATATATGATTGTGATGGAATGCTATTTTACTATTAAAAAAATGACGAACAGGATGACTTCAGAAAAAAACCTGGCAAGACTTAATACGAACTTACATGATGCAAAATGAAGCAATCATAATAAGGAGATCATTGTACATAGTAACAAAATAACATAATGATTATCAGCTGTGAAATCTTAGCTATTTTGATCAATACAAAGTTTTAAGACTATTTCAAAGGACTCATGATGAAAAATTCTATTTACCTCCAGGGAGATAGCTATTGAACTCTGTTTTTTCTGCAACATGGGCAACCATGATTTTACATATATAATTGATATACTGTTTCTTGCCTTCTTAGGAAGGAACTGGAGGAAATGTAGAATTTAGTTTTTTAAAATATAAATAAATTAGAAATAATAACAAAAATAAAGTGAAAATATTCAGAGATCCTCTTCTTTTCCTTAGTTTTTCTCTCTTGATGAATTAGAAAATGAAAAAGAAAATCCACTAAATCTTAGGATCAAAAAACCCAGCAGGTAGAGAGTAAATGGTAAACATCAGGTACTTAACACATTTTTGCTGATTGATTAAATTTTAAAAGATCTTAGAGATCACTGGGTGTGATCTCAGCACATAGAGCAGTATGGTAGTAAATATTAAAGAATTAGATATATGAAAAAATTTTCATTGACATCTTTAAATTTAAATTGCATTATCATCATTTTCTACATCTCTTTCTTAAGTCTACAACAAGCAAAACAATAAAGACTTATTTTGCATCTTTTTCCAACTTCTGAGATTCATAAACTCTCACTGAAAATTTAAGAATTGGCTCTTCAGTCTTCGTACAAACTGATTCCAAGACATCCCTGCTTCTTTATTCTAACTTAGACAAAACTTTTTTTAATAAAAAATTTATTTATGATTATGAGTCAATAGATTTGACTAATTACTCACTTTTACTTATAATAAAAGGAATAGTCTAAAAGTTCTTTTTTTCCACAGGTGGAGATTAAGGCCCTGATATTGGAAATGGCATGAGCAATAATATTAACTGGTGTTCAGATTATGATTTATGATATGTCAGATTCAACACATATTTAAGACTCAAAACAATCTTGTGAGGCCAATAATATAGGTATTATCATCCTCATTTTACAGATGGGCAGTGGAAGCTAGGTGTTGCAGTGAATAAAGAGCTGGGGCTAGAAACAGGAAGACATGAAATCAAATCCAGCCTAAGATAATTAATAGCTGTGTAATTCTTGCAGTTCACTTAAACCTTCTTTGTTTTATTTTCCTGATCTGTAAAATGGGGTTAATAAGTTGTAATTATTTCTGACTCATCCAGCTAACAAGTCACAGAGACAATTTTTGAAGTCAGGGTTTTTGATTCCAAACCAAGTATTCTTTCTATTATCCCATTTGGGGTTTGATTGTCTAATTCAATTCTTTGCTAATAGCATCCAAGCTCTATCATCTTAAAACCTTTGTATTTAAATCTACTCTCCAAATGCTCGTAGTATGTGGTTTGCATCATGAATCCATATTGGAGAAGGGAGTTAACTTGAATAAAACAGGGATGCTGTATTGATTTAGAGCTGGAGTATAGCCTCAGAGTTATCCTTGACTCTTCACTTTCCCTCATTCCTGTAATCAATCAGTTTCCAAGTCCTCTCCATCTTACTTTCACAACATCTCCCACCTCTATCTCCTCCCCACTCAAGATAATGGCACCTTGTCTTCTTTCACTTCACTATCGCAATAACCTCCTAATAATTCTCTCTGCCTTCAATTGCTCTCCTCTCCACCCCCTTCTTCCTATAGTGCTAAAAATCTCTAAAATGGAGGTTTTTCCAATTTGTTCCACTATTAAGAAGCTATACCCAGATGATTGACCAGAGACTGACAGACTCTCTATTCAAAAAAAAGTAAGAATCTCTCTAACATTTAAAGCCTTCCTATTCTAAAACCAAATTATCTTTATCGAATAAAGACAATATTTACAACTCTTGCATTTTACATTCTAGCTCAATTGGCCTGTCACTCTATGTACACAACATTCCTCTCTCATTTTTGCATCTTTGCATAGAGATTAATTCATTTTTATGTTATCCCTAGCACCTGATAGTACTTGGCACATACTAGGTCAATAATGAATGCTTGCTGAATGAGTGAATGAAGCAACTACATGCCATTACATTAGTTTAAGCTACTTGAACACTTCTGTTGGGAAGACCAGGGAGGCAATTGGAAGTGAAATATCGATAAAGATCTGGAGTACCACAATAGGAAAAATTAGGGGAGCCAATAATATGTCAGTACTAGAATATTCTATGAAATATTTTGTGAATTTATTGTCCACTTTTTATTTTATATTTTTGTCCTTAATAATCATTATTACACTCCACCAAACCTGCCCCCCAAAATCCTAAACTGTTTATTCAGGGTTCTTCTAATTTCTCTGCCAGAAATTGTGCAGCATATCTGAAAAATTCTTACACTAAGAGCAGGCCATGACTTAGAAGAATAGCCTGGCCAGAGACACAGATTAGAGGAGTGGGCAAGGTTTCCTGAGCTACAATCTGGTCCAGTCAGAAGTTGCCAAAACATACAATGGAAGCAAAGAACGTAAGTGAGAAGTACCACGACTGGAGCAGAGCTAGGGCCTTACCAAGTGTAATCATTTGCCAAGATTCAGTCCCTAATGGAAGAAAGGAAATCTGAATATGACATGCCAAGAGGAGCAGATGAAGGGTGCCATTTGATTTGTCAGCCTTGGGTCATAAGGGGTACAAAGGAGTCAAATGGAAGTCTGTGGAGTGGCAGCACCTTTGAAAATGCTTCTTGGCCCAGAGATTTCTGAGCGTTGTCTGCTTTTCAAACTCACCTCATCCATGCTGGGCTAATGGGCCTCAGCTGGCATCGCAACCGCAATTCACACTTAGACTTCTCTGCCAATTACACCCAAGTCATTACTTATGCCTCTTACAGAAGGCAGCTCACAAACCAAGTCCCAGTCAGTTTGTTTCCTGATGTGCTCTGGCACACAAAGCTCTAATCTTCTGGCACAGGGCCCCAGGAGACCTCCCTTCATCCTATCTATCCTCCAAGAGATCTCTTAAGCTTCAAGTTTCCAGCATATCCCAACTTCTGGAGGCACTTCAGCTATATTTTTTCTATCTCTCCCCACATCTGAGAAAGTCAGTGGTTTCCTGATACAGTGTACTTAACTTTCATGAGAAATCTTCCTCCTCCCATGCAGCCTGATGAGCCCACTTCCCTGTTGTACCTCCCTGATTCAGGGATAAAAAGGTCAAAACCACCTGTAGTTAGAACATCTCCGACTTAATATGTTCCTGAGACTATGAGACTTACTATACCCAGATGACTTACTGATTTTCCAGAAGAAGACAAATGGACTTGTATACAGAGAAGTAGGTGTCATTGCATCCTTGGTTCATATCCTTATTAAAATCAATATCCTCCTTTGCTAAATATTAAGTGACTTGTTAGTATCTCATTTCTTCTTAACATCAAACCTGAACTAAGAGGGTGCTGGCTTTATAGATGTGCCTACAACACCAGAACTTAATTCCTCACTGAACGATCTTTTAAGGCAATTAATTTAAACTGTGAATTTGGGGATGTAGTGCTCTATTTATGTGACTTGTATACACTTCAGAACATTTTTATTTGGGGCAAAATATGGGCATGCAATTTATAACTGATTAAGTAGTATAATAAACATGACTTATACAGAGGTATCTTCTGAATCAGAAAGAACCTTCTCTGACACATACTATCTGACAATTGACTTTAGGAAAGACAAGGAAAATCCAATTGTTAGAAACTAAGTCTGTTTCAGACACAGTGCCAATGTCCCTTTATAGAAGAAATTTTTTTCTTCAGGCTTTCTCTATACCAATGAACTTAGAGATCCAAGCCTATCTCTGTCACTAGTAGTCACAGAGTAGTTTAATAAATATACATGGAGTTTTTGATCAATGTGTATAATGGAATGAATACTGGACTTGTAGTCAGGAAAATCTTGGCTCACATCATCATTTAATTTCCCTAGATCTCAATTTTCCAACTGAAAAATGAGGAGTTTCCTAATGTGTTAAGCTGGAAATGATCTCATTTATTAGATATACATTTATTAGAGTTCTTTGTCCAGGCCCTCCCTTTGTCCTTATTGTATTCTACCTTGTGTTATTGTCATTCCCATACATGTTCTTCTACTTCATCTCTCTTAAACTATAAGCTTCTTGAGAACCAGATTTATGCAGCTTTTAGTCTTCATACCTTTGTTTTCTAATAGTTCCTTGAATATAGCAAATCTCTAATAATTGTTCATTGAATATATTGAATTGAACATGACATTGTTCCTGACGTGTGGAAAAAATCAGACAAAAACATTACCTGAATTCAAAGATGCCAGTTTACAACTCTATCATTTTAAATTCAAAGGCAAGGAGTAATTGATCCTGGGGAAGAGAAGTGAGAAATGAAGTTTTGAGATTAAGTAGAATAGAGTAAAAGAAATAGGCTAAGGAGAGGAATAGTAATTGACTTGAAAGATGGGGCTTATGTTGAGATAATTCTTATTATATAGTGAGGCAGTTTTCTCTTTTGGCACCTCGGAGGAGATAATAGAATGAGAACCCAGTATCTTGTTCAAAGCATTTCCTTTTACTTTCCTCTCAAATATTCCTCCTTTAGAACTACTTTACTCACCATCTGAAATACAGATTAACAGATATGTAGAGATTGTATCATTTTCAGGTAAGACTTTATTAACTTGGCCTTAAAGTTTTTTAAACTACAGATGATTCTCAGCCAAAATGTGTGGCTAATTGACCATCTTTACTTATAAATAAAGATTTTGCCTAAAAATACCTAGGTCCTCTCTGATGGACCTAGGTATTTGAAATGTAAATCTTTCAACTTTAATAAGTCTTTTATGATTTTTTTTCCTGTTTACCTTTTCATGCTTATCTTGATTCTTGTATTTGAAAATTAAATTTTCTATTCAGTTCTGGTCTTTTAAGCAAGAATGCTTGAAAGTCCTCTATTTCATTGAAATTCCATGTTTTTTCCCTGAAGGATTATACTCATTTTTGCTGGGTAGGTGATTCTTGGTTTTAATCCTAGCTTCTTTGACCTTTGGAATGTTATATTCCAAGCTCTTCACTCCCTGAAAGTAGAAGCTGCTAGATCTTGTATTATCCTGACTGTATTTCCACAGTGCTTGAAATGTTTCTTTCTGGCTTCTTTCAATATTTTCTCCTTGACCTGGGAACTCAGGAATTTGGCTACAACATCCCTAGAAATTTTCCTTTTGGGATCTTTTGCAAGAGACAATTTGTGGATTTTTTTCAATTTCTATTTTCCCCTCTGGTTCAAGAATATCAGGGCAGCTTTCTTTGATAATCACCTGAAAGATGATGTCCACGCTCTTTTTGTGATCATAGTTTTCAGGCAATCCAATAATTTTTAAATTCTTTCTCCTGAATCTATTTTCCAGGTCAGTGTTTTTTTCAGTGAGATATTTCACATTGTCTTCTTTTTTCATTCTTTTGCTTCTGTTTCATAATTTTTTGATTTGTCGTAAACTCAGCTTTCTTTTGCTCCATTCTAATTTTGAAAGAATTATTTTCTTCAGTGAGCTTTTGGACCTCCTTTTCCATCTGTCCAATCTTGATTTTTAAGGCATTCTTCTCCTCATTAGTTTTGTCACCAAAGTAAAATTCTATAGTCTGATTTTTTTTTAAGCTGCTTGCTCATGGTTCCAGCCAAATACTTGACTTTCTACCTCTTTGTCAAGGTAGGTCTCAGCTTTGGTGGGGATGGAGGTGGGGTTTTGTATCAGCCTTTCTCTCCCCCACAGTCTATGGGCCTAGAACTCTAGAAACAGTTGCTGCAGTTTCCAAGCCTGTACAGCCACCAGCACATGCACTTACATGCCATCCTCCTCCACCCCCACAGAGCCTTCCCACTGACCTTCTATGCTGTCTTTGGTATTTGTGAGTTGAGAAGTCTGGAAATCACCATAGCTGCCAGAAGTTCAGTCCCTTAGAATCTGCTCAGACCCCTGTCCATGCCAGTGTGGTTCTCACAAGACTGTGCTCTGTTCAGTTCTCAGCCCAGTAAAACAAATGCCTCCCATCAACCTTTCAGGCTGTCTGAGGCTTGAGATCATTTTCACTGTGGCATTTTGTGACTCTGGAGCTCTAGAATTTGTTTAGAGTCATTTTATACAGATATTTAGATGGGTTTGGGGGGAAAGCTGAAAAAACTTTCACTGCTTTCACTCTCCCATCTTGACTCCCCCTATGCCCATGCACTTCTTCAGCAGTCCTATTCACTGAATGGGCATTGCCTCACTTAAAGAGAGAACTCAGAAAGACCTCAGTTTAATAAGGTCAAGGTCTCTCACTGCCTCCTGGACCATTTCCAGTTCTCTTGATCTATATCTGGCCACTGGACCTAGATGACTCTGGAGGAGAAAGTGAGGCTGGTGTCTTTGCACAGCCCTCCATCACTCAAATCCAATTCAGTTGCAAGTTATGCCATCATCTCCTTGATGTCAAAGTCGCTTTGAGAATGAAGACCAAACCACACAAGGACATGACAAGCACTGTGCTATACACTGCGAAGTACAATTTTTCAAAAGTCAAACTCTGCCCTCAAAGAGATCTAAAGGATCTTTCCCTCACATCTCTTTCCTTGCATCCTTATAGAAAAGAAAGAAGGAAAAAAATAGCACAAATATACATAAGCAAGCAAAACAAATTTCTCCATTGGCTACATTCAGAAATGAATTTCTTGCTCTTTATCTTGTCTGTCACATTTGTTTACCCTTAGTCTTCTAGACTTCTGGTTGATCATTGTAGTGACTGATTGAGCTTCTTAATTATTTCAGAGTTGTTTGTCTTTACAATGTTATTGATACTGTATAACTTGTTTTTCCTGTTTCTGCTCACTTTACTCTATATTAATTCATTGAAGTTTTCACTAAGTTTCTCTGAAACTATTCCTTACATTAATTTTTACTCAATATTAGTATGCCATTACAGTCTTCCATTATAATTATATAATAATTATAATAACATAATTTGTTTGACCATTCTGCAACTGATATGTATTTACTACTTCAATTTCCAGCTCTTTGGCACTAAAAAGAGCTACTAAAAATTTTTATAATATGGGTCATTTCCATTTTTCTGTGGTCACTTTGGGGTACAGATTTGGTAATGAAACTTCAAGGTCAAAGGTTATACACAGTATAATGACTTTCTGGACATAGTTAAAATTTCTTTGTAGAGTACTTGGACTAGATTTTACCTTCCCCAATCATGTGTTTTTGTGCCTGTTTTCCCACAGTCCTTCTAACATTATTTCTTTCTCTTTTTTCTTTTTTGATATTTTGGTAATCTTTGAAAGATATAACGCAGAATCTCAAGTTCACTTAACATATACTACTCTCTGGTTATTAGTGATTTTATGGGTTTGTTCATAGGATTTTAAATGACTAATTTCTTCAAGACTTCTTGAAATACGATTTCTAAGTTCTTTTTTGGTCACAGCTCTCTAATGGTCAATTTATTTCTTATATATAACTATATATAACTTATTACTCTATCTTTTTTTTAAATTAGTTGTACTTTTTCTTTAATAAGCAACAAATTCATGTTTCACTCTAAATTTTTTTAGGTAAGAATAAAAATTTTTACTGAGCTATTAATTCTTTGAAATTTCCTCCAAATCTTTCACACCTTTCCCCCCAATTATTTCTTTGATCATCCTATTTCATTTGTAATATCATTTTTAAAACTAAAAGTCAAATCTCTTGCTTCATTTCTATCAGAAATTGTAGTTGACCATGTGTCCATTCTGTGTTTTTCTTTGGGATTTTATTCGTAGATTTAGAATTATTCTCTTCTGAGTTTGTGTCTTGGTTGTACCTAACACCACAATATTCTTCAAAATGAGAGTCATTTTTGTTTCCTTATTCTTTCAGGCTTACCTAAACAGGGACTCCATGTTAGCACCAACATTAGTTCCTCAGTTCAGAAAATTTAGTTCAATATTTGAGGCCTTATTTGTTACCAATTTGTATTCTCTGGACTTTTGCTGCTGTTTTCTCCAGGTACTATGAGTACTATGTTCTTTCAGAATGTCAAGGAGGTTCACGTTGGGGATTTGCAAACATTTAATTCTCCCTAAGAAGTCTTGTTTATGGCAAAATGAAGTCTGACTGCTTCTCTCCTAGGACTTTGCAAGCTCTTTATACTGTTTTAAGTCTAACTGATACTACTTAAGGCTTATTCTTGATTGGAGCTCCTTTCAGTGGATTGCTGCTGACGCTAGCTCCAGTCATGCAGAACAAAGGAATCAGGCTCATTTCCCCAGTGAGAAAAAAACAAATGAAAACAAACTCCGGGGTATAGCCCAATCAGATAAAAAGTTGGTTAGATAATATTTAACAAAATAAATAAAAAAGTAATACAACACAGATAATGTTAATTTGTGATTTTCTTAGTGAAGATGTGACTGTAGGGATCCATTTCTCTTTGATCTGTTCTGGAACACTTTTTGCTCTGATAGACATAGCTGCAGGGTACTAGCGCTAGGTCCCTTCATTAGTTCATGTCAAATCCAAACCTAGATTTGGAATGTGGGCAACAGTTCTGTGATCTAGCTTTCATTCCCGTACTGTGCATAGTACACAATATCAGTCCTTCCTGAATCTGAAACCCCTTTCCAATGCCTGCAGGTCTCTGCTGTCTTCCCATTCTGACTTGGATAGCAAAAATGAATCACTATCACTTGTTCTCCTATTTCTGATAATTATATAATCATACATACTTCCTCAATCTTTATTGGAGTTGTATAGAAGAACTGTAATATATTGCTTTCTCTTACTTTGTCATACTTAGTGGTCCCCTGATATTCTATACTTTCCTTTCTTTTTTTCTTCCTTCTTCCCTCCCTCCCTCTTTCTCTT
Organism: Bettongia penicillata ogilbyi; assembly: GCA_023548195.1. Lineage (NCBI taxonomy): Eukaryota > Metazoa > Chordata > Mammalia > Diprotodontia > Potoroidae > Bettongia > Bettongia penicillata. Next base: position 14,530,467 of record JAJHZJ010000089.1, on the reverse strand, counting down.
CTCTTCCTCCCTTCCTCCTTTCCTTCCTTCCTCCTTTTTTCTTCCTTCCTTCCTTCCTTCCTTCCTTCCTTCCTTCCTTCCTTCCTTCCTTCCTTCCTTCCTTCCTTCCTTCCTTCCTTCCTTCCTTCCTTCCTTCCTTCCTTTCTAATGAGGGATAATTGAATAACCCAAAGTATAAGAGGAAAAAGCAGGTCTCTTGCTATCAGACAGGCTGGCTTGTATGAAATGACAATATTCTCTTGATTGACAGATTAGTATTGTTCTCAGTGGCCATACAAAACAACTCTGCTGTAGATGAATGGAATAAGGATCAATTGCAATTTGACACATTTTCCTTGTATGTCCCTAAAAGCATTATATCACCACGTTGGGGTAAAAGACTCCACAACTTGATATTACCCCCTATTTGTTGGTTCAAAAACAGGTACCCCTTTCTTCCCCATAGCCCCCGGTGACACTGTTAAGGACACGCAACTCTTCTTCAAAGACATGCCTATATTTCTTTCTTAAGAGCCTCTTTCAGAGAACTGCAACATCATTTTAATACAATTTAATCAGGAAGGGGCCGATCTGAGTTGACTTCATTACACATCCACGCATTCAATCACACCAGCATCCCGGTTTAAAATACCATCTCCTACAAATGAATAGATGCTGTTAACTTTCTCGATTGTAAAGACCGGGGTGGTGATTTCCACTCTCAGTCAGGAGGTTCAATAAATCACCCAGTACATTACAGCTTCGCGCCAAGTTAGCACCTTCATCAGGGAATGAAATTAGCAAAGCAAATCTGCGGCTAATTGTGAAAGATGCTAATTACCCACTCTTCACCCCGCTGAAATAAGGCATGAGTGATGCTTCACGCACAGCCATGAACACGCGGAGAGACGCAACACTTAAGTAAAGTCTGCAACTACTTATGCAGAGAGAAATGGCGAACAGGCCGGGCGGGTGAAGACGTGCAGCTGGGAAAGGAGGCATGATTTCTAGCACAGGTTTGCAAGTCTCAACTAATGCTGTTGTGGGGTGGCTCCTGGGATTCATTACGGAGCCTTTTACCTCTAGGTCACCGGTTCGAATCCGGGGCAAGATACATCATTATTGGAATAAGTTCTGGCTAGTTAAGAGCTGTTCACAACTGTGAATTGAAAATAGCTGGGAAAGAAGTGACCTTAGACCAGGTCCTCCTGGACCGGGGTGCACATCACAGATTGCCACTAATTAGCTCCCCTGCTGTCAATCTCAGCAGAGGCCAAGAAACGATCAGGCTGCAGGGAATGGATCTCGGGCTCCAAGACAGCCCGTTCCTTCTGATCAGAGTTGAGGAGGGCTAGTGGGAATTGGAACTGGGAAAGAGAGGGGTGGGGAACGGGGTGCGGAGAGAGAGGAGTTTGGTCTGACACTATCAATCCTGTAACTTTCCTTGGGATGAGCACGAACCTCTTCTCTCTGGAATTGGCAGTTTGTTACCTTTCACCAACACTCGATCCACATTAGGAAAGAAACATGTTACTTTCTTTTAATGCTGCTTTGGAGAGATTTTCAAGTAGCAGTGCCCTAAGCACTAGCCTTCCCTAGACTATCTAGTGAATGAAATCGCCTTTCAGACTCTCTCGTGTGCCCTCCCCTATCCCCACTAAATTTGCTTATGAAAGGCAATTATCGCCCTGCAGTCATTAAAATATTCCCTAGCTAACGGTTTGCACAATCCATTAAGGAAATTATCCATCTACAACCACAAAGGTAACCAGAGAAGGATGGAATGTTGTGGTTAATTTGTGCAATGATGCAAAAGTGATAAATTGCTAAATCCCCAAAGAAGCAATGTGGAGATTTCCCATGAGAGGGAGCTTCAGATAATAATCCAAATCATCATACAAACAAACCCAAACAGCAACAGCAGCACATGAACCTCTAGAATTCGTCTTCACTTAAACAAAGCAGAAATACAGGAGGAAATTTAGATTAAAAATAAGCTTATAGGAAATCTAAATACACTGCTTAAGAAAAAAGATATAATTAGGGAAAAAAATTTTTCCTCTTCCAACTCCACCCCTCCCTCTATCATAAAGAGATTGCATAGATACAAAAGTAAAGATACTTTATTTTTTCTAGGATGGAGAAAGAGACTGAGACAGACAGGAAGAAAGAAGGACAATATGAAGAGGAAAAAAAGAAAAGGAAAGAAAGAAGAGAAAGAAAATAGGAGAGAAAGAAAGAAGTAAAAGAAGGAAGGGAGAGAAGGAAGGAGGGAGAGAAAGAAACTATTTTATGTAAAGAAGTTATTTTCTACAACTCCTACTTCAATAATAAGTAAAGAAATCATGAGTTTCTACTTTGCTAAACAATTGCAAAGATTTTTTTAAAATGTATAGACTATTATAATTTGAAAACAGATTGGGGTTAAATATTTAACAGCAATAAAAATAGTTACAAATAATTAAATTTTTAAAAATATTTATTTTTTGCCTTTATGTGCAAAGGTTGGAATGTCTTTAGTCTCTAGGAACAGTAAGTACATAAAAATTTTGCTACTGTTCACTCCAGACATAAGTCCATTAAACCCCAAGTTGCAGAGTTATTCTGCAACTGTAGCAGACGATATGAGATGTTCTCTTCCGGTCAAGATTTCTATGCATTAAATGTGAGTGGGAGGATGAGGTAGGGTAAGTAAGGAGGGAGTGAAAATTATGTATAGTCCTTGTCTTTGCCCCCTCCATCTCTTCCACAGGGAAACACATAGACAAAGAAATACAATAGTCTCCTAACAACATAACCTTGCACCAGTCACCCTGCGCCTGGAGGAGAATCAGCCTCATTAAGCTCAATTCTCTCATTATTCAAGAGGTGCCTGACCAGCAAGTGTCTGAATGGAGCAAGGACCTCCCTTATTAGGAATGTGCAGCTTTACTCACTTATGCCCAGTGAAATTCCACAGAATTCAGTGCCTTTTAAAATTAAGCCTATAGATAGCTGTTAATGATCATTCCACCAATTCACATGCCATCATCAATAACACTACCTAAGTAATGCCAGTTCTGTCTTCAAAGTTTATGCAGCACAAACTTACTCTAAAACTATTTTAATATTTGACACTTTTTACATGTTATAGTCTTTTAGTGTCATTTATAATCAATGGATTTATTGACTGACATTGTTTGCCACTTGAAGCCCTCCATTCACTATGACTCAATAAATCTAGAGGAAGAAGTCTAAAGCAAAATCCAAAGATCTCTAAGGTACGATAAGAGTAATATTTTTTAGTGGAGATCAACTTTACATAGCACCTTCTGGCTTAGCCAGGGGCCAGTCTTCCTTCTGGCTGTCCCCCTAGCAGTAGCATCAGTTTCAGGTAATGTGTAGGCTGTATACAGTCCAAATCCTGACTATATGAATTTTCCCCTAGAACAATTATATCTTGGTCCAACAAGTTAAAAAATTTTCATATCTTTGGATCAGGAATTTTGCTCTTATGCTGAAATGAAACTATGTCTCCTATTACTAACAAATCTACTTTCACCCAAGATATTTTTTTAGTAACTTGGTTATTTTTACTTAGCCAACAGCTAACTTGTATTGATCTAATTATCTTTCTGACTGTTTAAATATATACAAATATGACTAGAAAAAACTGGAAATGAAATTGGTGTTCATCAGTTGAAGATGACTGAGCAATTGTGGTACATGAAGCTATTAGCATCATACTGTGCTATAAGGCAATATAAATATGAGTAATTCAGAGAAATGTAGGAAGACTTTCATCAATTGATTCAAAGTGTGGAAAGCAGAACCAGGCAAGCAATATACAGAATAGCTCCATTAATTTAAACCAAAAGTACAACAAAACAAGTGTAACTCCTGTCCTAGAGAATATATGAGAGAATGTAATTCATTAGATTACTCTGTAGAGTTGGAGAATTTGGTGCCAAACATTTCCTCCCCCTTCAAAAGCAGTATCAGTGTCCATTGGTTTTATTTAATATTTTTCTATGTTGTAAGGGAAGACACCCTAGTTTGGAATTGTAGTGGAAAAAGAATATTTCAAAGGACTGATATCACCAAAAAAAGTATCAATAAAACATCTTTAAAAAGTAAAATAAAGGCATTAAATTAATAACAGAATTAGACAAATTATTTTATGAGGATAAAATGCACCATGGATTTATTAATTAATTTAGCAAATGTTTAGTGATTGTCTTTGATGTGTGCTGTTAGCATAAATGGAAGCTACAAGAAGAACATGGTTTGTACCCCCTCCAGGAACTCAGAATCAAGTTAGAGTCAAGTAAACATGTTCACAAATAGCTGGATTCAATAAAGCGATCAATCAATCAACGAGACAGGATAAAATGCGTCTACTATAACCAGATGCTGTGCTAAATGTTGGAGATTAAAGACAAACATAAAAAATCCCTTTTTTCAAAATGCATATAATGAAACAAGTGGAAACATAACATGTCTATGAAAAATGTGGTAGATATAAAATTAGTATCAAATAATTTTATATTTGATCACAATAACAAGCAACTAGATTTTATTGTGTGATTGGGGGAGCAGAAAGATGTGTGATGGTGATATAAGCCTAAATTTTATGAAAAATCACTGGTAGTTGAATGGAGTATGAATTACAAGAGGGAGAGAGTTAGACAGAAGAATAGTGTAACAATCCAGATGAAAATGATGAGGTTCTTAACTACAATGGTTGCTATAAGAGTGGAGAGAAGTGGCTACAGGAGGCATGTTGTGAAAGTAGAAACAAGACTTAACAACATTGGATATGTGGGTTGAGTGTCTTTTAGGAGTGAAGAGGACATCAGGACTGTAGATCTGGAATTCTGGAAAGAGAGTTATCATCTTTATAATAATAGGAAAATTAGGAAGAGAGGCATGTTGGAGTGGAACAAGAAGATAATGAGTTCTGCTTTGTACATGTTGAATTTAAGATGTCTTTGAGACACAATTTAACTTATGAAAAAGGTAAGTGCTGATTTGTAATTGCAAATCAGAAAAGAGATTAAGACTACACATATAGATCTGGAAATCATGTACATAGATATGAAAGTTAACACATGGCAGGTGTTGAGATCAAAAGCATATTCATATAGAGCAAAACAAGGAGATTGCCCAGTAGAGAGCTTTGTAAGATACCTATCTTTAGCAGACATGACCCAAGTGAAAATTCAGGAAAAGAGACTGAGAATTAATTAGGCAAATGTGAAAATTAGCAGAGATACCCATCATAAAAAAAAAAAATAGAGAAGAAAGTACCTGTGAGGAGATGGTGGTTGATAGCATAAAAATTTATAGGGAGATCAAGAAGGATGAAAACTAAGAAAAGATTTTTAGATTTAGTAATTAAGAGATCACTGGGTTTCAGGATCAAATGACCATCAATATAAAGGACTAAACATTTTATCCAATCCTCGTGGTCTAATAATGCTTCCTAAAGTAGGGATTATGTGCAAAAGATAGAGTGATTTTAGTTGCCTCCATGGTCTCTGATGCCAACAACCATATAGGGGTAAAACATCATATTAGTTAAATAAAGAAGGCTAATCTTTAATCCCTGTTGGTCTCATTGAACACTCCCCTCTAGACTGTCAGTACTATGCAATCAGGGATTAAAAACAGAAATCAGCTACACACACACACACACACACACACACACACACACACACACACACAACTCTATTCCCAGCAAAGCTGAAATCCAATAGTTTAAGCTGTCTTGTAAAATATCATATATGGTATTATATACTGAAACAGTGCTCAGCCAGAGAAATGAAGAACAGAAAAGAAACTAGGCAAGGCTACCATCATGGAGCATCACCTCAGGCTTGAAGGGGAAAAGAATTACATTCCAGTTGAGATGTTTCATTTCTCCAAAAGTGACTTGGGGCTCAGACAAAGATCAGTGAAAAGTAAATTCCTCAGCAAGGAGGAGGCTGAGATAACCTTGAAGTCAAGCCTCCAGGGAAACCACCATCAAAAAGGAAGTAGTCAGAAAGTGAATGATAGGAGAAAAATGATAAGGGGAAAAAGTCAACATTTATAAAACGTTTCAGAAGGAAGAAAATTCAGTTAAACACTTTGACTACAAACAGATAAATTATCAGGGAAAGTATTTGTAACAGAAAGAATTATGGTCAACAGGTCATCAAAAAGGGAATAGAGATCTATGAATATATATTATAAAACAAAAGAAAAATAATCGGTACCTGATAAATACAGGATCACTTGCATTTCCACAACAGGATTTTGACAAATACTTCAGGAGAGAAATAAAAATTATGAAGAAAGGATTTATGGTCCTCATAGAAGAAATAATTTTCAGAAGGGAAAAACTTGAATCCACGATGGCCTATTTCATCAAAGAAACAAAAGAGGGAAAAAAACTGATTAAGAATATAAATATGCTGAAGGAAAGGACAATCTGGAAGAGAAGTAAAAAGTAACAATGTTTTTTAAAAAACAAACATGATTTTTATGGAAGCAAAAAATATTAATCTTCAAGACAGTATACATAAAGACAAATTTAAAAAGATCACTACCTTTAAGGATAATAAATCCCTTTGAAGAACAGGACAAATAAAACAAACAAACAAACAAACAAGCCTCCCCTAACCAGCAAACTGCAATTCCAGGAATAACAAAAGATAACTGCCCAGAACTTCTAAATACAAAGAGCATGGAACCAAAAAAGGAATCCACTTACTTCCTGCAGGAGAAAATAAAAAAATGAAGCAAAAAAAAAATCTGCTCTGCAAATTCTAAGACACGTAACTGTCAATTTATCATTTCAAAGACAACAAAATTTTGAAGTAAATCTGGAAGAGAACTGTAAATATAAAGAAAGGGAATTGGATGAGCACAAGTCTATTATGGACTCACCAGAATCATTAGGAAAGAATATCTTCTATTTTAGTCAGAAGGCCAAGGAATTTAAAGATGTTACCCAAGGTGACATAACCTACAAACCAGAGCTTAATTATTAATTTAAAAATATGAAAATTCAATAAAAAAGAAATTTGAAATATTCTTACAAAGACAATGACATGAGAATAGATGCTTCATTTTGAAAAAAAAGCAAACATTAAAAAAACAGGTTATAGGTGTACAGAAAAGGTAAATTAATAAAGTATTTAAGGTACATGCAGATAAAGGAATAAATTATCCTTGTGAAGGGGAATAGTGGTTAAAAACCTAAATATTTAAAGATACACTTATGGAGGAAAAGAAACAACAAAAACAACAGAACAGGATAATAGAGGAACGAAAGAGATTTCTTTCTTTTCAAATGTGTACATAATTTATTTATTTTTAGTTTTCAACATCATTTTCACAACATTTTGAGTTCCAAACCTTTCCCCATCTCTCTCTTCCCTGGACCTCAATATAGGATGCACTCTGATTACCCCTTCTCGGAGATTGCTGCCCCCTTTTATCACTTTATTTCTTATCCTCTTCCCCCTTACTTTCTTGTAGGGCAATATAGATTTCTATCATCCATTGTCTATATTTTTTTCCCAGTTGCATGTAAAAATAATTTTTAACCTTTACTTTTAAAACTTTGAGTTCCAAATTCTATTTGGGTCTAAATCTAAAATTTCTATTTTGCCCTCTGGTTCTAGAACATCAGGGCAGTTTTCCTTGATAATTTTTTGAGAGATGATGTCTAGCCTCTTTGTTTTTCCTTTTTTTGTGTGTCTTTTTTAAAAAAAATTATCTATTTTTAGTTTTCAATATTAATTTCTACAAGATTTTGAGTTCCAATTTTTTCCCATCTTTCCTCTCCCCTCTCCCCCCCTGGATGATCCTTTCCCCCAGTCTGCCCTCCCTTTTATCAACTCCCCCATCCCCTCCCCCTTTACTTTCTTGAAGGGCAAGATAGATGTCTATACCCCATTACCTGCATATCTTATTTCCAATTTACCTATAAAAACATTTTTTTACCATCTAAATTTTAAAAATTTGAGTTTGATATTCTCTCCCTTCTTCCATCCCCACCACCCTCATTCAGAAGGTAAGCAATTAAATATGTTACACATTTGTAGTTATGTAAAGCACCTTCATATTAGTCATGTTGTGAAAGACTAGCTATATTTCCTTCCATCCTATCCTGTGCCCTGCCCCCAATTCCATTTTCTTCCTTGACATTGTCTGGTTTTTTAAGTGTTTGCTTTGGACTACCACCTTCTTCAATCTTCCCTCACTTCTATCACCCTTCTTTTCCCCTTCCCCCTACTTTACCGTAAGGTAAGATACTCAAATGAGTATGTATGTTATTCCCTTCTTAAGCCAAATCTGATGACATAAGGTTCACTTATTCCTTCTCATTTGCCCCCTCTTCCCCTCCATTATGAAACCTTTTTCTTTCCTCTTTTATGTGAGATAATTTACTCCTTTCTATCTCTCCCTTTCTCTTCCCAATATATTCCTCTCTCACATCTTGATTTTATTTTTTAAAAATCATCTCTTCGTGTTCAGCTCACCCTGTGCCATCCATTTTCCATTTTTCCATTTTTTCTATCTATCATGTATCTATCTATCTATCTGTTTATCTATCTCCTCTAAATACTATAATACTGAACAAGATTTTATGAGTTATAAATATCTTTCCATGTAGGAATGCAAACAGTTCAAGTTTAATAAGTCTCTTATGATTTCTCTTTCCTGCTTATCTTTCCACGCTTCTCTTGATTCTTGTTTTTGAAAGTAAAATTTTCTATTTAGCTCTGGTCTTTTCATCAAGAATGCTAGAAAGTCCTTTATTTCATTGAATGCTGTGTTTTCCCCTGGAGGATTATAATCAGTTTTTCTGGGTAGATGATTCTTGGTTTTAATGCTAGCTCCTCTCACCACTGGAATATCACATTCCACACCCTTCAATCCCTTAATGTAGAAGTTGCTAGATCTTGTGTTATCTTGATTGTATTTCCACAATACTTGAATTGTTTCCTTCTGACTGCTTGCAATATTTTCTCCTTGACCTGGGAACTCATGCATTTTGACTACAATATTCCTAAGAGTTTTCCTTTTGGGATCTCTTTCCATAGGCAATCAGTAGATGGGATCATGAAATATAAGACCTCTGTTTGGAGACAGAAAGTTAGGGAGACAGAGAAAAAAAAAATGGATGTCCCAGAGTGGGAGGATTTGTCTTATCCTTCTCTGGCAAAGGAATGGACTAAAGGCAGAGGGCCTTGTGAAAACTGGGAAGCAAGGTTACAGAAAGGAGAACCCAGAGAATTAGAAAGATATTTGCAGGGAATAATAATAGAGCAGGGAATGAAATGGCAGGGGTGTGTAGGAGAAACTGGGCCTTGCTAACAAGTTATCATGTTATGTGTAAAAGCAGACACAAGCTCCTGGAAGAGAAAGCTCAGATGGAAAGAGAATCGGCTACTTTTCTGAAGAAGCTTTTCATCCTGCAGTGTTCAAACTGTCCTTTAGGAGAACAAGCTAGAGAGTTTCAGGTGGTATAAGAAAAAGCTGTTGTTGGTTTGGCCTACAGGAGGAGGGCAAAAAGTTAACAACAGGAAAGTGAATGCAGCCCTTGCATAGGATGGCCTTGATTTGAGCCTACACAGAGGCCACAAAGGATGTGGGAGAATGAAACAAATGAGGAGGCTGAGATTTTTCCAGGACTAAACAGGATGCAGGAGAGTCATCCCCCCCCTACACACACACACAGTGTTTGGGGAGGTAATTGAGGGATTTACTCAGCAGGAGGTCAAAAATATTTTGAGTTGCCTCACCTAAATGATGGGAAAATCATTGGTACCTTGGATGGTGAGAATCAGTGAAAAAGATAAATATTCTCCAGATAGAAGAGTAAATAGCCAGAGGATTCAAAGTCAGAATAGATTAAATTGTGTCTTCAGTTTTATTTTCCAGGTCAGTTGTTTTTCCAATGAGATATTTCACAGTCTTTTAAATTTTTTTTCATTTTTTTGTTTCTATTTTATAATTTCTAGATTTGTCATAAAGTCATTAGTTTCCATTTGCTCCATTCTAATTTTGAAGGAATTATTTTCTTCAATGATCTTTTTGGACTTTCTTTCCCATTTGGCCAATTCTATTTTTTAAGGCGTTCTTCACATTAGCCTTTTGGGCCTCTTTTGTCATTTGGGTTAGTCTATTTCTTCATTCGTAAAATTTTTATTCCACTTATATCAACTTAATACACATGTTCTTAACAATTGTACTTGGATTGTTCATGAACATGTCATAAGACATTAAACAAAGCTATCCATCATCTCAAGTTATTTCCTTGTTAATCGTTTTTACAATTCATTACATTTTAGGCAAGTACAAAAAAATCACAAAGAAAAAAGCTAAAAAAAGTTGAATACATGATTTGGAGGGGGCGTGGTTTACTGCTAAGTCTGATATACAGTGACTTTAAGTACATCAAACAATTCATTTTTACTGCATCTTTACTTCTACATTTGTTCTTAGGTTGCTTAAACCATTTAAATACAAATAATTGTAGCAAGAATAATGAAAGCGAACAATGTACCAAAAGTACTCTGCCAAATATGTAAAATATGCATTAAGATTGCATATATCCATATAGGCCCCCTTAGATGAAAACAGATAACTTCCCTAATGTTAACTTGCTTTACTATCCTAATATTAACTTGCTTTACTATCCTAATATTAAACATAAAAACCACATGGGAAATACAGAAATCCAAGTAGAAGAAACATAAATGTGTCATAAATTATAAACAAAAACTATTTGTGAGGCAGCATAGATAACAAATGGTCTATGGTATAAATTTTAGAACGAGGCAGACAAAAGTTGGAAGGCCAGTTAATTCTCCTCTCCTTTTCCTGCTTCAATGTCATCTCCTTAGGTATCCAATGTTCACAATATCAAGTTGTCTCTCAGTAACTGCATTATTAGTGTGATGCCTTTGAATTATTTCATTTAATGTATCAAATTCAACAACGGCTTTATCAAAAGCTGTCCCTGCAAGGGTGCAGGCTTTCTCTGGAGAGTTCAGGATCTCATTCTCACACAGAGAAGTTCAAGACTGGACCTCAACTTATAGGATGCGTTAGTTGTATCACTTTTTTTGCTGATTTCAAATGCTTCTTGATATGCTTGTTGTGACTGATCGACCAATCACCAGCATCAACCTCAGTCAAATAATGGTAGTAGTCGTCTTTCATTTTCAAATAGAAAACTTTGCTTTCTGCTTGTGAAGCATCAGGAATAAAGAACTTTTCTCACAGAGGTGTACATCATTGCAGGTATCTCTTAGTTCAGTCTCAATTTCTCTTTGAATTATCAGGCCATCTGCTGTTTTTTCTCAGCACCTTCTGTCTTTTGCTCAATACTAACAACAACCCTGCTAGATGATCTTTGGGCCCCTGAGACATTTTTGTAAGCAACAGAGAGAAGATTCCTCTCCTCGCTGGATAATTCAGCTTCTTGCTCAGTCACAGACTTTATGCAGGCTTCCGTGTCATCACATCTCTCAGCCTACTAAGCCAATCCGGCCTTTTGCAGCAGATTATTTTTATCCATGACTGAATGTTCTGCGCCCAGAGTGAGTGGCATTGATGGATAGATAGACAGAGGGATCAGCAGTCTCTGGAAGGCAGCAGTGTCAGGGTCAGTCTATTTTTAAGGTGTAATTTTCTTCAATATTGAGGGGGGTCTCTTTTAGCAAGCTGTTGACTCATTTTTCATGATTTTCTTGCATCACTCTCATTTCTCTTCCCAATTTTTCCTCTACTTCTTACTTGATTTTCAAAATCCTTTTCTGGGCTCTTTCATGGCCTGAGATCAATTCATATTTTTTGGAGGCTTTGGATATAGCAGTTTTGACTTTGTTGCCTTCTTCTGGTTATATGTTTTGATATTCTTGGTCTCCAATTAAGATCCTATAGTCTGAGTTTTTTTACACTGTTCACAGTCAAATGTTTTATTTTTTAACTCTTTGTCAGGGTGGAAGTCTGCTTCCAATAGGGGTGGGGGGGCAGGTATACTGTCTTGTCTCAGGCTTCAGGGGTTTTGTATCAGTTTCAAGTTCTTCCACCATCTGTGGGCCTAGAGCTCTGGAATTAGATACCAGTGCAACTGTTGCTGCTTCTGTCCCTGCCTATGCCACCTCCTCCCTCACCCTGGGACTGGGACTAGACCCAATTCCTATAGAGTTTCCCCTCTGACTTTCTGTGCTGCCTTTGGCTTATGTAGGTTGAGAAGTCTGGAAATTTCCATATCTGCAAGTGATTCAGTCCCCTGAAGCTTGCTCTGACCCTGTCTATGCTGATGGGGCCCATGCTGGACTATGCTCCACTCCCTACCTGGTGTGATAGATATTTCCCTTCAACCTTCCAAGTTGTCTTGGGCTAGAGATATGTTTCACTCTATCACTTTGTGGTTTTGCAACTCTAGAATTTTCTTAGAGTAATTTTTACAGGTACTTGGAGAAATTTGGGGGAGAATTTAAGCCAGTCCCTGCTTTCACTATACCATCTTGGCTCTGCCCCGCAAGAGATCTCTTTCTAAAAGTATACAAGGAGACTAGGATGAATGTAGAACATAAATGGAAGAACTGATAGTTGAGGAGAAATAATGCCACAATAATAATGAGACACTTGGATGTCCCTCCCTAATTTTCAGGAAAATTTAAGAGCAAGATAAATAAAAGGGAAAGATAGAATTTAACAAATTGCTAGAAGAACTGGAGCTAAGACTCATGGATTCCTCTAAATGATACTGCTAAAGAATATATACACCTAAAGAATAACAATGATATATACATATATGTATATATGTGATGAATATAGACTAAAGAAAAGAAAAATATGACTATGCACATGTAAAAATGGTAAGCATATATGTGTTCATATACACACACATGCTTGCATATCTACATCTACATATGTGCATGCATATTGTGTGTATATATCACATAGAACTTTCTTTTGCAAAAAGTATTTATTTATTTTTAGCATGTTTTAGAAAAAAATTGAGTTATATATTCTCTCCTTCCCTCGGACTCCTACCCCACCCATTGAGAATGCAAGAAATGTGATATTAATTATTCATTAAAAAATCACAGAAAACATTTACATATTAGCTATGTTGCAGAAAAAAGCAATAAAAAGAAAAGAAAAAATAATTCCAATCTGCACTGACTCCATCAGTTCCCTCCTTCCCCCAGAGATGCCTAGCATTTTTAATCATGTTTTTCAGAATTATCTTAGATCTTTGTATTGATCAAAATAGCTGTTATTCCCAGTTGATCATCATACAATGTTCCTATTACAACATACAGTGTTCTCCTGGTTCTGCTCATATCACTGCATCAGTTCATGTAAGTCATCTCAAGTTTTTTCTAAAAACACACAGCTTATAATTTCTTATAGCACAATATTATTTCATCACAATCATATACCATAACTTATTCAGCTCTTCTCCAGTTGGTGATCATCCCTTTAATTTCCAAATTGTTACCACCCCAAAAAAAGACCTGCTATAGATATTTTTTGTACATATGGGTCTTTTCCTTCTTTTCTTTGATCTCTTTGGGTTACAGATCTAGTAGCGGTATTATATTGTCAAAGGATATGCACAATTTTATAGTTCTCTGGGCATAATTCTAAATTGTTCTGTACTACCACTGGATCAGTTCACAACTCAATGATGCAAAAGAGGAGAAACAGTCCCAGCCCCCAAAAGAGAGCAAACAATGTATACATAATTGAGTACGAGAGAGAGAGAGAGAGAGAGAGAGAGAGAGAGAGAGAGAGAGTGTAGATGAAAGTCACTGGCAAGGGAAAGGTATTAAGTCAAAGGTCTAGAGCTGGAAAGCAACTCAGAGGTCATCTATTTTGACTCTCTTCATTTTGCGGAAGAGGAAACTGAGGTTCAGGGAGAATAAATGATAAAGAAAATTTACCTGATAATCAACCAACAATCATTTGTTAATCAACTGCTCTGTGCCAGAATTCCAGAGGATAGCAAGGAGAGGTAAAGTTTTCTTAAATGAGCAATGCAAAGAAATAGAAGGAAAAAAAAACAGAATGGGAAAGACAAGACATGTCTTCAAGAAAATGAGCATCATAAAAGACAAAATTGTTAGAGACTTAGAAGGAGAAGAGATTAAGAAAAGGTGACAAAACTATTCATAAGAACTATAGAAGAAAGATCTTAACCATACCAATAATGACCATGGTGTGGTTACTCTCACCCTAGATAATGAAGTCAAGTGGACCTTAGGAAGCCTTACCAACAATAAGGCTAGTGGAGGTAATGGAATTCCAGCTAAGCGATTTAAAATCCTAAAAAAATGATGCTGTTAAAGTGTTGCACTCAATATTCAAGCAAATTTGGAAAACTCAACAGTGGTCACTTAATTGGGAATGGTCAGTCTGTGCCCCACTCCTGAAGAAGGGTAATGAAAAAAAAATGTTCAGATTACTGAACAATAGAGCTCATTACACATGCCAGCAAGATTATGCTTAAGATTCTGTAAGCTAGCCTTCAGCAATATGTGAACTGAAAATTACCAGAAGAGTAGGTTGGTTTTCTTTTCTTTTTTTTGTATTTTTGTATCTTAAATTTAAATACAAAATAAAAAAACAAAACAACATCATCATGTACATAGTAGACCATATGAAAGGATTCAATATAAAACAATACATTTCTATTTCAAGAAAATCTATATAATAAATACCATACATTGCTTTGAAAGATGCCTAAAAAAATAATGCAAAAGAGTCTCCATTTTTCCACATCTTCTCCACATTTGTCATTTCTTTTCTACTAAGTTAACTAATATGTGAGGTATGGTGTTACCTCAATGTTGTTTTAATTTGAATATTTTAATCAATGCTGATTTTGAACATTTTTTTATATGACTATGAAAAGTTTTGGTTTTTCAGAAAACTATCAGTTCATGTCATCTCATCATTTATCAATTGAAGAATGACTAGTGTATATGTATGTATATATAAGTGCACAAACACATATATACATATACACATGCATATATATACACATATACATATTTACACACATATCCATGTATGTGTGTGTATGTGTTTGTGAAATGAATACTTTGTCAGAGAAATTTGCTGCAATTTTTTTTATATTTTCCTGCTTTCTTTGTAATCTTGGTTGCATTGGTTTGGTTTGTGGAAAAAAGAACTTTTAAAAGATTCATATAATTAAAATTTTCCTTTTTGCTTCTTGTGATCCACTCTATTGCTTATTTGATCATAAATTGTCCTTTTATTGATAGATATGAAAGATAAAATTTTCCATGCTCCCTAATTTGCTTATTATATTTCCCTTTGTATCTAAATCATGCACCTATTTTTACCTTATCTTGGTACATAGTGTGAGATGTTGGTCTCACCTGGTTTTTGCCAAATTCATTATAGTTTTTTCAGCAATTTTTGCCCAATAGGAGTTGCTGACCCAAAAGCTTTAGCTCTTTAGGTTTATCAAAAAATAGATCATTATAGTTATTTATTATGGTATATTGTGTACCTAATCTATTTCACTGATCCACCACTCTGTTTTTCAGTTAGTATCAGATTATTTTTAATATTTACCACTTTTTAATATAGTTTGATATCTCATATACCTCGATCACCTTCACTCACATTTTTTTCATTGATTCCCTTGTATTCTTGATACATGAAACTTGAAAAAAAAAGTAATTTGACCATGTGTTAGGGCATAGAGACATCGCTAATAAATGTAAAAAAGCTCTGCATCTTCAACTGTCTTCTGGAAGTCTTAACCTGGATGTCCCATAGACATATTATACTCAGCAAGTCCAAAACTGACCTTAATATCTTTCACTCAAAATCATCACATCTTCCTAACTTCTTTACTTGTGCTGAAAGCACAATGCTTCCAGTTACCCACACCTGAAACTTGTATCTCATCAATAACTACTCCTTCTCATTCACCTCCCTTATCCAATACATTACTAAGTACTGTGGATTCTACTACTTAACAACACGAACATGTGTTTCTGTCTTCTAATATTGCCACCACCCTGGTGCATGTCTTCATAATATCTTTCCTGAATTATTTCAAGAGCTCACTGGTAGGTATCCCTGCAACAAATCTCTCCTCACTCAAGACCGTGCTACATGTTGCTGCCAAAATAGTCTTCCTAAGGTACAGGTCAGACAATGTCAACCCTGCTTCTTGACTCAACTTTTCCTCCATGCTCAACACCGTATATCAAACTCTGGTAATTTTCATTGACTTTCTTCCATGCCTGGAATTCTCACTCTCCTCAACTCTACCTTTTAACTTGCTTCATTTTTTCTAGCCTCAGCTAAAAATCTCAGCTTCTATAGGAACGTCTTCCCAATCTTTTTTTAATGCTAGTTTATTAATGCTAATGCCTTTTTCCACTGATTATTTCCAATTTTTCCTAGTATATAGCTTGTTAGCTTCTACAAGAAGCCCTTCTCAACCTTTTTTTTAATTCTAGTACCTTTTTCCATTGAGTATTTTCAATTTTTCCTGATATGTATCTTGTTTATACATTTTTTCCAATGTTGGTTCATGTATTAGACTGTGAACTCTTTCAGAATATGAATTATCTTTCAATATTCTTTGTTTCCCAGTGTCTAGCAGAGTGTCTATCACATAGTAGGTGACCCAGGGTATAGAGCACGGGGCCTGGAGTCAGGACTATGTTGAAACCCAGTCAGTGAAATAAGGTTATTTCTACAGTAGCAGTAGGCAATCATACAACAACCTTCTCCTGGAAGCAGATTCCCATATGGGTATCTCCATCTCGGGTGATCTGTGTGTGTGTGTATATGTATATATGTATACACATACATGTATATACATATAGATATACATATATATGTATATGTGTATACACACACACAGATCATCTTATTCTTCCATGATACCAAGTAGTCCCAGGAGCTACCAGTGGTTGAATTTGTACAGGCAACCAAGATTTCACTATTTGTTTGCCTAGGTAAATCCTGTTAAGATTTCAGAGAGAGTTGTCTTTAAATTATAATGTGATTTAGAACCCTGAGAAGTTAAATTTACCAATCATGTATGTATGTATGTATATATATATATATCTGTATATGTGTGTGTATGTGTGTATTTATATAGAAATCCTGTTACATGTAGAAGAGATGGACTCTTCATAGCTGAGGAAACTGGAAAAAGTCTTTTATTGAACAAAGGTTTTGTGCTAGGACTTAAAGAAATCTAGTGAAACAAAAAATATGAGGTGAACAGGGAGAGTATTCCAGACACATAATACAGTTATTACAAAGGCACAGAGATGGGATATGAAATGTGATAAAGAGATCAGAAGCCCACAAAAAGAACAGAAAGCATCTTTTTGAAGAAGGGATAAAATGGTAAAATCTCTTTCTGGACTCATACCAAATGTCAACCATTTGCAGGGGATGGATGAATAGGGAGTTGAAAACAAGATATTCTGCAAAGGGAGAAATATAGCAGAGAAAAAGCCTACTTTTCTTTCACTTTTAAAGTGATATTTTTTAAGACTCCTTCTCCTTGTCTTCTTCTGACCCCTTCCAATTTTGCTAAAAGGTCCTTATGTCTCTTTATTTGGTTTGATAAAATGTTTTTAATGGCTACTTCCAGGAGTGATGTCTACACAAAGACCAGAGTGGCAGCAGTGGCGGCATCCTCCTCACCATCCTCATTGCTGTCAAGAAAGGAGGACTGCCAGCAGTGAGCAGCCTGTTCAGGACTCTCTTGGCATCAGCAACCATGGTGGCGACAGTTTCTTGGCTCAGTCTATTTGTTCCTACGCTCACCCATGTGAGCAATCCAGGCCCTGAGGGCCTGCATGGAGTCTGCCTCCATTTTCCCTCTTATTCATGAAGTAGAGTCAGTGTTGGTAAAAATTATTAAAGAGAGATTCCATGTGATCCTAAGCCACTTGAAGAAGGCTACCTATTCCATAGTACTGTAAGATAACAGAATGACATATTTAACAGGTACATCACTGATCATTTATTCAAATCCCTTATTTTACAGGAAAGAAAAGTTTAGCAAGGTTAAAATATTTTATTTAAATCACAATCAGTATTTAGCTCAGGACACTTGATTCCTATTCTTCCATGATACCAAGTAGTCCCAGGAGCTACCAGTAGTTGAATGTGTACAGGCAACCAAGATTTCACTATTTGTTTGCCTACACAAATCCTATTAAATGTCATGGAGAGTCATTTTTAAATTATAATGTGATATATAACCCTGAGAAGTCAAATTTACCAATAATGTAAAGATGTATTTTACTCCAGAGGGAATAATAATGGCACATTTGGGGAGCCTGGAAGATACAGTGTTAAAATCAGACTAATGGGTCAATGGAATTGGGCCATTTGACAGAATTTTGTGACAGGATTAAAGCTAGAGTTTAGATCAGATGAACACAAATTCATATGGAGGAACCGGAATTGGGGGGTGGGGAGTAGTTAAGCAACATCAGGATGAACACTCTGTCAACTTAGTTCTCTAACAAATACCTGGAGCGAATCTTCCCCTATTCATATCAGCTGTTCTCCTTTAAGACTAGTCCTTCTAAACCTTCAAAAGGCAAGACTCCTTGATACTAATCCCTGATGAAGGAGGTTGACTCCACTTCTAACTAGAAACCTTTGCTGTCTGTGTCTTTTCAAAATGCCTTCCCTTTTAAATCTACCAGGGACTCAAATATCAGCTTTAACACCGGAATGGGCTTGGTTCAAGTCCAAAATATTTAACAGTTCACGATTTGTGATCTTTTATTGTATTTGCTGGCAATAGGAAGACAGAACTCATTCCAATCCTCAAGGGGTTTACTATGGGAGGGAGACATTGGTACAGAAGATGCATGTAGAGTTGTTCACAGAATAATAAATATGAAATAATTTCAGGAAGAAAGCACTAACAACTTACGGCATCAGGAAGACCACACATAGCTTGGATTAATTGAAGTGAGCTTTAAAGGAAGTTATGAATTCTAAGCATCTAAGAGAAGAGGAATGCATACTAAGCATGAGAGACAGGCTGTACAAAGGCCTGCATTTTGGGTGGCATGTGGTTTGTGCAAATGAAATAATGGGAAATAAAGCTGGAAAAGGTAGGTGGAAGCCTGCCTTTTGTGAAAGGTTGGAAATATTTTGAAAGACTTTAAATGTTCTCCCTCTGTCGTGTATTTGCTATTGCAGATTCATCTTGTCTCTGAATCAGGCACAAGGGACCTGGTACTTGGAGACTCGGAATGTAAGACTCTAGTCTTACTAAGTGAAGAAAGAACCCTCAAAGACAGAGCTTTCCCCCACTACTTTGGATAGTAACTACAGGTGGATAGTTGGCTGCTCTCAGAATTCCATAGGAAGAAGACAAAAACCTGGCCTGAACTTTGCGAAATTATACAGCTTTTTTAAATAACTTTGTTTCAAGTCCCAACTTTATATCAATAACTTTCTCCTAATATATAGCTTCCAATTATAGAATGTTACAATACCCAAGGAATCATCATTGTAATTAATCCAAAAGGGAAGGGGAGGGATGAAAAGCAGGTGTAGATAGGGAACAAAAAATTATCAACAATGATTAGCAAATAAGAAACTGTATAAACCTATATCATCCATGAAGTTAGTGATTAGGGAAAGGATGAAGACCTATTATATACAGTGAGTGAGAATGACAGATATACAACTGAAGTACTGTACAGGTTTCCATTGAATACCTGGAAGAAAGTTTTCAGTGTATTGTGGAGATTTCCTGTAGAGAATGTACAGGGGGACATGGAGAAGAGTCACACAGAATGAGAAGTGGTTGGATAATGATCTTCACTAATGAAAGATGTATCCATAATGATTAGATGACAGCTATATTGAAGTATCAATTATAAGCAATAAAAAAATGATAGTGTTTCCTTTGTGTGGGAAAATGGCTTTCTATCACAGTTGATGGCTTCACACAAATATGAATCTTTACCATGACAAGAAAATCTTTGACAAAAACTCCATCTTGAATTTTCTGATGCTATTTGCTTTGAGACAAGTGTATCTCAAGTATCCTGCTGATATTTTCAAATTCTTTTTCTCATGTGGACATCATCATATTCCTATTCTGCTGTATGTAAAATTCTATTGAACCCACTCCTTGAAATTACATATGCAATTAATACTATAAGAGACTTTATAATATCTTTGTGGAGTCCACATTGTTATAGTGGCTATCTATTGTCACCTTCAGCAATTAAATCAATTACGGCAAAATCAGTCTGTGGTTCATGCTGGATTATTGGCAATGGCTAGTGAATGAATTCACTCAACATTACTAAGGTATCAATTAATTCAACAAGTTTTTTTAAGGCTACCAACTTGATTGTTCTAGAATTATACATGCATTCATGCAATTTTTACTATATGTGATGGGAATAAATGGAATATGGAAGCCAATGGGAATAAAATACAAAGTTAAAACCAAAAATCTGGCCTGAAATATCCATTTATTCTACTGAGATAGACAATTCACCCAGAAACAAAATTCAAAATAATTTAGGGGGAGGGAATCGACAAGTAGGGGCCTCAGATGAGGTAAGCATTTAATAAATCTAGGTCTTTTAAGAGGCAGAAGTGAGAAGACAGTGCTTTCCAAGCATGGAGAATGGTATGTACATAAACTTGGAGAACATAATGAGGCATATGCATGTAACTGATGCTTTCCCATTCCCTTGACAATGTTCATTCACCTTCTGAGTCACCTAGTAACTTCCTCCCACCAAATACTCCCACCACCAAAAAAAGTAATGAAAAGGAAACATGTTCTTAGATATTCATTTGGATTTCAGCGTAAATGAATGATAAAAGCATCAGCATATTTTGGTAAGGCCTGTAATACTCAAGTCCAGCATAAGGAAACGTAGACCCTTACAAATACACATGTATATTTCCATTTTAAGAGAATAATAAAAGACCCAAACTAAAGGAATTGCACTCTTAACAATAGTATCCCAATGTCAAACATTTTAAAGTGTTCAAATATATTTTTCAGGCCAAACATTCCTAATTGTTTTAATTACTTTAACCTATGACTTGATTCCAATTCCTTTTCCCATTCCAGTTACTCTTCCCTGGACCCATTTGTCCAAGTCCCTACTAGAAGTTACCATATTCACTGATTTGGATTTTATACTCATCTTTTTCCATTAGCTTTTTGGCAATGGTGTCACACTGATATTTCATGTTGCAATTGTAAATACATGGCACTTCTAGTTTTGTAATACAGCTAGCTAAATATGTTATCTCTCCTACTGCAGTGTAAAACTTTAATAAGAGGTAATAGCTATGATTCAAATAATCTGTAAATATATTTTAAAAGCAAATGTATTAAAATTCGTGAAATCTATTATATAATTTTATGTTGTGAATTATTTTTTATTTCAGATACTATGATATGTAAAACATAATTTCCATATTAACGGGGAAAAAACAAGTTATACTCTTTTCCTAATAGCAAGGAATAATAATGCCAGAACCAATGATGATGTTAAGGATGATGATGATGATGATGATGACGATAATGATGATAGTGATAATAATGGTCATGATTATGACAGTGGTGAAGTCAATATCATATAGGAAGAAAATAATTTACAATAAATTGCATTGATGTTTAGTATTGTGTATGATGAATTATTTACCTCAGAATGTACAACCTATGAAATATGACTTCTATAGACAAAAAGATAAACTATGCCATATGCATTAAATATGATTTTCCCAGGATCATAAAACTCGGTGTGAAACATGTCTAAGAATTTATCTTGTCTAACATTCTCAGTCCGAAATTTAAGTAACTTCTAAATGGAAAGAAAAAGTGATTTGTCCATAGACACAGTGGAAGTTAAGATCCAGGATTTAAACTCAAATCCACAGTTTTCAAAAGTAGTATTCTTTCCACTGTATCCACTGGGTGGTAGTGGTGGGTAAGGAGTAAATGACACAAAAATGACTCATGGACAATGGTGACAGCAAGAAAGAATGGTAATGACAATAAACATGATGATTATCTGTATACCTTTGGGATGTCACTGAAGCAATAAATTGTGCTGCAATTAAATAAAAGTATTGTTTAATTTGGATTTGGACAATTAGGATTCAACTTCTGGTTCTTCCATGAGTCACCTGTCTGACCTCAGCCAAGTCAGTTAACCACTCTGAACCTTAAATTCCTCAAGTCAAAAATGATAGGGGTGGATTAAATTATCTCAAAGGTCACTTAAGGATGAAAATCCATGATCCTAAGATTATAATCCTCCATCAAAATTATATGCTGATGCCTTATGATGGTAAGGTGATTACTTTGACTTCTCACAGATTGTCACCGGAAGTACCAGGTCTGACCTGAGGAGGACTTAAAATCTTCAATCATATTGTTCTGTAGGACTTGTGGTCCTTCTGAGCAATACAGGTTTCATGCTTCTGTTTTGTAAACAAGTTATTTTTTTTTTGGTCTAAAGAGTAGCTTAGTTCTGGAGTATATTATAATCACATATACCATAATATCTATCCTCTCTCTCTTTATCATCTGCTATCCTGTATGTAGTCATACATTTATTGAAGTGTATCTACTTAACCAGAGAGGGCTAAGTTATTAACGAGGCTAACTTATCTCTGTTGGAAAATGGAAGATCTGTACCAACAAAATCCCAATTTCAGCAACTATTGAAGGCTCTTTAAGAAAGTTCTGCATGGCCTAGTACTTCCTTTGCATCCTCCAGGAGTTTTCTAAGTAAATAAATGATAAAATCAAGCTCTATGAGACTTGAGCAATCAAAGGCTGAATTATTATTTTATTGTGATTCTATAAATACTATTATAGTTTTTTTTAACCAGGAAAGGGAATAAAAAAGATACATGGTCAACTTTTTTCCTGTCTCTAGTTAGCATTTCACTTTTATTAACCCCAAAAGATATTTTTGAATTACAAATAATGACTAATTCAACCCAACCCATGATGGCTATTAGTAATCACTTTAACCATCACAAATTCGCTCTAGAGTATGCTCACAGGTTCGAAGAGGATGCATGAACAGGATTCATGACCTGTCTTGTGAGGGGGAAATGAAGAAGAGGTATGCCATTTACTGTCCAGATTATTTGTCATAAGAATTTTAAACACTGTTGGAATGAAGCCTGAATTGCACTAGGTAATGTTGTACCCTAATCATAGAACTCGATAAACCATGTGGACCTCCATCAAGACGAATCTTCTTTCTGCTGCTCATATATTCCAAACCACCTCCAATTTCCATATTTTATACAAGATGCACCTATGCCTGAAATGTACTCCGCTCTACATTTACTTCTTAGAATCCCTAGTATATTTCAAAGCCCAATGTGAATGAAATCTAGATGAAGCTTTTTTTCAGATTCTCTCAGCTTTTAGTGCCTTACTTTGCCAATAAATTTTTATACTTCATACAGTTATCTGTGAAGGTAACAAGAATTGATTTCCAGAGATTATGAGGCTGAGTTCTCTAAGCACTCCCTAGAGACATAGATGTTCACCTTTGAGGGAACTGTTGCTTTAAGGTTAAACAGCAAACGCTGGGTAAGCAATGGCTGAAGGAGAATAGTAAGATACATTAAAATTGTATCAGAGAGGACTGACCACTAATCAGGTCACTAACAGTGACCAATTCAGTGAGATATAAAAAAGAATTATGCTACTGAAAATCCTCTCCCTGTCACTCTGTCTCTGTGTCTCTGTCTCCCTCTCCCTCCCTCCCTCCCTCCCTCCCTCCCTCCCTCCCTCCCTCCCTCCCTCCCTCCCTCCCTCCCTCCCTCTCTGTCTCTGTCTCTGTCTCTGTCTCTGTCTGTCTCTCTCTCTCTCTCTCTCTCTCTCTCTCTCTCACCCCTCTCTTTCTTTTATTCAACCAATATGGCAATTAGCTCTATGTCACCACACAACCTATAAAAAGGTGCAGTGCCTTTTTCTAAATCAGAAGCATGATGACCAAGAATACATGGCAACTAAAGCAGGAGCTCTCCCACACAAGGGAAGTCTAGGCTCTGGGAATCCTGGCTACCTCTCTTTCTTCATATTATCTTCTGTGATGAGAGGTGACTGAACAGTGTTTAAATTTTGATTCTACTGTGTACTTGCAGGTCTTACGTTTCATAAGAACTTATTTTTTGTGTAAAAGAAACAACTGTCCTATTCATGATCGACACTGTTTATTGAGTACTTTTATATTGCCTCCTTGGAGAGATGTTGCTGTTGATGCTGCTGTTGGTGGTGGTGAATTGTTCATGACTCCATCTGTTGCTGTTTTGGGCAAATATATTGGAATAATAATTTGACATTTCCTTCTCCAACTCATTTTGCATATGAGAAAACTGAGGAAAATAGGGTTAAGTAACTTGCACAGGATTACATTGCTAGTAAGTATCTGAGACTGGATTTGAAATCCTGAAGATGAGTCTTCCTGACTTCAGGTCCATCATTCTATGGACTCTAACCACTCCATCCTAGTTGAGTCTTGGAGGGGCCCTACTAATACCCCATATCTAAATTGTTCCCCCGGAAGGGGGAATCCCCTTCCCCCGGGGAGGCTGGGATTGGGAGATAAAGAGCCAGAGAAAGGGAGGGAAAAGAGATTAACATTTCTTTCACATAATTGTATTTCTCAAAGACTGAATTCAACTCATGCACATGCATACGTCCAGGGCTGAAGAACAACTTTTAGCCAATAGGGAGAATGCACGCTAAGTATTCCAATCTCCTCTGCCTCCTTTCCCTCTAGCAGCAGTTCTAGTTGCTACATGTTTATATTATATAAATATATATATATATGCATATATACACATATATATATACCTGATATAATAGAAAGACCTTCAGTGCAAGAATGATTTTTGCCTTTGTATGTCCAGCACATGGTAAATGTGTAATACACTGATTAGTAAGTTCACTCCCATTGCATAAAAGTAGCAGAAAGAGGATTCCCTTCTCTTTTGGCAGGGCTTAGCCCATGGTAATTTTTTAAAAAATCTTGTTGCTTGACTGACATATTTTAGAGATTCTTCTAAGTAGCTAGCAATATGGGTAGCTATGTGGTATAGTAGAGTACTAGATCTGGAATAAAGAAATCCTGAGTTCAGACATTTGTTTAGTTGTATGATTCTGGGCAAGCAACTTAAATTCTGTTTGCCTCAGTTTCCATATCTGTAAAATGGAGGTAATAATAGCACCTGTCTCCTGGGGTTGTTGTGAGATGAAGTAATCATTGAAAACCACTCAGCACGGTGTCTGGTACAAAGTAAGTGTTAAATAAATATTTATATTTTTCAGGGGCAGCTGAGTTACTCTTTGGTGGCTTTAATGTGGCTGTCTTTCAGGAGATAGTCCAAGTATCCTACCTCTGAGTCTATTTCCACTTGGTTAGTGTTTGGACTTTCTCTTGTAATTGCTGGGATTTCTGTTCTATAGTTGGCTTTGAGGTGTGAAGCAACTGATTGCCCTGAGTTGTGAAGTCTGTATCTTTATGTCTTAAGCTCCATTTTCATCTCTGTATTGGGAAAGGGGCTAAGTTAGTCTGTTTTGAGCCCTGATTAACCAGCATGCACAGCCCATGAATGATAAAGTTGGTGACATGGGCTGGTGCCTGAGAGAGCCACTTCTGACTGGCCACCTGATGCCCATTCTGACACTCACAAGGGGATTCATTAGCACCTTGCAGTCCACTGTGACAGCCTTGGCAGCTATAACTCCTAGGATTGCCAAGTCTTGTTGGGAGAAGGATTGCCACTGTAACAGGGGTGCCCTCACCTCACATCTGTTACATTCTAACTATGACCTCTTTTGAGCAGAACAACAAGATTGGTGATCTTTTATGATTAAAGTTTAGCATGTCTTCTAGTATACATGGTCACTGTGAAAGGAATTAATCTAATTTTTCCTATAGGGATTCTTAGAATAAAAATTAAGTGTTACTTTACCTATGGTTACTGTGCCTTGATAGAATGTAATGAACCTAGAATCTTTGGAGGACAAAATGATGCAATTTTAATGACCTATTTCATGAGCTATTGTGACCAAAAGAAGACATTGCCTACAGTATAGTGCTCAAGGGATGAGCCTCTCTGTACTTAACAAGACTGATGCTCAGATATAAGGAACACAGTCCATCACTTAGCCTCTACCCAATGCCATTCCATCTCTGTAGGACTTGATAGTATATGCGTACTGCTGACAGTTTTTGAGATTTCAGGGGCTCCTCCATGCCACAGTAAAACTTGGAGTAGGGTCCTGAAACAATCAAAAGAATTGTTTTTATGTAAGAACTTCTATATCATATTTGTAAAGTATAAGAATAATTTTGTACTAAAAAAACTCACTTTGTGGAAGGAAGTCTTCAGAAGGTTCACATAATAGCAATTCAAA
Organism: Bettongia penicillata ogilbyi; assembly: GCA_023548195.1. NCBI lineage: Eukaryota > Metazoa > Chordata > Mammalia > Diprotodontia > Potoroidae > Bettongia > Bettongia penicillata. The sequence goes on along the minus strand of JAJHZJ010000089.1, from coordinate 14,504,024 downwards.
GGGTAAAAGATCACCTTTGCATATTGGCCCATGAACATTTAAAACTATATATTCTGTAGATTGAATTTCAATCTGTTTCTTTGCAATAATATTATTTTTCTATATATCAAAAAGTAGTATTTTTAAAAGATGTTCATTGACTTCACCCTTCACCATACTGTCAAAGGAGTTTATAACATGCACATGGGGGTGGGGAAGATAAGGAGAGAGAGAGACAGAGATAGAGAGACAGAGATAGAGAGACAGAGAGAGAGACAGAGAGAGAGAGAGAGAGAGAGAGACAGAGAGACAGAGAGACAGAGAGAGACAGAGATAGAATTAAGAATCTTATAAGGTATTGTTATCCTAATTCTTAACCCCATTTTGGCATTCCTTCTCAGATTGAGAGGGGGTAGCAAATTCAGAACACATTATAATTAATGTGCCCTATTAACAGGCTTTTGATGAACTTGGATTAATCATGGTTGATTCTTAATCGAAATATGATTTCATGAGAATAAGGGGAAAGTGTGTATATGAGGAATAATTTTGGTTTGTTTTTCCTTTTGTTTAAAACTGGGTTCTTAACCCTGAGAATATTGATAGACTTAAGAAAGAGATAAACTTAATCATTAATAATTTACAAATGGTCTGTTTGAGGACACTAACCTATCTAGTAATGACCAAAATTTCTCAATCATGCCAGAATAGATCCAGCTAGCATGACATATACTTTGATAATGCATTTAAATTATGCTAGAATGAAAAACATTCATGATCTTCAAAACAGAAAATATACTATTTTTGGTAATTCTAAATGTTTTACATATTTTTTCCAAGGACTCAAAAGGTAATTCAGTGTATAAAAGCAAATGAAAAAATAGTGGGCAGAATTAAATATTGGTAAGTTGTTGGGTATTGTATTAAAATTTTCTTTGAATGTAAGTATCAAGATATAAAGTATCAATTGATTAAAAATGTTTCTTTTGTGAAGAATATTCAACAATTCAGCTTCATAATAATTATAAATAAACTTTCTGAATGTCATATGCAATGACAGCATTTGCATTTTTTCTAACTAGTAAATTCTTAATGATGGTCATCAAATGGACAACTTGCATGTAGAACAATTGAGCTGTCCTACATGTGAGTATAAATCATATTTTAATATTGGCTGTCTTCTGTACTGTTCCTAAAAGTTTGGTATTATAATATATTAAACTAAAATAATAATATGCATATGAAAACATACAGAAAGTATTTGATGAATAAGTGAATGAAGTTTATTTTCCAATTAAAACCTGCACTTGAGATTACATTTCTGTCAACTTGGACTTGGTTACAAAAATAATTCTAACACATTTCTATTTTGCTTACAGTAGAGAATTACCTTTACTGGGGCACTATGTCTCTTTGGAATGAGCTAATCATTGCACTGTGAAACTCAAAGAAGTTTTTTTTTAACTTGGTGAATATTTCTCCCATATTCTCATATCTCCAAAGTATACTCCATTCTCTCTCTATGCCTCCTCCACATTATCACCACAAAAACATACCATAGGTATCATTTACTAAAAGCAAATTTGGGAATAACAAATATATCACAATCCTCACAAAAATCTTGGTCATATTCTCCTGCCAATATACCCAACATCTGTTAGTATATAGGTATACACAGAAATCTGCCAAGTAAGTATGTGAAAAAGGAAGACATACCCTGTAGTTGCTTCTTAACTTTGGATTTATAAACTTTGAGGTTCACATTTTGTGTCAGGAATTAAACATAAAACTTTCTTGATGTACTTTCCATATTGATAGATGCTTCTACTTCTAAGCTAAGTCATACTGTACTTGACTATCACCACAGTAGGCATGATACTTTAATAAAATTAATTGATCTGCTGGACAATTCACTAATTCTCTGATTCTTTGCCTCTAAACTACCCCTCCACTCAGTTGGATTTTCTCTTTTACAGCAAATACAGTATTCATCATTTTTAGCATCCAATTCAGTTGAGATGATTCTGAAATCTACCTCCTTCGTACCTCTTTCTTTCCTTTGTCTTTGTAGGTTTAGACTCTGAAAACAAATAGCTCATGATTAGCAACCAAATTTTCAGCTTTTGTCTATAAGGTAATAATAAATTTTACTTGCCCCATAATCATACAACTATGCTGGTTTCTCTTTCTCTCTGGTATACTGTATCTTGTCTTGTGAAAAAAGCGATATTTGATTTAGAAATCTAAATCAGGGTAACTAACTTTTAGAACTCTGAGTTAAATTAACTCAGAACTAATTTATAAAAAACACCAGTACTTTAAAAGGTTAATACTTTATATAAAAATTTACAAAATAAATAAAATGAAATTGGACATCAAGGAAGTGTAGGAATCAGAAAATGTTTCAAGTTAAATGATGTGTTTTTTCCTGAATTTTAATAAACAAAGAATTGATAATAGCTATGATACTTTGCTTACAAATAGGCTGTCTTAGTAAGCTTACTAAGGAAAACAGAGAATTAAAATAAGTTCAAACATTGACTTTAGTAAAATAGCAAAATACAATATGAATTCAATTAAATTCAGGGGAAGTCAGGAAATATTTGTTAAATATCTACTGTGAGCAAGTTAAGTAGTTGAGTAGAGGGTATACATGAAAAAATGAAAGTTCCTGTTCCCAAATAACTTCAATTCTACCAAGGTGATGTGCAGTGTACACATCAAAGGAAAAAATATATATATATATATATATATATATATATATATATATATGTATACACAAAATATTTCAAGAGAAAGGTAGCACTGGTAATTTCGGTGGGAGTAGGAGGATAGGGTGGAATCAAAAATGGTTTTCTGTAATAAAACAAAAAATCCAGAACTATTCCTCAAAAAAGTAGAAAAAAAGATTAAAAAGTCATTAGCATTTTAAAATATTATAAAATAAGAACAACAGAAAAAGAAAATTCCATTTAAAGAGTTAAAATTAATTAAATATCTGAGATTTATTCTACCACAACATATATAGGACTTATATAAATATATTTTACAGAAATTTTTAATAGAAATCTATACAAGTTGTAGAGGTAGTCAATACTGATGACTGTGTTCATCAATATAATGGGAAAAAAATTCTAAGAAAACTAATCCACAGATCAGTGTTAAACCAATCATGTTATTAAGAGGATACTTAAAGAATTAGACATGCTGGTTATAGAATTAAAAATTCATCTGTGAAAAAACAGATATGAAGAATATGAAGGGAAATAATGAAAAGAATAAGAAATTCCAACTAGTTTTTCCATATTTCAAATTATATTATATGATATAATTATAAAAATTTTGATATTGAGTCCAACACAGGGAAAAGTGAGGCAGTGAGATATGCTATATAACTATGGTATAAAAACAAAAACATAGAGCAAAATAATTTTCCATAAACTAAGAACATATTACTAAAGAAGAAATTCAATTCAACTTGGGAACTGTTAGGTAAACTGAATTACAATTGAAAAAAAAAGTATAGACCAGGAACTTATGCCTTATTCTGTAATAAATTAACTTAGGCTTATAAACTATAATAGCTTATTGATTTATAAATGGATAAAAGATACCTGTGAGTATATGTATAAAAGAAGAGTAAAGGAGGGAGGAGAGAAAGGAACCAGGTTAAAGTTATACCTTTTCACTACCCTAAATATTGGTAGTTGGCAGCCACAGTTTTGGTAGGATATTCAGCTCCTGATCTCTTGCTCTTTATGCAGAAGTAGTGCCCTAAGCTACATATTCAGATTTTAACTCTATTTCCACCAAAAACTAATCACACAAAGACCACACACAGTGAATACCAAATAACTCTCTTTAAGTCAATATTTAAAAGAAATCAGAGAAATTATTCACATGTGAATATACCGGACAATACAGAGTGAATGAACTCTCCTGCTGGGAGGATTCAGGAAAGTAACAAGGGAAGCAGAGAGTGAGATATCTCAGCTCATCCAAGAAAGAACGTCCAAGTCTCAATCAAGGGGAAGTGGCACAAAGTCTCTAGTATGTTCAATTAAAAATAGAGATATTATTGACATGTCAGTTCATTTAAATGTCAGATTCTTCTCTGTGTTTTTCTTTCTATTCTGGGACTCCTCCTTCAGGAGAATCTGTAATCATGTGTGCTTTGTCTCGAAATTGGAATCCAGTGGATCATGATATCTCTTCTTCCAAGCTATCACCAATTCCACCCTTCCCACAGGAATGGTGTGCCAAGCAATCAGTCTCTACCAATAAAGAAATCTTACGTAACTAAATCTGAGATTGTGGTTACAGGTATAGAGACAGAAAAACATATGACAGATAGATTATTAATTACTTACTAAGTGCAAAAAGTTGTCCTTAGTGATGGAGACATAAATATAAACAAACAAGACATCTTTTACCCTTGAGCAATTTACATTCTAATGGAAGAAGACAATATATAACAGAGTAATGGAATACCAGGAAGAATGGAAAAATGGAGTAGAGCTAAGGAAGCAACATCGAAGAAAGCAGCATGAGAATCTGCTTCCTGACAAGAGAACACAAAATTTCTATCATTGTCTGCTTGTTTATTTGTTTGGTTGATGTCCATCATTCTCTAAGAGGATCAAAATTATATCACTTTATTAGAGTCAAGTTACAGCATGTCTGACTGTGGTAGATCAGACCAAAACGAACTTGGAATTCTTCTACCATATGTAGCATACAAATAATCCATGTGAACATTTGAGGTGGATTCTCTCAATCTGTGCTTTTCATGTTTCTTTTGATCTACTTCAATTCTGCTTTGCTCGTAGAGCACAGCACCTTTTCTGATGTGGGCATTTTATGCTGGGCAGTCCTATACCAGTGTTTCCCATATTGCACAATTAATTCCGAAGTTCCTAAAAGAGACCTTGAGAGTATCCTTGTATCTCTGTGTCTGACTACCATGTGAGTGTTTGCCCTGTGTGAGTTCTTCAAAAACTAGCCTTTTTTGGCAAGTGAATATTTTGCATTTGAACAACGTGGTCAGCCACGTTGGAATCACTGGAATTGCTCTTTCTGCAGTAGAGTCTGAATGATTTAAAGGAAAGTGTGGAAGAGAAGAGATATTAGAATGACTATCAAACTGAAGGTCTACAGTGTTGTTGTGCTGACTTCATTGCTGTATGCCTGTGAAACATGGGCAGTATACCAGTGTCATGTTTGGAAAGTGAATTATTTCAATTTAACTGTTAAGAAGATTCTGAAGATCACCTGGCAGGATATTATACCAGACAATAGGTCCAGTCTCAAACTAAACTCCTAAGCAACGTTGTTAGTGAAGGCCAGGGGTAGTTTGGAGAGCAGTGTCATGGTGAAGAGATTACAGGAAGTGGCATGAAGGCCTGATTTCAAAGTAACATCATAAAAATTACAAACTGCAAAGTTACACATCATAGTCACAAATGGGGAAAATTAATAACAATACACAAGAGACAGGAGTGAATATAAACAATTTAAATTGTACTAATATTAACAGTTATTCTGGCAAGACTTGGAATGGTTCCAATTTAAAGGGGCCTAAAATTCTAGTCTCTGGGATTTTATTTCTACCCATCTCGGGAATGGATAAAGCTATCATGCCGTCAAAGTAAGAGGGCAGAATTTTCTTCTACAGTAGCAGGCTTTTTTTTTTAAATAACTCTGGAGAGATATGCAAAGAGAATAGCGGGAGAGAAAGAATGAGCAAGACAGACAATCACATAGAGACATAAATAGAAACGGAGAGAGAGTGACAGATAAAGGATATTGTCAAAAAGTCAGTTTCTAAAGTTTGTAGTGGCAGGAGCACTAGTGGTGAGTCTTGTCAGTGGCCCAAAGCAGCAGCAGCAGTGTTGGGAGCTCTTAGGCTGCAGTCATTAAGGGAACCAGAGAGCTGGTAAAAAAGAAATTACAGAGCCCTTTTGTTGGCACTGGGTGTAACTGGTGATGATTGGCAACTCTATTGCCCCAAAGCAGTTCCCAATCCCGGTTCCAGGACCTAGAGGAGAACTCACAATTGATCACAAGGAAGCAGGGGCTCTGGTCCCCATTGCTAGGTCAAGAAAGCACTGTTACATGTGACTGCAGGAAAAGAGAGGCCCTTCCTGGAAAGAAATTAGAGCATAGACCCAGGGAGCAATAATCATACATCTACCAAGATAACAACACCTGGAAATGCCTTGCATTTCAACACCCTGAGAACACCCAGAACTACCTCTAAAAACACAAAGAAAAAGCCTAAAGCTTGGAATGGTGCATCCCCAGGAAAGTAGAGTCAAATTGATTATAAAATTCTATGAAGAAATAGGCTAGGGAAAAAAAGCACACAGCAACAACAATAACAAAAGAACTAGACCATAAAAAAGTTACGATGGCAAGGAAGACCAAGACATAAGTTTAGAAGAAGAGAGCAATGTGAAAGCAAGTGCTTATAAAGCCTCAGGTAAAAATGCTAACTGAACCCAAGACTAGCAAGAATACATGGAAGAGTTTGTTTCTTTTTTTTGTTTTTTAAGATGAAAGAGTAGTAAAGAAAAAAATGGGGAAAGATAATGAGAATGATGCAAGAAAATTATGAAAAAAGAATTTAAAGCTTGGAGCAAGAAATACCAAAATAATAATAATAATAATAATAATAATAACTCCTGAAATAATGGAATTGGCTTAATGGGAAAAGTGATTTTTAAAAAAATTACTAAACAAAATAATTCTTTTAAAATGAGGATAGGTCAAATGAGAAAGAGGTACATAATCTCATTGAAGAAAATAATTCCTTTAAAATTAGAACTGGGGAAGTGAAAGCTAATGACTCTGTGACATATTTAAAAAACCCAATAAAACAAAGTCAGAAGAATAAAATAATAGAAGACAATGTGATATATATCATTGGAAATACAAGTGACCTGGAAAATAGACCAAAGAGAGATCATTTGATAATTTTTGGACTACCTGATAGCCAAGATAAAAAATAAAATGAAAGAAACAAACTAGATACATTTCAAGAAATTATAAAGGAAAACTACCATGACGATTTAGAGAGTAAAATAGAAAATGAAAGAATCCACTCCACTTCCTGAAAGAAATCCCCAAATAGTAAGTCCCTGGAATATTACAGCCAAATTCCAGAGCTCCATGGTCAAGGGGAAAATATTGAAAGTTCAGAAAGAAATAAGTCAAAGATGATGGAGCAACAGAATCACATAAGGAGCAGTGGGCTTGTAATAAAATATTCCAGAAAGGAAGGGGGCTAGTATTACAGCCAAGAATCACCTGCCCAGAAAAGCTGAGTATAACCCTTCAGGGGGAAAATGAATATTTAATGAAATAGAAGACTTCTAATTCTTTCTAATGAAAAGACAAGAGTTGAATAGAAAACCTGACATTAAAACAGAAGATTCAAGAGAAGCATAAAAAAGATAAACATGAAAGTGTTATCATAAAGGACTAAATAACATTAAACTATTTACATTCTTACTAAAAATTGATACATGTAATACCTAAGAACTTTATCATTTTAGGGCAATTAGAAGAATCCAAAATAGACCCAGGGCATAGATATGAGTTGATTAAATTGTAATGATTCACCCCACCCCCCAAAAAAATAGAATTGAAAAAAAGGATGCTCTGGGAGAGGGGAAAGGGAGGGAGAATGATAAAAATTTCTTACATAAAAGAGACACACAAGGAAGATATTTTGTAGAAAAGGGGGCAATGGGAAGGTGGCATGCTTTGATAGAGCCTCACTCTCACTGGAATTAGTTCAAAGAGGTAAGAACACACAGTTGGGTATAGAAAGCTTTCCTACTCAACTGTATTACTCAACTTACTTTCTCACTCAATAGAGAAGTAGAGAGGCAAGAGATAATAGTGCGAGAAAAGGGAGGGCAAATTAAAGGATGAAGGGGTCAGAAGCAAAACAGACTTTTGAAGAGGTATAGAATAAAAAGAGCCACAATCAAGGACCTAGAAGGTCACATATAGTCTCAAGGTTGCAGGTTCTACACTCATGTCTTCGAAAAATCAAAAGCAAAAATAGTCCTCATTCAAAGAGATAGCCAGGGAAACTATATTTCGCTTAAAAATACCATAGAAAATTATATAATATTAAAAAAAAACTATAGAAAGTTGCTATGATAAACATCTCATTTCTCTAATATATGGTAACTGAATCAAATTTATGAAAAAATAAGAACTACTCAATGATAAATGCTCAAATGATATAAACAGGCATTTTTAGGAGAAGAAATCAAAGTTTTTTATAGATGTATGAACAAAATGCTCTAAATTACTGTTGATTAGAGAAAGCAAATTAAAGCAGCTCTGAGGTATCTCCTCACATTTATCAGAAATAAAAAATGCTGGAGAGAATGGGGAAAAATTAGGACGTTAATGTATTGTTGGTGTAGTTGTGTACTGGTCCAATCCATAACTTTAACTACATGAATATAAAATTTTGCAGAAGTTTTGATTCAGCAACACTATTGCTAGCTCTATGCCACAAAAATCAAATAAAAAGGAAAGGACTGATATGTACAAAAAAATTTATAATAGCTCTTTTTTTGGTGACAAAGAATTGGAAATTGAGGGGATGTTCATCAATGAGGGAATAGCTGAACAAGCCATGATATATGAATGTAATGCATTACTATTGTGTTATAAGAAACAATGGAGGAGTTCAGAAAAAAAATATAGCTAGACCTATATTAAAATGATGCAAAGTGAAGTGAGCAGAACTGAAAAATCATTCTGCAGAGTAACAATAATATTTTAATTATGATGAACTGTGAAATACTTAGCTACTCTGATCAACCCTATGATACAATATAATTCTACAATGAATTCTGAGGGAAAATTGAAATATAACTTTATCACTTTTTTTGCTTTTTTTGTGATATATCTAATATGGAAATATTTTTTGCATGATTTCACATGTATAATTGATAGCATTCTCTTCTCAGTGGCTGAAGTAGGAGTAGGCAAAAAGAAGGAATTTGAAATTCAAAATTTAAAAAAGAAAACAATGTTAAAGTAAATAAATAGTACATTTTAGAAAAATAAAAAAATGCTTACTCTACCTCACTCTGTTTCTCACTTCTGTTTTATTGCCACAGGCAACAGGCTGCATGACTATATGTTTCTTTGGTATTCACTATTTTGATTATTGGTTATTTACATTTTACCAATTTTTTACCAGGTAATGATAAAAAAATTTAAATGTTATTCTGAGCTTATATTTTTGTTGTAAAAAGTATGATAAATGGAAAGAAATTTGTACATAATTGATTATACCAACCTCAGCTATCTCAGGGACTACCCTCCTAGATCTTCAGTAAAGGATTTCATGGCCATTCTACATCTTATTAATCTAACTCATACACTGTAGTTTCAAGCTTTTGTGTATTTGCAGAGAAAGGAAGCCAGGTGGAACCAGATCTTTTGCCTTAGACAAAACTTTTACTGTTGCTGTTGTTTTCATGTCTGACTCTTTGTGATACTATGGACCATCACAAGCCAGGCATGTCTATCCTTACCGTCTCGATAAGTCTGTCCAAGTTCATGTTTTTTTGGTTTCCATGGCATTATTTTTCCATCATATCCTCTGAAATCCTCTTTCCTTTTGCCTTCAATCTTTCTCAACATCAGGGTCTTTTTCCATTAGTCTTGTCTTTTCATAATGTGGTCAAAGCATTTAAAGACTCAACTTAGCAAGACTCAGAGAGCCTTATCACAAATCAATCACAAGAAGGTAATTTTCATTCACAGAAACTCATTCTTTATATATAATAAAGTATGGAAGTATTATGATCTATATTAATAAGAATATCACTCATATCAATGTAATCATGGAGTTTTTTGTAATAATAAAGCATGTGTAAGAATAGGACAGAATATTATATTACAATGAAAAGAGTATAGAATTTGAAGCCTGAAGATCTAGTTCAAATCCCAATGTTTCTAGGTACTTAGAGTAAATGTGTGCAAGTCATATAAACTCTTCAGACTTGAACTTCCTTATTTTGTTAATCAGGGATTTTGGTCAGAGACATCTGAGTTCTTTTCTGCATCTAAATTTGTGATCTTTTTATCCCAAGACCTAGGGAAAAATGCTAGGTCTGCCATGTATTTCCCCTATGATGTTAGACAGAGCACTTAAACCTCTCTAGATCTCTTTATCCTTATCTGTAAAAAGAGGGGATTGGACTTGACCTCAAACTGAGGTCTAAATTATTAGATCTTTCAGGTTTAAATTTATGATTTTCTCCTGTGATTCTGTTGGGACATCTGTGTAATAGATACATTATCTATCTGTAAAAGCTTCAATGTTGGAATAAACTTTAATTGTCTTTTAACACAAAGCATGAAAACCTACTGTCAGTTTAGAATAAAGCCTGGTGGCCTGGTGCTATACTGGTTTTTAGAGTAGGTGTTTCAGGGTCGCTAATGTTCTTTTATTTACACTGCCTGCTACTACCTACAATTTCAGTTGTCCATGCCATTTTGCCATCTGCTCCATTCCCCCCTTAGTAACAGCTGCTCTTCCTGCCTTGGCACCATCTGCAGGGCTCTCTTGATGGTCTCTCTTTGCAAGCCATCTGCACAACTCCTTGTCACTGCTAAAATAACAACACATTTCCACCCTCTCCTATTAAATGGAGGAATCCTTTAAGTCTTTCTTGTTTTAGTTTTAGGGAAATCCTTTGTGGCAACATCTATAGAATGGGTTTAAAGAGTCTCCCTTTTCCATCTGCCTACTTAAAATAGCCATTGTCACTTTGGGGAGATATTTGTCAGTATTTTATGACTCCAAAGAAAACCATCCTTCTTTATCACACTAGTGCTCAGGAGAAGAAAGTGAAGTTGGTGACCTTGCATAGCCCTCCCTCCTGAAATCAAAGTGAACTACAAGTCATGTCATCATCATGATGCCATGGTCCTCTTTGAGAATGAAGGACAAACGCAACCTGTGAGTGCTTCATAAATTCATTCCACATAACAACAAATTAAAATCAATATAAGACTTTAAGCTTTTCAGAGCACTATATATATATATATATATATATATATATATATATATATATATATATCATATCATATCATTCACCATGTAAAAGTTGCTATTGTTATTCCCACATTTACAAAGGAAGAAATAAGGCTATGATAGGTGAAATGACCTGCCCAGTCACACATTCAATCTAGTTTTTCTTGATGCCAAATACAACACACCATTGATTATACCACCAATTCAGGAAAGGAGATATGAGGTAAAGGAATCAAATTACTTGCTCAGGGTCACACAGTTAATAAGAACTAAATCAAGAAGAATTTGAATTCACACCTTTCTGACTCAAAGTATGGTTCTCCAAGTAGACTCTCAATAGCTAATGATATTTTTTATTTGAACACTTTCACAGAAACCTCAAAACATATCGTGTTAACAATAAAATTTATTCTGAAACCCGCAATTTGGAATTTGTGGTAACTGGAAAGTTGTAATTTGTCTGTAGAGATTTATTACAAAATTGAGAATGTGAGATATGAAGGAAGAGAAATATATGTAGCCTATTTAAGAGAATAAACCATTTTAAGGACTTTGGAAGAGGATCAGAGCATCGCTAGATATAGGCCTAAGATGAGCTTTACCTATCATGGACTACAATTTCTTCATTTTACAGATAAGGAAAGAGAGGATCTTAGAGGCTGAATGACTTGCCCATTGTTTTTGTACCCAAGCGGCTGATACTAATTATAAGTTATTTATATGTTAGTTATTTTGGTTATAAGTTATATAAATTAGTTATTATAATAATAAGTTAGTTATACGTAGCAAGTAGAGTCATAAAAAGGGAAATACAACAGGATTGTTATTCTAGGATATGACTTTCAGAGAGCCTTTGCGGTCCTTCAGGAGAATCAGCCTCCAGTTAGCAAGAATAGCTAGTTTAAAAAAAAAAACAATAGCGCAGAGGAGTACATTTCTCCTCTGCTATCTCTGCACAACTTCAGTCATACTCCTTTCTATTTTCCCATGGCATAGTTTTGGTCTTTGCCAACATGAAACAATTCAAGTTGCAGCTCTGAGAATTAGTAATTTATCACAGAAATTCTCCTGATGTGAAAGAAATGCTCCTAAATATTTGTCTTTGAAACTCTTGTATTATGATTTTATTTGTGCTTTATTATTATTTTTTTTTTGCAAATCACATATTTAAGGGCACTAGATTACTTGCAACTTAGAGAATTCTACAATGCAAACATAGAACTTTTTTAACGCAAGCTTGCAAAAATTGATATATGAACTGATTTTGGCAACACTCTGGTAATTGTCCTCTTCATGTCCCCTGAAAAAATTACAAAATCAGTGAAGTACATCTTTGGCACCTGCTCACATCTCTTTCTGAGCCTTTTGACCATCATTCCACTGAATGTGTTTTAGCCCTCTTTAGTCATCTAGAGCCTTCCTTCTGCTGTCTCACTTAAAGGTATTCATTGAGAAGCATCATCTGGGACATACCTCTTCATAAGTATCACAGTTCAAAAGTCTTTCTTCCCTTCTACCGTCTTTCTTTTCAATAAAATCTTCTGACTAGTCTCAGTTTAAATGGGAATTAGAAATCCAAATATCTGATACATGATCCAAAGGAAGTTAATATAAAAGAATACTATGTAGCTGCACTTATAGTTATTTTAACACAAAATACTCTCATAGTTTAAAATATGGTTGGGAGTATTTTTTATCTTACTATTTATTTTAATTAACAAATTTTCCTCATGAGATGTGTTTAAATTTAGAGTCTTATCAAATTATTATACATTCTGCTTTAAAAATTATTCATAAAAAAATGCTTCTTTGTTAAGAAATCTTCATTAGGTCAACAGTGAAAGATTTCTTATTGTAATGATCCCTTTTTTTAAAGAAAGAATAATTGTTGCCACAAGCATATAATAAACATGACTTCCTCCAGAGAGGGACAAATAACTAGGTTAACTGACCTAAATAAATTACATTAAAATCATATAATAAATATTTAATTCAAGTTGTACAATATCACTATTTCTTCAGATCATGTCCTAAGCAAAGAATGAAAATTTTAAAAGGCTCTTTTTAAATGAGTTGCCCCACTAGTTTTCCAATCAAAGCATAAAGATGGTGCTGAAAAAATCAAAAACTTCTAGATCCTTTTTTCTGATATCCACTAATTTGATTAGTTTAATTTCTCTTCTTGGGTTATTCTGAAATTGTCTGGGATCAACTCTCATTATAAGGTTTACTGGAAATGCTGTGGCAATCCTTGTTATCATTTGCTAAAAGAAAAAAAATTAAAAAGTTAAATTTCATTGGTAATGATTGTGGGGACAAGTTGCATTTACCTAAATTGTTGGATTATATTTTTGGTAGAAGAGCCCTTATGAATTCAATAAATGATTTAAAATTTTTATGAATCATAGGTTTAAACCTAGGAGGTACCTTAATCATCGAGTTCATGCACCTATTTATTTTAAAAATGAATAAACTAATTCTATGCAATGTTAAGTAATTCCCTAATGTAACAGTTAATTAGTAGAAATTCAGGATCTGAACCCATAGACTTTGTCTCCAAATACAGGATCGTTTCAGCATTTCAATCATTCTCTATGATTCTGTCTTCTTCTAATTATACAGTCATAAATTCCCTGGCATCTCATAATGGCACATTGCTTGGAAAAAGTTTGGTCCTACTGAGAAGTTGTGTTTGTACAGTAATACTATATTTACCTAACAGTCAGACTTTTTGGAACCAAATTATCCAAATCTCAAATTATTGAAATTTCTATTATCTCCAAGAAGCTGTGAAGAAATGTAGTGTTGTGGAGTGAGTAGATAATTGTCCTCTCATTCAGTAATACCTGAATTCAAGTGTCATATTTAGGACTTACTGACTATTACACTGGAAAAGCAACTTAAGCTCTTAGTACCCTATGCAACTCTAAGACTAAATTCATACAATTATATATTTGTGCTGTGAGGGACCCAAAAAGTAGACCTTTTGAGTAGGTCTTTTTGAGGTTAATGACTTTACACAGTCTTCCCTCATTAAAATCAAAGTCAACCACGAGTCATATCATCATCTTGATGCCATAGTCCTTTTCAAGAAGGAAGGACAAAAGCAACCTGTGAGTGAGTAGCAGTTCAGCTCTTCTTCCTCTCCTCCCCTCCCCTCATCCTCCTCTTACCTCCTCTCATCTTTCTCTCCCTTCCCTTTCTCTCCTCCCCTCCCCTCCCCTTCCTTCCTCTCCTCCTGTCCTCATCTTCTCCTGTCCTACTCTCCTCAGGTGCTCCATCCAGGGGAAAGTACACTCCCATGACCAAAAGCTGTCTTTTTCCTTTGGGTTTACTGGCTAGATTTCTTACTCAAAGATCAAGCCTTAAACCCAGTTCACTCTGGAGCTCATAGACTGGACAACAGGTCCCCACCCGCCTAGCACAAAGTGAGTGTACATGCTAAGTAGTAACTGTTTCTCTTGTACCCAGGAACCCTGAGGATCTTTCCTTCCCAGTTTGATTTTTTTTTTTTTATTAAAGGGGCCGTACCTTGAGTAACTACTTAAAGAAGCATATTCATTGAATGGGTGCATCTCCCTCAAAGTGAGAATATGATAAGACCTTAGCCTAAAAGGGCCAGGGTCTCACATTGCATCCTGGGCCATCTCCAGTCATCCTGATAGAATATCAGACCACTGGACTCAGATGGCTCTGGAGAAGAAAGTGAGGTTGGTGACCCTGCACAGCCCTTCCTCACTCAAAGTCAACTGCAAGTCATGTCATTGTCTTGATGTCACGGTCCTGTTTGAAAATGAAGGACAAACACAACAATGACAAATATAGAGTGGAAGATTCTTTGGATGTCATTTATTTCAACCCATTACTTAATAGAAGATGAAATTGATAGGTATAGAGAAGCTAAATATCCAGATTCACACAGTTAGTGAATGTTTGAGGTGATACTCACTTTGAACCCAGGCTTTTCTGATTCCAAGTTCTGTATCTTAATCTGCAGTGCAAGTGCTGGTATGAATTGGGAGGGGCAGTTAATCACTGTAAACTCCTTATTCCATTGAAATGTTAGGTTAAAAAAATAAACAAATGAGAACCAGAAACAATGATTGTGGCCACTGGGGAAATTAGCAATCACAAATCATGTGAATTTTATTTTGTTGACAAAATCACTTTTAGACCAAAGATTATCGATTTAGAATTATATGTCAAATTATAACTATTTAATACTGTTAGGTATATGTTTTCCTTGGATATTTTGTACTACCATCAGCAAAGCTATTCATAACTACTTGATACAAATACAAAATACTAAGTACTTTGAAAAAATAAAGATAATTGTTCATAATTTCCCTCATGCTTACTTTCACCAGCATCTTTTGAGTAAATAGTCATAATTTATCTGACAGAGGCAATTTACCAACTGGAATTATGATATGTATAGAGAAGCTAAATAACCAGATTCACACAGCTAATGAATGTTTGAAGTAATATTTACTTTGAACCCAGGCTTTTCTGATTCCAAGTTCAGTATCTTTACCTGCAGTGTAAATGCTGTGATGAATTGGTAGGGGGCAGGTAATCACCGAAAACTCCTGATTCCAGTGAAATGTTAGGAAAACAATAAACCAATGAAAACCATAAGCTACGAATGTGGGCTTATCATTGATAACTAAAATATTTTGATTATTTGCTTGTCAGAGACCATTGTACTAGCAGATACCCAAAGGGATTCCCCTTTTGGATGCTTATCTCCAGTTAATGAAGAAATGACAATGATGAATCCCAAGAAAAATATATGGCTTCCCAGCAGTAATTCATAATATTTGTGGGCTTGGTAAGTTGTTTGATATTTCTGAGTTTCTTCATATGTAAAAACAGGAGATTATCACTAATAGCCTTTTTAGTTAGAAATACTCTGATTTTATGAGAAAGGCACTATGTACTAGGTTCCTGGACTGGTTTATCAAATAGCACTCATACTGGGCTATAATTTGTTTATGTTTGGAAAATATAATTATTTTTCATACATTGTTCTGTTCTAATTCCAATAAGTCTAAGTCATAGTTGTATTTTGCTTTAAGGTTTAAAAATTTTCTCACAATAATCTTCTTCTTTTAATAAATTTATTTATTTAACTTTTTACATTCATTTTCACAAAATTTTGGGTTCCAAATTTTCTCCCCACTTCTCCCCTCCCCCCACCCCAATACACTGAGCATTCTAATTTTCCCTATCACCAATCTGCCCTCTCTTCTATCATCCCTCCCTTCTCTTGTCCCCATCTTCTCTTTTGTCCTGTAGGGCCAGATAACTTTCTATTCCACATTAACTGTATTTTTTATTTCCTAGTAGCAAGAACAATACTAAACAGTTGTTCCTAAAACTTTGAGTTCCAACTTCTCCCCATCACTCCCTCCCCACCCATTCCCTTTGGGACAGCAGGCAATTCAATATAAGCCATATCTGTGTAGTTTTGCAAATGACTTCGATAATAGTCGTGTTGTGTAAGACTAACTATATTTCCCTCCATCCTATCCTGCCTCCCATTGTTTCTATTCTGTCTTTTGATCCTGTCCCTCCCTGAGTGTTGACTTCAAATTGCTCCCTCCTCCCATTGCCCTCCCTTCCATCATCCCCCCCCACTCTGCTTATCCCTTTCTCCCCCACTTTCCTATATTGTAAGATAGGTTTTCATACCAAAATGAGTATGCATTTTATTCCTTCCTTTAGTCGAATGTGATAAGAGTAAACTTCATGTTTTTCTCTCAGCTACCCTTTTTTTCCCTCCACTAAAAAGTCTCCTGCCTACCTCTTCTATGAGAGATAATTCTCTCTCACCATTTACCTTCATTTTTTAAGATATGATGCCATCCTATTCTGTTCCACTCTAATTTTGAAAGAACTATTTTCTTCAGTGAGCTTTTGAACCTCCTTTTCCATTTGGCTAATTCTGCTTTTGAAAGTATTCTTATCCTCATTGGCTTTTTGAATCTCTTTTTCCAATTGAGTTAGCCTATTTTTCAAGGTGTTATTTGCTTCAGCATTTTTTGGGGTCTCCTTTAGCAAGGTGTTGATCCGTTTTTCATGCTTTTCTTGCATTTCTCTCATTTCTCTTCCCAGTTTTTCCTCTTTTCAAAATCTTTTTTGAGCTCTTCCATTGCCTGAGCCCCTTGAACATTTATTTCGGATGTTTGGGATACAGAGGCTTGACTTATATGTCTTTCTTTGATGGTAAGCATTATTCTTCCTCATCAGAAAGGAAGGGAGGAGATATCTGTTCACCAAGAAAGTAACCTTCTATGGTCTTATTATTTTTTCCCCTTTTCTTGGCATTTTCCCAACCAGTTACTTGACTTCTGAGATTCCTTTCCACACCCACCTCACCTCCTGTTCCTCCCAACTAGTGCTTGAGGGTCTGAGATTCAAATGCTGTTTCCCAGCCTCAGGGCTTTCAGCTGGGGCAGGGATGCTATTCAGTGTGAGATTAATTTCAGGTGCTCAGGTAGGGGCAGGGCTGCCACACTGGGCTCGGTTCCCTCAGGGGGTTTATGTAGAGATCTTCAGCAAAGGATTCCAGCTCCTGCCTGTTTGGGGAGCTCCTGTCCACTGCTGCCTCTGCTGCTGCCTCCTGAGGGGGCCTGAGTTATGGGGACACCTCGCTCCCCTCTTGGTGAGCCAGACAGGCTCTCTCACTGACCTTTGCACCTGTGGGTGGAGGGAACTTTGCAGCCACTGGAGATTCCATCCCTGAAGCTTGCTCAGATCTGGTCCTCTCCATGCCACATGGACAAGGCAGGGCTAAGCTCTCCTCAGGGTCTGCTGCACAACAGACGTTTGGTGTCAGTTTTTCAGAACTGGAACAGAAATCTCCTCCACTCCATTGTTGTGTGCCTTCCACTGCTCCAGAATTCATTGGGAGTTCCTCTTTACAGGTAATATAGGGGCTGTGGATTCAGAGCTAGCATATGTGAATCTTTCTACTCCACCATCTTGGCTCCCACAATAATCTTTTGAGATAGGTAGTGTGAGTATTAGTATCCCTTGTTTAAGAGAAAAATGAAGCTTAGAGACTACATTGTAACAGAGTAAGCGAATATGAAAACTGGGACATGATCCCAAGTTTTCAGAATCTAAGTTCTATACTCTTTCCACTGTGCCAGATATGTCTTTATAATCATATAGACAAAAGAATTATATACATACACAAACACATCATAGGAATATACACACATATGGCTTCCTCACATACTCAAAAACCAGAAAGTAAGTAAAAATGTTTTTCAAAGAACCAAAATAAAGGTCATTGAAATCATGTAACAAAATTCATGTACTTAATAATTAGATGGTCTCTCAGCACTAATTTAAATCCTGTTTGGTTTTATTCTACACACACAATTTTAATAAACATGACAATCTGAATTATTTTCAACATAAAATATTCCACAAATAAATTGGAAATCAGAAATAGGTAATGAGGGAAAAAATTACACATGATAGGAAGAATGAAAATAATAAAAATTAGATATAAAAGCACTAAAGAAAAATTGGACAAGAAAGCCTACCATCTGTTGCTTACAAGAAATATCTTTTTAAAAAATATATATGCAGAATAAAATTATGGCTGGAAGATAATTTATTTTGCATTAGGTGATCTGAAAAAGCTGAAGTTACAATTATACTATGAAGAAAGCAATTTCTTTTTTAAAAATTAAAAAATAAAAAGATAAACAAGGAAACTATGTTGTGTAGAAAAGAAATATACAACAAATCAGTATCAATGTATAATTCAGATGCCTCAGCATCTAAATTTATGAATGAATTATAAACTGAATTAAAATAGCAGAGATCAATGAAATAATATAAGGCAACTTCAATGCCTTTTCAGATTTGAACCAAACAGAAAAAAAAAAGGGAATATAGAGAATTGAGAAAATTTGTAGAAACACTTGAGATAAATATTTTCAGCACTTTAAAAATGGCATTACTAAAATATACATATTTCCTAAAAACCTTGTGGAACTTTTAGAAAAATTGACCATGTGTCAGTGCACAGAGATATTGCAAATACATGGTAAGAAAGGAAGTAAAGGAAAAGAAAAAAAAAGTACACAAAGCATAATTGCTATAGTGATCAGGTCTATGAGCAAAACTAACAAAGACCCAAGTAATTAACATTGAAACTTTAAATAATAAGTCCAATAACAAATAATTAAAATAATAATTATATGAAAAATCCAGATAACAATGAAATAACATGTTAGAAATTTGGAGATGCAGCTAAATCATTTTGAATTTAATTTATTTATTTTCAGTTTTCAACATTCACATCCACAAGAGTTTGAATTCCAAATTTTTCCCCATCTCTCCCCCAGCACAGTATGTACCTCAACTCCCCTTTTTCCCAATCTGATTTCCTTTCTATCACTTTCCCTTTCTCTCATCCCTCTCCCCACTATTTTCCTGTAGGGCAAGATAGATTTCTATACCCTATTGCCTGTACAGCTTGTTTCTCAGTTGCATATGGAAACAATTTTTAACATTCAATTTTAAAACTTTGAGTTCCACACTCTCTCTCTTCCTCCCTTTCCACTCACCCTCATTGAGAAAACAAGCAATTTGATATAATTCATACATGGATAGCCATGCAAGACATTTCAATAACAGTCATGTTGTGAAAGATTAACCACATTTCATTCTATCCTATTCTGCCCCCCATTTATTCCATTCTCTTTCTTAACCTGCTCCCCCACCTCATTTTCCCTTCCCCCAATCTTCCATCCCTTCAGTTATCCTGCCTCTCCTATTCCTTCCCCATCCTCCTGCAACATAAAACAGATTTCCATACGCAAGTGAATGTGTGTCATTCAGTCCTTAAGGAAAATTCAAATCCCTCTCACCTCCCACCTCTTCCTCTCCATTGTAAAAGCTCTTGCCTCTTTTATGTGAGAGGATTTAATATATTCTAACCTCTGCCTTTCTTTCTCCAAGTACATTCTTCTCAACACTTAATTTTATTTATTAGGTAACCTCCTTTCATATTTAGTGCACGCAGTTCACTCTCTCTCTCTCTCTGTCTCTCTTTCTCTCTCCTCTCTCTCTCTGTATATATATATATAATATATTACATTTTATATATTATATACATTACATATTTATTATAATATATTATAAAAATATTACATAATACATTATATAATATATTATAATATGCTATATAATATTGTATAGCATATTATAATATATTGTATATAAGCGTATATATATCTATGTATGTATACACACGTATATATACAAACTCAGTCACATATGTACACAGTACATATATACCTACATATGTATAATACACACATAGGTACATATACACATATACATATGTATGTGTGTATGTATATGTGTATACATATGTGTGTATGTATATGCATCTCTATCTGTACACATATATGTGTGCAAGTGTGTATATATACATATAAATGTGTGTGCATATAAGCATATATATATAGATATACATATAGATATATAGATATTGAGAGAGAGAGAAATTCCCTCTAACTATCCTAATACTGAGAAAGGTCTCATGAGTTATAAATATTATCTGTCCATGTAGAAATGAAAAAAGTTCAACTTAAATGAGTTCCTTATGATTTCTCTTCCCTGTTTATCTTTTCATGTTTCTCTTGATTCTTGTATTTGAAAGATAAATTTTCTATTCAACATTAGTCATTTCAACAAGTATGCTTGGAAGTCCTCTATTTTACTGAAATTCCATTTTCCCCTAAAATATTATACTCAGGTTTGTTGGGTAAGTGAATCTTGGTTTTAATCCTAGCTCCTTTGACCTGTGGAATATTGTGTTCCAAACCGTTTGATCCCTTAGTGTAGAAGCTTCTAAATCCTGTGTGATTCTGATTGTGTTTTCCACAGTACTTGAGTTGTTTCTTTCTTACTGTTTGTAATATTTTCTCCTTGACCTGTGAACTCTGGAATTTGGCTACAATATTCTTATGAGTTTTCTTTTTGGAATCTTTTTCAGATGATCAGCACATTCTTTCCATTTCTATTTTGACCTGTGGTTCTAGACTATCAGGGCAGTTTTCTTTGATAATTTCTTGAAAGATGAATGCAAAGCTTCTTTTTTATTATGGTTTCAGGTAGATCAATAATTTTTAAATTTTCTCTCCTATTTTCCAAGTCAGTTGTTTTTTCAATGAGATATTTTCAATTGTCTGCTATTGTTTTCATCATTTTGGCTTTTTTTATTCATTGATTTATCACAGATTCATTAGTTTCCATTTGCTCCATTCTAATTTTCAAGGAATTATTTTCTTCAGTGAGCTTTTGTACCTCTTTTTCCATTTGGCTAATTCTGCTTTTTAAAGCGTTCTTCTCTCATTGACTTTTTGGACCTCTTTTATCACTTCAGTTTATTTATTTTTAAAGGCATTATTTTCTTCAGCATTTGGGGCAGTGCTCCTTTAACAAACTGTTGACTTAACAAACTGATTTTTCATGACTTTCTTGCATTACTCTCATTTCTCTTCTCAATTTTTCCTCTCCTTCTCTTATTTGACTTTCAAAATCTTTTTTGAGCTCCTCCATTGCCTGAGACCATTTCATATTTTTCTTGGAGGCATTGGATATGAGAGCCTTGACCTTACTGTCTTCCTCTGGTTGTATACTTTGATATTCCTCCTTGTAAGAAAATATCTTTTCACCAAGAAATCAGCCTTCTATAGTCTTATTTTCCCCCTTTTTGGTCATTTCCCCAACCAATTGCTTGACTTTTTAACTCTTTGCTTACTGGACAGTGTACTGCCCCAAGTTTCAGGGGTTTTGGGCAGCTGTTTTCAGACATACCTCTGGGGACCTGTAAATTCTCAGTTTCTCCAAAATGGTATTGATTGGATGCTTGGATGCATTACTTGGGTCCCAATTCTAAAATCACATTTCTCTTTAAAAATCACATTTGTCAATAGCCTCAAAACACTATCCTAGGCAGTTTCTCCCCAGGCCAAGGCCTGCCCTAGCAACAACTGTTATCTCCCTTCCTATTATAATAGCCAGCTGCACCTATAGAACTCATTAGTTTGAACCAGCTGTGTGCGTACTGGCTATGTATTGGGTTATAACGACATTTACTACTCACTGACCAATCATATATATCCTAGACTTAGACATACGTATACTCCCTTACATAGGTGGGTGGGTGTGTTCCTCTTTCCTTGACAAAGAAGACCATGCCAACAGAGAAATGATGGTATGAATTGTACTTGACTTTGTTCAGAGTGAGGGAGGGCTGCACAGGTCACCAGCCTCATTTCTCCTCCAGAGCCACCTGAATTTAGTGACCAGATATTCATTGGGATGATTGGAGGTGACCCAGGATGAGGCAATTGGGGTTAAGTGACTTGCCCAAGGTCACACAGCCAGTGAGTGTCAAGTGTTTGAGATGAGATTTGAACTTAGCTCCTCCTGACTCCTGCACTGATGCTCTATCCACTGCACTGCCTAGCTGTCCACAACTCCCTTATATTTATCTTGTTTAACAAGACGTTGATGAAAGCAACCTGGTATTTTTGAGCCCGCCATGATCACTGGTTGACTTAATGACCTTTCATGACTAAAATCACACCTCTGGGTAGCCCCCCTTAGGCTATTTCCCCATGAATTTTGAGTAAAATCCCTGAGCAGTAGATACCAAAAGTGCATGTTCCTTTAAGAACTGACCGTTCCCTAATTCCACCCCAAAACATCTAGTTAGCATATTTGGCACAAGTGATACTATAGACCCATTTAAGGTTTCAGGTTCCCTAAGAACTCTTGCCCACTGAAAAGCATAATAAATCTTTACCTTGACTTCAACAATGCTTGAGTCCATGAATTCTCCAGACGACGTGCTCCTGGTCTTTGTGGGGATCTCACACTCCCTTCCAGCCCTCATCAGTATGATCAAAGGAGATGTGTTTACTCCTCTCCTGGTCTGCACTCTGATCTGTTAGCAATCACAAGCACTCTTTTCTGTCCTGGGACTATGAATTGGATTCTCTCTCCACAGCCTCCATCAACTCTGCCATGTTAGTGCTCCTTCTTGCCACAGAACCTGCGCCCAGGCCTGTGACCCAGATTGGGCCCCGGATTCCCCCATTGTCTGTAGGCCAAGAGATTCAGAAGAAGTTTGGGGCGGTAGTTGAGGATTTTACTCAGCAAGAGGTCGTAGATATTTGGGGTCTATTCACCCAGGGGATGGGAGGGTCGTTGGTGCCTTGGATGGTGAGAATTAGTGAAAAACATAAATTTCCCTTGAGAGAGAAGAATAAATAGCCCTTGGATTCAAAGTCACAATAGATTGACAAGGAAAGAATTGTTTACAGTTCTATTGAGAGCAGGGGCAGATTCTGGAAGAATAGATGGCATTCCAATTAATAAACTATATAAAATGTATGAAGGAAAGAGGTTTGATTTTAGATTGATCAGGGAGGTAGGAGCTGCCCCTGGAGATCATTCTGAAACGTTATATTCAAGTTCATCACACCTGCAGGGAGAACGGGGGTTGGCCAGGCCCCAGCTCACTTTAAAGAAGGTATGCTTCTTGCCAGAACGGTGATCCTTGGACAGCAAATTGGAAAACAGTGAATGATAGTGAATGAGGCTATGATAATGGGTTCATGGACTCCAGAAGCATGACTTCTGGTTATTGTCTCCTTATTTCTTTATGGCTTTTTGTGTGTTTACCTTGTCCTTCAGATTTGTTTTCTGCAAGCCTAGTACTCTCCTCCTACAGATGCTTGATTGCTTAAGCCAGATGTCATGCCATGTCTGATGTGCTGTGCCACCCCTGGACCTGATATCTACCAACTCCAGATGCCAACTGAGGAGCTGACCCCTCAAATGGGACCTCATTGGGGCAGGAACACTTGGCATCCAATTGCAGCAGGACATAGTCATGGAATAGGAGACACACCCCCTTACTCCAAGATTTTGGGCCCCTTTTGTTGAAGGAGTAAGTGACAGGGAGCTTGTGATTTGTTTAATAGAGCTAATTTGTGGGAAGCCTGGCAGAGGTAAAGCTTGGGGTTGCTGTTGTTCTCTGCATTGTTATTCCATATAGATTTTTGTTGCTGTGAGGGATTTAGGTCTGAATAAATGTTTTGGTTCTGCCTTCCATGTGGAGAATCAGTGGTATTTAGCAATTCAGAATTATGCAGGGAGATTGATGGCCACCATAGATGCTGTGAATATTGCATTGGTGCTACAACAAGAAAGCAATATCACAATGCAATACATGAACCCAATGATATAGGATGCAGATTCTTAGAGGAAAAGTTGAATGGGTTACAGGAAGAAATAGGCAGTAAAACTATTCTAATGAGAGGTCTCAAATTTTCCATCTCAGAACTGGATAAATCTAACCCTCCACAAAAGTTAAGTAGTTTGTAAAAGTGAGATATGATGGACATCTCGGGAATATTAAATGGGATTACAATGGAGTATTCTTTTTTTTTTCTCAGTGGCACATGGCACTTATACAAAAATTGACCATTTAGACTTAAAACCTTTATAACCAAAAGCAAAAAAGCAAAAATACTAAATGCATCCTTTTCAAATCATACTGTAATAAAAACTAAATTCTGTAAAATTCCATTGAAACATATTTAAATTACTTACAAACTAAATAATACTATCCTAAAGAATGAGGGGGTCAAAGAAGAAATCATAGAAACAAAAAAGAATTTCATGAAGAGAATAATAACAATGAAACAGCATACCAAAATTTATGGGATTCAGATTAAGAGAAAGTTGGTAACTTGGGACCCTAATGCACTTTCAGTGGAGTTATGAACCTATTTAACTATTCTGGAGCACAATTAGGAATTATGTTCAAAAGGCTCTAAAAATGTCTGTACCTTTTGACACAGCAGTATCACTACTACGTCTGTATCCCAAAGAAATATAAAAGGAATGTATACAAAAAACTGATAACAATTCTTTTGTGACAAAGAATTGGAAACTGAAGAGGTGCCCATCAGTTGGAGAATGGCTGAAAAATGATTGTGATAGCATATTATTGTGCTATAAGAAATCACAAGCAGGCTTCTTTCAGGAAAAAAAAAAAACATGGAAAGTCTTATTTGAACTGAAGGAAAGTGAAGTGAGCAGAATCAGGAGACGATCATACTAGTAAAATCAATATTGTGTGTTAACTGCATTACATGATGCTCACAATACAACAATCTAAGAAAAGTAATTAGAACTCAAAAAAAATTAAATGAAAGTTAAAAGTTTTTCCTATAATCGAAATATATAAAATATATTTTATGAAAGAAGGCAGGAAACCATGGACAATGGATTAATGTAAATGTTTATCAGAGATTCCTCAAAAACTGACAACATCTGAGTACTTAAACCAAAAGTTACAGGTAGAAAAAGACAAAAAAATGTAGTATTTCAATGTACTACTTCAGAAATAAGAAAATCTTGCAAAATTTAAAAAAGATGTTATGAATCTGAATAGAGTATAAGAACAATGACAACAACTCGATATAAATAGAAAAGAACATACATACCACTCAGCAAAAAGTGACATTTTTAAAAACATAAGGTATGTATTAGGATGTAACAACTAAATAAATACAGAAAAAATTAATGGAATTTTTTCATAACCAAAATAAATTGGCATATATATTTAACTGTAGAAATAAGAATATAGAAAATATGGTAAAACTCAATTGAAGAATAAGTAGTTTAAATTTAAAAAGTCAAAGAAAAATCATACAAAGTGATAAATTTATTGAAAAATAAGACAATATAAAAAAAAATTCTAGAATGAGTCAAATCTCTCCTTAGATGAAAATTTCATTTTCTAAATCCTTACTGATATCAGTATATGAAGGGGAAAAAATGATGAACTCAACATACATATTCTTTAAAATCTAGAAAACAGAAAAAGAAATCACAATCTAATAATAAAATAACATTTTAAATAGAAGAGAATGACAAAATTGAAATAAAAATGAAATTTTAATATATAAAATTTAATCATAATCTATTCAGAAAGAAATAGCAAGACCCAATTACCAATAATAAATTTTTTAAATAATTCATGAAAAGAAGGAAGCAAAAAGGAAATTATAAGAAACCACTTTATTTTATGTCAATAAAATCAAGAATTTAAATTAAATTTATAAATATTAAGAAAAAGTATGTAGATAAGAGGCAAAAGAGTTCAAATTACTCATTCTCAGTAAAGGAACCAGAAATAAACTTCAAAGAAGAAAAGGAAATGGAAACAGAATAAATAGAATCACATCTGAGTCTTATTAAACACTAAATAAATGGTCAATTTCAACATTATATAAAACCATTTATAAAACCAGAAGATTCATAAATCCTGTCAAATTCATTCTATGGTATATAGTCTTGATACCTAAATTACATAGAACTTAAACAAATAAGGAGCAGTTGGTTAGCATATTAAATATATTCCCATCCCTGGAATTAGAAGGACCTGAGTCCAAATATGACCTCAGATACTTACTAGCAGTATGACCTTAGGCGTGTCACTTAGCTCTAATTGCCTCTAAAAAAAAGAAAAAGAAATTTAAGTATAGAAAACTATACATGAATATCCCCAAGGAATATCAGTAATAAAAAATTAGCAAAACTATTAGCAAAGTGTCAATATCAACATATATCAAAAGAGTATATGTAAGAGGGATCAGAGACAAGATGGCAGAGTAGAAAGACTCACCTACTCTAGCTCTCCCTCCATAGCCCATAAAACATCTGTAAAAAATGATCCTAAACAAATTCTAGAGCAACGAAAGTCACAAAACAAGAGCGAAAGAGATTTCCAGCCCAAGAGAGCCTGGAAGACAGACAGGATTCACATCAAGCTTGGAGAGGAGTGCAGCCCTCAGAACAAAACCCAGCCTTGGCTGAATGCTGCAAGCAGGCCTCTGGGATGGAATCTCTGACAGCAACTGTGGTTCCCAGATTCCTCAACCCACAAATGCTAAAGATAGCTTCAAAGGTCAGTGAGAAAGTGTTTCACTTGGGGGAAAAGGAACATAGTCTGGCCCCAGAGCAGCAGGCATAACTGCTGCACAGCATCCATTTTAGGAGCCCTCTACCTAAAACCCCTGGGGAAATCAATCTGCAGATCTTAATCTCAGCCCTGAGTGGCATCCCTGGGGTGAGGAGGAGGGCACTGGAATGGTGGAACTGGAAGCGGTTATGGAGGGGGAACCCACCTGGTAGATTCTGGGCAGTAAAACTCTATCACACTGGTCTCACAGCAGAGTGCAGCCCAGCCTTGGCCACATGGAGCAAACAGGCCCCAAGGGAGGAATCCCCTGCAGCAACAGCAGCTACAGTTCCCAGACTGCTCAACTCACAAATGCTAAAGACAGTTTCAAAGATCCTGGGTAGAAAAGCTTGCGATATCTCCCAGACCAAAGAGTAGGCCAGGAGAAAAGTAAACTCTGATCCCTTGATTGTGCCACCTTGGAGGAACTGAGAACTTACAGGTCTCCAGAATATACCTTCCTCTTAGGAAAGTACTCAAAAGTCAAGTAACTGACTGGGAAAATGTCCATAAAAGCGGGATAACAACAAGACTACTTTCTTGGCGAATAGGTATTTTCTTCCATCCTTTTGGATGAGGAAGAACAATGTTTACCATCAGAGGAAGAATTAAAAGTCAAGACTTCTGCATTCAAAACCTCTAAAATAAGTAATCAATGGTCTCAGGCCACATAAGACCTTAAAAGGGTTTTGAAAGTCAAATAAGAGAGGTGGAGGAAAATTGGGAAGAGAAATGAGAGTAATGCAAGAAAATCATGAAAAGCAAGTCAACTACTTGCTAAAAGAGACTCAAAAAATGCTGAAGAAAATAAGACCTTTAAAAATAGGCTGACTCAATTGGCAAAAGAGGTCCAAAAAGCTGATGAGGAGAAGAGTGCTTTAAAAAGCATAATTGGCCAAATGGAAAAGGAGGTTCAAAAGCTCACTGGAGAAAAAAGTTCTTTAACAATTAGAATAGAGCATATGGAAAGTAATGACTTTATGAGAAACCAAGAAATTACCAAACAGAACAAAAAGAATGAAAAAAATAGTGGACAACGTAAAATATCTCACTGGAAAAACAACTGACCTGGAAAACAGATCTAGGAGAGACAATTTTAAAATTATGTGACTACCTGAAAGCCATTATCAAAAAAAAAAAAGCGTAAACATCATCTTTCATGAAATTATCAAGGAAAACTGCCCTGATATTCTAGAATCAGAGGGTAAAATAAATATTGAAATCCACCAATCATCTTCTGAAAGAGATCCAAAAAGAGAAACTCCTAGGAATATTGTAGCCAAATTCCAGAGTTTTCAAGTCAAAGAGAAAATATTACAAACAGCTAGAAAGAAATAATTCAAGCATTGCAGAAATACAATCAGGATAACACAAAATCTAGGAACTTCTACATTAAGAGATCAAAGGGCTTGGAATATCATATTCCAGAGGTCAAAGGAACTAGGATTAAAACCAAGAATCACCTACCCAGCAAAACTGAGTATGATATTTAAGGAGAAAAATGGTAATTCAGTGAATTAGAGGACTTTCAAGCATTCTTGATGAAAAGAGCAGAGATGAATAGAAAATTTGTCTTTCAAACACAAGAATCAAGAGAAACATGAAAAGCAAACAGGAAAGAGAAGTCATAAGGGACTTACTAAAGTTGAACTGTTCACATGGAAATACAATATTTGTAATTCTTCAGCATTTAGATAGTTGATGGAATTATACACATACACACACATATAGACAGAGAGCATAAGGTGAGTTGAATAGGAAGAGATGATATCTAAAAAATAAAATTAAGGGGTGAGAGAGAAAAATATTGGGAGGAGAAAGAGAGAAATGGAATGGGGCAAATTATCTTTTATAAAAAACACTAGAAAAAGCTTTTTCAATGGAGGGGAAAAGGGGGGAGGTAAGAGAGAAAAAGTAAAGCTTACTCTAATCATATTTGGCTTAAAGAGGGAATAATACACACACTCAATTTGGTATGAAAATCTATATTACACTACAGGAAAGTAAAGGAGAATGGGAAAAGTGAGGTGGGGTGATGATATAAGGGAGGGCAAATGAGAGGAGGGAATAATTAGAAGTAAACACTTTTGGGGAGGGACAAGGTCAAAAGAGAGAATAGAATAAATGGGAGGCTAGATAGGGTGAAGGGAAATATAGATGTCTTTGGCAACATGACTATTATGAAAGTCTTTTGCAAAACTACACATGTATGGCCTATATTGAATTACTTGCCTTCTCAATGGGGATGAGTGGGGAAGGAGGAGGGGAGAGAAGTTGGAACTCAAAGTTTTAGGAACAAATGTTGAGAATCATTTTTGCATGCAACCGGGAAATAAGAAATACTGGTAATGGGTTATAGAAATCTATCTTGCCCCACAAGAAAAGAGAGAAGATGGGGATAAGGGAAGAAAGAGGTGTGATAGAAGGGAGGACAGATTCAGGTAAGGGGTAATCAGAATGCACAGCGATTTAAGGTGGGGTAAAAGGAGTGATAGAGCAAAAATTTGAATTCAAAATTTTGTGGAAATGAATGTTGAAAACTAAAAATAAATAAATAAACATTAAAAAAGGATCATACAAAGTAACAAGATTGAATTTAAACCTGCAACTCTTGTTTGGTTATTATTAAGGATGTTATTAAAAAAAAATTATGGGTCTTGTTAGTAAGAACAAAAATTATAGGTGTTCCAAATAATAGTTTAAAAATTCCTCTGGGAAAATCAATCCCTGTTTCAATAAAAAAAAAATATATATTTAAAATACTTAGAAATGCATGAACATTTCCTTAATACTATAAACAAAATCTATCAAAAACAAAACAAAAAAGCCAGTTATCATATTTAAGGGGAATAAGATAGGAAATTTTCCATAAGATCAGAGGTAAACCAAACATGTTCATTATCACTGCTACTATTATATATTCTGTTATAAATTCATGGTATAGTAATAATGCCTAAAAACAATTGAAATAAGAATGAGGAAAATGAAGAAATAAAATTATCACCTTCTGGGGATGATATGATGATTTGTTTAGAGAATCCTGGATTAGCTAATCATATAAAAGCTGAAAAATATAATACTTTGGAAAAATGTCAGTAAATAAAGTAAATCTAAATAAATATCAATAATTTTATATATTATTCCCTAACTCCTTCCCCCTGCTAAAACTAGCAAGAAAACATATGGTACCTATAAACTCTAACTACTCTTAAGTACTACTCCCATTATTACCAAGACTTAGACTAGTTGCATATCTTCCTTAGAGTTGAAGAGTAGGCCTGAGAGATAATGGTTATTCTCTAATGCCATTAGCTGAAGGCTCCCACCTTGGTGAATTTCCCCTCTCTCCTCAGATTTCCAGCTGAACTTTTGTACTACATTAGTACATAAGTATTTCTAAAAATAATTTTAAAAAACCATTAAGGTTGACAGATTAAATTGTTTCTCAACTAGAAATCTGAGGAGAGAGGGGAAATGCACTGGACTTGAGACAATGGTATTTGGTAGAGAGATAAATCAGTGGAACAAGTAAACTACACAACATATGGAAGTAAATGAATATAGTCTCCTAACACAGTTTGTTTGATTAACCTAAAGCCACAACTTCCAGAGTTAGGATTTACTTTAGTATACCTGATAAAAAATAGAAAATAGTATGAAATGAAGTCTGTTTAGTTCAAATTCTCACATCAAAAACACAGATAAGTTTCAGAAGGATATATGATGTAGATATAAAAGGTAATGTCATAACGAAAGTAGTGCGGCATAAAATGTTACCTTTTGGATATGTGAATGAGAGGGTTTACGAACAAAGATAAGATAGAGAGGATCACAGAAAATAAAATGTCCTAAATATAGACCATTAGATTTGGAAATTAAGATACCATTACTAATTTGAGAGAACAGTTTTAGATGAGTGATGAGGTCTACAGGCAGACTACAGATGGTTTAGAAAAGAGTGAGATGAGAGGAAATGGAGACAATGAAAGTAGACAGCTTTTCAAAGAGTTTGGCTGCACACAGAGGATAAATATAGGATGATAGCCAGAGGGGATGGTAGGATCTTGTTAAATTTTTTTGGATGGGATGCTTGGGCATGCTTGAAGGAAATATGGAAGGAGATAAAGAAGACAATCAAGACTTGAGAGATAGGGGCAGTGATAGTGAAGACAGTTTCCTGAACAAGACAGGAAAAAAATGACATTAAAAATGATGTGATCTGAAAATTTTGAATGGCTCCTGCTTGACCAAAGAGTGAGGAAAAGAAATACATTGTGAGGCATGAAGTAAAAGAGTTTTGAGATGAGGAAAATGTAGAAAAGGAGTCTCAAGAGAAATAACTTCAGTTTTCTTAGTAATGTATAAAATTTTACTAATCTTAAAAAATTTTACTCATCTGAGAGGGTTAGGACAAAGGTGATATAGAAGTCTGGAGTAGAGAAGAAAATTTTAAAATAATCAATTTTTGCTGAGGAGCATCAAGAATCAAAGTAAAAATATTGTATTAGAAGTAAAAATATTGTATGCTTCATGAAGGCTTAAATACTTCATATTAAAATATAACATGTACATTTATATTATTACTCACAATGAATGAATAAAAGACTAGGCATTAAATTTTACCACTTTTAACTTCTAATATAGTAAATATTATTAGATATAACCTACATTAAAAAGAGCTCTTTGGAAGTGTTCAATAATTTTTAAGAGTGCAATGTGATATTTACTTCGAACCAAAAAAGATTGAGAATAACTCCTACAGTGGTCCTTCCTGTTCAGGGATTGATTCAACAAGATGGACTGATATTCTTTCAAATTTTGAGATTCAATAAAATTGAAAAGTCATGTTTGGAATTGAATTCCTCTGCCTCCAATTCCAATGAAATTCAATACACCCTGTTGAGCATTTATTATTTAATTTTAACTGGATAAAGTAACTATGCTATGGATATAAAGATAGAATGCATAATGGTGCCTATGTTCAAGCAGGCTGCTACTGCAAGGAATTTTATAATAAAGGAGACGAAGTCTGAACTATGTGATTTATTTATTGACAAGTCATATGATTGCAGAACTAATCGGGTCCAGGGCCCTTAGCAGACCCAAGGACCATGGAGAAAGATTTATAAGAATTTGTATTTTTATATTTACTATTTTCAGATTTAGGAAACTTCCTGAGTTTTGGGACTCTGATTGGTTCCATCTACCTACATTCTACAGAAACAATTAGTAGGGGTGGGGGGAGGGCGGAACCAAGAAGGCAGAGTAAAAGCAGGTAGTTCTCTCTCATAAACCCTTGAAAATACCTGTAAAAATGACTCTAAACTAGTTCTAGAGCTGTGGAACCCATAAAATCATGATTGAAACAAATCTCCAGCCCAAGACAGCCAGGAGGGTGGACAGGAAGCATCTATCATACTATCCTGAGAATGGAGCAAAACATAGTCCCAGGTGGACCCTGCCAGCACAAAGAGGATTGGAGCAGACCCCAAGAAACTGAATCATTGCTGGCTCTGGCAGTGTCCAGATGTGTCAGCTCACAAACACCAAAGAGGACATAGAAGCTCATGGGAAAACATGATATTCTTTCATTGACACTACCTTCAACAGTAAGATGCACTACATATACTGTAGTAGGGACAACTTTATTTGTCATTAATATCATTAGATTAAAAAATAGATACCTCAATTCAGTCTTTGATTTGGTAGAGTAATTAAATTACATGTTTGATCATACTGCCTCCAGAAGCTTCTGTCCATGGAGTAGGGTGATATTATATAGAATGAATTCATGGTTTATTAACATTATCTTACCACCCCTCTTACAGTGTTGAGGATTGGTATCTGGGCTTAATAAATGGTAAATATTATACGGACAAAGAAATAAGCAAGAGTTTATTTTAGCCATAATAAGAAGTTCTAAAAAGGAGTATTAAGACAATTGAACAAGGAATGCATATGCTTGGTGAAATTGTTGTTAATAACACTAGCTGTTAACAGATGTTTCCAAAAATGATTGTCACTGTGTTAGTTTCATAGGTCAGAGTGGAAGGTAGCAAATAAAATATATGATCCAACTTCTAAGTCTGTATAGAAAAGAGTTCTCAAAAGAAGGAATTTGCAAAAAACTCAATCCAACAATGTGTTTGTGTGGATTTCAAAAATACTGTATCATTTCTGAATTTTCTTGGCTAGTTGGAGCCATCACAGTATTTTATTGGTAACTTTAGCTTAGAAAAAATTGTTTTAAAAGGTTAAGAATATGGGACAGAACCAAGATGGCAGAGTAAAAGCAGGGACTTTCTAGACCTCTCTCCCCAAATCCATCCAAATAACTTTAAAAAATTAATCTAAACAAATTTTGGAGCTGTAGAATACACAGAATGATGGCGTGAAGAAAATTTCCAACCCAGCACATCGTGGAAGGTTGATGGGAAGCATCTATCCTGTCAGGTTGGGATCAGAGTGTTTTCTGATATGGGCTGCACCAGCACAGATGGGACATGAGCAGGCCTTGAGGGGGACTGGATCTCTTGTATCTGTGGTGGTTTTCAGACTTCATGACTTCAAAATGCAGACAAATTGGAAGGTTGGTGGAAAAAACCTATTGGACATGTGTGAGATAGTAGAGTGGTGAAACCCTAACCCAAGGGTGGTGGAGGGGGGCTGAAGAGTCCACAGAAATGACAATAGCAACAGAGGCAATGGCAGCAGCTGTTTCTGGAGTTCTAGACCCAAAAATTGTGAGGGGATCATGCAACTGACAGTACATCCCTACTCCCACTGGAAGCAGAGAACTATCTTGAAAAAGAGCTCAAAAGTCAAGTAATTACCTGAGGAAATCAACAAAAGCAGGAAAAAAAATCAGGCTATAGAGTTTTACTTTGTTGACAATGAAGATCAAAACATACAACCAGGAGACAACAAAGTCAAAACTCCTACACCCAAATCCAAGAAAAATATGAATTAGTCTGTGGCCTTGGAAGAGTTCAAAAAGGATTTTGAAAATCAAGTAAGAGAAGTAGAGGAAAAATTGAAGAGAAATGAGAGTGATGCAATAAAATCATGAAAAACAAATCAACAGCTTGCTAAAGGAGACCCAAAACAATACTGAAAAAAACATCTTATAAAATAGACTAATCCAAATGGCAAAAAAGATCCAAAAAGTCAATAAGTAGAAGGATGTCCTACAGAGCATAATTGGTCAAATGAAAAAAAGATGTCTAAAAGCTCACTGAAGAAAATGTCTTGAAAATTAGAGAAAATCAAGAAATTATAAAAGAGCCAAAAGAATGAAAAAAACAAGACAATTTGAAATATCTCATTGGACAAACAACTGACCTGGAAAATATGTCTAGGAGAGACAATTTAAAAATTACTAGACTACTAGAAAGCCATGATCAAAAAAAGAGCCTAGACATCATCTTTCAAGAAATTACCACTGAAAACTGTCCTGATATTCTAGAATCAAAGGGTAAAAGAGATATTGAAACAATCCACTGTCTCTGAAAGAGATCCCAAAAGGAAAATGTCTAGGACTGTCATAGCCAAATTCCTGAGCTCCCAAGTCAAAGAGAAAATATTGCAAGCATTCAAAAAGGTAAAATTCAAGTATTTTGGAAACAATCAGAATAACACAAGATGTATCAGTTTCTACATTAATGGATAGAAAGGTTTGGAATATGATATTCCAGAGATCAGAGGAGGTAGGATTAAAGCCAAGAATCACTTACCCATCAAAATTGAGTATAATCCTTCAGGGGAAAGTGTAATTTCAATAAAATAGAGGACTTCCAAGCATTCTTGTTGAAAAGACCAGAGCTAAATAAAAAATTTGACTTTCAGATACAAGAATCAAGAGAATCATGAAAAGATAAACAGGAAAGAAAAATCATAAGGGACTTATTAAACTTGAACTGCTTACATTCCTACATGGAAAGATGATATCTATAACTCATGAGACCTTGCTTAGTATTAGGGTGATCAGGGAAAATATAGACAGATAGATAGAGAGATAGATAGATAGATAGATAGATAGATAGATAGATAGATAGATAGATAGATGGATAGAAGACATAGGGTGA
Organism: Bettongia penicillata ogilbyi; assembly: GCA_023548195.1. Taxonomy (NCBI): domain Eukaryota; kingdom Metazoa; phylum Chordata; class Mammalia; order Diprotodontia; family Potoroidae; genus Bettongia; species Bettongia penicillata. The sequence continues at coordinate 14,468,806 of JAJHZJ010000089.1, read as the reverse complement.
GTTGAATATGAAGAGATGATGTCTAATAAAATAAAGTTAAGGGGTGACACAGGATTGGGAGGAATTTGGCTATTTAGAATTTAGAATTATGGCTATTTGGCTATTGGGGGGGAGAAAAGGAGAGATAGAAAGGGGTAAATTATCTCACATAAAAGAGGCAAGTGAAAGGTTTCACAATGGAGGGGAAAAGGAGGAAGGTGAGAGGGAATGAGTGAACCTTACTCTCATCAGATTTGGCTTAAGGATGGAATAACATCCACACTCAATTGGATATCACACCCTACAGGAAAGGAAGGGGAAGGTGATAAAGGCGGGGGGAGGGGGAAGGATGATAGAAGGGTCAGAGGCAAGCACTTTTGAAAAGGGACAGGGTGAAAATTGAAAGTAGAATAAGTGGTACGTGGGATAGGATTGAGGGAGATGTAGTTCATCTTTAACAACATGACTATTGTGGAATTGCTTTGCTTAACATACATGTGTAAATAAATTGAATTGCTTGCCTTCTCAGTGAAGGTTGGTGGGGAGGGAGGAAGGAAGACAATTTGGAATGCAAAATTTTAAAAACAAATGTTAAATTTTTTTATATGTAAATGGGAAATAGGAAAGACAGAAAATGGGGTATAGAAAGCTATCTTGCCCTACAAGAAAGTAATGGGGAAGTGGATGGGGGGGGGGGATAAAAGGGTGGGCAGATTTGGGGAAGGGTAAGCAGAATGCATGGGGCAGGAGAGGGGAGAGACGGGGAGAAAATTTAGAACTAAAAATCCTATGAACATGAATGAACACTAAAAATTAATTAATTAAAAAATAATTAGTGGCACACTAATGAAAGACTTTCCCCAAATTACATAACTTACAGGAAAACAACTCAGAAAAATGAGATAATACCAGTAATAGCATGAAATATCAGTGTTGATACAAAAGGAAGTCAATTTGGTTCTTTCAAATCCCCCCTTAATCCATGGGAGGTTTAACCTCCTAAGAATCACTATATTTTAATTCTAAAAGATTTTTAACATGGTTATCACCAGTCAAGTGTACTAATATGAATCTATCTAGGACTAGTCTGGGATAGGCTTTCACAGAGCTACCAATGCAAAGTCTAAAAAGAATTATAAAGTTTAGGGGAATAACGACTCATTTACCAAGGGTTGTTACCAGGCCAATTCCACGTAGCCAAGTGAAGTAAAAAGAATTGCATGTGTTGGATCTTCTGAAGCCTTGTCATGATTTCTCCTGAGAGTTTAATGTAGGAACAAGACTGGTTCATCACAACACAGCCCCTTCTTTGTGAAGATGCAAAAAAGATCTAAGATCATCTTACTTTTTAACACCATTTGTGCTAAAGAATATACTTTATTTTGGAGGGAGGAGATAGATTTACCTGTGACTTGGGCAAGTTTCTTAATCTCAAAGGAGAGGTTCCTAGCTTCCTGTTCCAATGCAGAGATGCCAATATATGGAATTAGGGATGAGAGGAATTTCATCTCCTTTCCATGTTGTTTTACAGGATTTGGTATTGTAGCCATCTCCCCACTAGACAGTCTTTTTTTTTTTTATCTTTTGATATTTAAGCCATCGTGCTCCCAGGTTTCTGGTAGATTTTTTTTTCCACCACTAATCCTGTGGTGTGATTAGAGATTGATAATGATAACACCAAATATGTGATCTTTCATGTCCTAAAACAAGTAGGGGGAAGAGGGGAGTAAGCCTTATTATTACAGACAAAGAAGTAACCCGGAATCACTAGTTCTCAGTGACAGATTAAATATATGAAATTTTGTAAATAGTTTAAGTGAATATGACTACTCCATTGGGGTCTTAGAAGGGTGATATCTGACACCTTAATTGCCTTCACCAAAGGTGACAAGTATGAAACCATTGATAGTCAGATTGCCTAGAAAAGTGTAATTTGGAATGGTCTTATGATAGGAGGTGGAACTGTATACCAGTACAGTGGCACAAAGAAAAGAATATCCTTTAGTAATGTTAGGGAACTAGATAATATTCACCACATCACCCAAGGTCAAAGTAGCATTAGTCCTTTCTTCCAATGAACTCATATAAAGAATGTAGACAACATGGTTACAATCCCAGGGCAAGCATTCCCAGGAGAACTAGCACAATAGAGTTTATGGATACATGGGATCTGGAACCTTGGGTTCCAGGGCAGAAAGGATTGTTTGTGGTCACTGAAAGCTGGAGCAAAGACCAGGATACTAGTAAACACAGGTCTCTTAGATTATAACACCTTAGAATAACTGAAATTGTACAGACCTCCAGAACTATGTCTGAAAATAGCTACACATAAAAACCGAAGTTTGGGACAGTGCCCCTTCCACCTCAGGAGAAAAGCACAACTTTAACATAAACTTAAAAGTCAAGAAATAGGCTGGTAGAAAGAACCAAACAACAAAAAGATCTTGACTGTAGAAAATTGCTATGGTGACAGGGAAGATCAAAAGACAAACTCAGAGGAAGACAGCGAATTCAAAACTACTACATCAAAAACCTTAAAGAAAAATTTGAATTGGTCTCAGACCCAAAAAGAACTGAAGGAAAAGCTTTAAAGGGATTTTATAAATCAATAAGAAAGGTAGGTGAAAAAGTGGGAAAAGAAATGAGAATAATGCAAAAAAATGATGCAAGAAGAGTCAATAGATTTCTAAAAGAAGCACAAAAATTACTAAAGATAATATCTTAAAAAATAAGAAAGGCATTCTTGGAGTCAAGAGTAAGCATTAAGTCATTCTCACTCTCCCTTAAAGACCTCAAAAAACCCTGAAAATACTGCCCCAGGAAATACCCTGCAACAGTGGAGCCAACTGAAAGACAGAGGTGTAACAATTTTGAAGGGGGATTAATAGGAAAGTTCCCTCTTGCTACACTGTAGAGGACCAATGTAGAATGAGATAAATAAAATATAATGGTAAAAAAGACAAATAAAAAAGAATGATTAATAGACTCAGTTTTCAAGGCAAGATATTGTGCAAGGCTTTGTGTAGAATTGTCCAGGTTCTCTATTATCTAGCATTTAGACCTTTATGTTGCCTTGAAGAATGTTTGCTGGAATTTTATATCTAACATTTCATTTTTCAGGTCCTCATTTGTTTCTCTTTCCTTCAGCTCTCATAGGTTTAATGAACATTTTGCTTTCAAATTAATATGTCACAGGACATATCTCACCAGATATTGTCAAGTATCAGTTTTCGTTGTTTTCACTTCCTCAAAAGGTCTCTCATCTATCTCTTTCTCTGTACTCACACATTCACCATACTAGTTCAGGCACTCATGCTCTCTTCCCTGGATTATTATAGCAATTTCTAAATAATTTACCATCCTCAAGTTTCTCCCAGATCCATACAGAGTCCAAAGTGATTTTCCTAATGGGTAGGTTTAGTCATGTCATTCCCCTATCTAATAAGTTCTAAATATTATCACCTCTATAATCTCCCATGTCATCTGAAGCCCTATACAAACTAGTACAAACCTAACTCTGTAGCTTTATTACACATTATTCCTCTTCATATACTCTGGTATTATTCTTATTCTTCCTCACTAATAGCATGCCTCTCCTTTTTAAGTCCCTTTGTACTTGCTGTTCCTCATATTTGCAATTCATTTTTGCCTCTGTGAACCCCTAGTTTCCATCAAGACTCACCTCGAGTCACTTTCTACATGTTGCTTATTCTTAAGCCCCAACTGCCAGTGTCTCCCTCCCCCTGAAATTTGTATTTATTTTGTACTTTGTTGTATGTATTTAGTATACATATGAAGTCTCTCTCAAAAGACTGTTACTTCATTGACTGCAGGGATAATGACGCTTCTCTCTTTGTATTTCTAGTATGTAATACAGTACCTGAGGCATCATACACATGTAGTAAATGATTGTAGATAAAGTCTACAAGCATAGTTCAGGCTCTTCTGCCTCTTTGCTTTTGTACACGTTATGATTTGGAGTGAAGAGTCCATCCTGCACCAAAACCCCATATATATCCAGAACTTTGGACCTCCTTAAAAAAAATATTATCTTCCAGGACACAGCTCAAATGTCAAATCATCTACAAAGCCATCAAGAGTTATCCTAATTCACATATTTGACTCAATAAACATTCCATAGATTTTTTTTCTTAATCAATTGCTTTTTGTATTATGGTCATTTGTACTCTATCTTAACTCTACCATCTTGTAAGCTCCTGGAAGCTAGGAACAAATGCTTAATTTATGTTAATTTTCTTCTCTCCATGTTTTAAGAGTTTAATAAACACTTTGGGAATTTTTTAATTTCTTTCTCATAAGTAGGGAAAAGGAGAAATTCACATTAATATTCAGAGTAAAGGGTTTTACGGCTACTCTTCTTCAATCCAGGTAAGGGCAAGTGATGAGATTCATAATCTTAACATGCAAGCACCTTCACAAATACTGGTTTTAGTTGCAAAGAGTGAAAAAAAAACTAAAATATGCCATTTGAGTGTGTACAGTAATTGTACTGAAGATAATGGTTCCACACCATTTTAAGGTCATATCATTAATGACAGGTATAATGTGATGACTGGGAGTATGGTAAGGAAAATTGACCTGACCAGGGAGGTGGGGTTCCTTGGAAGACACTCAGCTAGAAGTGGTAGATTCCAGTATTGGCTCTGACACCAAAAAGCAATTTAATCTCTCTGGACTTCAATAAAATGAAAGACCACAAAGCATAATGGTACTAGGAGAAAAATGCTATATTTGGAGTCAAATGACCAACTTTCAAACATAGACACCACCACTAACTAGTTACAGGAATTTAGACAAGGCATTTTCCTTCATTCACCCTTATTTACCTCATCTCTTCAATTAGGGAAAGGACTACTATATAAAATGATGAGGGACAGATTATGGCATAGCTGAAGACACCTTCAATTTATTAAAATGGCATCATCTGCATTCAACATGCTAGGGAGCTACTTCCCAAACCTCCATTACAATCAGATGACCTCAAATGTCCTTTCTATCTCTACGTCTATGAACAACACTATGATCTTTGCAGAGCTCTCATTTTCTGGGCTGTCTTCAAAGAATCCTAGAGAGTAAATGTTGCCCACTTGGCAGTCATTAATGCTGTTTATATGCAAATCAGTTCTTTTTTTACTTCCAGACAGCTTCCAAGAACTTGTAAAACTGTCTTTGAAACTGGATAGCAATTTTAAGTGAAAGCGTCACTGTATAAATATGGACAGCATTGTGTTGGGGAGAGCAATGCCAGGAAATGACATGAACCAACAGATAAAATCCAAGTAATCAAGTTTCCATAAACACTTGACTTGGGTTGAATCAACAGTCTTTGGTTGCAGACAACAGTGTTGCAGGCAATAAATCACACATCGTAAGTTTCCAGTAGACAAACCATATTGGTTTGGCTCAGTAAAGACTTGCTTTTTTAGCTCTTAAAAAGTGGGAACAAATTGCAGAGCAATCCTGTTATTTTTACTTGAAATATCATGTGAATTGTCTTTATTGCTTAATGCCAAATGCTTTACAGATGAGATCTGGCATGCTTCCTGTTTTCCATGCTCCCTTAAAACTCCTTTCCCCCCACCAGCTATCAGCTGAACAAGTTATGACCATAAGCTTTTTGGAAGGTGTTATTGAGTACAAATTATGAATTTATTTTGGGGATGGGGCCATAGAATAAGTCCTTTGATTAGAATAAATAGATTAGTGGATAATGCACTGCATTCAAAGTCATGAATCACAATTATGCAATTAGTTGCAATAATAAACATTTATTAAGCACCTACTATATGCCATTCATGTTCACATTGAGGATACATAGGAAGTCAAAAGATATTCTTGCTCTCAAGGAGCTCATTATCTATCAGAGGAGACAATATGTAAATAGCTATGAGCAAACAAGCTATAGACAAGATAAATGAGAAATAATCAACATAGGTATGGCACTGTAATTAAGGGGGCAGCAGGAAAGATTTCCTGTACAAACCAGAATTTTAGCTGGAACTTGAAGGAAGTCAGGAGACAGAGATGAGAAGGGAAAACTTTTACAAAGCAACATTTGGGGGATCTCAGATGTCCTATATATGAAACGGTTTTTATCCAAGGCAGTCCCTTTCTCTTTCTCTCTTTTACTCTATCCCGCTATCTCTGCTGTTTCTGTCTCTGTTTCTCTGTCTCTTTTTGTCTTTATTTTTCTTTATCTCCTTTCTCGTTTTCTTTTGATTTCATTAGTGTAGGAAATTTCGAATGAGAAAATCCCCACTTCATCTACTAATATACGCTGACATTGGCTCTGACACTTGAAGTCTTAGCTGCCTAGAACCCTGAAAAGTTGTGACTTACCCAGTACATGAGTTCCAGTCCTCTTGACTGCCATGCCATATCTCTAACCAATCCATCATGAGGACTCTAAAATTATTCAATTTCTTCCACCTCTGATATTTGATATTATGTCAACAATCTGGTTGGCTCCAATAGAATAGTATTTATTTATTATTGGACATTAGTTATGGATCATCTTGGGCAGAGTTTGCAAATGTTGTCTTTAGAGATCCTGAGACTTACGCTTCTTCATTCTTTTTTTTCTCTTTCAATAAGTCCTCTCTAAATATACTAGTCTACTCAAGAAAGAACTAAAAATCCTTTTAACGGAGAACATTTTATTAATTTATTTTAAACTTAGATGCACAATAAGAAAAAAGATGCCGTATAAAGTAAAATATTAAAACTTAAATACAAAATAAGAAAAGAAAAAAAACCCATTGTCATGTGCACAGCAGACTGTAATAGAGGATTAAAAATATACAGTAATAAATTTCCATTTCAAGAAAACTGATACAGTAAATGCTACATGTTTTGTTCAGAGCTTTCCTTTGCCTTCTTGTAAGTTTTCTTGTGTTCTCTGTTGGGCATTTTTTACTTTGTTCATTTTTCCCCTCTTCTTCCTCCCCATCTCCAAGAAAGCCACAATTAAGCATAAATACACATACACTCACACACATATACATATATACTTGAATATCTATAATAATATTCATATATGGACATATACATCCATGTGCATTTATGTAAGACCATACTTACATTTGTCTTCTGTTTCTCATAGACTGGACAACATCTTTCTTGATAAGGTCAAGTGTTTCCATATATTTCTAAGTTCACCAACTCATCATTTCTTATACCACAGCAATATTCTAACATTATACTGTAATTTTAAATAGTTATTTAGTCTAAAACAATTTTGATTAATATGGCTTACCTATAGTATAGTGTCCCTATTTTTCTCTTTTGATTAAATCTACTTTAGTTTTAACTTTGAGATCAAGATTATTACTCCCACCTTTTTCCTAAGAAATTTTACTCCTGATCTTTATTTTGTTTGTGTGCTTCTCTTATTTACTATCCCTCCTGAGTCATCTACTTTACTTCTACCCACTACTTTGCATTCCTATTACTTAACCTACACCTCTTTGAAAGATCCCCTCTTTTCCTCTCCTCCCACCCTTTCCCTCACCCTCTTGTTTCTATCTGAATTTTGAAGACTTTTATATCCTTCTGAATATGTTATTCTTCATCCCATTTTCATTGATCTAGATACTCTTCTATTCTCCCCTAATGCTATTCCTTCACGCTCTTAATTCATTATAAATTTAGAAGACTTTTACTCCCTTCTAAATGTATATATTGTTCTCTCTTTTTCATGGATCGGATGTGAGTAGGGTTGCCTCTAAAAATTCCTTCCTTATCTTCACCCCCATCCCTATCCCGTTAGCTTTTTATTTCTTTCTGAATTTAGGCAACTTTTTATCCTTATATATGTATGTATGTATGCGTACAGTTCCTCCTTTAACCAATTTCCTATGAGAATAGAGTTCTAGAATCACCAACCCTCCTTCCCCATCTAAGTCCTTTGTGTCAGTTCTTCCTCTCATCCCCCATTTGTATAAGATTGCATAAATGTTTTACTTATTTATAATCACATCATACTCATGTCTACTCAAACTTCTAATTATTGATTATAATCTTATACATATGTTTTATAAAAAGTAAACAGGGAGGAGCCAAGATGGTGGAGTAGAAAGATTCACATATGCTAGCTAAGAACCCACAGCCCATAAATTACCTGTAAAGAGGAACTCCCAACAAATTCTGGAGCAGTGGAAGTCACACAACAACAGAGTGGAGGAGATTTCTGTTCTAGAGAGACCTGAAAAACTGACACCAAAGGTCCATTGCACACCGGACCCAGAGCAGAGCCTAGCCCTGTCTTGGCAGCACGGCACCAAGAGGACCAGATCTGAGCAGGCTTCAGGGATGGACTCTCCAGTGGCTGTGAAGGTCCCTTCACTGACAGGCACTACAGGTCAGTGGGAGAGACTTCTGGGCTGGCCGAGAGGGGAGCAGGGTGTTTCCGTGACTCAGGCCCCCTTGGGAGGCAGTGGCAGAGGGAGCAGCAGAGGCAGCGGCAGCAGCCCAGGACTCCCAGAGCAGACAGGGGCTTGGGTCCATTACCAAAGGTCTGCGCATAAACCCCCCTAGGGAACTGAGCCTGGGAGGCGGCCCTGCCCCCACCCGAGCACCAGAACTTAAATTAAATAGCAGCCGCACCAGCCACGGAAAGCCCCAAGGCTGGGGAGCAGCATTTGAATCTCAGACCCCAAGCACTAGCTGGGCATGTCTAGGTGGGGGTGAAGAGGAATCTCAGAGGTCAAGTAACTGGCTGGGAAAATGCCCGAAAAGGGAAGAAAAATAAGACCATAGAGAGCTACTTTATTGGGGAAGAGATGTTCCTTCCTCCCTTCATTTCTGACGAAGAAGTACAATGCTTGCCATCAGGGAAGGATGTGGAGGTCGGGGCCTCTCTATCCCAGATATCCGAGGTGGATGTCCAGTGGGCTCAGGCCATGAAAGAGCTCAAAAAGGATTTTGAAAATCAAGTTAGACAGGTGGAGGAAAAACTGGGAAGAGAAATGCAAGAAAAGCATGAAAAACGGGTCAATACCTTGGTAAAGGAGACCCAAAAAAAATGCTGAAGAAAATAATACCTTGAAAAATAGGATCACTCAATCGGCAAAAGAGGTTCAAAAAGCCAATGAGGAGAAGAATGCTTTCAAAAGCAAAATTAGCCAAATGGAAAAAGAGGTTCAAAAGCTCACCGAAGAAAATAGTTCTCCCAAGATTAGAATGGAACAGATGGAGTCTAATGACTTTCTGAGAAACCAAGAAATCACAAAACAAAACCAAAAGAATGAAAAAATGGAAGAGAATGTGAAATATCTCATGGGAAAAACAACTGACCTGGAAAATAGATCCAAGAGAGACAATTTAAAAATTATGGGACTACCTGAAAGTCATGATCAAAAAAAGAGCCTAGATATCATCTTTCATGAAATTATCGAGGAAAACTGCCCTGACATTCTAGAACCAGAGGGCAAAATAAGTATTGAAGGAATCCATCGATCACCACCTGAAAGAGATCCAAAAAGAGAAACTCCTAGGAACGTTGTGGCCAAATTCCAGAATTCCTAGGTCAAGGAGAAAATATTGCAAGCAGCTAGAAAGAAACAATTGCAGTATTGTGGAAATACAATCAGAATAACTCAAGATCTAGCAGCTTCTACATTAAGGGATCGAAGGGTGTGGAACAGGATATTCCAGAAGCCAAAGGAATCAAAGGAACTAGGACTCAAACCAAGAATCACCTACCCAGCAAAACTGAGTATAATACTTCAGGGGAAAATATGGTCTTTCAATGAAACAGAGGACTTTCAAGCATTCTTGATGAAAAGACCAGGGATGAAAAGAAAATTTGACTTTCAAACACAAGAATGAGAAGAAGCATGAAAAAGTAAACAGCAAAGAGAAATCATAAGGGACTTACCAAAAGTGAACTGTTTACATTCCTACATGGAAAGACAATATTTGTAACTCTTAAAACTTTTCAGTATCTGGGTAGTTGGTGGGACCACACACACACACACACACACACATACACACACGCACACACATGTACACGTGTGCACGCACACACACATACACACATGCATGCACATACAGAGACAGAGAGCACAGAGTGAATTGAATAGGATGGGACGATATCTTAAAAGAAATTAAGGTAAATGGTGAGAGAGAAATGTAGTGGGAGGAAAGAGGGTGAAATGGAATGGGGTAAATTATCTCTCATTCAAGAGGCAAACAGGAGACTTTCTAGTGGAGGGAAAAAGAGGAGAGCTGAGAAAAAAACATGAAGTTTACCCTCATCACATTTGACTAAAGGAAGGAATAAAATGCACACTCATTTTGGTATGAAAACCTATCTTACAATACAGGAAAGTGAGGGAGAAGGGGATAAGCAGGGTGGGGGGGGGGATGATGGAAGGGAGAGCAATGGGAGGAGGGAGCAATTTGAAGTCAACACTCAGGGAGGGACAGGATCAAAAGACAGAATAGAAACAATGGGGGGCAGGATAGGATGGAGGGAAATATAGTTAGTCTTACACAACACGACTGTTATCGAAGTCATTTGCAAAACTACACAGATATGGCCTATATTGAATTGCCTGCCTTCCCAAAGGGAATGGGTGGGGAGGGAGGGATGGGGAGAATTTGGAACTCAAAGTTTTAGGAGCAACTGTTTAGTATTGTTGTTGCTACTAGGAAATAAGAAATACAGTTAATGGGGAATAGAAAGTCATCTGGCCCTACAGGACAAAAGAGAAGATGGGGACAAGAGAAGGGAGGGAAGATAGAAGAGAGGGAAGATTGGTGATAGGGAAAATTGGATTGGTCAGTGTATTGGGGTGGGGGGAGGGGAAAAAAGGGAGAAAATTTGGAACCCCAAATTTTGTGAAAATGAATGTAAAAAGTTAAATAAATAAATTTATATTAAAAAAGTTCAGATTGTTTGTGTTTTTTTGCAACAAAATCTTGAAAGTTCTGCATTCATTGAACTTCTTTTTTTTCCATTCAGTATTATGCTTAATTTAGCTGGATAGGATATTTTCAGTTGCATTCCCAGTTCTTTTCTTCTTTTATATATATATATATATATATATATATATATATATATATATATATATATATATCTGTGTGTGTGTGTGTGTGTGTGTGTGTGTGTGTGTGTGTGTGTGTGTGTGTGTGTGTGTGTGTTTCAAGATGCATGATCCTTTAGTTTTGGGTGATTTTAACTGTGGTTCCATCATTTTTGAATTTGTTTTCTTGTTGCTTATAAAATTTTTTCCTTGAGCTATGGGTTTTGTAATTTAACCATGATATTTCTGTATATTTTTGTCATAGAATCTTTCTCAGGTGGTGATTGATGAATTTTTTCTATTTCTGTTTTCCTCTATTATTCTAATGCTTCTGGGCAGTTCTCTTGTATTATGGTATGAAGATACTTTTTTTTATCATAGCTTTCAGGTAGTCTAATTATTCTTATACTTTCTTTTCTCCGTATCAGGTGCTTTCTTGAGATATTTCAAATTTTCTTCTATTTTTCATTCTTTATATTTTGCTTTAATATTTCTTGGTCTCATAACTTCACTGGTTAGGTGGAGCCAAGATGGAAGAATAAAGGCATGGACTTGTCTGCCCCAATCCCCTCCAAGTACCTTCAGATAATGACTCTAAAAAATTCTGGAGTGAAAGAAATGACAAAAAGCCAGAATGGAACAACTTCCCAGCCCAAGCTAACTTAGAAAATTGGCAAGAAGGGTCTGTTTCATCAAGGTGAGAGAGGAGCACAGTCAAATCAAATGCCAGCAGAGTCTGGGTTCCCACAAACCAGGAGCAGGTCTTGGGGCTACTGAATCAGTGTCAGCAGTGGTGAATTTTAGGTCTCTCAGTCCAGATACACCAAAGACAACCTAGAAGGTCAGTAGGAAAAATCTGTCACATCTGGGTGAGAGTGGGACACAGTGCAACACAGGCCATACCAGCAAGCTCTGGTCTCAGTAAACCAGGAGCAGACCTTAGGAGCCACTCAGCAGTGATAATGGCTGCTTCTGGAACTCTCAGTTCACAGATGGTGAGGGAATTAAATAACTGGTCATAAGGAGAGTACAGAGACTTCTTTGTTAGCACTGAGATAAGACTCTGTTGCTTTACTCATAATCAGATCTGGGTTGCGGTCCCGAGTGGCAGTCCCAAGATAAGCACTAACTCATTAGAGTTTAAGGCTAGTGGAACAGAGACCCTCCTCACAATCCCAGGGCAGAAAAGAGTGCTGGTAGGTACTCAAATACCCAAGAACAGGCCAGGAGAGAAGCAAACACCTCTCCTTAGATTGTACCACTCTGGAAGAACTGAAAATTTACAGGCCCCTACAAGTGTCTCTGAAAAGAGCTGAACAAAAGCCCTAAATCTTGAGAAAGAGCCCTGTGGGGACAGGACACCAGCAGCTGCTCTGCTTGTCCTTGGAGGCAAGGATAACATTGGATGTAGCATCTTCAATACTAAAGCATCAGAGTACTTGGAATATGATATTATAGAGGGCAAAAAATCTAGGATTACAATGTAGGGCAGAAAATGAACATTCAAAGAATTAGAGGACTTTCAGACATTTTGGATGAAAAGACCAGAACTGAATAGAAAATTAGACTTTTAAATACAAGATGTGAGAGAAGCATAAAAAGGTAAATAAGAAAGGGAAATCACAAGGGACTTAATAAAGTTAGACTGTTTATTCCTACATGGGAAAATGATCCTTGTAACTCATAAAACTTTCTCCTTATTAGGGAATATAGGAATATGTATAGACAGAGGACACAGGTGTGAGTTGCATAAGAAGTGATGATGTACCTAAAAAAATAAAATTAAGTGGAAAGAGAGGAATATACTGTTAGAAAGGGAAGGGGAGAAGTAGAATTGAGTAAATTTTCTCACATAAAAGAAGGCAAGAAACAGCTTTTGTAATGGAGGGGATGGGGGAAAAGGTGAGTAGGAAGGGAATAAAAAAAAGGAAGGGAGTAAATCTTACTCTTGTTACAATTGGATCAAAAAAGGAATAACATACACACTCAAGTAGATATAGAAATCTATCTTTCCCTACAAAAAAAGTGAAAAGGGAATGTGATAAGAGATAGGGAGGGTGATAGAAGAAAGGGCAGATTGGGGGAGAAGGAAGTCAGAAGCAACAGACTTTTGAGGAGGCAGAGGGTGAAAGGAGAGAGAGAATAGAATTAAAGGGGGGAATAAGAAGTAGGAAAATAGAGTTACCAATAGTAACTGTGGAAAAAATATTGAGGCAAGTTTCTCTGATAAAGGAGTCATTTCTCTAACATATAAATGAGTCAATTTTTTTTAAAAGAGCCATTCTCCAACTGATAAATGATCAAAAAATATGAACAGTTTTCAAGTGAAGTAATCAAAGCTATCCATAGCCATGTGAAAAAATACTCCAACTTACTAATGATTGGAGGAATGCAAATTAAAATAATTTTGAGGTACTACCTTATACTTATTACATTGCCTAATAGGAGGGAAAAGGAAAATGACAAATGTTAAAGGGGATGTGGGAAAATAAGACATTAATTTACTGTTGGTGGAGCTGTGAACTGATTCAATCACTCTGTAGAGCAATTAGAAACTATGCCCAAGGGGCTATAAAACCATGCATTCATACCCTTTGACCTAGCAATACCACTACTAGGTCTGTATCCCAAAAGAGATTTTTTTTTAAAGAACAGGGTCCTAGATGAAGAAAAAATATTTATAGCAGTGCTTTTCTGGCTAAGAATTGGAAATTGGGGGCATGCCCATCAATTGGAGAATGGCTAAACAAAGTGTGGCATGTGATTATGATGAAATACTCTTGTTCTATATATCAAATGATGAGCAGAATGCTCTCAGAAAAAAAGGGAAGGACAAGATGGTGAAGTGAAAATAGAAACTTGCTCTAAATCTCTCCAAAACCCCTCCAATGACCTGTGAAAAAATGACTCTAAATAAATTCTAGAGCTGAACCCACAAAATGACAGAGTGAAACAAACTCCCAGGCCAAGACAACCTGGAAGGTTGACAGGAAAAGTCTATTGCATGGGGCTGGGAGTAGAGCACAATCCAGCATCAGTCATGCCTGCACAGATGGGTTGGAGCAGGACTCAGGGGACTAAATTACTGGCAGCTATGACAGTTTCCAGACTTCTCAACCTACAAATGCCATAGACAGTTTTGAAGGTAAGTGGGAAGATTCTGTCTGTCCTGGGGTATAAAAGAAGACAATCTAGCCCCAGTCCCAGGGTGGAGAGAGGAGTATGATTAAGTCTTGGTCCCAGTCCCAGGGGATTGGCAGCCTGTGTAATAGTAATTTAAAAGGAAATTTTTTTTCTCATTCATTAATAGGCCAATATTATCAGCTTAAATCACCTGGAAGCCGAAGTCACATATAGTGGGAGGAGATTGCTGAATAGGAAGTACAGGAAGATTGGAGCAGAAATGGGAAGTGAGTGAGCAGAGTCAGTTCAAAGGAGATAGGATACAGGCAGACGGATGTGGTAAGGTTCAGGCTCATGAGTGTTTGCTTGTGAGAAGGCCCTGACAGAGGGTGAGGGGAAGGCTTGGGAATGACTTTGTTCCCTGCAGTGATCATGTTTATTAATTTCTTGATCATCACGATGGATTTTGCTTTCTGGTTCTGGTATTTGGTTTCCTGGTAACTAAATAACAGTTTTTCTTCTGCTTTCTTTTTGGAGAGTCTCTTATACTTTACTATTGAGAACTATGCTGGCATATTCATAGTCACCATCAGTACTGTAAATATTGCCTTGGTGATACAGCAGACTGCTTCCAGAACTCTCAGATCACAGACAAGGAAGGGGGGTAGATAGAGTGGCTGATCAGAGGGGGATTTAAGGGATCTCTTTGTTGGCACTGAGATAAGATTCTCTTGCTTTGTCCTGCCTGGATCTGTAGTACACTCTTGGGTGGCAGTACTGGGCCACTGAGCAACACTTGCATGGTGGACCTTGTGGCAGCAATGGAGAGGAAATCTTCCTTATAGTTCCAAAGCAGAAGAGTGTTTGTGGTCACTCACAGACTACAGCACAGATCAGAAGAGGAGTAAACAACTCATTTTTAATCATATAACCTTGAAAGAACTAAATATTTATAAATCACTAGAAATATCTTTTAAGATAGTTGCATAAAACCACCGAAGTTTGGGACAGTTCATTTTCCACAAGGGAAGTAGAGTACTTGCTTAACAGAGAGATGAAAAGTCAAGCAACTGGGTGGGAAAATGAGCAAATAGAGGGAAAAAATGCCAAACTATAAAATCTTACTTTGGTGAAAAGAAAGATCGAAATATACAACCAGAAGAAGACAACAAAATCAAAGCTCCTACGTACAAAGTCTACAAGAAAAATGTGAATTGGTCTCAGGACATAGAAGAGATCAAAAAGGATTTTGAAAATCAGGTAAGTGAGGTA
The DNA here is from genome assembly GCA_023548195.1 of Bettongia penicillata ogilbyi. Taxonomy (NCBI): domain Eukaryota; kingdom Metazoa; phylum Chordata; class Mammalia; order Diprotodontia; family Potoroidae; genus Bettongia; species Bettongia penicillata. Next base: position 14,453,384 of record JAJHZJ010000089.1, on the reverse strand, counting down.
GAGGAAAAATTGGGTAGAGAAATGAGAGTGATGCAAGGAAATCATGAAAAGCAAGTCAACAGTTTGCTAAAGGAAACCCCCAAAGGCTAAAGAAAATACCTTTAAAAAAGACTAACCCAAATGGCAAAAGAAATTCAAACCAAATGGCAAAAGAGGTGCAAAAAAACAATGAGAAAAATGCCAGAAAAAAGAGAATTGGCCAGATAGAAAAGAAGATCCAAATGCTCACTGAAGTAAATAATTCCTTAAGAATTAGAATGGAGTAAATGGAAGCTAATGACTCTGTAAGAAATCAAGAAACTATGAAATAGAATCAAAAGAATAAAAAATAGAAGATAATGTGAAATATCTCATTGGAAAAATAACTGACCTGGAAAATGGATCCAGAACAGAGAATTTAAAACTTATTGCACTATGAGAAAGCCATGACCAAGAAAAAACAGTCTAGACAACATCCTTCAAGAAATCATCAAGGAAAACTGCCCTGATATTCTAGAGCCACATGGTAAAATAGATATTGAAAGAATCAAATGATCACCTCCTGAAAGAGATCTCCAAAGGAAAATGCCTAAGAATATTTTAGTCAGATTACAGAGTTCCCAGGCCAAGGAGAAAATATTGCAAGCAGCCAGAAACAAACAATATGAGTATTGTTGAAACACAGTCAGGATAATACAAGATCTAACAGCTTCCACAATAACGGACTGCAGGGCTTGTGGTATGGTATTCCAAAGGACAAAGGAGATAGGATTAAAACCAAGAATCACCTACCCAGCAAAACTGAGTACAATAAATCCTTCAAGGGAAAAAATATTCAATGAAATAATGAACTTGAAAGCATTCTGGATGAAAAGAAAAAGAGTTAAACAGAAAATCTGACTTTCAGGGCCAGAACCAAAATAGAGGAGTGAGAGCAGCTACTCATCTAAGCTCTTTGACAAATTCCTTCATATACCTCTAAAAAGAGAATCTGAACAGACTTTGGAGTGGCAGAATCCAATATGAGACAGACTGTGGCAGATTCACAACCCAGGACAGACTGGAAGGTCAATGGGAAGGATCTGTTGCACGAAGCTGGAGGAGTACACAGTGCATAGCTCACAGACTGTACCAGCACCATTCCTGCCATGGAAGGACCAAGCAGGAAGTCCCAGGCAGCCTGAGGCAGACTGAGCCACAGTCACATTGTGGAATCTTGGACATATCAGCCCAGGACAGGAGTCCAGTGGAACTGAGAGAATGAGAGTGAAGGAGCCCCAGATATCTGCAGCAGCTGTTCCTGAGACTATCAACCTGCAGATTAAATGTCTACTTGAACTTCTGGGAGTGAAGATGGCAGAGTGATCAGTAAATCCTCTCCTCCTGCCATTGGTGACCTTGAAAGACCCATAAAATATTTCCCCAGAAAAAAATCCTGGAACAGTGGGGTCAACTGAAGGGGTAAATAGTTTCTTTGCATGTGAGGCTAGGAAAATTGTTAAAGAGGGACCCTCTTGCTGTGGCACCTCCTGTGAAGGACTAGAGCTGTCCCAGACAGCCCCATCTTGGCAAACAAGGAGGAGATCCAGAGCCCCAGGAAGGTGAACCCTACAACCACCAACACCAGGACCCCAGGTTTGCCTCAGCACCACAGGGGAATCAGGAAGACACTAATGCACACAGGACTACCAACTGCTGAGCTTGCCTATGTTCTAGCTCAGCAGAGGAGACCTGTTGTAGCCAGACCACCCCCTCCACACACACACACACACTTAATGCAGCTAGCTCCAGGGCAAGTCCGGAAACCCAGAAACACTCCACCAGGTTTCTGCTTTCTCACACCAGCCAGCTCAGCACCAGGTAAGCTGCAGCATTTCACCTTCTAGCCAAAAGAACTAGAGGTCATAACACACAAAGCCTCAAGTTCAAGGCACAAGAACTGTGGGACAGAGTCCCTTATGCCCTGGTAGCAGAGATTTTCTTTAAAAGTCAGGAAAATGGTGGTAATCATGAGTAAGAAGCAAAACAGAAAAGAATATTTCTATGGGGACAAGGACCAAATCATGAATACCAAAAAGGTCAGTTTTGAGATGATACTTCCATTGGAAACTTCAGAAGGGAATAGAAAATGGTTGCAAGCTCAAAGAGCATTCTTGCAAGAGCTGAAGAAAGACTTTAAAAGTGAAATTACAGAAATAGAAGAAAAATTGGCCAATGATTTTAAAAATATGAACAAAGAAATCACAGAAGAATTTAAAAGAAAAGTTGGACAAGTGGAAAAGGATGCACAAAAACCTAACTGGGAAAATTGGACAAACAGAAAAGGAAGTATAAAAACAAACTGGAGAAAATAACTCCTTAAAAGGAAAAATTAGACACATGGAAATGGAGATGCAAAAGTTAACTGAAGAAAACAATTTGATAAAAATTAGAATCAGACAAGTAGAGGCTAATGACTCTATGAGACATCAAGAATCAGTCAAACAGAATTTAAAGAATGAAAAGGTAGAAGAAAATGTAAAATAGATCCAGAAGAGAAAATCTAAGGATTATTGGTGTACCAGAAAGTCATGATGAAAAAAAGAGCCTAGACAATATCTTCCAAGAAATCACCAAGCAAAACTGCCCAGAGGTCCTAGAGCCAGGGTGCAAAAGAGTCATTGAAAGAATCCATGGTTCACCTCCTGAAAGGGATCACAAACTAAAAACACCAACGAATATCACTGCCAAATTTCAGAACTATTAAGTGAAGGAGAAAATACTGCAGTCAGCCAGAAAGAAACCATCCAAATGTCGCGAAGTTACAGTCAAAATCACACACCACCTTGCAGTTTCTACATTAAAAGATCAAAGGAATTGGAATATGATATTCTGAAAGGCAAAGGAGCTGGGACTATAGCCAAGGCACCCAGAAAAGCTGAGCATAATATTTCAGGCAAGGAGTTGGGCATTCAATGAAATAAGGTATTTCCAGACCTTCCCAATGAAAAAGTCAGAGCTCAATAGAAAATTCAATCTTCAAACACAAGTCTCAAGAGAGACATTAAAAGGTAAACGGGGGGGGAAAACCTTGTTATTCAATATGGCCAAACTGTTTACCTCCTTATAAGGAAAGATGACAATTGTTAATCTTGAGAATTGTATATTTATTATGATATATAAAATTTATTGTGATATATATAAAGAGAATGACAATAATGAGATAATCTACCAAATCTTGTGGGATGCTACAAAAGCAGTTCTTAGGGGAAGTTACATATCTTTGAATGCCTACATGGATGAAATAGAGAGAGAGGAGATCAATGAATTGGGAATGCAGTTGAAAAAGCTAGAAAAAGAACAAATTGAAAATCAAGTAAATACCAAATTAGAAATACTGAAAACCAAAGAAGAGATTAATAAAATTGAAATGAAGAAATCTATTGAACTAATAAATAAAACTGAGTTGGTTTTATGAGAAAAACTAATAAAATTCATAAACTTCGGTCAATTTGATTAAAAAAGATAAAGTAGAAAACCAAATTACCAATATCAAAAATGAAAAGGGTGAACTAACCCCCAATGAGGAGGAAATTAAAAGAATAATTAGAAATTACTTTGCCCCACTGTATGCCCATAAATTCAACAATCTAAATGAGATTGATGATTATTTTAAAAATATATATAAATTGTCCAGATAAACAGAAGAAAAAGTTGAATACTTAAATAATCTCATCTCAGAAAAAGAAATTGAACAAGCCAAAAATGAACTCTCTAGGAAAAAACCTCCAGGACCAGATGGATTTACAAGTGAATTCTACCAAACATTTAAAGAACACTTAATTTCAATACCATATAGACTATTTGGGGAAAATGGGGAAGAAGGAGTCCTACTAAATTCTTTTTATGATATAAATATTGTTCTGATACCTAAACCAAGAAGAGCCAAAACAGAGAAAGAAAATTATGAACCAATTTCTCTAATGAATATGGATGCAAAAATTTTTAATAAGATACTAGGAAAAAGAATATAGCAAGTTATCACAAGAATAATACATTACAATCAAGTAGGAGTTATACCAGGAATGCAGGGCTGGTTCAGTGTAAGAAAAACTCTTAGCTTTATTGATCAAATCAACAACAAAACTAACAGAAACCACATGATTATCTCAATAGATGCAGAAAAAGCTTTTAACAAAATACAACACTCATTCCTATTGAAAACACTGGAGAGCAGAGCAATAAATGGAACTTTTCATAAAATAATAAGCAGTATCCACCTAAAACCTTCAGCAAGCATTATATACAATGGGGATAAGCTGGATGCATTTCCTATAATAAGATGAGAGGTGAAATAATGATGCCCATTATCACCACTATTATTCAATTTGGTACTAGAAATGTTAGCTCTAGCAATAAGAGAAGAAAAAGAAATTGAAGGAATTAGAATAGGCAAAAAAGAAATCGTTATCACTCCTTGGAGATGATATGATGATATACATAGAGAATCCCAGAGAATTAAGTAAAAAACTACTTGAAATAATAAACAACTTTGGTAAAGTTGCAAGTTCTAAAATAAACCTTCAGAAATCTTCTGCATTTCTATATATTACTAACAAAGCCCAATAGCAAGAGGTAGGAAGAGAAATTCCATTTAAAGCTAAGATAAACACTACAATATATTTGGAAGTCTACCTGCCAAAACAAACCCAGAGCCTATATGGACACAATTACAAGACACTTTTCATGCAAATAAAGTCAGATCTAAGTAAGTGGAAAAACATCAGTTGCTTGTGGGTAGACTGAGCCAACAGAATAAAAATTACAATTCTATCTAAATTAATTTACTTATTTAGTGCCATACCAATCAAATTGTCGGATAATTATTTTCTAGAGCTGAAAAGAATATCAAAATTCATGTGGAAGAACAAATGGTCCAGAATATCAAGGGAACCAATGAAAAGAAATACTAGGGAAGGTGGCCTAGCCCTAGCAGATCTCAAATTGTATTATAAAACAGCAATCATCAAAATTACTTGGTACTGGCTAAGATACAAAGGGGTAGACCAGTGGAATAGGTTAGGTACTCAAGACTCAGTAGTCAATAAATATAGCAATCTAGCATTTGATAAACCCAATGACCCCAGCTTCTGGGATAAGAACTCACTTTTTGACAAAAATTGCGAGGGAAACTGGATAACAATGTGGTACAAACTACACAAAAAAGTCTAGACCAATACTTGACACTGTACACAAGAATAAAGTCCAAACAGGTACATGATTTAGGCATAAATATCAATACTATAAACAAATTAGAGGAGCAAGAAGGAATAGCGTATTTGTGAGATTTATGTAGAATGGAGAAATTTTTGACTAAACAAGAGATAGAAAACATTATGAAGTAGAAAATGGATATTTTTGGTTAAATTATATGGAAAAGTTTTTGCACAAACAAAGCCATTGCAAACAAGATTAGGAGGGAGGTACAAAACTGGGAAAGAATGTTTGCAACTAGTGTCTGTGATAAAGGCCTTATTTCTAAAATATATAGAGAACTCAGTCAAATGTACAAGAATACAAGTAATTTCCCAATTGATAAATGGCTAAAAGATATGAACAGGCAGTTTACAGAGTAAGAAATTAAAGCTATCTATAGTCATATGAAAATATGTTCTAAATCACTATTAATTAGAGAGATGCAAATCAAAACAACTCTGAGGTACCACATCACACCTATCAGATTGGCTAACATGACAAAAGAGGAAGATGGAGAGCAATTTGGAACTATGCCCAAAGGGCTACAAAAATGTGCATTCCCTTTGAGCCAGCTATACGGCTTCTGGAACTGTATCTCCAAAAAATCATAAAAATGGGAAAGGATTCCACATGTACAAACATATTTATAGCAGTTCTCTTTGTGGTGGCCAAAAACTGGAAAGCAAGGGAATGCCCATAAATTGATGAATGACTGAATAAATTATGGTATATGAATGTAATGAAATACTATTGTGCTATAAGAAATGATGAACAGGAAGACTTCACAGAGGCCTTTAAAGACCTATATGAACTGATACTGAGTTAAAGGAGCAGAAGCAGGAGAATTTTGTACAGAGCAACAACCACAACATGCGAGGAAATTTTCTGGTAGACTTCATTGCAGTAAAAGGACATAAAAAATTCCCAATGGATTCGTGAGGCAAAACGCCTTCCACATCCAGAGAAAGAACTGTGGAATTGGATCACAAGATGAAGCAGACCATTTTCTTTTGTATCATGTTTTGTTTTGTTTTATGATTTCTCCCATTCATTTTAATTATTCTACATAACAATATGAAGGTGAAAATATATTTAATAGGAATGTATGTGTAGAACCTATGTAAATTGTATTCTGTCTCATGGAGGGAGTGAGGAGGGAGGGAGGGAGTAAAATAGGGGAGGGAAGGGAAAAAATCTAAGATATATATGGAAGTGATTGTGGAACACTAAAAACAAATAAAATGACAATAAAAAAAGAAAATCTAACTTTCAAATATAGGACTCAAGAAAAGCATGACAAAGTAAACAAAGTTGAATATGTAGGGTTGATATCTAAAAAACAAAAGTAATGGGCGAGAGAGAAATGCAGTGGGTGAAGAAAAAAGGGAAAGGAAGAATGGAACAAACTATCTCACATAAAAGAGGCAAGAAAAAGCTTTCACAGTGATGGGTAATAAGGGGGAGGTAAAACGGAATGAACGAATCTTACTTCCATGAGATTTGACAGGAAGGAATAACATATACAGTCAATTGGGTATGGAAATCTCCCTTACCCTGCAGAAAAGTAGGGAGGACTTTGGATAAGAGAGGTGGGGATGATAGAAAAGAGGGCAAATGGAGGGGAGGGCAAGCAGAAGCAAATGCTTTTAAGGTATCTTTCACACCATGACTATTATGGAAGTTTTTTTATGACTATACATGTGTAACTTACAGCAAATTGCTTGCCTTCTCAATGAAAGTGGGTAGGGAAGGAGGAAGGGAAACAATGTGGAACTTATAGTTTTAAATATGAATGTTAAAAATTGTTTTTACATGCAACTGGGAAATAAGGCATAGAGGCAATGGTGTATGGAAATCCATCTTGCCCTACAGGAAAAGAGAAGAGAAATGGATAAGGGGGAAGTGATAGAGGGAATGGCAGATTGGGGGAAAGGATAATCAGAATGCAGGCTATCTTAGGGTGAGGGGACGGGAGAGATAGGGAGAAAATTTGGAATTCATAATCTTGCAGAAGTGAATGTTGATTTAAAAAAAAACCTGTAAGGACTTACATTAGCTGATGCAAAGTGAAGTGTACGGTGTACAAAGTAAACAGCAATGTTTTGTGATAATCATCTATGAATGACTTACCTATTTTCAGCAATACAATGATATAAGACAACTCTGGAGGACTTATTGTGAAAAATGCTATGAGAGAAAGAACTGGTGGTGTCTGAATACAGATTGACAAACATTTTTTAATTTCTTTATTTTTCTTGAGGTGTGTTATTTTTAGGGGTGTCTGTTTTCTTTCACAACATGACCATTATGGTAAAGTTTTCATGACTACAGATATATAAACTGAGGGGAAAAATAACTTCACTGGCTTCCCTCTGCCCAATACTAATTTTCACAGATTCTTTTTCTTCCTTTTGATAATGGATCTCCTTTTCCAGTTGGCTGACTTTGTTTTTATAATATAGTTTTTTCTTGAATTGTTCTCATTTAAATTTTTTTCCCTCAATCTCTCTTATTCAATTTTTATAGTCTTTTTTAAGTTCTTCTGTGAAATCTTTTGGGGGCAGGTGAACATTTTACTTTATTCTTTGGGTTAGGAAAAGGGTTTTTTGCTTCAGTGTCCTCCTCTGAAGATGAACACTGCTCTCCACTGTCCCCATAGTAACTTTCTACAGTTGGGTTCTTTCTCCTTTGCCTGCTTATTTTTTTTTTATTTGTGGCAGCTTACTATTGCAATTACTTCTAGTCCTAGGGAATGGAGGATGGTACCTCTTGCCTCAGGTCCTTCTTCAGTTTTCTCCCTAAGAAATCTGCCCCCCGTAAGTGCCCACAGGAACTGATTCTGCGTTCATTGGTCATGTACTGGCTTTTTTTCCACCCAGTTCCATGTTTTGACATCATAGCTCGGTCTAACTTCCCTTATCAGCAGAGGTTCCCTCAATCTTTCCCCACACAGACCCCCAGCTCCCCATACTGTCAGGAAGGTGAAAGTTCCTGTATTGGGGGCTGACCACCTCCCAGTACAGCTAGATCCAGAACTCATTGCTTTCTGTTTCAGTGGAACTAACGTTGAGGTGCTTACATTTCATAGGAACCAATATTTGAGTCCTGGGATTTTTCTTGAGATCTTTTCTGGTTGTCCTAAGAGGACCACTGTTCTGACCCAACTCTTGTTCATTTTTTTCATCACTCTATGTTTGCCTGGAGGTGCTATTTTGTCTTGTTTATTGGGAAAATTTGGAGAGCTTGTTAATTACTGAGCTACTTTGCCATTTTCCCAGAATCTTCTCCCTAAATCAGAAAACTTTCTTCTCTTTCATATGAGTATTTTCATTTTAACCGAAGGCAAAGGAATGAATCTCTCAGATTGTAAATTTAGGCACCAGTGATCTAGTTGGGAGTAGCTAGATAGTTCACTGGATAAAACACCAGGCTGAAGTCAGGAAGACTTGAGTTAAATCTATGCTCAAATTCTTACTAACTGTGTAAGTAACCCTGGGCAAGTCACTTAACCCTATTTGCCTCAGTTTTTCATTTGCAAAATGCTATGAGAAAGGAAATGGTCAACCACTCCAGTATCTTTGCAGAGTAAACCTCAAAAGAGTTCACAAAGAGTCAGACACAACTAAAATGACTAAGCAACAAAAAAAACCCAACCTCTAGAGGAAATGTCTAATAAGAACAAAGTCTTCGTATATGCCAAAAGTATTTTGATAGCACTTTTTGGTAACACCGAGATATTGAAAACAATAGATATATATTAATTGGGAAATGGATAAACTACAGTATATAAATGCAATGGAATATTATTGTTCAAATAAACAATTAACATGATGAAAAAGAATTTATGTGACGATTCACATCATGTGATGTAGACTAACGTTAGCAGAACCAAGAAAACAAGATAAAATTGATTACCCTAATGAAAATGAAAAGAATAATTATAAATAAAAGTAAATGTAAAATTCCAAAAAAAAAGCATAACCGCAAAGAAGAGTTATAAAAAGGTATTCCCCACACTACTCTTAGTCCATAGGTATGGTAAATGGCTTATGTCTTCAGACTTTTTGAATATATTGATAGTTTTTCTCTTCATTTTCTTTTTCTTTATGTGTCATATTGTCATACTGGATAACATATCTCTGGTGTTGGGAAAGGGAAAGTAATGGGGAAAATTCTGGTGATATTAAAAAAGATTCCAATAAAATGCATTAAAAAATAAAACAAATAAACCAAATTAACATTAGAGATGAATGCTGGCAGTCTCATTTTATATGCTTTTGAGGAACTCTTAGGTTATTTTCTTTTAAAAAATTAATGAGCCAAGGAATGTTTAATATTGTCGTTCACATTTATAGTGGATCTTCATCTGAATTGCTCAGAAATCTGTAGAAAACACTGATCCTATTCACAGGGAAAGAGTAAATGGTTCTTTTGGTGGCTCATTTTTATCTTTCAAATCAAATAAAGCAAATGTTATAAAATAAGAATTCTAACAAAGGCACTTATGTAAGTTTAAGAAATGTTTATTATCTAACTAATGAATAGATGTACCCAAAAGCAATTAATTTACCTGATCTTCATTAAGAGAATTAAGATTGCTACCTTACATAGAATCAAAGTAAAGGTCGGTAATTATTTTTGCGGATGAAATGGAGTCAGTGACCTGCCTGAGATCATACAGGAAGTCATGCCAGAAATAAAATACATAGCTCTTCTTATGGTCCTTTCAGGGTTCTTTCATTCAGATTAGGGGGTTGTAGTTTTCCCTATAACCATAAACACAATTCTAAGAATTACTCAAAAGGAAGAGTGAACAGTGTGGACATATACAATTTATTTCCCTTATCAGAAACCTGATTCAAGCTCAAACCAAACTGAAAAATACGATTTCAGTTTATGACAAATAAGGTAGAAATTTTCTTTGCTTTCAACAGTTTAAAACAAGTATAATTTGAACATACCTCAAATGCCCACAAGCCTGACAGAAACAAATGTCTTTTTAACTTTAATATATATATATATATATATATAAACTTATTAATCAACAAAAAAGATAATTTTCATATGTGAACTAGGACATAAGAGTTTTCAATAGGCTGTCAATCTGAATCATATACAAGTTACTTTCCTTTTTAAGTTCATAAAAAGAAAACACATTACTTTTGAAATGTACTGCTTTCTCTTCCCTGTGGACAAACTGTATTCTGTTCTCTTCTGTGTATTCGTACATCCTTCAGTGACCATCTTTTCTTACTTTTATTCATGTTGATAACCTTCTCACTATTCTTTTCCCACTACTCTTACTTTTCTCTTAAATGTAATAGGTCTGGGTTATTTTTATTAAAGATTTATTAAAATATGATATTTAAGTTTTGTTGTTGTGACTTTCAAGCAGTCCAATTATTCTTAGACTTTCTGTCTTTGACCTCTTATGTAGATCAATTGTCTTTGATGTGAGTTACATACCTTTTTCCTTCAGTATTTTAATTTTGTTCTGATATTTTTATTGTCTCATAAAAATTAACTTCTGCTTAGCTCATTCTTGTTTTCAAGGCATGTTACCTGAAAAAGGTTTTTTACTTTCTGTACCAAACTATTTATTTTCTTTCATTCTCTGTTCATTAGAGATTTCATATCTTTCATAGTTCTTTTATCTAGAGATTTTATTTGTAATATAATTTTGAAAGTTGTGCTTCATTTATTCCCGTAAGTCTAATGGATTTCATGGTTAAGCTATGTTTTGTTTGAGGTTCTGTTTTTCAGAGTTAGTCTCTTCTGGATTTGTGTCTTGACTCTTCTCGAGTCCGTAATGTTTCTTTATCTGTGTACCTTATTTTATTGAACCATTTTTCCAGTCCCCAATTGGCACTTTGTATTATGACCAAGTCCCACAGCTGGGATTATTGTGAATTTCTACACTGACATTTGGTCTGCTTTTGGATCTTCTTTTTCCATTTATTCAGAGTTGTCTTCTTCAAGTACTTCCAGGATGGCTCAGACAATGACCCAGAAATTTTTAATCCCTTAAACTCTCTAACCTAGGTGTGGTATGTTTGCTGTCTTTCTGTTCTGAGCTTTGTTAACTACCAAACCTCATTTAGGATATAAGTGATACAGCTACAGGTTTTCCTCTGGTTAGAGCTAAGTTCTATACAGCTGTTGTCCCCAGTTTCACTCAGGGTGAGAGAAGTCCCTGCTAATTCAGAGCATCTGCCTTGTAGTCTCATTCTCTCTGGTCCATGCTCTTTTCTTTAGGTTCAATCCCAGTCCAACAATTGTAACATTTCCCAGCCCAGCCTTTTGATTAGAGTCCCACAGTGCTATAGGAACACTCTTTATCTGAGTTCCTTGTCAAAGTACCCCGCTGCAGTTCCCAGCTCCTGTCTCTCCATTACAAGGCTCAGTGATCCACTTCAGACTCAACACAGTGTTGATCTCCATCTAGCTCTGGTCCATGAGAAGGCTCCTTGACTGTAGCCTGAGGTCAAAGTAAAACAGATTTGTGCTGTCCTCTGGTCTATTTTCCCTGATGCAGTTACAAGAGTTCAGTTTACTGTCTTGGTTCACTGCCTAGGAGGCTTTGTTCACCATGACCCGTCCTGGCTGGACCCCCTCCCCAGTTCCTGCAGGCTTCTCCTTATCTCACTGCGTCAACATGGGAAGAAAAATCCTTTGGATGTCCCTACCACTGCCCAGCCGGGTGCTCTTCCTCAGCGTTCACTGGAATGGTTGTGCTACAGAGATTGGCTAGACAATTTTATTTTACTCTGTCATCTTTACTGGTCTTTTTCTCAAAATGTCATAATGTGAATGCATCTTTCAGGCTTGGGATCAAGAAATTCAAATTTGCAGTTAGATAAAAGATCAATTTAGACTACTCTAAAAAGAACAATGAATAAAGTATTAAGAAGGTTCTTTAAAAAAATTGTAAAATTGAATCTATTTTTTTCTGCTTGTAATATGTGACCCAGACAACTTATGATCACAGAAAATATTTCAATTTCCCAAGTACATGATGATATTCCAAATATCCCACATCCCACATTACCTAATCTTTGCTGTTTCTGTTGTTGGCACTACTAAGTAGATCTTTACTGAGTTTAAATAGCACCTTGCATAATTATAAAATGACAACTCCAGAAATATGATCTGTTCCTTTATAGAGACATGCCATTGAGGATCTCTTTAAAGGCATTAAGCACACAGGATCTCTTTAATAGCATTAAACCTACAACTGATATATATTGAGGTAAGGGGATTTCGTATGTTTTCTTTTATTTTTAGAGCCATTTCCTACGTATAAGTAGGTCTATGTATCATATCATCCAGCCATAAGTTGTCATCACAAAATCAAAAATGAGAAAGTGGACATAAGAGAATGGTGCAAAACCAGACTCAGTATTTGAAAGAAGCAAGGATTGTATCTGTACACACACACACACACACACACACACACACACATACACATATAAACACACATACATACATACATACATGCAGTTAATGCCCAAAGATTGGAGATTACATTAATCATGCTGGAAAAGCAGAATAAGAACCCCTAGCTTTCTTTATTCTTTCATCCCTGCCCTTAATCTTCTTCTAATGTATTTTTTGATTTAGATTTGGCATCTTTATCTACTTATCCTGGTTAGTTTCTGGGGAATGCTGCTACTCGTGAGTAAAACAATAAGATTTTATATAAATGAGATAATAATGAAGGATTATTTGAAATGAGGAAATAATTATATTATTTATTCCCAAAAAAATTAATAATAAAAATATCCACAGAATGTATAATTCACTTCTTCTTAATGGTTTTTGGAAACTTGATATTATATTGAATTGTTTCTTACAGGTTATTTTGGTTTGGCTTTCCCATTTGAAAGAACCAATTATAATAATTAATAATAAAACTAGGCAGTAAAATTTGAATTAAATTGCAAAAAAGAAAAAAAATATTTCCGTTGGTTTTAAATTGTATGGTTTTTTAAAAGCTATAGTATTAATCTATACAATATTTTTGTGTATATGTATATGCATGCATGTATATATTTTGAACTGCCCTTAAAAAAGCAAATTTTCTTCCTGTGAGAGTTAATATAAATACTGGAAACAAATAAAATTCCTTGGGAACTTACTGTGGCAAATGCAGGTAGTTGGATATTCAAGCTAGCTAATGACTTTTCTGTGATTATAAAATAATAAGGTAGATGTTTTCCATGCCTCATACATTAACTCTGAAGGAAATTCCAAAAGAAAATATCCAGAAATATTTTATAAGGTGGGAGATAAAAAGTAGGAAGGGAAATTATGCTTGGAGTATTTTCTAATACTTTATGTTTTGGGATATTTGCTCTTATCAATTTAATCCAAAAAGTGCCTACTACATACAAGATACTGCTCTATGTCCTGTGAATACAAAGTCAAAAATGAAGCATTTTGTTCACATAATGAGTTAACATTACAACAAGGTGATTAATATACATACTGAAAGATGAATATAAAAACTTACAAAATTATATAGGGTAGCAAGTATATGGAAGAGTGAGGAAAGTTTGTGGAAGAGTTGGAACTTAACCTTAGGTGTTGAGAACTTAACATTGAAGAAAGTTAGAGGTTTCAACAACTGTAAGCATGGAGGAAGAATATTCCAGGCATGTGGGAGGTGCAGAAGATGCATGGCCATGTATTTGTAACAGCATATAAGTCAGTTTTGCTGGAACATGGAAAGTGCAAGTAGAAAAGTTGTGTGTGTGTGTGTGGTGTATGTCTGTGTATCTTTTCTCTAGACATCCAAATCTATAGTGTTGTAAGAGATTGGTTTCTGGGAGAGTTACTCTCTTTTCTACCTGTCATTGTTCAAATTTATGGAGCAACCATAACCCTAGGGTTATGGGGTGCTTCTAATGCTATCCACTTAAGCCCTATTTCATAATTCATTTACTTTGCATGTCACTAGTTCTTAGTAATTTGGAAGAGCCCTCTGTCCAAAGAGGCTACTGAAAAAATGTGTAGTATTTCTTTAATTACTCATATCTTCTGATCACTTCTCTACTGGAGACTAGCTCTTATTACTTGTATACATATATATGTGTGTGTGTGCATGTATATATATATATAAGTATATTTATATGTATACACAAGTTCCTTATATATTGTTTAAGACAGACAGAGATTTTTCATATAAGAATCATCTCTTTAAAAATTAACCTTTTTGATTTTTATGCACAATGTTTAAACTTTATATAATTAATTATATAACAATAAATAAAATAAAAATAAATATATTTAATATATAACATATTATTAACATATAATAATATTATACTAACTATAATTATTATAATAATATTACTAATATATTGCATAATAATATGCTATATAAATGCATAATAAAATAAATAATTATATAATTATTGATTTTGTGTTTATGAGGTCTTCCATATTATTTCTGAGGTGAATCTTTTCCCTGCCATGGTGTCAAAATGTTAAAGCCTACTATTTGACACTAATGTTAATGTTTTCAGATTTGCATAATTTATATATTTCGTATTAATATTATAAGTTATATAAATATAAGTTATAAGATGCAGAATTAAAGCACTTTCCACCAGACTACTTTCCAATCTTCCAAAAAGAACTTACTAACTATGAAGTCACTTAACTATTAACTTCTGTTCTAGATTGTTGTATATATTTCTTAATTATGAATTTGCTTATGTGTTCTATATTTCCTATGCATTTCTCTAGATTTAAAGAAAATACTATTGGAAGACAGCACTGTGGCAAGTTGGCACTCTTGCTTTAGTCTTGATATTATTGGGAAAGTTTCCAGTGATCTTCCACTGCAAATTTTCAACCATTTTTTATCATCACAATAAAGGACAAATAGTAACAACTGCAAATAATATTACTTTTAGTTTAGGACTAATATTCTTATATTGATGAAAGTTGTGTTTATTCTTACATTTTGTAATGTTTTATGTAAGTAACTACTGTATTTGGTGACAGACCTTTACTATGTCTATTGACATAATGATCTAATTGTATTTTTATTGGTATGATTTGTATCATATATTTTTCTTAATGATGAATTATCATAGAATGCCTGGCATATCCAAATATATAAAATATATTAATATTGTTTCTTTATTAATATATATTTATATTTTGGAACTAAAAGTTCTAGTAAGTCTTCATTTACATTCTGATCAGTTTTTCAGGTCAGTTGTTTTTTCAATGAAATAGCTCCCATTTTCTTCCACTTTTCCACTGTTTTGATTTTGTTTTAATGTTTCCTAACGTTTCATAAAGTCATTATAATCCAAGTGCCCAATTCTAATTTTTAAGGAATTATTTTCTTCAGTGAGCTTTTGTGCCTCTTTTTCCATTTGGTCAATTCTGCTTTTTTAATGGGTTCTTCTCTTCAGTGAATTTTTGTTCCTTTTTTCCATTTTTTTAAGCTGTCACTTTATTCAGTATTTTTGTGCCTCTTTTAACCAAGCTATTAATTCTATTTTCATTATTCTTGTCCAATTTCTTTCCCTAAATTTTCAGATACCACTTTTTTTCTTTAATGCTTTCAGGAATTTTTGCTGTTCTTGGGTCCAATTAGCATTTTCCTCTGAGGTTTTGTTTGTTACTGTTTTCACATTGTTGCTTTCTTCTAAATTGATATCTTGGTCTTCCCTCCCACCGTAGCAACTTTCTTATACTCAAGGTTTTTCTTCGTGTGTGTGTGTGTGTGTATATTGTTGTTTTTGTTTGTACGTTCTCCCAGCCTATTTTTTTCATACTAAAGCTTTATACTAAAGCTATGCTCTGCTGTGCTGCTCAGGTTGGCAGCCATTGTATCAAACTTCAGGCTTTTTTATACATTTATTTTCAGAGCTAACCGGAGGACTGGACATTTTGCTTCCAAGTGGTATTATCCTGGGAGAGGTACTATAGCTGTTTTCCTTTGCTATGTTCTTTTTTGTTTTTGTTTTTTTACCCAGGAAGTAGCCATGCTCTTCTGAAGCTACAAGTACCAGCACTTTACTTACCACTGAAGCTGCGACCAGGGCTCCTGCCTCTTGTGATAAATTACAAACTTTCCCCTCTACCCTGGAATTGTGATCCAGAACTACATACAGACAATATAGTTGCCAATCAGTGCCAGCTGTACCTAACATTGGCAGGGCGTCCTCTGTAATCCCTTTCTGACCAGGTGTCCAAGCCCACTAAAGGCTCAGAGCTCCCAAAGTTGCTACTGCTGCTGTTCTGACTGCCTTCAAGGCCAACTGCTGATGCTCCTTCCATGCTCTAAGCTTGAATTCAACACTCCTGTGTTGAATAACCTCTCCTGAAAATGTAGCCTATTTTGTTTTAGGCTGGATAAATATCTTCCTTTAACTTTCTGTTGGCTCTTCTCCAAAATTTGATTCAAAGCACTATTTTAAAGTTGTTTGGACAGGAATGCTTCCAGAGTGCAACTGGATCCTAGTCTGTATGTCCTCTCTCATCTTTGCTCCAAGTCAGTGCTCATTTAAAAAAATATATGTAATAGAAGGGGCATGAGGGATAAGTTGCCTGGAAATGTATGTGGTAAGGCTAGATTATGAAGGGATTTGAAATTCAAATTGGGGAGTTTATACTTGATCCCGAAGGTCATAGGCAGCCATTAGAGTTTACTAAGTAAGTGGGGTGCTATGACATGGTGGGACCTGTGCTTTTGAAATATCTCTTTAGAAGTTGAGTAGAGGGGAGTCAATTGTTACATGATTTGGTCAATGATACAAACAAAAGTTCAAAACAAAGTGGCTATATTGTTGACAGTAGGTGAATGAATATATTAAACATCTCTTTTCCCCTGAAAAGATATCACACAGACTGAACAATTGTTAAGAATTAAAAAGAGAGAAAAGGAAACAGAAGTGAGAAGATGTATTTTGACTATTCCACAATTCTGCGTACAATCTATCTTGTGGTCGACTGTAATCAATGTACCTTCCTCCATGATAATTTAATAAGCAATGAAGAAAAAATAAACTTCTCTATTGCTATTGATGGCCATTCTCCTTGTCACTCATATCTGCCAAATTGATATAGTTCTCAACTCCTCACTTTCAATCACCCCACAATGCACCGCCAAACCTTGTTTCAACTTTTGCATCTGTAATCCATCTTTCGTTCTGTCTGCTTACTCAGTGACCACCCTAGTTCAGACCTTCCTGGATTCTCACTTGCACTATGGAGATAGAATCAAAAGCATATGAATAATTCATTTGTGAAGTAACCTAAGACTCAGACTCTCCTAAGGATTTGAAGTCAGCATCTTAAACTACAGATCAAGGGCGGTTTCTACTGTACTATGTTGCTTCTTGTTTATCATGGTTCCCTTATATAGGGCTTCACAGGAAGCAGACAGACCAGTTTTCCATGTTATATTCAATTTCAGTGAACTGTTTGAATTTCTCTAAGCAAGATGGTGGAACATGTTAATGAACAGTACTACTTGGTGCCATCCCTTGTCAGAATTAATTCTTGAAATTCTTTACATACAATTTTTAGAAAGAAAAAAAGTTACTGTGTGTGACTGACTCCCCTGTTAAATAAATAGGCAATAAAATTCATATTGACTAACGTACAAAGTCCTACATACATATACATTCTTTCCCCACTCCAGATAATAATGTATCTTTTTCTTCATTTGATTCTTTCAGTGGTGTTTCAGAATGATATATCAATTAATTCATGAATTTCCAATGTTTGGGAATTCTTTCCATTGTTATAGGAACTAGCTGGTCTATAATTTATTGCTTTAGTATATTAGGTGGATGGGCCTTGCCCACCTTCTCACAGCTAGTAAGAGACAGGAGTGTTCCATATCTACACAAATATATATGTATACAATTAAAGTCCAACCTTCCAAAATGAGCCTTCCCCAACTCCTCTTAATTCCAGTGTCCTCCCTCTGTTATTTCCCCTGCCCTCATTTATCCTAAATACAGCTTGCATTCTCCCCCATTGAAGTGTAATTTACTTGAGGGCAGAGATGGTTTTTGCCTCTTCTTGTATCCCTAGTGCTTGGCAGGTAAGAGGTGCTTAGTAAGTGTCTGTTGATTGATTGATTCTGACCTTGAAACGAGAAAGAGTCAAAATAAATGCATGTTTCCTAATGCATATATATATATATATATTCATGTATGTATATATAATTACATAATTATGTACATATATTCCAATATTTATATTTTATCATATGTCTATATCTTTACCTATAGCTATATTTCTACTTCATCTGCATCTACATTTATATCTGTATCTGCATCTTTTTCTACAACTTCAGGTTCACCATTTATGCCTGCATCTACATTGACATCTATATCTATACTTACAGCTATATCTACACATATAATTGCATTTATATGTACATAACCATGTGTATCTACAGTTACCCCTGCATCTGCCTTCACATCTACTCCTATACCTATGCCTACATCTACATCTATCATTATATTTATCTGTATCTAATTTATATAGCACCATGACATACCTGATAGACAGAACTAGGTCTAGAGGCAGGAAAATCTAGGTCTCCAGTTCCACATCTGATGCGTACTGTGAGAATCTGGGAAAGTCTCTCATTCAATCAGTTTGTATTGGGCAGCTCTCAGACTATATTTTTCAGGGAAGATGCTGATCTGTATTGGTATAGGGAATTCCTCACAGGAAGCTACCTCCAGCAATGAAACCACAGGTCTACCCCATCCCCCATTCTCTATGCACAATATAAAAATGCATATGTGTATAGCCATATATTAATATATAATACATATAAATAACATGCCATTTTATGTATATCTATACACTTATTATGCACACACATATATACATATATATACACACACACATATATATATATATATAAATGCAGCAATACAATAGATGCATAAAAATCTCTTCTATGGTTCCACAGTTATCTCCACACTATGAATTTAATTCAAAATTTCTTCCTTGTATATTTCATTTTGGTCACTAGATGGCGCCCTGAGATAGTTAAACATTGCATAATAGTTTATAAACTATTTATTGAGATTGTGTGTTGTGAAATACACAAAGTAAAGACCGGACAATTTCAGTAAATAATTACAGATGCAAGCATCATTTTACTTATTGAGACACAAATTATCAGCAGTTCCTTTTTTGAGACTGATTATTGAATGATTTTAGGATATAAGGTATGTTTAATGATAAAAGTTTAAATTCATAATATGCTAGAGATGCATAGATATAACATGACTTAACCTCCCACCACTCCTTCTGCCCCAGTTTTTATTTGTTTTTGCTGTCAAGAACACTGCCCATGGAGTAACTAAGTGACCTACGCACACTCACAAAGCGTATGATAGAACCTGAAGTTAAAACCCAGAATTCTGCTTCCTTCCCCTTCCAAAGAAGTCATAGCTAAAAGCTATGACAAAGTAAAATTTTAATTTGTAGCAGCAGTAATCAAGGGAACCCTTGAACTACTGTGTTGGAGCAAACTTATGGCAATGAGAGACTTCCACTCTGGTGGACAGGATTTGAATGCAAAGCCTCTGACCCCCTCAAGTCCTTATTAGCACAAGTTGCTATTGACTTTGGCTATTTTTTAAATGAATTATGATGTATTAAACAAATCATCAAGTGCTACATACTCTTAGCATCATCACCATCACCATCATCATCATCATTTAGGAGTGCTTCACTGAGTAAAAAACAAGTAAATATATTTTTGTCTGGGCCACTATATCTTTATATCAATGCAAATCATCTGTATCAATGGTCCTTACTCTTTTAGAGTCTCCAATTTGAGGCAGGTTATGTTTTTTTCCATCACATCAAGATTCACATCTCATAGCTTTTGAATACCACAATTGGTTTTGGGAATCAGCTTCTGAAGTATTATTTCATCACCCAACTTTAAAATCCAAGCTATCAAGTCTTAAGCAAATTTTACTGGTTGAGATGAAAAAGAAGGCTTGATTAATTTCAGGCTAGACTTGCAAACTCCTCCTCCATTCTATGGAAAATGGGGACCCATTTACACAACTTTGAAGACAGGTTGAAAGATACAATCCCTTACCCAATAGAATATCAGATTTAATAGTCGTCCCACCCTAGAAATTATCTGTTAAGCCCCCAACACTCCTAGCAGCCAAATATTGCAAACCAGTCTACTTCCCTGTTCTTCTTATATTTCAGTATTCCCCTAAGTCTTATGCCTCTTTTCTGTTATAAAAATAAGCTCTGTAATGCATTCCTTTGTCATTAATTACTGAGTGATTAATTGATCTGACTTTCGATCATTCCTATTAAATCATTATTTACTCAGAAGCTTTGTATCTCAGAATTCTTTCCTATTTTAGATAATTTTAACAGTTGACACCCATATGGGACCTGAGAGATTGACTCTAGGCTTCCCTTAGTGTCCCTCTTTGAGGAATTTCCCTGAGAGCTCTCACACCAAGGGACTTCCTTGAGAAGGACAGCCTTGGAGGGTGTACTCTCCTCTGGACTGAATCATCCCTTCTGAGCTAAGGTAAGTGCCTATTTTGAGGAGGAAACCACCAAAATTTTTTTATTACTCTTCAGGGATTGTTATTCTTTCAAGTTTAAAGTAAGCCTCCACTTTGGAGAAGAAAAGGTTTTTTACGAGAGGAAGTTTCATTCACACAATGGGGAAGAAAGAGCTTTATTGAGAAAGTTTGTTTTTTTTAAATTAGAAGTTTTCCCCCTATACTAGTGGGGAAGAAAAAGCTTTTTAGAAAAATTTTTTTCTTCTCAACTAGTGGGGAAAAGGCATTAAAAAAAATATTTTAAAAATGGAATAGGTACTTTTCTCTAAAATCTCTTTCTGTAATTTAGTAAAGAATTTTTAAAAAACTGAATATGAACCAACTAAAAATAATGGAACTTGGTAAAAAAATTGGTTTTAGTTATTTCTACAAGTAATTAAAAAATTATTGGGTTGAATATTTTGTTTGAAGTTATGTTATTATTGTATGTTAGAAAATTCTATCAATATTTGTATGTACGAAGGGATAATAACAGCACCTACCTCCCAGGGTTGTTGGAGGAATTAAATGTTTCTAAAATGCATAGCATAATGTGCAATGTTTAAATGTTGATTATTGTTTGGGAGTTGAGATTAAATAATATATCAAGGAAAATAATAGCTTGAATGATTTTCTAAGAAGAGTAAGTTAAGATTTTATCTAAATGAATAGATATTGTTTAACCTTGTAGTTTTCTTGTATTGTGGAATTTGGAAGGGTATGACACATATGATAGAAATGAAAATTCTTTTCAATTAGAAAAATATACTTTTAAAAACATATTGTTATGTGAAATTTTTCTAAATTATCACAAAATGTTATTAGAGAAGCCGTGTCCTTATTGCATTATTAAAATGAATGTGATAACAGTCTTTGAAAAATAGTTGAATAATGATGTGCCTTTTGCCTTAAATTGTTATGATTTAATAAGACATTTGAAGACACCCTTATCTTCAGCCAGAGTCGGGATCTAAATTTGTGACTGTGTGTAAGCAAAGTTACTTTGAAATGGATTAGCTTGATGACATTTGGACAAAGTAAGTTTGTTATTTTATGAACTGGACTGCTGAAAAATAGCAAAATTGTTAAATAGAAAACAAGCCTAATAACCATTTTCTGTGTTACATTTTCCTCTAAACTAGTCTCCTAAAGGGAAAGTTTTGGGTCTTACCATTCATAATTACCATATAATATAAGCTAGTAAGTCATTCAAGTAACAACTGAAATACAACACAAAAAATTCTAAAGTACTACAGAAAGAAAGCCTCTGAAATTCTTTAAAGTAATTTTTAAAAAATAAAAAATAAAACGTGGCAGGGGGTAATATATGCACACATGTATGTACACATATAGATATGTAGGTATATACATATGTGTGTGTTAAACTATTATCACTAAATGCATGAACAATTATTACCTCTTTAATTGACTGTAATTATTCCATAGTGGATAACTCTGTGTGGGATTTTAAATGTCACTGCAAGTAATTTTTTAAAAATGCCAAAGGAGATAACATATATGATTTTTCCTGTAGCATAATTTTAAAATGTATCTCATAGAATTATTGTCATTTGATGAGTAAGGAGTTCTCTTGTATTTTGAATGTTTTTTAAGAAGCTGTTAAGGCAGGTTACTTCCCCTCTTGATCTGACTTGATGATAAATGTTATAGAATGTGAAATATTTAGTGAGATGTATTTTATTTTAAATTAAGAAAATAATATTAAATGACTTACTGTTGGGAGAATGACACAGCAAAATTTTCTTAAGAGAACTTCGTGAGGTTCCTTTAGACTTCCTTCTTGACCTGTTAAAACATCAGACCTTAACCAGTGTTGCTGACACTGCTCTGAAACTCTGAAGTACAGCAGTTCATTTATTTGCTTGCTTTATTTTAGACTCAAATGCAGAACACAGAAGTGCAGTAGTTTAAAGAATTAGGATGTCTTCCAGCCAAAATAGAAAATTTATGAGTAAAGCCTTTAAATAATAAGTGAATTAGAAATCCTGAAAAAATCAAAAGAGCAATTTTAAAAATTGAAAGTAAGAAAATCATTGAACTCATAAATAAAATTAGGAGTTAGTTTTATGAAAAAAATAGATAAATCATTGGTTAAATTGATTTTTTAAAAAGGAAAGAAAAAACAAATTATTTGTATAAAAAATGAAAAGGGTGAAGTTACTGTCAATGACAATGAAATTAATGCCATTATTAAGAGCTATTTTTCCTATGTACCAATAAATCTTACCACTCTAAATGAAATAGAGGAATACAAAAATATAAAATGCTCAGATTGACAGAACAGATTGAACACTTACATAACAAGCCACCAATGACTTCCCTAAGAAAAAATCACTAGGACCTGATGAATTCACAACTGAATTCTGCCAAACATTGAAATTATGACTGATTTCAATACCATGTAAACTGTTTATAAAAATAAGCAAAAAAGAAGTCTTACCAAATTCCATATATGTATATGCTTATGTATATATATATATATATATACATATATATGTATATATATACATATATATATGGATGGGTAGATAGTGCTGTTACCTAAACCAGGAAGAGAAAAAAGAGAGGGGAAAAAAATCTATAAACCAATCTCCTTAATGAATATTGAGACAAAAAAAATTTAAATAAAATACGATTTAAGAGATTACCCTAATATATCATAAAGATCATGCACTAAGACCAGTTAGAATTTATGTCAGGAATACAGGGCTGATTCAATATTAAGAAAACCATCAGCATAATATACCGTATCAATAACAGAAGCCAAAAAAAATCATATCATTATCTCAACAGATGCAGAAAAAACCTTTTGACAAAATACAAAACTCATTTGTAATTAAAAAAAAAAACAGTACTAGAAAGCATAGGGATAAATAGTCAATTCTTTAAAATTATAAACAGTGTCCTTCTAAAGCCATGAGGAAGCATTATCTGTAATGGGGATAAGCCAGAAACTTTCCCAATTAAGAACAGAGGTGAAGCAAGGATGCCCATTATCACCACTTTCAATATTGCACTAGAAATGTTGTGTAGCAATAAAAGAAGCAAAATAAATTGAATGAATTACAATAGGCAAGGAAACCAAACTATCATTTTTGCAGATGATATGATGGTGTATCATTTGGATTAGAAAGTCCTAGAGAATCAACTAAAAACTAGCTGAAACAATGAACAACTTTAGCAAAGTTTCAGGAAATAACATAAACCCACATAAATAATCTGTTAACTCTTATATAGTACCAAAAAAGTACAACAGAAAAAATATATGTAAAAGTAATTGTGTACATGGAAGAAGAAAGATACAAGCAAATCTCAGTTGCATAGATAACATGTTTTAGGTCAATGGTTTTTAATATGACATCTGCATACTTTTAAAACTACATATTTTGACAATTATTTCAATTGGTTTTCCCTTTATGATCTTTTTTTTATTTTATACACTTAAAACATTCTGAAAGGAGGTTACTAGGCTTTACTAGAATGTCAAAGGGGTCTATGATATATACTGAAAGCATAAAAAAAGTTAAAATGAAAGTAGTGTAAAGTAAAATCTGCTTCTGAAATCCCTGATATCTCTGTGACTAGAAGATCTGACACCAAATTGCTGGTGTTGGTGAACAATTGCAAAACAAGATCTGGTCATTTAAGTCAAAAGTCTGATGAAGAGGACTTTGTCAAAGTGGAATGAAACAAACTTAAGGCAGAAAATGACCGCAGAGGAACAGAGTAACCATTTATCCTAGGAAATATTAACCATGACGCATACTGAAGTACTGTCTGGGGACCCTCAGACCCTGAAAGAACCTGAGACTGTTGCAGTCTGAAACATGTAAGAGATTTTCAATTGCTTGCTTTCCTTTGTACCTCTAATAATGGACATCGTCCATGGTCACGAAATAAACTTGTTTTCATCTGTCTTTTTAAAAAAAATGGGGGGAGGGAGATAAGATGGTGGAGTAAAAGCAGGGACTTGCTAGAGCTCTTTCCCCAAACCCAGCCAAATACTTGTAAAAATGACTCTAAACAAATTCTGGAGCTCTAGAACTCAATGACGGAGTGAAGCAAATCTCCAGCCCTTGACAATTTTGAAGGTCGACAGGAAGCATCTATCATGCTGCACTGGGATCACAGCACATTCCAGCTTGGACTGTGAAGGCACAGATGGGACCTGAGGGGGACTGATGGGGGAGTGGGGGCTGAATCACTGGCACCTAAGGTAATTTCCAGACTTTACAACCCCAAAACACAGGGAACAAATTGTAAGGTCAGGGGAAAAAACCTGTGGGACCTGTGTGAGAGAGTAGAGTGGTTCTGCCCCAGGCCCAGGGCAGCAGAGGGAGTGGAAGATCCTGAGGTAGCTTCAGCAGCAGAAGGTACAGTGGGAGCTGCTGTTTCTAGAGCTCTAGTACCACAGATTGTGGGAGGATCAAGCAGCTGACAGCACACCCCCTTCCCCACTGGAAGCAGAGAATGACCTTAACAAATAGCTCAAAAGTAAAATAATTGGTTAGGGAAATGAGCAGAAACAGGAAAAAGAATCAGACTATAGAATCTTATTTTGGTAAAAAGAAAGACTACAATATATAAACAGAAGAAGACAACAAAGTCAAAGCTCCTACATCAAAAGTCTCCAAGAAAAGTGTGAATTGGTCTCAGGCCATGGAAGAGCTCAAAAAGGATTTTGAAAATCAAATAAGAGAAATAAAGGAAAAATTGGGAAAAGAACTGAGAGCGATGCAAGAAAATCATGAAAAACGAGTCAACTGCTTGTTAAAGGGGACCCAAAAATGCTGAAGAAAATAACACCTTAAAAAATAGACTAACCCAAAAGACAAAAGAGATCCAAAAAGCCAATGAGAAGAAGAATGCCTTAAAAGGCAGAATTGATCAAATGGAAAAGGATGTTCAAAAGCTCACTGAAGAAATGATTCCTTGAAGATTAGAATGGACCAGAGGGAAATTAATGAATTCATGAAAAATCAAGAAATCATACAACAAAACTAAAGGAAAAAAATAAAATCAAAATACTTCTCAGCCTTTTCTTTCTGCATGTATGCTAGTATTTCTCACAGAACTTGATGTGCAGTAATCACTTAATAAAATTACGTTAATCAATTAATTAATTCACTCATTCATGGTAGCTAGATAACATAAACAAAGAGAAATGCTAAGATACATAAGACCTGAGTTTGAATCCTACTACAAGAATTAGGTGTGTAACTCTAGGCAAGTTAGTGCCCTAGTTCAATATCATACCCAGTTTTATTTTAATTTTAAATTTAAATTTGATAATAATAATAAATTTATATAATTTTATTATTACATTATTATATTATATATAATATATAACATATATTATATTATAAAATAAATTTATATAAATTTATTAAATTTAATAATAATAATAAATATATAAATTTAAAATATAAAATTTAAGACTCTAGAAACAGTTAAAAGTTTTATGATCTTGCTTTGTTATTCATGAGTTTTATCTACCTAATTTTTTCAGATTTCATTTATTCCTATTGTTCCCATTAAAAGTTTGTAGAGGTCATTTGAAATACATAAACTTAGTTTATAGCTAGAGAACATCTTAGTCCCATTTTTAAGCTGACCAGACCTGACCTTTAAGCAGAAAATCTTGGGTGCCAAAATCATATGTAATAGTCTCTTCCTCCATGGTTAAGAATCAGGGAGGTGACTTTAATTCTTTGAAGGAGGAAAGATATTTTTAATAACCTGAGGCCTCTACCCTTTGATTCTATTCTATACCTCTTAATAAACTGTGCTCAAAAGGTTGAAAATAATTAGAAACTTGATTGAGATCCTGTTGTGAGATCTCCTAAAAAGTCTCTAACACCTGTCCTCACTGAAAAGGAAATGAAAATTTTAATGTCTTCTTGGAAAGGTTGTTATAAGATGGGAAAAAAATGATCTTGGATGCCATGGATTTGGAATGAAGAGACTAAGGATAAAATTCTGACTCTGCTTCCCTACTGTCTGTATTTTACCTCTAACCTCTATCCTTCTAGCTCTAAGTCCTATGACCCAGTGAAAAAGAAACTCATTTATTTTTCAGACATGGCCCTGAAAAACCTCTTCATCTGTTTGGTTGCTACAACTTTCTGGACTGTTTCCATTTTAAAGGTACGAGTTCAACTATATATTATCTGATTGGTTTTCATATTACACAAAGTAAGCTGACAATTATGACAAATTCACATTCAACCAAAAAAAGATAATCAAAGAAGACATTTGGGTGATCAATTCTCCTGTGTCTAGAGCTCTAGGTATAAGTAATATGGAGGAGGAACATATTTCTTGTTCCGGGTGATCCTTGACTCACTATTGTAGTGCCTCCCTTCTGCATGGGTCCTTTCCATACCTGACCATTTCTGCCAACTCCACAGCACTCTGAAACTCAATTTCCTCCCAGATCTCTATGCAGTGGGATCTTTCTGTGGGACCTCCTACCTCTCCAAAAGCATAATGGAGGTCAAGTGCATTGACTGTTCTTTGGCAACTTTGGGGAATGAATACCCTCTTACCAATCTGAGCATCTGAGCAATAAAGTTTCTCCTATGTCAGAATTATTAAAGTTTTCATTTATCTATCTACCTAGGATCTCATCCCACAACTTTTGTTGAATTCCTAAATAACTATCACTGATCCATTGCACCCAAGAGGATACACATTTAAATCTTCTCTAGATATTTAGTATCATAGAATATCTTCTAATTCACTAGAAGAAATCTTTTAAAATGTAAAAAAAAAAAGAAAAGGAACTCTAGTAAAAGGCACTTTTACATTTAGCTATGAAATATAATTTATATATGTACATATGTGCTATATCTGTTACAGCATATATGTGTGTGAGTTACTATCTATGAGTATTCAAAACATTATAGACTTACTTCTGAAAGAGCAGAGACTGAGACTTTAAAAGTCATCTAGTCCCATCTCTCATCATTTTGCAGATGAAGAAACTGAGGCAGCGGGAGATATAATAAATTTCTCAAGATCACATACCTAGTGTGTGGGTCTATATTGGAACTGTGGACTTCTGACTAAGAGTTCAAGGATTTTTTCATTACATCATGAATTCATGGTATCTACTAACAGGCAGAACATAAGAAGAGATTGAGGAGGAGTTATAGGCTCATAGATTTTAGATTGAGAATTGGAACAGACATTAAAAGTCATGAACTCTGTCTCTCTACAACAGTTAAAGAATTGAGTCCAAGAAAGTTTAAGTGACTCATCTAGAGTCATATGTTTAGTTATCTGAGGTAGGATTTGAAATTAAGTCTTCCTGATTCCACATCCAACAAACTATCCACTGTACCCTTCTACCAATCTGTGCCATTACTTTGATTTTTTGTTTCCATCTACACTACTTATCGATCATCTGTCCCACACAATGAATTCTGAGACCTAAGATACGTGGTACACAGCAATAATTATACAAACCTATCAATGTCCTCTGTGGTTCTTCATTTATTTCAGTCATATCCAAATCTTTATGAACCCATTTGTTTTTTGTTTGTTTGGCAAAGATATTGGAGATGAGTAAAATAAGGAAAAGAGGGTTAAGCGACTTGCCTAGGATCATCCAGCCAGTAGGTGCCTGAGGCCAGATTTTAATTCAGGTCTTCCTGACTCTAGGTCCAGGGTTCTGTCCACTCTGCCACCTAGCTGTCCCTATGTCCCTAGTATTCAGCAAATATGTCATTGGGTTTTTTAATTGCTCTTCTAACTCAAACTTTTTAAGAATCAATGGAGAGCAAAAGATTTACATCGGTGTTATGGCTTACCATAGTATGGAGAGAAAGTATTGGCTTGGAAGTCACAAGACTTCAGTTCAAATCTCCACTCTAGCCTTCACAACTTTGGCGATCTTGGACAATTCTCCTAACTTCTTTAATCCTAAATCTCATTTTTTAAGAAAAGGGGGTTGGACTAGATAGTATCTGAGATCCTTTGTACTTTTAGATTCATGATCCTTATGAAAAATAAGATTTTCACAGAGAAAGAGCTGATTTTGTACCAATAAGTTTGTTTTCTTATTTCTCGTCTTACATGTTTGAATGCTAACTTGATTCATGCACCTTTGTTTATTTAAATTTTCTTAAAAGAAAATATAGGAAAGCTAGAACATGAATTTGGGGTCAAATGATTTGGATTTAAATCTAAGGTCAGTCACACTTTACTTGTGTGATCTAAGGCAAGGCACAACTCTTCTCTAGCGCTCAGTTTCATTGTTTTATAGTAAGTAGCAGGAGGCAGGTTAGACTAAATGACCTTTAAAGTACTTTTCCACTCTAAATCCATGATTCTATAAATCTCTGACAGAGATGAATATCAATTTTCTATAACTGCTTTGCTGTCCTATTCATAGTATATGGTTTGCTGCCTGCCTCTTATCCACCATGATATATACTTGTGACACATATATGCATATATACACATCAATATCATAATCAGGCCAGTCTGATTATGTCTCTTTCCTGCTCAATAATTGATCAACCATCAATGAACACATATATAGATATGTGTATCTATATATGTGATATGTGTAGATATACAATTATACACACATGCATACATGTGTACACAAACTGGGGGGAGAGAGAAAGAGAGAGAGAGAGAGAGAGAAATAAGGCATTCTATAATACTATATCTCTTGGAAGAACATTTCCTTTTAAATATGAACACTTAAACTGTTTTCTAATAAATTTTTAAAAATATTATCACATTTAAACATAACAATTCAAAAAGCCCTAAATCTGAAATACCATTCTTGGAACAGGGTGAACCAATGCGGGTTTCATATGAAACAGTTTCTACTAAAGCTGCGAATGTCCAGGAAGAAATTGTTGGCAAACACAACACCCTCAGGAGGGGAGTAATTCCCAAAGCCAGAAACATGCTGAAAATGGTAAGATATGAAATGTTAATTGAGTGACGTGTAACCCTTCTCCATCAATAGGAATCTGCTAACTAAGGTTCCTAGCCCCAGGCACGTGGGACTTCTACTGACTGTGCGACCATCCAGTAACAAAAGGCATGTATCTTTCAAAGTTCTTAAATAAAAATGGCAAGACATGTCCTACCCCACTTGTTTATGTGTAAATAATATTCCAAAGAAAAAAAGAAGAAAACACTTTGGGAGGAGTCATGAGTCAATTAACCACAGATTCTTCTCTTCCAGAAGCAGAAATTAGGATGCATTAGGCATAGGAATTGCCTTGAAATTCTGACTAATTACACTAAGAAAGAAAAAGAGAATTGGGAAAGATCTAGGAGCTTCCTTCCCTTCATAATAAAGGGGAGAATTGGTTGAGGGAAGCCAAATCAAAATGTGGTAAATCTTTGGTCTAAAACCCATATCCCCAGAGATGTTCAGAACTTTGTTTCAATAAAAGCAATACAAAACTAAACCCATTTAATAGGAATTAATTGAACAATGACTAAGTATTCTCTCAGCCTTGTGTGGGGCTGTCACAGATAGACAACTTGCCAACATAAGTATTTTTCCCCCTAAAGCAGTTTGATTATGTTACTTCTTTACTCGATAATTGATAAATCAATATATCATTATTAATAAATGTCTTCCATTCAGTCAATGTGCTACATGCTAAAAATTCCAAGACAATTTAAAATAACTTTATCTTCAGGAAGCTTACATTCTACTGGTAAAAACACCAATTATGAAACAAATAAAATGCAAAATACATTTGAAAAATTTAATATAATTAAATATAATCAAGGAGAGGGGCAGCTGGTGGTGCCGTGGATACAACAGTGCCCCTGAATTCAGAAGGACCTGAGTTCAAATCTGACCTCACATATTACTACCTGTGTGACCTTGGATAAGTCAGTTAACCCCAAATCTCTCCCGCAAAGCAAGGAGGAACCTCTAGCAGCTAGACAAACTGGAAACATTTCATGCTTAAGATCATACTTGAGCTAAAGTTTAAGGGATGTTTGCTATTATGTTTAGGGTACAAATAAATCTATTCTTGTCATTTAAAGCTCTTTATAGCCTGTCTTACTGTATCTTCCCATGCTTAATACACATTTTTGTTATTAGCATCACTCCTCATAAGCATTTATTAACTGCTTACTATGGGCAAATTTCTCCACTAATTTCTCAGGACAGAAAGAAAGACCAAAATCTGTACCCTGCTCTCCAGGGGCTCACATTCTAATGAGAAGGACGGCATGTAAACAATGAAGCACATAGAATGGAATGTTAGAGGGATGTCATTTTCAGGGTGTTCAGGATAAGAGGCAAACCTGCAAAAGATGACATCTGAATTGAGTCTTAAAGGAATTAAAACATAAGAAAAACTGAAGGGGGGGGACATTCCAGTTAGGAAGTACAGTCAGGGCAAAAGGCAGAGACAGGTGATGAGACATCTCATGCAAGAAACAACAAGATCAAAACTGCTGAATCATAAGGTCCATGGAGAGAATCAGAGCTTAAGGAGATTCTAAAAGTGGGAAAATGTTAGCTTGTGAATGACGTTAGCTGCCAAGGAGATTTTACATTTAATCTTGCAGGTAATCAGGAGGCACTGGAGTTTACTGAGGTGGTAAGCGGGAGGCGGTAAGGGGGAAGGGAGTATGACACAGATTTTCAAATTAAGAAAACCATGCTCACAGCTGAGTGAATAATAGATCAAAATGAGAAGATAAAAGAGAACAACCAGAAACATATTGCAATAATACAAGCATGAGATGATGTGAAATTGTACCACGTTTTGGCTGATTGAGTGGAAAGGAGAAATATGAGAGAAAATGTGATAGTAAAAATGATAAGATTTGGCAACAGATTGTTTTTCAAAGGATGAAAGAGAATCATTGAAGATTACACTGAAGTTGGAAACTAAGGTGATTGGGATTATGGTCATATCAAAAATTTTAGACAAATTTGGAAGAGGAGAGGTTTGGTGGGAAAATAATAACTTTCATTTTGGACATGAGTTATATCTATGGGGCATCCAAATGAATATGGATAAAAGGCAGTTGGTGATGCAAACTAGATGTTAGGGCTATACATAACGATATGAGGATCATTTGCATGGAGATAATAATTGAATTCACAGGAGCTAATGAAATCACCAAGAAACAAGAAAGAAAAGAAGAAGAATGAGGAAAGAATACTGAGTGAAAAACAGAATGAGTTGATCTTATTTAGATGAAAATTTGGCAAAAGAAAAAAAACAACTAAGAAAAAGAGATCAGATAGATAAGAGGAAAACAAAGAGAAGTGTCATGAAACCTTGGAGAATAGAGTATTTAGGAGGGGAAGGTAATAGATGGAATCAAAAATGACAAAAGAATCAGAAGAGAAAAAGCCATTAGAGTGGTCAATTACATCACTGATACTCAGTTGATAGATGAAGGTGAAAGTAAGATTTAATGTTTTAATCATCTGAGATGAAAGGAATTGGAGGCAACGAGTGTAGGCAGCTTTCTAAAGGAGTTTAGTATAGGAAGGAGTATAGGAAACGGCCAGCAGATATGGCTAAAATGAAGATTTGTTATAAGGACAGGAGAAACAGGTATGCTTGTGGACAGCAGGGAAGAAGGTGAAAGGCAGAGGCTGAAAATTAGACAGGGAAGATAATAGGGGAAGTAATATGATGGAGGAGATGATGGAATGGGATTAAGGGTGTTTGTAAGAAGGATTTCCCTTCTCAAAATGTCATCTGAGACAACCCTAACCAAGCAGGTAGTGGAAGGAAATCTCTGAGTTACAAGTGAAGATGAGAGCAAAAAAAAGTATTTAGTAAATAGCTTCATTTAAAAAAAAAAATAAAGTATGAGATGAGGTCCTCAGCTGTGTGGGGGTTGCGAGTGGGAGGAGAGTTGCTGTGGAAGGCTTGGAGAGATATGAAGAGTTTTGGAAAATCACTATGGTGAGTGAGCAAGAGATCTGATTTGGGGGACGTAAAAGGATTGCCTTGCTTCAGTGAGTGTCCAGTAGACTCAAACTTGCCTTCTTGTTGTATATCACACATGTCTATCCAACTCAACTTCCACACTTTTATATTCACTACCCCTCACTTCTGAAATGCACTTTCTTCTCATCACTTCTGTCTCTTAAAGTGCTTACTTTAAAATTCTGCTTAAACACCCTCATATGTGGAAAATCTTTACTGATCATCTCATCTACTATTTCTCTCTCCCCCAAAATAGGTCACATATGTGTGTGTATTTGCCATGTACTTAGGTATATGTGCTTATTTTCCATGTACTTACAGTTGTGCGTGTGTCTCCTGCCCCACACCCAATAGCATTCCATTTTTAAATTGTTTCCTTGGCAATTAGTAGTTTCTTGTAAATATTAGAAGTGTCTGCTAATTGATTTCAATAAAATATAAAAATCCATGCCCTATTCTTAGTTAGTTAATATCTTTCAGAAAAGATAAGACAAACAGTATGTGAAACAATCAGTCCAAATTATTTTCCCTTTGGTATCCCTTGTCTTCAGTGGATACCAGAGGAAAACACAACCCATGTTCCTGAAGTTTTCAGTTTCTTGCCTAAGTCTTCAGTCATTAACCATACATTTTAGGTTATTTCCAGTATGATGCTTTTGTCCTTGTTGTTGAAATTAATCACCAAAGTGCAGTATCTGTCATCGGTTTGGATGTTTTTTTAGTTCCATTGTTATTGTTTGGATATAGCCTGGAAATCAAAAGATTTCTCTTTTTTATTAATTATACATGTTTTTATATATGCCTTTGTATCACAGGTCAAGGAACCATTAACTACAGCTATTTTTCACTTGTTCGACATTCTGACCTGCTAGTCTCTGTGCCTCCCTTCACTGTTTACAGTGAAAATTATGTCTGTGTTTATATGTGTATACATACTTAATTGTTCAGTCATTCAGTTATGTCTGGCCCTTCAAGACCCCATGGACCATAGCGACCGTGGACTTTTCCTGGCAAAGATACTGGAGTGGTTTGCCATTTCCTTTTCTAGTGAAAGATTAAGGCAAACAGAGGTTAAGTGACTTTCCAAAGATCACACAGATAATGTGTCCAAAATCATATTCGAACTCAGGTTTTCTTGACTCCATGCCTCAAACTCTATCCACCTAACTGCTTCCTGACATACATAATCCACATACATAAATTCATTTGTATATATCATAAATCCATAAATTTCACAAAAGAATCAGAGCATGAGATAAGCCTGAAAGAAGAATAAACATTTGAATAAGTAGAGACAAGTAGAATAGGATGTTTCACATTAGAAGATAACAAAAATACAATTGTATGTAGAAGACAGAGGGGAAAATAACTGGTATAGAATACATGATTCATATTGAAGAACAAAGCTACAAAATTAGGATGTCTAGATTATAAGGAGCCTTGAATGCCAAGATGAGAAAATTGGCCTTGATCTCATGGAAAACAGGAGGTTCTTGAACATGAAATTAACATGAGAAAAAAAAAAACAATTTAGAAAGATTAGCATAGTGGTCATATTCAGGATAGATAATCACTCATCCCAAAAGACTCCAGAATGAGAGCTAGTTTGGGTCTAAGATATGTTCTAGGAAAGACTGAGGATTTTCTGAATTTATTACAATTACAAAATTGTTTTACAAATGATACAGATAGGTACATGGTGCATGAGGTAAGATAGTGTGAACTGCTCTATACAAATTTTGGAGTTGGAAGGAGAATTATGGATGCTTTATTTGAATTCTCTCATTTCATGGGTGAGGATACTGAAGTCAGGTATACTGAAAAAATGACTATAGGTCATATGGCTCATCAGTATCTGTACAGAAGCAAGAACTAAGGACTTTTTGCTCTTGGCCCATTGAAGTTAGGACAATATAAAAATAATAAATTAGTGGTAGTTCCTCCCATGCTTTGAGTTGCTTCTCCAATAGTGGAGACATATTTTATTTTAAGTATGTATTCTCTAGAACTGCATTTATTTTAAAATTTCAAATGTTTTGGGATGTACATTTAGTCCATATGAAATTGCATAGAAACAGATTCTTTCATCTTTCTTTTCTACTCATTGTGTCCTAAGCAGTTACGATACCTGGATCCTATTGTACTGGACTAACCAGTTTAAAAAAAAAGAAAGGATAATAAAATACTATTTAATATAAAATCAGATGGGTGTTTTCAAGTAATTTATCCAAATTACCACTAGATGGGAGTATATGCCCGTAATTTTAGTTTAAGGATGTCTGTTTCTTGCTCTGAAATTCTGATAGGTCTTTCAGTCACCTGGCAAAGGGAATCCCCAAATGTCTTTTGGGAATATGTTGCAATGGTATTACATTGTTTTAGCCAGATATAAATTATGTGGATCTCTTCTGGAGGTTGTGTGAGAGAGCTTAGACAAGAATCTCACAGGATAAGTAGGCATGGATGGATTGTAACCTACATTGCTGGAGGGAATCCTTGTATCACTGAAATTATAGAGACATTAACTTATCAAGTTATGAAACTTAATCCTTGGGAGTCATTAGGATTATAAATATTTCATCTGCAAGGTATATAGATTACTAACTTGATAGAAAGGTAAACAAAGACACATTTTCAATGAATAGAAAATTGGCTTTGGAGTCCAGAAAATAATGATTTGAATCCTGCCTCTGGGAGAAGACTGTACAAGTTACTAAGCCTCTCAGTGTCTGAGGCAACTCCCTTACACTATAAATTGAAGAATAGCTACCATTTTGCATTGGGAGAGTAAGTTTTCTTATCCAGAAGTCCATACCTCAGTGAAATAACAGGTCCAGTAAAAAAACAAAACAGATTTACAGAATTGACAGTGCTAGGAGGGCCAAAATTTAAACCCATGTTTAATTAGTTAGTGTCATAAAATATCATATTTAGACCTATAATGCACCTTTGTAATGCTTCTCCAAGTTCTTTTATAGATCGCCCCACAAAAGAGAGCTTCATCTAAGTCTTTTTATATGTCATATTTTCCTTCTGTCTCAGCATATGGCCAGTTCACCTCTTTTTTCTAATCATACATTTCAGTAGGACTTCAGTGTCTGGTACCTTATCCTGCCAGGTGATCCACAGAATCTTCTTAAGACAGTTCAAATGGAAGCGATTCAGTTTTCTGGCACGGTGCTGGTAGACTGTTATACCATGTTTCACAGGTATACAACAATGAGGTCAGCACAACAGTTCTGTAGACCATCAGTTTGGTAGTCAATCTAATACCTCTTCTCTCCCAGACTTTTCTGTGGAGCCTCCCAAACACTGACCTAGCTCTGGCAATGTGTGCATCAACTTCATTGTCAATGTGCACATCTCTGGAAAATACGCTACCAAGATAAGTGAACTTATACACAGCATTCAAACTTCTTGCTCAAGCTGAACTGCCAAGCATTCAAACTGTGCTTCAGAGAGCAAAACTCCGATGAGCTGGCCACTTTGTTTGAACGCAAAATATGCATTTGCCAAAAAGACTATTTTATGGAGAGCTCCCATGGGACAGGCAATCACATGGTGATCAGAAGAAGTGATACAAGGACACTCTCAAGAAATTTGGGTTTGACTGTGCAAAATGAGAGACACTGGCTCAGGATGGCTCAGCATGGCATGCCCACATCAGAAAGGTTGCTGTGCTCTATGAGCAAAGCAGAATTGAGACAGCACAGTGTAAACATACAATGTACAAATTTGGAGCATCCACTTCAAAAATTCATATAGACAATCTGTGCCCAACCTGTGGTAGAACATTCTGAGCTCATATAGGTTTGATCAGCCACAGTCGGACACACTGAAAATTCACTTTATCATGGTGATGTCATTTTGGTCCTCTTTGAAAATGAAGGATAACAACCAACCACCATTTCGATATCCTTAGCTACCTCTTGCACTTAGTGTATCACTGATAAGACCTTATATTTTACCATGGGTCTTCCTATTTGATCTAAATTTACTTACAACTTTGATTCCATAGAGATTATGGAAAAGTAAGAATGAAAACATATAGCATTACATGGAGAAAACCTGTGTTTAAAAATAAGATGAATTTTTGCATGGGAGAACAGCTTGGGCACATTAACATCATTGCTCAGTTCCCCCAAATGTTGCTCCAGGTATTGCCTTGGAAAGGTTTAACATCAACCATTTTTTTAGCTATTCCAAAACTATGAGTATATTTCATGGTTTAGAATTAATGAATATGCCAAGTTGAATTTAATTATCAAGAAAGCATGTTATAAGCTAGTTACAACATTATGTAACAGATTCTTATTCTTTGACTTTAGGGATGGAATGAACATGCTGCACAAAATGCCAGAAATTGGTCAGAAGAGTGCAAGAGGGAACATAGTCCTCAATTCAAGAGGACACTTACAGGTAGGTATATCATTCAAGCTTTCCTAAAGGGATTCACAATGACTCCAAGGTACAGCAGTTCAGTAGAACTTTTCATCCTGTATATGCAATTAGACCCTAAGAATATTCTTCAGAATTATGTCATTTTTTCTCACTGGTAAATAAATATTACTTACATGAAATATTACATATGCAATTGACAGTCTTAGAATATTCTATGTTAATGTTGACTGAGCAGTTGAAATGGATCTATTTTATAAAAGGATTATGCCTCAAGAGGATTTTGGCAAATGCCACCTTTTATAAATATACAAATTATCCTCCTGGAACTTACATGCCAGTAAGAGATAATTACTGTTCTTCTATGACTACAGAGAAATTGAGTTGGCAAGCTATACCTGTCATTCTTTGGCTTTTTCCAGAAAACCATACAGTAGAAATATACCAATGAGCACATGCTCACTCCCTGCAACCAAAACCAGTTTTTTTTTCAACTTTCTCTCTTAAAGTAAATGAAATTCAATACATACTTACTAAACCTCTGCTATGTATCAGACATACTCTACTAGATATCAGATATGCTGTTGGGCACTATGACTATAACTGGCAAAACTTAAGAAGTTCCTTCTTTCAAAGAACTCACAATTAAAACTAAGTAGGATGATTCCTGCTTAAGTAGAAAGAAGCATAAAAGTATATTGCCTCTTCACTATAGCTGATAAGAACAACACTAGAGGAATTATAATAAAGTCATCATCATGATCATCATAATGGTAAACACAATTGAAAAATATTTTTAGAAAAAAAATTGATATACAGATTCAATTGATATCTGTTTCCAAGGAATGTGATGATTGAGTTCACTCATGTAACATGGATGTTCTAATACAGTAATGACAATTTTCATTAAGACCATACTGAAATGAAAAGACTTAAGTTCAACTCAAGATAACGTACACAGGCACTCAGAGGCTAGATGGATAGATATAGAGAACAGATAGAGACAGAGACATGTTCTCACCAAATCCCAGATCTAGCAATTCAGAAGCAACAATGTAGTACTGAGGGAAGCGTACTGAACTTGGAGTTGACAGAACTTGAGTTTGAATTTAAAGTTGTCACATATCACCTGAGTGACATTAGGCAAACCACTTCATTTGTTCAGTCTTTGATTTCATCATCTATAAATATGAATGGGTTGACGTAGGTGATATCTAAAATCCTTTCCAGATATATATTTTAGATGCTGTGATTGGACCCCTTAGTAGTCTTTAACATTTTTTTTTGCTATGGAGTTCTACTTTCTCTAATTCCAATTTCTAAATATCTAATGTTATAGAATATATTACAAAATATAATTTATATATAAATCATAAATATACTTACATAAATTACTTATATTTTACACAGCATATGTTATATATTTTATATGATAATATATAATCTATAATATGTTATATTTCCTATCGTATATTTGTTTCTAGATTCCATACACACGTATGTATATGTATATATGTATGCATGTGTATACACACACACAACTATATTTGCATGGTGAATTGGGTCCTTTGGGCTATCAACTATAAAACTGGAGTATTGTGGGGAGCACATGGAGATTAGCCACTAAAAACAGAGAACAAATAATCAGTTATGTGGCCAATTTCATCATATCCCATGTCATTTTTTCAATAATATCAGAAAGAAAAAAATTATAATAGATTCGCTTCAAATTCAACCACAGAAGGATTTATTGAGGACCTAATAAAGGCAAGTCATGGGTTTAGACAAAATTAAGTAACAGACTTGCTCCCAAATAGCTTGCATTCTATTTCCAAGTATATACTGTATGACCCTGAGATTTCTATACTTCTAGAAAGTTTATGTGGAGAAAATCTGTTGTTTGCCTCTCATCCCCTGTCATGGTCAGATGTAATCCAGATATGGTA
Source organism: Bettongia penicillata ogilbyi (assembly GCA_023548195.1). NCBI lineage: Eukaryota > Metazoa > Chordata > Mammalia > Diprotodontia > Potoroidae > Bettongia > Bettongia penicillata. Next base: position 14,414,273 of record JAJHZJ010000089.1, on the reverse strand, counting down.
TGACGAGTCAGAAAACTTCACATATGGATCTGGACCAACAAAACCAGAATCAGTTGTTGGTCACTATACTCAGGTAAGATGTAAATTGATATTTCATACAGATTAGCAATGCATCCTTAATACTATTAAGGTAAGAGTAAATAAAGGAGAGTTAGGTGGCATAGTAGACAGAGTGCCCAGCCTAGAGTCAGGAAGACTCCTCTTCCCAAGTTAAAATCTAGTTTCAGACACTTACTAGCTATATATATGACCCCAGTCAAGTCATTTAACTTTGTTTGCTTCAGTTCCTTATGTGTAAAATGAGCTGGAGAAGGAAACAGCAAACCACTTCAGTATCTCTGCCAAGAAAACATTAAATGGAGTCACAAAGAGTTTGACAGGATGGAAAAAGACTAAACAACAACAGCAAATAAGCTAGAAATGCATTCCAATAACTTACGACATACTTCAGTATTAAAGGAACCTACAGTTTATTTTCACGGGAACACTCTCCAGTGATATAAATCATCATTTCTTCATAATTTACTAATTTAGGTATTCTTCATGAGTTGGTCACCATGCAACTTTTTGCAGGATCTATCATAGTCTTGAAAAACGTGAGACTGCTTCAATGCTAAATCAATGTATCAGAGAATTTCAGTAGAGTCATTGACTATGGCATCACATTAAAATTAGAAAATAGGACCTATTTGTTTTTAAATTTTTTTCCTCTTTTTTTGTTATTAGTTTTGTTTGTTTCTCTGGCTGAAATGCTTGCTCTCCTTTATATAGATTCCTTTTGTTTCCCAAATAATACATTTATTACCCTATCAAAGAAGGCTCTGTGTTGTATAAGCAGAGCAGAATTTTAGTAGCTCAAAAGAAACACGACAGGCACAAATCTAGAGACAGGTCCACTCCAAATGCTCATGTGGATTTGTGCCTGAACTGTGGTAGCGCTTCTGAGCTAATATTGGTTCAGCAGCAGCTGGACACGCTATACCTTGACTCCTACACACTGATGTCATCTTGGTCCTCTTTGAGAGTGAAGGACAACCTACCAACTTATTAACTTGATCATTCTCAACAGATTTTTAATTAATTATACTATAATTAATATAATCATACATATATTATAATTTAATATATATTAATATCTACACACTGGGGTAAACCCAGTGCTATGCAGCTATTTGTCACGTATAATGCAGGAGAAATATGGCACTCTCTCCCAAAGAAATTTATCTTTGAATTAATAAGATGGCACAATGAAACACCCAGGGAACAACTGCAACCTAAAACATATGTGATTTACTGGAGAAGAAAGTGAATTGGGTAGCCCTGTAACATTAAGAGATGGCCTTCAACAATCTTGATAGCTACTTGGCTTTCTGCTTTTTCTTCCATATAGTCCTGGAATAACTGACAGAGAAAACCAATGGCTGCCATGGAATGTTATAGTTCTACTTTCACATTTCTACTTTTACATTCTGCCCAGTTTATACATATATTCCCCTCTAACTCAATAGTTACAAACTTGTTTGTCATATGTTTTGACAATTGGTACAGTGACACTTGTATGATTTCATTAGTGAGGGTAATCCCTCATCAGATGGAAACTGAACCTTCTTCATGATTCTGTTCTCATCAATGTTTTCACACATAAATATTTTGTAGATGATTTTCCCATAACTGTAGAAAGGTCCCTTCTTGGAAAGAATTTCTAGCAAAGCCTGTCATTTCCTGTTCTCACTGAGAGTGACCTGCTTCCTTTTCTTGTCATATAAGTCCTTGATAAAATGTTTTATGACACTTAGAATATACAGATCATTCTTGGCAACACACATTCCATGGCCTACTTATGGCTGCTACATGTCTTCCCTTTATCCTGCAGTTATTTCTAATTTTAGTTCAGAGATTCTGGTATTTTGTGCTTCTCCACCATATGTTATCATCAGAAGAATTTTGGTTTTAAAGAGATAGTAATCTACATCAATGAGATTAGGATGTTTAAGACTTAGATACTTTCCCAAATGAGATACAAACTGATTTGAGGTTTTTGTTTGTTTTTACTTCATTCTGGGAAAAGTCTATCAAAACAGTCTACCTACATATACTAGTCTGGGTAAAATGCATTTTTCATCCACTTATATAATAAATGCATTGACTTAATTGATAAATACTCATTAAATAATCTATAATTTTGCAATCTCTGTGTTAAGCCTTGAAGGTACAAAAAAAAGGCAAGAGACAGTCTCTATCCTCAAATACTTTACAATCAACATGCAAACAATTATAGACAAAGAAAGCTCTCTATAGCATTCATAGGAAATAATTAATGGAAGGAAGACAATAACATTAGGAGGGGTTGGGAAAAGCTTCTAGTAAAAAATAGGATTTTATTTGGGATTTAAAGGAAGTCAGTAGGCAGAGTTATGGAGGGAGAGCACTGCAGACAAGTGGGACAGCCAGAGAAAACATCTGGAGCTGAAAGATGGAGTGTCATGTTTGTGCAATAGACATGAGACCAAAGTCATTGGGTGGAACAGTATGTGGCAAGGAATAAGATATAAAGAGATTGGAAAGGTAGGAGTGGGGTAGGTATAAGTGGTGTTGAATGCCAAACAGCATTTTGTATTTAATCCTGGAGGTGATAGAGAGCTACTGGAATTTGAATAAGGGAATGACATGGTTGATGAAAATCAAATTGGTGGCTGAATGAAGGACTGGAGTGGAGAGAGACTTGGGGCAGGCAGATCCACTAGCAGGATGTTGCAATAATCCACGATGAACTGCACCAGAGTGGTGGCAGTATCATAAGAGAGAAGGGGAAGTATTCAACTGATGTGGTAGAGTTTAAATTAACAGGCATTCACAATGGCTTAGATACCAAGGGTGAGAGATAGCGAAGAATCCAGGATGACCCCTGGTTGTGAGCCAGGGGCCCTAGAAGAATGGTTCTGTGCTCTACAGTAATAGGGAAGGTATATGGCTTAGGGGCAAAGATAATGATAATGAACTCTCTCTTGGAATGTCTACCTAAAGATGGCTGTTGTACGTAGAATTTGAGATGTCTGAAAGGCAGTTGGAGATAAGATTTTGGAGATCAGAAGAGAGGTTAGCACAGGATAGCAGATTTGAGAATCCTCAGAGTAATAATTAAACCTATGGGAGCTGATGAGAACACCAAGTAAGAAGTTTGGGAGGAGAAGAGAAAATGACCTAGCACAGAACCCTGAGGGACACCTATGGTTAGAGGGAATGATCCAGATGAGGATTCAGCAAAGAGACTGAGAAGGAGCAGTCAGATAGGCAAGAGGAGAACCAGCAAAGAGTGGCATCCTGAAAATCCAGAGAGAGTAGAATATCGAGGAGGAGGGAGTGATTAAGTGTCAAATGGTCCAGAGATATGGAGGAGATTGAGAAAAGGTCATTGGATGTAGAAACTATGAGATCACTGGTAACTTTGGAGAGTCACAGTACTCACTATAATCCTAGATATTTTCTATACTTTCTCACTCCTGTGGTTTTGCTCATATGTCATGTGTAGCATATCCTCTTATAGATGCCTGTTTAAATCCATTGTTTATAACCCAGTTCAAATGCTTCCTCCTTTATGACTTTCTTCTATCAAGTCAGAAATTGTATTTTCTTTCTTCAAAATTATGTAACCTGGGCATGGCTTTGAACCACATATTCTTGTTCTTTCTCTGAGCTGGTTCACTCTCAGCTGGTCTTTATACAAGCAGCTCTGAGTCCCTGCATCCTATACCACAGATTAGAGAAGATGACTACAGGATCCCAACCCACAGGTATTAATATCAACTCTACTCTTTGGTAATCTGAGGGGTGACTGGTGCAGAAGAAATATATGCCTACTCTTCTCCACTGTGTCTCCTGAGCCCTCTACTGTGGGTTTCCTATTTATATAAACTCTGTCACTTTGTCATGTTTGATTCATTGTAAAATACCCACTAAACAATATGGTACAGGAAATAAAAGAAGTGGTAATCATAAAATTTATTTAATAAAAGGGGAAAATAGGAATAATCACAAGACAATAATCAGCAATATTCCTGGGTCATACTCTCCCTGCAATGCACAGATTATCCATGGGAAAGTTGACATAAATTTACAGAAACCTCACAGGAATTTAAATAAGTAGGGAAACCCATGTGCCTAAGAAAACTCAAAACTCCTATATCTAGTCTTCAATGCTCCTTGTCCCTTTAAAAACAATCTGCACCAAACAAAGCTTCTTTGCTAACGGCTTCCCTTTTAGTCATTATTTTTCTGTGGATAGAGAAGACCGCTCTTATTCGGGCTAACTGATGAAGCAATAACAAGCTCTTTTCACTTGAAACTTCTTTTAGTTAGATATTAAGAGAAAAAAAAAGTTACTAATTTTCAATGATAAGCAGTTCCTTTAGCCAAAGAACTGCAAATCTCCTTAGATTTGCAAGCAGCAGAGGATGCTGCTTCATTTTTTCCCTAATTACCTATGTCTCTTTTCAAATTATAGGTATAATACCCAGCTTTTCCCACTCTGCTTTTCCTTCCCAAAGCAGAGGGGACAGTAGAAGGCATCATAGGCGCCTCTGAGAGGTTTTGTCTGCCTCAGGCTATATGTGTTACTTAAAAGTGATAAACTTTTATAGCTCTTCATATAGCAAGGGAAATCAGTACTTTTCCAGTGAGTTTTCAGGAGCTGCTTCAGCCTTTCTCCAGATAATCCACAACGCAATGATTCTGTTCCAATCAGCAAATACTCGGCAGTCAGACCTCTACCAATCAGTAAGTTCCCAGCAAAGCAGCTAAAGAGTCAGATATCTCACGTGGAAGTCTTCTGAGTCTTCTGTTTGCTATTTCTTAGGAATCTTCCTGCTTTCAGTTAATCCTTAATGCTTTTTCCTTCTATCTTTTCCTAAAACTCCTTTTAAAAACTTTTTATCTCTTTCAATAACTCAAATGATAGTTTCCAAGTGATAATTGACTTATCAGTACTTTATATAAAAACTCAAAAAATTCACATTTTTCTTTTGTATGAACTCACTCCTCATAGTCCCTAGATTTTTAATTTTAATATTTATAAGTTTTAAGGCTCTAAGAGCAATCATGTGCAAATAATTTGATGCACCACAATGCCCTAAATCCAACAATCATTGCTCTGCCTTCAAGCTGGTAATCTCAGAATATTTATCTGAGACAAAGTTATCTAAAATCTCAAAATGGAGAGACTGGTCTTGCCACTGAACTCTGATGATTACAGAGCAGCAAGTGTGAGGTGACAACTACACAGCTCTGCCTCACTCTAATTCCATTCACTCAAAAAATCAAGAGGATGAACAACACCGACAGACATTCAGCATGAGGGCTCTACACAGAAAGACATCCAGAGCAGGTGATGTGAGTTAAACCTTGTCACACGTGTTTCTTATATGTGTGCCTCACTGCTGCTATGATCAAAGTTTTAGCCTGTTAACCTGAAAGTTTGGTTGAAGTAGAGACAACAGACTAAATGAATACATTTTTCATTACTTATTATAGATTAATTCATTCTCTTCAAAGTAACAGTTTGTGGAGCCCACGGACCTAGATATTAGATCTTGCTACCACATACCAAAAATCTGTTGTAGGACAAAGAAGGTGTTCTGTGTCCTTCAGATTTATGGTCTCCATAAGTGATTAACTAGACCATTAGAAAGGAATTTCTTAATTGCATAGGTTGTAAATACAACAGAGTTTGACAAAGTTTCAAATAGAAATTACGACCCAAGATGTCTGTATTTTCTTTACATGCCATAATATAGTATATGTCCACAAAATATTAAGATGGAAAACATCCCATTATTCACAAAAAGCATTTTAGGTTAAAGATCTCCTAAGGAACATTAAGTCAGCTCTGGCAGGCTTTTGTTGACATAGGGAGAGGCACTCTCTGAGTTTACTTCAGAAAGAACAAAGAGATTATTTCAAAATTTTATACTAAATATTATCAAGCCAACTCTTCCCACAGCAGCTATGTGTATTTATGGGAAGGAATAAACTAGTTTTTTAGTAGAAGGCTCTGTATTAACAATCTTTACCATGTTATCTGAGGGTACTAGTAACTGCCTTCTGGGGATCCAACCTAATTCAAACAGAAGTTGGGAAATGCAGCTATCATTCCTTCCTTCCTTTCTTCTTTACCTCCTTCCTCTCTCCCTCCTTCCTTCTTTCCTCTCCTCCTCTCTTCCTTCCTTCCTTCCTTCCTTCCTTCCTTCCTTCCTTCCTTCCTTCCTTTCTTCCTTTCTTCCCTTCTTCCCTTCTTTCCCTCTTTCCCCCTTTCCCCCTTTCCCCCTTTCCCTCTTTCCCCCTTTCCCCCCTTTCCCTCTTTCCCTCTTTCCTTCTTTCTTTCTTTCTTTCTTTCTTTCTTTCTTTCTTTCTTTCTTTCTTTCTTTCTTTCTTTCTTTCTTTCTTTCTTTCTTTCTTTCTTCCTTTCTCTCTCTCTCTGTCTCTCTCTCTGTCTCTCTCTCTGTCTCTCTCTCTCTCTCTCTCTCTTTCTTTCTTTTTCTTCCTCCTACTCCTTCAGAAAGCTAGGACAGTTTTCATTTTTTCTTCCTCTGAAAAGCAGGCTTTAAAAAAAACCTCATTGTGTTTTAAATGGTTGTACTTGACTAAGCTTTTAAACCTAAATCATTCTGGCTCTCATTGAATGGCCAATAATAGCTTCAACCCAAGCCTTTGTGGTTCTTGTTTACATTTTCATGACTTAGAAGGAGTGTAAATAGCAATTGGTTTCTGTTCTGGTCAGAAATTTCCTGTCCCATACTGATATCTTTGGAATAGTAAATTGGGCCATCTTTTGTTTCAGTTCTTACCTAACCCTTACATTGAATGGGTGTGGCCTCACACAAACTGAAACCTGGGAAAGACCTTAATTTGGAAAGGCCAAGGTCACCCACTGAATCCTGCCCTTTGTCATCTAGACCTTTGTCTTGCCACTGAACTTCAATGACCTTAGAGAGAATGAGGCTGAAAACTTTGCGCAGCTCTGCTTCATTCTAATTGAATTCACTCAAAAGTCAAGATCACATTTGTGATATCACCGGTCCTTTTCAAGAACAAAAGATGAACAACTTAAGAGACTGTATTTCTTCGTGAGTTAATTTCTTTTTACCAATTTTGCTTATATAGATGTTCTTTTTCTGTCACCTTCTGCAAGTGGACTGCTTACATATAAAAGAGATGGTACCTTTATTTAGCATAAAGTATTGCACATGTATTATGAATTATAATCTTTCCATTTTGTATTATGATCATTAGTGCATATGTCTTAACTAGTCTTAAAAGTCATCTTATTTAACTTTCTATTTATCCTAGTACCTAAAACAGTGTTCTGCACAACCAGAGTATTTAGTTGTTTTTTTTTTTTTATTTAAAAAAATGATTTATGGAGTAAAATGATGAAAAATAATACCATCAATAATGCAGTTAACAGACACTTATTTTATGTACTAGACATGGTGCTTAGCACAAAGAAAAAGTGAATTTTATCACTGCCATCAAGAATTCTGCATTCTAATGGGGAAAGCATTTTGAATATCTAGAAATATATAGAATATTCATTCAAAGTTGATTGAAGGTAATCATAGAGAGAAAAGCACTAGCAATTAGGGGAACTAGGAAAGGCCCTCTGCATTTCCAGACCTCCCCTAGCACAGTACCAAATGAGTGGCCAGGTCCCCTGAGGCACCATCAAAACACCAGACTATCAGGCAGGGCCTGAAGTCCCCAGCACAAGAGGCTTGACATAGTACCCCGTCCACCCCAGGAGCAGAGCTCAACTTTAAAGGTAATGAAATAGGCTGGGGGGGACTTAATTCATTCTCTTCAAAGTAACAGTCTGTGGAGTCCACGGACCTAGATATTAGATCTTGCTACCAGATACCAAAAACAGTCAGTCTTAAATCTGTTGTAGGACAAAGAAGGTGCTCTGTGTCCTTCAGATTTATGGTCTCCATAAGTGATTAACTAGACCATTAGAAAGGAATTTCTTAATTGCATAGGTTGTAACAACAATAAGAACAAACAAGCAAAAAAAGAATTTGATCATAGAAAATTATCATGGTGACAGAAGATCAAAACATAAATTCAGAAAAGGGCAACAACATGAAAACTCATTTATTCAAAGCCTCCAAAAAAATGAGAATTGGTCTCAGATCCAAAAAGACCTCCTGGAAGAACTCAGAAAGAAATTTAAATATCAAATAAAGCAGAAGAAAAATTGGGAAAAGAAATGAGAATGATGCAAGAGAATCATGAAAAAGAGTCAACAGATTGATAAAGGAAGCACAAAAAATGAAAAAGATATACAAAAATTTACTGAAGAAAACAACTCCTTAAAAACTAGAACTGAATAAATGGAAAATGAGGTAAAGAAGCTAACCCAAAGAAAATCATTCCTAAAAAAATTAAAACTGGACGAGTGGAAGTTAATAACTCCATGGAGCATGAATAATCATTCAAACAAAATAATAAAAAAAGAAGAAAATGTAAAATATTTCCTTGAAAAAGTGGGCCCCAGTACAAGTTATATGGCTGAATAGAAGAGGTAATTTTCTGTAGAAACTGATATGGACTCCTTTAATATTTCTTATGAGGCATAGGAAGAGAAGTAAGTGGCTAGTATCTCTTGTCTTCTACTTCTCGGCAGAATGTCACTTCCTCTCTTTACTCTTCTCTGATGACAATATGGTAGGTCTACTAGGTCCAGGTTAGGCATCAGTTAATAATCAATTTCCATTATATTTTCAAGGATACTTGGGTATGAAAGATTAAATTCTTGATTTATAGAAATCATATTAATAAGTTAGTGTGTTCATTATTGAGACAGGGATATATCCCTGATAGCTCATGTGCTGGATAGTCGTCATTAAATACATTTCTTTATTGAGTAAAATGTGTGCTTGTTCAGTGACAATTACCCCAAGAACTGTCATCTTGTCAATTGATAAAAAGAGCTTAGAGTTTTGAGTGCAGTGAGCTTTGACATATGTGATTCACTCCACATTCTAATAGCTGTTCAGGAAGAAAATCAGACACTATCTCCCCAAAAATTTGAAATAGATGTCCATCAAATTTCCACAAAAATATAAAAGAAAAATGTAGAAAGATGAATCACCAAATTTTATGTTGGTTTCCAGATTATTGTTTTTTTTTTTCCTGCTTGATTTCCTTTTGTTCAAACTAGATGGACTGTAAGGTCTGAGAATGTGAGCAAAGACCAGTTTTCACAAGTTCTCATATAGGCTACTTTCAAAGCACCTGAAGACTCAAAAATAACTTTTTGAAACATTGGCAGATAAGGATTCACACTTTTTAAAATGTGCTTAAATATAACTCAAATTTAATAACCATGTTGCTTTTTTCCTTTCAGACTGTTTGGGCCACTTCTTATATGATTGGCTGTGGTGTTGCTCATTGCCCCAATCAAGAGACATTTAAATATTTCTATACATGCCACTATTGTCATGGGTATGTATAAATTTATACTTAGAATTTCTTAGCAATGTATCTACCTAAACATCATAATTTACCTTTTTAATTGTTGCAAAAGTGAAATTCAAATTAACATTTCCTTTCAAGGTAGAAGGTTATTTTTATAAAGCACTGATGATTCCATAGCTAACAAATAGCTTTCCCAGGATGCTTAATCATGATTCTTTTACTTCTTAGCTATTAAATTTACCCCTAAATAGGTTCATATTGCTAGGAATGGACGGGCCCTTAGGGATTGTCTTTTCACACAGCCATTTTTCCTGTCAATGAAACTGAAGAACAGAGAGGTTAGTGACTTCCCAAAGATCTCACAAATAATAAGTATCAAAACTTGGATTTGAACTCAGATCTTCAGGTCCTAAATACAGAGGACACCAATTTCCTGAAGTTAATAATATTATTTATACAAGTATTAATAACATCATCACTATTGTTTTTCTTTTAGTTTTGTAGTATAAAAAGACAAAGGAATGCCATATTAGGACATCTAGATATGTAATCAGTTAGTCTAGTAATGAGGAATTAGGTATGTTCATGGTCTAGAGAAACAAGTACTCTCTCCTTCCTTCACTTCCCCCTTGTGCCTCAGAATATCCACCTTACTTCCTGGAGGTACTTTCTTTCCTGAAGAAACTCAGCCAGATTCATAATAGAACATTCTGACCAAGAGATTGTCTATAACAACATAGCATCAGGCCTTGAAAGTCCAATATATTTTATCCTATCTGGTGATGTGTTTCCCAGACTAGACAAAAGGAGGTATCAGCTGTCTCCTAAATAGTCTAAAACAGGGGCGGGGAAGCTGAGCATTGAGGCCACATGTGACCTTCTAGGTCCTGGATGCAGCCTTTTGACTGAGTCCAAGTGGTACAGAACAAATCCTTGTATTAAAGGAATTTATTCTGTGAAGTTTGAATTCAGTCCTTCCCTACCCCTGGTCAGAGGTATCTATAATATAAGTTCTGGAATTAGAGCTTGTTATGATTCCCATAGAACAAATTTACAAGAGAAAGGTCAGTCTAAGACTAATTTCTGTTCTCTCCATTTGCCCTTGGGCAAATTGACCCTAGGGTGAAAAATCATGAAGGGAGAAAGATTGGTTATCTGTATCCTTCCATCTCTTGCACCACTGTCACACTCTCCATTTGTCCACCATTGGGTGGATTCGGTGGGAAGATTGCTTCTAGGTCATCGTGTTGTCCAACCAACTCAAAGGATAGATGGATTTCATGCTGTAAACCATTCTCCCCCCATCACAACTTAACTAATTTTTGCTTAATTCTATCACAATCAATGCTTTGTGCTGGTTAATCTTTCAGTTTTTGCTGTTGTTTCTTAAGGTGTGTGAGAGGTTAGAGAGGAGTGTGAGAGGTGGGATGGGGGAAAATGAACATGTTGTCTTTTGCTATGGAGAAAATGCCAGAAGAGAATTTGTTGCTAATGTTTCTTTTGTGTGTTGATATCATTAATGCTTTTCAAGCTTCTATATTTTGCATGACTGGGATTCATAGGTGTTGAAAGGACCAACAAAAGAAATATTGGTGCTTAGCTGAAAGCTCAGGAAAACAAAATAAAAATTCTGATCCATTCTCTCCTACTCAATAAACTTCAGTGGCTTCCCATTAATTCCAGGAGCAAATACAAAATGTTCAATGAGGCATTCAAAGTCCTTCATAACCTAGACCTCTCCTACCTTTCCAGTCTTCTGGGTTCCCTTATTTCCTGGCACAAACTCTGATCCAGGGCCAGAGGCCTCCAGGCTATGTTGTGAACAAGACACTCTGTCACTTGGCTACAGCTATTTTCTCTGGCTTTCCATCATGCCTAGAATGAATTCTCTCCTCTTCTCTGACTTTAGATGTCCCTGGTTTCCTTTATATCATAATTAAAACCTCACCTTCTATTCTATAGTAAGCTTTCCCTAACCTCTTAATTGCAGGGCCTTCCCTCTATACATTATTTCCTATTTACCCTGCATATTGCTTGCTATGTATGTATTTGTTTTCACATTCTCTCTTCCATTAGACTTGTTTGTCCTTCTTTCTTGTAGAGGACCATATCAACAGAGAGGTGGGGTCATGATATGCAAGTGAATTGGATTTACATGAAGGAGGGCTGTGCAAGAGCACTAACCTCACTTTCTCCTCCAGAGTCATCTGGGTCCAGTGGCAAGATATAGATCAGGATGACTGGAGATGGTCCAGGATATAGGATGGGATCTTTGCCTTTTCAAGTTAAAGACTTTAACAGGTCTCAGTTTGACTGAGGTAAAGCCCATTCAGTGATTAAGGCTTAATAAGAATTGAGGCAGAGAATGGCCTTTTTATCTAGTCAAAAGGTTTTTTTTGTTTTGTTTTGTTTTGTTTCTTTAATAAATAAATAGTCAATGGGGTGAGGGGAAAATTCTCAGAGTTTCTGGCCCAAACTGAGACAATTGCTATTTACCTTAATTCTGAGCCAATCAGGGCCTAAACAATGACCAAGAAGGGTTTGCCCTAGGACCTATTGTTTGCCAATCAATGAGAGCTAGAGTGATTTGTGCTTAAGGTTGGTTTTTAAGAGACAAACAAACAAAAATTAGAAGAAAATTGAACTGTAAGCTCTTTGAAGGCAGGGACTGTCTTTTATCTCTTTTTGTATCCCCAGTACTTACATAGTTGAGTGTCTGGCATGTAGCTGAGGCTGTTTGTTCTTTGTTCTGGAAGAAGACCATGACATCAGGAAGGTCGATGTCACGATAGGCAAATAAATTGGATTTACATGGGAAAAGACTACACAAAAGCACCAGCCTCACTTTTACTTTCTGCGTTATCTGTATCCACTGGGCAGATATTGATCTGGACAACTGGAAATGGCCTAGGATGTAGTGAGGAACCTTGGCCTTTTCAAGCTAAGATCTTTAATAACAAGTCTCAATTTGACTGAGGTGTAATGGTAATTTAAATGGGAAGGTCTTTCCCATTTATTGGTAGTACATGAGTTTAAGTCACATGGAACAGGAAGGGGTAGAGTAGGAAGGAAGTAAAAGGAAGAGGTGGAAATAAAACAGAGCTGAGAGGAAAATGGCCAGAGTGATCAAAACTGAGGGAGGGAGAGGAGGCAGATAGCTAGACTGAGTGTTTGTGGGAAGCCTAGCAAGGGGAAGTCTTGGGGATGGTGCTGTCCTCTGCATTGTTATTGTGTATAGATTTTTGTTACTATGATGGATTTGGCTTTCTGGTGTCTGAATAGAAGTTTTGGTTCTGTCTTTCATTTATTTTGAAATTCAGAATTGTGCTGGGATATCCTGGCCACCATAGGTGCTGTAAATATTGCATTGGAGCTACATAAGGCAAAGTCTATTCGGTGATTGAGGTATAATAAGAAATAAAACAAAGAATGGCCTCAAAAACAAAAAAAAAAAAAGATCTGGGAGTGGAAGATCTTCAGAATTTCTGGCCAAAACAGAAACAATTGCTATTTACATTCTTTCTGAGCCATCAAGGCCCAAAAAGTGAGCACTAAGTGGGGTTTGGGCTGGGACCTATCATTGGCCAATCAACGAGAGCTAGAGTGATTTGGAGAGCCAGAGTGATCTGAGGTTAAGGTGGTCTTTAAGATAAAAGGGGAAAAAAAAGTTTCAGAAATTAAAATGTACATTCCCTTTGGGCAGGGCACCCACAGGTAAGCCCCACTTATTGGACCTTAGCTTGAAAAGGCCAAGGTTTCCCCTTACATTTTGAAACATCTCCAGTAGTCCTGGTTGATTTCTGGCTACCAGACACAGAAGATTCTGGCAGTGAATGTGATGTTGATGACTTTGCTCAACCTTCCCTCACTTAAATCCAGTTTACTAAATCCAGCACATAGTAGGCACTTTATAAATGTTGATTGATTGATTGCTAACCCTGAAGCCAGAAAGAGTCAATAGAAATATGGCCTAAACCCAGATAAAAGAAAGGGAAGTATACTACCTCCTTAGAGAACTGAGGAAGTGTCTCAAAATTTTTCCTTTTGTTCCTCATTACTGAGGAAAATTTCTGTTACTCTACTTGTATACTCTATGGACATTTTAAATTTTTATCATTGGATTAAGAGACTGTTGGAGAAAATTGTTTTCCATTGGTTTATGTAGATAATTATCATTGCATTGCATAGTTCTCTGTTTATTATATTTATTAACATAAAAAATATATTGTTAAAGCAGTAAGGTCTAGTGAATGGGGATGCTGAGTGTGGAACTAGGAAGAGCTAAGTTCAGATCCTATTATTGATAACTTTTATTAGGTAAATTACTTGAGTTACCTAATCTCTATGTGCTTAAGGTAAGTCTCTAGGACTTACCTACTCATTCACAGGTATTTTTATAATCTTTGGTGGTAGAGCAAATCCTCATTCCAGGACTTCCCTACCACATCAAAATGGAAAATTCTCCATGTGTTTTCATATTCATGTGTTTTTGTGAGTAAAGTTTCATCAAATACTTTCTCACTTGATTGGGGAGGTAATTTATTTGTACATAAGTTTTGCATTGGATTGGAACTCAAACACAAAATATGTTTTCTTCACCCCAGGTTGAGCCTAAACATAGTATGAGGACTATTTTTTTAGGTATTAGTGCTTACAATAACTTTACACATAATAAATTGCCACATTTTCATTTTAATAGGCGGCTTCAAAGCTTATATCAAAAGAGTCAGAAAAGATTTCGAATTGTGGAAGGGTATTAGTCAGGAGAAGTATTTTTTTTCTTTTGGAAAAGTGTTTTTATTTCTATCTTTTTTTTTTACATTACTTTGAATTCAGAGATGTCAAACTTATAGCCCCTTCCAATTGTCAGATTAAAATGTAATTGGGAAATGTTTTAAAAATAAAAAATACAACAAAATATTTATGGTAATTTGTGGTTTTTATAGTCAGTATGAAGCCAACAGGGATCTTTTTCCATCTGCTATTTTTGACACTGCTATCTCCTTGTTTCTTTCTCTCCCTCCCACAGCAACATCCCACAAAGCAAATTTCTAAGGGGGGGCAAAAAGAGGAACAAAAGGGAGAAACTCACCAAAGATAATCAACACATAAAAATTTAGATGTCACATACAGTACTACATATCTATAGCCTGCAAAGAATGATTTTTTTCATATTTCTGGGGATTATTCTTTATACTTTTGCAGGGTTTAGTTTGTAGTGTTTTATGAGGGGTTTTTTTCATTTGTTTTTACCATTTATATTCTTATATTCATTGGATATGTTGTTTTCTTGGTTCACCTTACTTGACTTTCTATCTGTCCTTGAACATCTTTCCTTGATTCTTTGTATTCATATTTATTGCTTTTGTAGTAAAGTAATATTAGGTCATGTTCATATACTATAATTTGTTTTGCCATTCTTTGATAACTGGGTGTCTACTTTGCTTCCACTTCCTTGCCAACACAAAAAGTTCTCCTACATGTATTTTGGAATATGTTAAACATTTCAAATTGCAAATTACTTCCTTGGAATATATGACTAGCATCTGAATCTCTCAGCCATCCAGGAGAGGGGAACCTGTGATCTGGAAGCCACATGTAGCCTTCTAGATCCTTGTATGTGACCTTTTTACTGAGTCCAAGTTGTACTGAACAAATACTTTTATTAAAGGGATTTATTTTGTGAAATTTGGATTTGTCAAAGGGACACACTTGAGGACTTGGAAAGTCACATGTGACCTCAAAGTCCACAAGTTCCCCACCCCTGGATGATTTAAGAATTTTATTTACATAATTCCTAATTGCTTTTCAGAATGGTTGTACCAATTCACAACTCCAACAACAATGCATTTGTGAACCCACGTTTCCACCTTTTCTTTTTTAAATTTTGCTGGTTCACTAGGTCTGAGGTAAAATCTCTGGATTATTTTCACATCTTTTTTGCCTATTATGCCTATTTTGATATGACCTTTTATTACTTGTGATATGAAGCAATCTTCCTATGGTAATTAGTAATTCAAAATACTTCATTTAAGGCCTCATATCTTATCATCATTTATATGTTTGAGAATGGGTTTTGGTCTTATACATATATGCTAATTATCTCTATGTCTTGCATTAAAAATCCCTAGAGATATTTGAGGGGCAGCTAGGTGGAACAGGGATTGAGCACCAGCCTTGGAGTCAGGAGGACCTGAGCTCAAATGTGGCCCTAGATACTTGACATTTGCTAGCCTTGATCCTGACTGCATTGGAGAGAGAGAGAGAGGGAGGGAGAGAGAGAGAGAGAGAGACGGAGAGAGAGAGAAGAGAGAGAGAGAGAGAGAGAGAGAGGGAGGGTGAGAGAGAGAGAGAGAGGGAGAGAGAGAGAGCGAGCGCACTACAGGGTCCATTAATTCATTTCACAGAGACACCTTTTCTGCCTGTAAGTACAAGCTCTCTATAGGAAGAAGTAGAACTACCCATGTTCCACTGTATACCAAATCACCTTACAAAAGGGTACCAGTTTCAAAACAGTCATCTTCCTTTCCATTATGAGTAGCTGAATGAAGTGTAGAGATTACAGCGTGCTGTGAATTTGTTGGACTTTCTTTAGGAATGAATAGTAAATATCTTGTACCTAGGATCTCATAATTTGCAAATGTGTTTTGAAGAAGATAGGAATCTGAATATCAGATTAAAACATAAACAGACAAACAAAAAACAATCCTGGCATACCAATGGTATATAAAAGGTTTTGTGGTTCATAGTAAAAAATGGAAAATTCTCACTCTGCAAGATTTTGTGAATTTTAGCATTCACATTATATATAAAAGATTGCTCATATGATTATGGGAATTTTTCCTTATTAGGATAGATGGAATTTTCTGCCAACATGGCATAACTCTTAGACATGACTGTGATTCAATCATTCTAATTATTGTATTTTCTAGGGGAAATAATCGTGCAACTTTTACTACTCCTTATAAGAAGGGGATCCCATGTGGAGACTGCCCTGGCCAATGTGAAGATGGACTTTGCAGTAAGTTTTCCAAATCAAGAAAATTTAAAGAGAGTGATTGATCACAAAGGCAATGACATCCTCTCAAAATATCTATAACTCATCATTGAGCAATTTTAATTTCCACATTTTGGGGTTATTTAATCAGGTTGCCTGTGGGAAGCACTAGCACCATCTTTCCCATCTACATGTTTACTAAGAGACTAAGCCAATTCTTTCATAGAAAAAGCACTAGTTCTGGAATCAGAAGACCTGAGTTCAAATCCCACCTCAGGTGTCTACTCTCTTTGTTACCGTGATCAAGCATTAAATACCACGGGCCTCATTTTCTTAATCATTAAAATGAGGCAGTTTGTACTATATGGTCTGCATGGTCATATTTTGTTCTATAGCTATGATCCCATAACAGAGTGGAAGGTTGAACTGGATTCCCACATCTCACTTTGCTGTCAAATTTTTGGTGCTATAAGTAAGGACCTAACAGAATCATGATTATATTAGTATATGTTATATTTTATATAATGTTATATATTATAAGTGTTGAACTATCTCCCTCTCTCCATCCCCACCCTGCACTACAGAAGGCCACCATTTCATACACATACACACACACACATACACACGTGTGTATGTGTGTGTGCGTGTATAAAACCATATATACATACTTCTCTTTATCAGTTAATTTTCTGGAGCTGGATACCATTTTTCTTCACAGTTTCTTTGTAATTGCTTTGAGTATTTATAATACTCAGAGTTAGTCATTTTTCTTTGAACACCATTATTGTTACTGTACATAATATTCTCTTGGATATGCTCATTTCATTATATATCATTTCATGCAAGTCTTTCATGTTTTTTTATTAAATCAACCAGCTGATCAATTTTTATAGCACAGTAGCATTCCATTACAATCATATACCACAGCTACTTTAGGCATTCTTCAATTGATGGACATATCTTGCCACCACAAAGAGAGCTTCCATAAATATTTTAGAAATTACAGGTTCTTTTCCTTTTTCCCTTGGTCATCTATGGGAACAACCCTAATGGTGGTATTTCTGAGTCAAAGGACACATATAGTTTTATAACCATTTAGGTTATAAAATATATATATATATGTATACATATATGCACTTAGACATAGTTCCATATTGTTTTCCAAAATGATTAGATCAGTTCACAGTTCCACCAACACTGTATTGATGTCCTAATTATCTCACATCCCCTCCAACATTTGTCATTTTCCCCTTTATCATTTTAGTCAATCTGATAGCTGTGGGATGATATCTCAGAATTGTTGTAATTTGTATTTCTCCTAACTAATAATTATTTAGAGCATTTTACATGACTTTGCTATAGCTATGCATTTTATAATTTTGGTATAGTTTCGATTTCTTCATCAAAAAAACTGCTTGTTCATAACTTTTGACCATTTATCATTTGAGAAATGATTCATATCCTTATGAATTTGACAAAACTCTATATATTTGAGGCATAAGCCATTTATCTGAGAAAGTGTCTATAAAGATTTTCCCTAAAGTTTTGCTTTCCCTCTAGTCTTAGCTATATTGGTTTCTTTCATACAAAGACTTTAATGTAATCAATATTATCCATTTTATATATCCCAATGCTTTCTGTCTTTTGTTTAGTCATACATTTTTCTATCCAAAACTCTGAGAGGTAATATGTTCCATTTTCATCTAATTTTCTTATATCTACCTTTATATCTAAGTCATGCATCCATTTTCACATTAACTTGGTAAAGGGCATAAGACATTAGTCTATATCCATTTTCTGCCAGGTTGTTTTCTAGTTTTCCCAACAATTTCTTATCAAATAGTTAATTCTTATTCCAAAAGCTTATATCATTACATTTCTCAAACACAAGGTTACGTTAATTAATTACCACTGTGTACTTTATGTATACTCTGTTCCACGGATCCACCTTTATGTCTTAGTGCCCGATTGTTTTGATAATTACCACTTTATAATAGTTTAAGATTCATTACATCTAAACCTCCTTACCTTACATTTTTTCCATGAATTCTTCTGATATTTTTGACTTTTTGTTCTTCTGAATGAATTTTATCTTTTTTCTAGTTGAATAAAATATTTTTGGTAATTTAATTGGGATGGCATTGAATAAATAAATTAGTTTAAGTAGAATTATAATTTTGTTTATATTGGTCCTGTCCACCCATATAGCAATCATTCTAATCATCTGTAATTGACTCATTACCATGTTTCATTCCCACTTTGGACCTATTCTCCCCTCTCAAAAAATAGCCTCATATTATTTTACTGAAATGAATGCATCCACTTATTCTGAGTGATCATACCTACCCTCTCCATATCTCTAAACTTCTGTAGATCCTTATTATTCTATTATTATCCTATAGTTATTCTATTTATCTCTAGTCTCAAGGGAAGGCTATCCCTGCCCAGTAAGACCAGCCTCTCCAAACCTTCCACTGACCCCATGCTCTTCAAAACTAGATTAGGAATTTATCTTATTAGGATTCTGCACTATCTCATCTTTGTTCATTTCCCCAGGACATCCCTCAACCTTGTACATACATATGTGTATATATTTATGTATATGTGCGTATAAATGTGCATATTATAAATGCAAATGCATGTGTGTTAGCTATTTCATTTTTTAATCAAAATGACCAATGCTGGACACAATACCTGTAATACAGTAGATATATTAAAATGGTTTTTAAATTGAATTACATTTTCTCCTTTCATGCAGAGTGTCCTATTTATCCAAATCTGTTTCTCTTTCAGCAAATCCATGTCCTTACGCTGATGCTGCTATTAACTGTCCAGATGTTCTACGTGTTCTTAAATGCAGTCATAAGTTAGCTACTATAAAATGTAAAGCTAGTTGCAGGTGTACAACTGAAATAAAATAATGCTGTATTTCCTTTGGCTTAAATTGCCTTCCTCTAATGTGTATACACAGATGGATTAAATGCCAACTCTTTTTTTTTTGCATCTACATTATAATATCAAATTATTCTCAAGACCTCACAAGGCACAGTGCTGTGCACACAGCAAGGATGTACACGTGCTTGTGTTGTTTTCCTTGATGGGAATATAGAGTGTAAAATTTCTACAGAGAAATCCTGCTTCATTTTTGTCTGTTTCATTTCACTTCATAACTTTCTAACTTCTAGTATATAGCAGAAGCTTAACAAATATTTGTCGATTATATGTTGCTAAATAAATAAAGAATAAATGAATTAAATTTGAATCTTGGATGCATACAAAACATTGTCTGATTCTTTTTCTTCAATAGGAAATATCGAGTTTTTAATTTATTCCATATGCTTTCTTAATTATTACTTTTTGCAAACATCTTGCTTATACCATCCCCCTTATGCTCTTGAGGATCTCTCAAAAAGCTCTTTCTTACATGTTTTATGTCTGTTACTAGTTACTAGTAACATAAATACTTTATGTTCCTCTGAAAATAAATTGTTTTTACCTTGCTGATAATCTAAAATGATCTTGGGGATCACCATACTACTATGAAGCTGTGGAGTACACTTTGAAAACTATTGGATTCTAGAGATATAGAGAGATGATTGATGAGAGACAGAGAGAGACAGAGAGAGACAGAGAGACAGAGAGAGACAGAGAGAGACGGAGAGAGAGAAAGAGAGAGATAGAGAGAGACAGAGAGAGAGGGAGAGAGACGGAGAGACACACAGAGAGAGAGAGGGAGAGAGAGAGACAGAGACAGAGAGATAGAGAGACAGAGAAAGAGACAGAGAGACAGAGAGAGAGACAAAGAGAGACAGAGAGAGACAGAGACAGAGAGACAGAGAGAGAGATAGAGAGAGGCAGAGACAGAGAGAGAGGGAGAGACAGAGAGAGAGATAGAGAGAGGCAGAGACAGAGAGAGAGAGGGAGAGATAGAGAGAGAGATAGAGAGAGAGACAGAGAGAGAGAGATGGGGAGAGAGAGATGGAGAGAAGGAGACAGAGACAGAGAGAGAGAGAGGTGTGGGGTATGGTATGAATATAGATGATAGAGAAATGTTGATCTATATCTATATATTTATATCTATATCCATATCTATATCACCTCTATCTGCAAGCATGATGCAAAACTCAGAGTGCTATATGTATATCAGTTTTCAAAAACTATGATGAACCCTACCCTAATTATAAGGGCAGTCATGTTATTTCCATGAGAAGAGTCATCCGAAGAGCTGACAGAGCTGCAGGAGCCTCTCAACCTAGGATGCAAGGAATGGTACTCAAAATGCATTTCAGGATTTTTCCAAAAACAATATCACTAGAGGGCAGCAGAGTCATTTTCTGCCCAGTTCCTTTGGGCCTTTCATCAGGACAGTGATGTCATCAAGGTAGACCAGACAGAATTTATAGCTCTGGGAGGATTAACCAAAGATGCCACTGTACATATATATGAATGGGCAACAGAGGCAAGGCAAGGACTCTTCTGGACTTGTTCTTCCAAGCTTAGATGTTGAGTTCATAAGATGATACGATTATGTTTAGAACTAGCATAGGCTTAACACTATTTACTCTAATTCCATTATTTTACAGATGAACAAGCTAAAGTCTTAACAGAAGCTGAGTGATTGCATTTAGCAAGTAATTAGCATGATAATTGTCACAGTGGATAGAGTAGTGGATCTTTGTGTTACACTTGATTTGATTTTACACTTGATGTGATACATTTGATTTGAACTCAGGTGATTTGATTTTACACTTGATGTGATACATTTGATTTGAACTCAGGTCTTCCTGACTGCAGGGCCAGCACTATATCCACTACACCCCTTAGCTGTCTGGTTTTTTTGTTTTTGTTTTTGGCCTTATCAGGATATGTTGAGTTCAAATCCCATCTTGGATATTTATATGTGTGAACTGGACAAGTCACTTAATTTCTGATAGTCTCACTTTCATTTGTGTAATATTTTATCATAGAGTGTTGTGAGAATCAAGTAACACATATAAAACACCTTACAAACCTAAAAGTGCTTTATGATCTTTAGGATAAAGATGAGGATGATGTTAGTGTGTGATATGTTGTGTGTGTGTTCATCCTTCCTTGCTGAAGAAGACCACACCATCAGAGAAATCATGACATAACTTGAACTTGACTTGTTTTGAGTGAGGGAGGGCTGTGTAGGTCACTAGCTTCACTTCTCCTCCAGAGCCATCTGAATCCAGTGACCAGATATTCAACAGGATGACTGGAGATGACCCAGGATGAGGCAATTGGGGTTAAGTGACTTGCCCAAGGTCACACAGCTAGTGAGTGTCAAGTGTTTAAGGTGAGATTTGAACTCAGGTTCTCCTGACTCCTGCACTGGTGCTTTATCTACTGCACCACCTAGCTAGCCCCTGTGTGATATGTTATAGCTTAACGAATACCACAAGAAACCATGTGGAATTGACAAAGAAAATAATAGGCAAAAAGTGAAAAAAGAGTAACAGATGGAATGCATTACACTCTTATCCCCTAACCCCTTTTCTTTCTATAAGTGGCAAGGAGAACTCTAAGACACTTTACTACCCCTCAAAATTCAGGAACTGAGCCACCAGGAGGGAGATTTTTTTTTCACTCAGATATAAGAGATGTTAGTTGGGGTAGCTGTCACCAAGAGAGTACTTCTCAGAGCCATCAGAGAAGGAAAAAAAACTCCCAGGAAAAAAGACAAAACTTTCACCTCTGCCATAAAGAATAAATTTATAACTGGAAGAGACCTTTGAATATAGTTATTCAATCATGATATTCCTAAATGACAAATACATAATAATCCATTAAGGTTCTCTTTTATCATAACAAAGAATGAGTGCTTTCTTTTCTTTCTCTGGTGGTGGGCAAGGGAGGATAAACCTTCATGTTCCTCCTTCAGGTCCGATATGGATCTCTGTCCCTCCCTCATTCAAAGGCACAATAAAACTAGGGGCACATGGCCATTCTGTTGCTGAGAGCTGTGATTGCAATGGTGAAAGGAATTCCCTATCACTTTATTATCTCCTCTACCAAGCCATCAGCATGCATCTCATGAATACAAGGCTTTCGGTGCCTTTTGGTTCTTTCCTGCTCTTAAATGGAAGGGTATAAAGTGAAGCTGTGAACCAGTGACCTTTAAAAGGTCAGCTGTAGTTAATGACAACCTTTGGGGACATCCTGTACTTGTGGGAAGCAGTCTTTAACCACTTAATTAACCACCCTGCATTGAAATGTATTTAAATCATCTAAGAGGAAAGAAAAGCTCATTCTTTGAAAGTAAACTGTTCATTATGCAGAATTCAGAAGATGTTTTGTTTGTTTTTGGCAATTCTAGGTGGAAACTGATTGAGGTTTGAGTTTACCCTCCCCAGAGACTAAGTTAGCATGGGGGATAATATATTCACAGATGAGGTGTTGCGGGGGGAGCAATTTGTTTCTCTTCTTCTTGATGCATTTCAGTAAATATTCTTTGTAAAAAGGAGAGAGAGAGAGAGAGAGAGAGAGAGAGCGCTCAAAGAAGTAGTGACTAAGAGCTTTGAGTCACTACCCAATAATCTTCAGTCCCCACCTTAACCCTAAATCTAATTCTCTGGATTTATAGAGTGGGCAACTCAGCTGCTGGGTCACAGGGGTGAAAAATGCACATATCTTCCTGCCACTGTACCTTTGCTTTCAGTTTATCCAGAAAGATGCTGAGGCCCTTTATTAGATGACTATTCAAATACCAGCTAGCTGCACAGTGGATAGAGTGTTGGCATGCCGTCAGGAAGACTCATCTTCCTGAATTCAAATCTGACCTCAGAAACTTACTAGTTATTTGAACTTGGCCAAGTCACTTCACCTGTTTGCCCCAGTTGCTCATCTGTAAAATAAGCTGGAAAAGGAAATGGCAAACCACTCCAGCATCTCGGCCATGAAAACCCCAAGTAGGGTCACTAAGAGTCAGACACCACTGAAAAAACAATTGAATAATGCTTTAGGAATGAATCGTCTGCTTTGTTCTGTTGCTGAACATAGTACTTTGTATATAATAAAGGATTAATGAATGCTTGGGGTGGCTAGGTAGCATAGTAGATATTTGGGATCAGGAAGACTCATCTTCCTGATTTCAAATCTGACCTTAGACACTCCCTAGCTGTGCGATCCTAGGCAAGTCACCTAACTTTGTTTGCCTCAGTTTTTCTGCAAAACAAGCTGGAGAAGGAAATGGCAAACCACTATAGTATCTTTGCCAAGAAAATCCCGAATGAAGTCACAAAGTGTCCAACATGACCGAAATGACTAAACAACAGTAATTCAGATATTCCTCAAACTGGTCAGTATCGGGAAACAATAATTGAATTGGAGATTGCTCCAGGAGCATAGGGGTATAGTAGACTAGTTTTGTCCTTTTTCTCCCTTTTCAAAGATTGTACTGCAATATGATTTTAGTGCTGGCTGCAGATGTTGAAATATAATGATTTGGGGGAGGGGGGCAGGCAGTGTTAGACCTTGAGAAAGATCTTAATGGGTTATCTAAATTCTTTTTTACTTGTGTGCTAGAACATAGAGAAGCAAGATAATAATAAGCGTTCTTGTGTTCTGGTCAATTACTGGTGGCCATAGTGGCCCTCACAACTATCCTTTTGTCTTATCCCAATTTCTGTCACAAGCATGGATGTCTTTTTTGTGATAGGAAGGATGGGTATTTTCACAATTGAGGGAAAGTTTTAGTGTCTTTTATACTCCATCCCATTCATCGAAAACTATATTCATCTCAGGAGGCAACTGAGAAATTGCACCCACTATATATGTACAGAAAATGGGAAGTAGATACTTCTGACCCTGACTCCACCACTACTATTAACATTTAACTTCCTAGTCATACCTGGGAAGCTGGGCTGGGGGGAGAAACTCCTGGAGAATAATAGTGGATTTTGGAATATTGAATCAAGTGCTGGACAAAAGTGTCCCAACTCCACCTAGTATATTTACTATTTCAAAAACTGGGTAAAATATCTGACAATTAGTGTAAAGTTTTGATCCTATAATGTATTGTTCTCAAAGTAATGAGTCAGATGAGTTTTTATATTTGTTCATTTTCCTTTCCCACATAAGTCCAATGATACAACTTCACCATTCTACCTCATGGATATTAGGACTCACTGGTCATCTGCCACAGTCTAATTTAATAAAACCAGGATATGTTTTCCCTGGCACTTCAAATAATGGTTCCTACAACAATTATTACATTATACATTAGGCTCATTGGTTCTGACAAAGACAGCATAGATAAAATCCTCATTCTCTACCTGTGAAAGATGATGGCAAATATCTCCCTTAAAGCTTCAAAGCTCAGCCATATACATATGAAATATGGACAATGTAAGATCTATAATCTGCAAGAGATTTCTCACAAAGCTGAAGATTAGCTACTGCATTTTCCTTCATAGACCACCGAGAGATTCAGAACTGAATGGACCTTTAGGAGAATTTATTTTTGTAGAGATAGCACAGGTCTGTCCAACTGTAGGATGCATCTGAAAACTGCAGGATGCAAGTGGTCTGCCAAAGGATTTGGGGCAGCCCACAAAAAATGGAGAGGATGTAAAAGAAAGTACAGATGTAATGAGTGTTTTGTCCCTGCACCACTTAACCTCCTGCCTTCCACTAGTTATTATCTTGTCTGTCATGTAACTTGGCAGGTGGGCTGCCACTGTGTACTTTCCTGTTTGTCATGTGACCAATGGCAACCAACCATTGTCAGTCTGTCTCTAGACTGAGAGGAACAAGAGCTGTATCTTTTCACTGTGTTTTTGGTCATTACTGGCATCTAACAGGACAAAATGAGTGAAGTCACAAGCCAATGCAGTTGATACCCACTAAGTAATGTGAAGCAACAATGCAAGGGCTTCTTCCTCCTTCTTGCTGAGTGGCTGCCCTCCAAGTTGCATGAGTGTCTGGCCTTCTTTCTAAGGTCAGACACTCAGTTTAGTATTTCTTTGTACATGAGCAGTCGCTTTGGAGAGTTTTCAGTTCTATTAAAGTTTTTGGGGTGACTTTGTAAAATGGATGATTAAAAAACAGAAGATCAAATCAGAATATAGAGAGTTGAATCAGGAGTGGACAAAAAGATATTTCTTCACTTACACTAGAGACAAAATATGCCTTCTTTGCCAAGAAATAATAGCCATTCTGAAGGAACACAATTTTCGTTGCCATTTCAAATCAAAACATCCTGACTTAAGCAAATTGGACTTAACCAATAAAAACAAAGCATCCACATTGTTGAAAAATGTCAGTGAGGAACAAGAGTTTTTCCAAAAAACAAACTCAGAAAATGAGGCAACTACTAAGATTAGTTTTCAGATTTCTAAAGAAATTGTTTCTGCTGAGAAGTCTTTTACTGATGGTAACTTCATAAAAAGATGTTTGCATATTGCAGTGTCTCGATCGTGTCCTTCTTTTGTTTCTTTAAAGTGTTTTTGAGAATATAAGTTTGTCCCATTTGAACATGCAGCAAAGAGTAACTGTTGATAAAGTGATTGCTGATGAGAAGTGTAATATATTCCATTAACTAAATGTAAATAATAAGAATACATAAATGTGTATTAAAATTTGTACTGCTTAGCAAAGTAATTTTTTTAACATTAGTGTGATTTCATGATAAATAAAAATCTTAAGTAATAAGTGCAATCAATTGATATTAATTGAAATTTCCTTTTTAAAATATGGTTTATTTTCAAAATAGTTTAATAATTATTATAAATTAAGCTGCTAAAAACTTATCTGCAGTGCAAAGAAGCTTAACTTACTTTAATTTTTGCCCGTACCTACTACTAAGTTGTGCAGGTCTGCTATAACACATTCTAAACATTGGTGTTTATATTCCATCTAATGGTATAATTAGGGAGGATAAAGGAACCCCTGATTAAAGATTTTTCTTAGAGTCCAGCTGCCAAAATCACTGGAGGGAAACGTAACCTAACTAATGAGGTCTTAAGTCCTTAAAAAAAGTATTAACAAAGACGTAAAATGTGTTATTTCTTTACAAGGTATAAAGAAGTTCACAGATCAAAGTTGAATGAAAAAAGAAAAAGAAAACTGGTATTGCTTAGCAAAGGAGTAGTCATACCCTAGTGAATTTTTTTTTAAATGGAAAGAATCACTCTAAGGAAGCAACAAGTGTCAAGAAAGGAAATGGCTCTGAGGAATGTATCTGGTAGCTGAAAAGTGAAACATATAGAGAAGAATCTAGGTATTGAAAGGAAATCTCTTGTGCAGAATATATTTCTTATTGCAGAATATATTTCTCTACAAACCCACACATACACATTAGTCATGGCATCTTGCAGCAACACTGTGTCCAGCAGGAGATACTATACCTAGCAGAGAATAGGTATTAAATGATCCAAGGAGGGAGTCATCTGAGCAGTGGGAGCTCAGGAAGGCAAGAAGACGGATGAATTTTGCTACTGGAAGTGTAACTGTGTTGAAGAACTTCACGTAAGAATTCCAGGTAAGCAACCTGTCCGGTAGTCAGAGGATATAAGTTAGGGAGCATGCATGTTGCAGATGTGAAATGTATTGGTCACATGTTCCATATATTTCCAGCTCTCTATATACTCTGTGAGAATGTCCACTATTCTTGTTACCACATGTAACTGTGTGATAGTGTGCCCCAGATATGTGGGAAGAGGGAGATATTTTCTTACTATTTTTCTTATATGGCTCTCTTAGTCAAGGCTTTCGTTATTGTTCATTTGTTTTTCAGTTAAATCTAATTCTTTGTGACCCTATTTGGGGTTTTCTTGACAAAGATAGTGTAGTAGTTTGCATTTCCTTCTCCAGCTTGTTTTGCACATAAGGAAACTGAGGCAAACAGGGTTAAGTGACTTGCCCAGGGTTATACAGCTAGCAATTATCTCAGGCCAGATTTTAACTAAGTCCATGTCCAGAACTCTATCTACTGTACCACCTAGCTGCCCAGTCAATACATTTACTCTGAGCTAATTTTGTTTATTGGCTGGTTATGAATTAATTGATTTATGAAGATGCATTTATTTCATTCTTTCTGTGTGCCTATGGTAAGCAATGAAAGGGAAGGGGGTAGAAGGAAATACAAGTCTTATGGTTTATCAGTGAGAATGGCTACAGTAGAATGAATAGGTGGGGCAGCAAAGGGAGGATCTAAAGTGAGGGGAAAGAAAAGGACTTGATGTTTAGGAGGAAAAGAGGGAGGGGGAATACTTTTATAAATGGTAGTAGGGGTAACATTGATAGCTTTTTCTGTGGGAGAAGAAAGATATTCTATAAAGGGAGATCAATTAGTCAACAAAGATTTATTAAGTGCCTTCTATGTGCCAAGCACTGTGCTAAGCAATGGACATAGAATTACAAATAAAAGGAAAAATGGTCCTTGTCCTTAAGCAAGTTACAATTTATTGGTATAAAACATAACACACAAAAGAAAGCTTAAGGGAGTGGGTAGGGGAAGAAATTACGTTTTCTTGGATGAAACCTTATAAGACACTGAGTATGAGGAAACTCTAACAAAATTAGGGAAATTCAGAGGGTCTTCAGTACAAATTGGGTCATACAGTGATAAGGTTGCAGTTCTTTTTTTGTAATAATTACTGTGGGACTTATATATACTCATACACATCTTTTTTTTCATATATCTGGTTCCTGACAACATACATTTTCTAAGAAACTCTCAAAACTTTCATATTTATTCCCTTGTTATGGGTGGGAGGGTTGCTACTAAAAATAAGGAAATAGGCTGCGTGGAAGGCTTTGATACTGCTTCCCTCTAAAACTAGTAATCAAAAACAGAATTGCATCTCAGAAAGAAGTGTAGACATCAAGTCCATTGTATGATACCTATAAAAAAGTGAAGAACAAATATCTGTGACCCAAATTCCCCTACCATTTTTATCCTTTAACTTCCCAGTATGGCAAAAAAAGGACAAATCCTGAAGAATAACAGTAGATTATGGAATGGTGAATCAAGTTCTGGACCCACAGAGATTCCCAAATCTGCCTGATAGGCTGACTGTCAGAATAACTGAGTATTATTTGACAAATGGTTTAGAGTTATTGATCCTACTATGCATTTTTCTCAGTGTAATGGATAATAACCGTTAGATATTGTTTACCATTCCTAGTCAGGACAAGAATACAACTTTACTATCCTGTTTCATGGGTATGAGGACTCACTGGTCAGCTGCCACAGCCAGTTTGATAAAACCTTGACACGTCTTCCTGCTATCACCGATAACAGTGGCCCACAATGTTGATGACGTGACGCTCTTTGATTCTGACAACGACAACATAGTTGAAACTCTCATGAGTCTCAATGCCCTCCTGTGTAAAATCTGTCATTTAAAGTTACAAAGTTCAACCACAGATGTACAGTTTGGGACAATGGAAAGCTCTAGAGCCTGTGAGACATTGCTCACAAAGTTGTAGACAAGTTACTGCAACTTTCTTGGATGGCCACTAGAGTCAGCACTTAATGGGCCTTTTTGGAGATAGTGCATGCCATACCTTGGCACTCTTAATCCCTGTATAATGGTGACATTCAAATCAAACTCAGACAGAAACAGATCTCTGTGGGCCATACATGGACTTTAAAAAATTGCAAACTGACATCATTGATGTGGAATTGTATTTTTATTTATTTTGTTAAACACTTTTCAATTACATTTTAATCTGACTTGGGCTATACTTGAGAATTTTCAGGCCACTTGTCCCCTCCAGGCTGTGAGTTTGATACTTCTAGTGTAGTAGGTGTTTGGAGGAGGATTGGTATCCAGATCCCTGTTCAAAGGTTTTTCTCCTCAACCTAGTTGATGAAATCACAGAAAGATAAGGTAAAATAAGGAATGAAATGTTAATGCCTTAAAGGAAGCTTTAAGAAAGGCTCACAATTTTTTAGACTTTTGTAAGATATAAAGAATTTCATAAACCTAAGTAGAATTTTAAAAAGCTACCCCTTGCCTAGCCAAAGATCAGACATACCCTTTAAAAAATAATAGGAAAGGTATTTTAAGAAGGCAATCAGATTCAAAACAGAAGACAGTTTTTTCTTCATTTTATTTTTCATGTTTAACACAAGTTTGTAACAGATGAAACAATTCAAACTTTTGGTAAGGTGATACTTCTTTTTAAAGCATTTACAATATGGACCACAAAAATATATTTTTTTAAACATTAACCAACTGAGACACAAATAATATTTGATGTTGCTAACTTCACAAGCTCTTGACATAATTGTCTCCACAGTATTACTAAGAATTAAAGGACCCTAACTTACTGTTGTTGGTCTAAAGTCCTCTGCCTAATAGCTTAATTTTAGACTTAACCTCGGATGTTCTCCTACCCATAATCTATAATTTAATAGATCTGGTATTAAGCTTACAAACTTTTTGACTATAGGAAATTGCCACCAAGAGTAGGGACATTGCGGGGATACATCTCCCCAACTTCGTGTCGATTCCAGGCAGTATTAGATTGTCCACTTGCATTCAGTCAGCCTTAAAGTCTGCCAAGTGTCAGTGAGGAAACTGAGTCAGGAGACTCCTACCTCAGCTCAGGCTGAACAGCTGTTCTCCTACCCTTCCCATGAGATCACCTTTTGCAGTTCATACCAGCACCTCATCAGCTTACTGGCATCATGGATTGGAGGCTCAGACCACCTTTCTTGTTATCCATACCTGGAGTTAGACTCAGAAGAACAGTTAATAGTCCCATAGCTTCTAAAAGTGGCAAGTTTCAATAACCAGGTTTCAAATATGATTATAATTTCACTTTGGCTAAGGAACATCTTTTGAGGCGAGTCTTAAGTGGCTTACCTGCCTTTCTATACATGTTCTAGTTCCTGATTAAATAGCAATCATAAAAACAAATTTACCATTAAAACCTTAACTTTTCCATCAATGCCAAATTTTGTCCGAGGTTACCTTCCTCTAGGGAATTTAGACTGAAATTCTTTCCCCCAAACTAAAGATGTCATTGATTTATTCTCAGTAATTAATTCAGTCAATTGTTTTAATACTAATTGCTTTTACCTCACTTTGTAACAGGTTCGATTTTTCTCCCCATCACTCCCCTCATCCCACTTCCTAATACCTTGCATTCTGATTACTCCTTCCCTCAGTGTACCCTCCCTTCTGTCACACCTCATCCTTCCCTTATCCCCATCTTCTCTCTTTTCTTGTAGGGCAAAATAAATTTCTATACCCCATTCCCTGTATTTCTTATTTACCGATTATATGCAATAAAAATTCTCTACATTCATTGCTAATACTTTGAATTCCATTCTCTCCCTCCCTGCTCCCTCCTCAGCCCCACCGAGAAGGCAAGCAATTCAATACAGACTAAATATGTGTTGTTTTGCAAAAGATTTCCATAATAATCATGTTGTGTAATATATTGCCCTTTGTCCTACTCTATCTCCCCTTATTTTTCCCCCATAATTGACCTTGTCCCTTCTCGAAAGTGTTTATTTCTAGCGACTCCCTTCTCCCATTTGCCTTCCCTTCTAACATTCCTCTCACTCCACTTGTCACTTCTCCTACTTTCCTGTGGTGTGATATAAATTTTCATATCAAATTTAGTGAGTATGTTATACCCTCCTTCAGCCACATGTGGAAAGAGTAGCTTCATTTTTCCCCTCTCCCTTTCTCCCTTTTCTCTTCCATTGAACAAGATTTTTCGTATCTCTTTTATGAGTTATAGCCTTCCCTGTTCCATTTCTCCCTTTCTCTTCCAGGTATTTTCCTCCTTCACCCCTTGATTTTTATTTTATTTTATTTTATTTTGTGTGTGTAGATATCTCTTCTGATTCAACACATCATGTAGTCTGTCTATATATGTGTATGTGTATGTGTATGTGCAATCTCTCTATCTACCCAAATACTGAGAAAAAATTCAAGAGTTATAAATATTTTCTATGTAGTAATGTACAGTTCAGTTTTAGAGTCTTTTATGATTTTTATTTCCTGTTTACCTTTCCATGCTTCTCTTGATTCTTGTCTTGGGCCGTCAAATTTTCTATACAGATCTGGTCTTTTCTTCAATATGAATGATTGGAAGTCCTCTATATCATTGAATGACCATTTATTCCCCTGAAGTATTATACTCAGATTTGCTGGGTAGGTGATTCTTGGTATCAATTCCAGTTCCTTTGATCTCTGAAATATCCCATTCTAAGCCCTTTGATCCCTTAATGTTGAAGCTGCCAGACCCTGTGTTATCCTGTTTGTATTTCCACAATACTCAAATTGTTTCTTTCTAGCTACTTGCAGTGTTTTCTCTTTGATCTGGGAACTCTGAAATTTGACTACAATAATCCTAGGAGTTTTTCTGTTCAGGTCTCCTTCAGGAAGTGATCAGTGGATTCTTTCAATATTTATTTTGCCCTCTGATTCTAGAATATCAGAGCAGGTTTCCTTGATAATTCCATGGAAGAAAATATCTAGGCTCTTTTTTTTTGATCATGTCTTTCAGGTAGTCCCATAATTTTTAAATTTTTCCTCCTGGATCTATTTTCCAGGTCAGTTGTTTTTCCAATGAGATGTTTCACATTATCTTCTATTTTTTTTCAAATTTTTGGTTTTGTTTACTAACTGCTTGGCTTAACTCACAGTCATTCATTTCTCTGAACTCAATTCTCTCTTTTAACGAATTATTTTGTTCATTGAGTTTTTGAAACTTCTCCTCCATTTGGCTAATTCTGCTTTTTAAAACCTCCTTCTCCTCATTGGCTTTTTCTTTTTCCAGTTGAGTTAGTCTCTTTTTAAAGCTTTTATTCTCCTCAGCATTTTTTTGGTTCTCCTTTAGTAAGCTGCTACCTTTTTTTTTTTTAAGATCTTCTATTGTCTGAGCCCAGTTTAAATTCCCTGGAGGCCCTGGAGGTAGAGGCCTTGACTCCCTCTGACAGTATGCCTTATTCTTCATCAACTGAAAAGATGGGGGGAGACACCTGTTCCCCAAGAAAGTAACCTTCTATGATCTTATTTTTTTCCCTTTTTGGGGCATTTTCCCAGCCAGTTACTTGACTTTTGAGTTTCTTCTCCACACCCACCTAGCCTCCAGTTCAGTCAAGTTAGCACTGGAGTCTGAGATTCAGATGAGCTGCTCCAAACCCTCAGGGGCTTTAGATGGGAGCAGGGCTGCTATTCAGTGTGAGATTAAAATCAGCTGCTCAGGTTGGGACAGGGCCACCACACAGAGCTCAGTTCCTTCATGGGGTTTACAATGACACCTTCAACAATGGAGGCAGGTTATGCCTGCTTTGGGAGCCCTGTCCTCTGCTGCCTCTGCTGCTGCAACCTGAGGAGGCCCGAATTATGGGGACACTCTGTTTCCTTCTCAGCCAGACAAAAAGCCAACCCTCTTACTGACCTTTGGCACCTGTGGGTTGAAGGATCTGTGCTGCCACTGGAGATTCTGTCCCTGAAGTCTGCTTGGATCTGCTCCTTTTTGTGCTGAGTGGCCAAGGCAGGGCTGGGCTCTGCTTCATGTCTGGTGCTTGCAGACCTTTCCTGTTGGTCTTTCAGGTCACTCTGGAATAGAAATCTCCTCCATTCCATTTTTTTGTGGCTTCTGCTGTTCTAGAATTTGTTGAGAGCTCTTCTTTACAGGTATTTTATGGGCTGTGGGGTAAGAGCTAGCATGTTAGTCTTTTTATTCCACCATCTTGGCTCTGCCCCCAACAGAAGACAGTTTCAAGGAAAATATCTGAAAGGTGAGAAATAAACCTTCTGCAGAAGAGGAACCTGGGTCCAGAGAAAAAAATCACTCTTTACCTCCTCTGAGACAGGCATTTCTCTGCTCATAACATTAGGCATGGCATCTTGCAGCAAAACAACTTGCCCAGTGGGTACATCACAAATCTAACTGGTAGTAGGAATCTGGATTCTAGGAGTCAAGTGAGTCAAGGCAGGATTCAACTGAGCAGTGTGACCTATGGAAGGTAAAGAGAATTTTACTAACAAATATGGAGCTTCAGGAAGTTACAGGACCAAGGAGCCCATATAAGTGACATGTCCAGTAAAGTCAGGGGAGAGACATCAGGAAACATCCAAATTATAGGCATGTCTTGGCCACACATATTTCCAATGTTTATACCTATACTAGTATACTCTAGGTGCATACACATTCTTCCTTTCTAGTTTATAATTGCATGATAATGTGCTCTGACTTATGGGAAAATATTTGGTCACTATTTTTCTTTTCACATTATCTCAGCAAATACTTTGGATTTGAGCTAATTTTTTCTATTGGTTGAGTATTATTAAATGATAGATAGATGATAGATAGACAGATGGGTAATAGACTAATGAATAGGTAACTTATGAAAAATTATGTATTAGCAATTCACTATGTGCCAATGGTAAAAAAAATGAAGTAGGAATCTTCTGTAAATTTATCAGCAAGAAGATAGGCTACTGGACAATTAATGAGATGGCATAGAAAAGAATTTAAGCTGAGAAAGAAAGTAGTTCTTGGCATGGTAGTGGGAAGGAATATCATTTAAGAACAATGCTATAAAGGAGGAATAAATTTTACAGTCTCAATAAGTGACAAGGGCCTGAAATAGGGTTGTGATTATGAGTGGGCAATAGTGTTCTGGTAAAACAGGAGGTGTTCTGGTAAAATGGAGATAGCATGGTTTGGAAATGGATTAGATGTGTTGAATGAGTAAGCATGAGAATTATATTGACACCACAATCCAGGATGACTGGGAAAATGGTGGTACACTAATAGGTCATTTTTCAAGAGAGGAGCTTTTTGGGGGAAGATAATGAATTTTATCTGATACTATATCTGACATTAGTTCATATCTGAGTGGTAAGCATATTAAAACTATTGAGCACCAGAACTCTATTTGTAAATCTTCATATCTTGATGTTGGTACTTTGATATTCCAAGATTCCAAGTCACAAATCAACAAGTAAATGTGTCTATTCCCCAAATAGCAGCAGGTGTAAAGTAAAGGTTTAGAGATCAATCCAAATAGCATTCTATTTTTGAGGTAGAAATACTACCTGTTGATTTTTGGTGAGATTTTTCTCAGGCTATAAGAACACAATGAATAAGTAGGTAAATGTGGATATTACCTGCACACCAGTGAATGTGAAGCAAACTTTCTAACATCAATGCTAGTAACATTCTATTCATACTCTAGAAATATTGTCAATGATTATAATAATCAGCGTATTCATGTGCGTGCAAGTAGGATGCTTTAAGTAAAAGTATAGTTAATTCCAGACTACATGATTCATGAAAAAGTTAACATCATCTTAATCAGCTTGCTTTGAATGTCGGCTTTCATTAAAATGCATACTAGTTGGACAATACATGGAGAAATACTTTATCACACGATCCCTGGGTAATTATATCTGATGTCTGGCAGAATATGCTTGCACATGCCAAATGAAATATTCTGTTACTGAGACGTTGCTGTTCTAATTCTTCCTATTTCTTTCATACATACATATGGTTAGATTTATACGTATATATATTGACATGTGTGTATATGAATATGTGTATACATCTGTATGTTCAAAATGTACATTTACAAATACATGCATATATGTACATGCACACATACATACACATACATAGATACACATCAGTAAAATTATACATATAAATGTTCATTTGTTATAAATATATGTATTAAATAGTATATAGAATGATATAGTAGACACATATTACCATATGCAAATTTAAAATCACATATACTATATATGATACAGCCATATAATGTATATACTATATAGTTATATATACTATATAATATATATTTATAACAGCTAAACATTTACATGTGATATATATTTCATTATATATAAAATGCTTTTATATATAGTGTTTTATATAGATAATTCTTTATATATATATATACAATATTATATATATATATGTATATGTATAAAACCAAAAGTTTTGTTTATATCTTGTGTATATGCATTTCATATATGTGCATGTATACACACAGATATACTCAAGTACAAAAGTTTTGGTTTTTTTATTGATATGTATGTCAAGGCTCTATTAGAATTCAGTTTTAATGATATTATCTTTGATTTTCTAAATTACTCCCTGCTTTCATGACTGAAGCTTTTGACTTCTTTAAAAATTTTAATTTTTAATTGCATATTCATTGATTTTGGTTTTTGTCTTATTTTTAATAAAAACATTTAGAAGTATAAATTTCCTCTATTGTCTGCTTTTAACTTCATAACTTTTCATCATCGTTTCCTAATTTTCTTTGGTGACATT
This sequence comes from Bettongia penicillata ogilbyi, assembly GCA_023548195.1. Classification (NCBI taxonomy): domain Eukaryota; kingdom Metazoa; phylum Chordata; class Mammalia; order Diprotodontia; family Potoroidae; genus Bettongia; species Bettongia penicillata. The sequence continues at coordinate 14,378,530 of JAJHZJ010000089.1, read as the reverse complement.
CTCTTGTTTCTACATTTTGTTCTTTAGTAAAGTAGTTCCTTATAATTATATATTTATTCTCAAATTATTTTAACATATTTTCATTTTTAGTTTACTTGATTTATGTCCCTTTGTTGAATATAATTTTATTATATTCAGTAAATAATGTTTTTAGTATTTCTGTTTTGCTAATTTTTGGAGACGTATATGAATATGTGTATACATACATGTACGTATATTTGTATACATGTGTGTAGGTATATATGTATATGTATATATAATATGTATATGTATATAAATTTTTCTAAAGATATCCTCTGAGATGTATATCCTTTCTTTTCCAATTCAGTATTCACTGATGATCTATCAGTTGCTTAATGACTTATTTGATTATTTTTGCTTAGATTTGTCTAGGGCTGAAAGTATTTTTTTTAAAGTTACATGCAAACTATTAGAATTATAGTGTATAGTTCTCTCTATAATTCATTTAGCATTTCCTTTTAGTATTAATATGTTATGCTCTAGCTGTGTATATATTAAGTACTGATATCAATTCATTATCAATGTTACTTTTAATCGTAACACAATATTCCTGCTTTCTCCTATTAGGTATATCTTTATTGAATTTTATCTTAATCATATTTGTTATCCTTTTATTTGCTTATTACTTATCTTGCTTTTGATTCACTTGAGGGATAATGGATAGTTCTGTAGTCCCTCATTTAAACTCTGTGAATATTTTATTTCAAGTATACTATTTTTCACACTGTTTTGTCAGATTCGATTTTCTAATTCATTCTACTTTTCCATTTTCTCCTTGTAAGATTATAATTAATTTTGCTGCAGAAAAAAGTTAGCTTTTATTGTAACTCTTTATCTTTTGCATTTTGGAATATCACACTTCAGACTCTCCTGGTCTTTATAGTAGAAGCTTCTGGGTTTTAGGAGATTCTTATTCTAACTTTTTAATACTTGAAATTTTTCCATGCGATTAAATGTAGTATTTATTTCTCTGACCTGGCAGCTCTGAATTTTGGCTATAATGTTCCCCAAAATTTTCATTTTGGGGTTTCTTTCAAGAGGTGATCATTAGATTCTATTTTTACTTTACCTTTTGGCTCTAAAAGTTCAGAGAAGTTTCCATTTATAATTTCTTATAATACAGCATCCAAACTTTGAGAGAAATAAATATATACTTGTTTCCCTTTTGTCAACTTTTTGATTTTGCTTTAATATGTTTAGTTATCTTATTGAGTCACTACTTTCTGTTTGATTCATTCTAATTTTCAGGGCATTTTGTCTTTGGGTAAAGTTTTTTATGATATTTTCTAAAATGTTAATTTTCCTTGAATTTTTTATTTCCTCACTTTATCAATTATTGTTGTCTGCTTCATTTCTTCTAGCTAATTCGACTGTCTCTGAGGCCAAGATATTTTTTAAACCTTAACTTGTTATGGGGCTACTGTCCTTAGATATGCCTTTCAAACTAAGGTTTGAACATCTTTCAAACTAAGGTATCACCTCATACTCTTCAGAATTTTCCTCTTTTCTTTTCATTTCAGTTGCCTCATTATCTGTGTTTGGGTCAAGCTTAGCAACTGAATGAAATGGGCTGGGTCTATTTTGTCTAGAGTTTGATGTTCCAAGTTAGTCACCTTCTTAAAGGGTCTGCAAAACTGCCTTGATACTATGCTCTGTCTAGGAAATCTTTCTTGCCATGAGGTCTCTGGGACCCACCTGATCTTCTTGAGAACTTTTTCTCTGCTTTCAGTTACGGGGTTGCTCTTGATCTAGGATCCTTCCAAAATTTTTATTGATATTTCAATTTGCATCTTTGCTTTGTTTTCTCCTTCATATGTGTTCTAGTCACTAATGCCAGAAAAAAGAACTAAAGTTATTCTTCTGGAGCTCCTCAGATACTGTCTGGACATCTCCAGGATCTACCAGTTAAGCTACTTATGACACAGATTTTGGGAATGTCTAGGTTGTTACTTACCTAGGGACTTTATCCTTCCACTAAACTCAAGGTAACGATGCCAAGTTGATAGAGTTCAAATCACTTGAGGCTGCCCTACACTCTACTTTTCATCAACCTTAGTTTTTCTTTCTTAGGGTCTCTAGATTTCTGGAGGTCATTTTGGGGATCCCAGGCTTAGGTGTAGAGATCTGAAGATGGTTCTTCTTATTCATTTTCACTGATTCATTTCTAATGGGGCCTATCTGACTCTTAGCACCTTCAAACCTGCCAGAAAATTTATACTTAGGAAAAAATCTATAGAATCCCCAAAAGGACAGAGGTGCAATACATAGTAAATAGCCCCAAAATTTTACCTGGATTTCAGAAAATATTAAAAGAACGAAAAGAAGGTCTATAGTCATTTGACTGCGTCTTTTTTAGGAAGATGCATACATACCTCCTATAGGTATGGTGTGGATATGGTATGATCACCACAAGAGGTAAAAGTACTCCCAGTGAAAAATCATGTACTCACTGAAATATGACTATTGGTTGAGGATAAATGAGAGTTAAAAATAATTTTATACTGATGAAGGAACCTATTTTTAAAGGAAAACTAAAATCTGATTTTGTGTTATTGAACTAAGCAGAAATAGTGAATGTTTTTGAAAAGCCTTCATGAATATTCACACTGTTACAATTGTTATTTTGTATACAACTTTAAATAATATTTTATTTTCCCCCATTACATGTAAAAAACAGTTAACAATTAACTTAGATTTTTGTTTTGAGTTCAAAATTCTATCCTTCCCTTACACCTCCACCACTTCCTTAAGTCAGTAAGCTATTGTTTACGGCAATGCAAGTGTAGTTTAGACATGTACGATCATGTAAAATATATTTCCATATTAGTTATTTGGTCGAAGAAAACTCAAAAAAAATAAAGGAAGAAAGCAAAAAATATTATCATTTGGTCTGCATTCATATACCATCAATTCTTTCTCTAGAAATGTATAGTGTTTTTCATTACGAATCTTTTGGGATCATCTTGGATCATTGTATTGCTGAGGATAGCTAAGTCATTCACAGTTCTTCCTCATACAATGTCATTGTTACTTGTACAATGTTCTCATTTGGTTCACTTCATTCTGCATCTGTTCATATAAGTCTTTTCAGGTTTTTCTAAAATCATCCTGCTTGTCATTTTTATAGCACAGTAATATTACATTACAACCATATACCACAACTTCTTCAGTCATTCTCCAATTGATGAGCATCTCCTCAGTTTCTAGTTCTTGGACACCACAAAAGCAGCTGTAAATTTGTACATGAATATATAGTTTTCTCTTTTTTAAAAATCTTCTTTTGGAATACAGAACTAGTAGGGGTACTGATGGATAAAAGGATATGCATAGTGTTATAGTCCTTTGGGCATAGTTCCAAATCAATCTTCACAATAGTTGAATCAGTTCATAACTCCACCAATTAGTATGTGAGAGGTTCCACATGCCTTCCAATATTTCATATTATCCTTTACTTTTATACTTTTCTGTCATATTCGCCAATCAGATAGGTGTGATATGGTACCCAAAAATTGTTTTAATTTTAAATTCTCTAATCAATAGTAATTTAGAGCATTTTTTATAAGAACATTGATAGCTTTGATTTCTTCATCTGAAAACTGCTGGTTCATATCTTTTGACCATTTATCTGTCAAGAAGAACTCATAATCTTATGAATTTGACTGTGAGAAATGAAATATTTATCAGAGAAATTTACTGTAAATCTCCCCTAGTTTTATGGTTTCTTAATAATGTTGGCTACGTGGATTTTATTGGTGTAAAAACTTTATAATTTAGTGTAATCAAAGTTATTCATTTTGTATCCTGCTGTACTGTCCATCTCATTTTGGTCATAAATTCTTCCCTTCTCCATAGATCTGGCAGGTAAACTATTCTATGCTCCCCTAATTTGCATATAGTATCACCCTTTATGTTTAAATCATATAACCATTTTGACTTTATCTTGGGACAGAGTTTGAAATGTTTGTCTATACCCAGTTTCTGCCATACCATTTTCCAGTTTTTCCAGTAGTCTTAGTCAAACGAGGGTATTATTTTCCCAAATAGTGGGTATCTTTGGAAAAACTTTCTCAATTAGATTAAAAATTTATCAAATTATAAAGGAACTAAAAAAAATCTATAAACAGTGACCTGTAGGACATCTATGAAGTCAAAAATCTAAAGAAAATAAGAATATTCTAATTTCTTAATAACTAAAATTTATAGCCTTTTATAGTTAATCAAATAATTTACTTTTTTGTTCATATCTCCAAGTTCATCAGGGGTGAATTCTTTCTGCTGAAATTTTCTCCACTGATACTTATCTGTAAGTAAATGACTTTTTCATGGTCACAAAGCTAGCATAAATTAAAGGCATAACTTTGAAACTTGCCATTCACTAAACAACTTCTATAAAGCACATTATATACATTGCATTAATAAATTATAATAAAGTTCTTTAAAGTTTTAAAAATATTTTCTTCATTCCTTCCTTCCTTCCAACAAACTCCAACAATTTTACTTTTCCATATTTGTCCATGGTTACATGTACAACCAGTAAGTTTCAAAGTCATAAGTAGAACCAGAATCCCTCTTGATTTCAAGTCTAATTGACTTTGGCAGCATTATACCCACAATTTTTCAAAAATATGCCTATATACAGTTGAAACTAAAACCCAAAGCATGAAATTCTGTCCTCAATATTCAAGAAAAGTAGCCATTTTTTGTTTTTGAAGACTTTCAATGACAAAGCAATCACTACATATCAAGGTAGTATATTTCATTTTTTGGATATAAAATTTTCAAGGAGCATTTTTTTCTTCCAGTTATTATTCTGAGTTCTTATTTCTAAGGACAAAAAAGAAAAACTCTAGCTCTTCTGCCATATTATAGATTTTATTTTAATTTTTTTGAAGACTCCTACCCATCATATGCCCCATGAGACATTTCTTCTATAAAATAAACATGCTGATTTTATTGAGCCAATCTTAATAGAATGAATTAAAGAATCTTCAATATTCTGGTCTTCTTCCCTTGAACTCACATCTACTTGTCAATGTATTTTAAAATATAGCATCTGTAAGTGGACATTATATTACAGCTATGGCCTTATTAAGTAATAGTTTGATGTCTTTACCAGCCTTATAAGCTACTCAATAAAGTAAATGAAATCAATCTTGTTTGACTGGTTCTTAATGAATTCAAACTGTCTCAGAGTGATTGCCTTCTCCCTGATGTTTTCTAGACACTTTCTAGGAATAAATATCAATCTCATGGCTTAGATTTTAAAATATTGACCTTCACAGATGTTAGGGAAGCTACCTTGCCCTAAGCCTATGGCTTCTGACCTGTTCACCCCCAATTTCTTGAAAAAAAAAGTTTAGGAATTAGATCCAAAAATGTGTTCATCTACCTGTGATGTATTTCATATGACCAGTTGAAAAGAATTTATTTTTCAAGAGTTTGGTACTCTCTTGCTATCTCCTTCATTATTTTGAGATTCAATTTTCTACTAATCATTATTTTTGTGCTATACTTTAAATCACTGGAATCATTACCTTGATAAAAATAGAAAGGCAATATGCATTGAGATAATTTATGCACATGGTATTATGCCCATTTTAGAGATTAGAAAGCTTAGTGAAGCTATGTTTGGACTAAAGTCTTATGCCTAGTAAATTAGGCGAGAATAGAAGTCTGGACAGTCAATTATTTATTCTTTTCACTCCATCGTGAAATTACCACTCATTTTCTGAACTCTAAGGACTCCTGGAAAGGGGAAAGAGGGGTAAAAAAATATAATTGTTATTTCTAGGCCTCGTATTTAATTTCAGCAAGGTTTAATCATTTTAAAGATAAAATGTGATTTTGAAGTCGTTAGAAACCTGTTCCATGCTATCAGTCACTCCTGCTTACCAAGTCCAGTACAGCCTAAGGTTGAGTGTCAGTTCTTACAAACCATGTCAACCAACTTGAGACAATCAGGAGAAAGTTATTATACAAATAGGAGCAGCTGTTATTTATGATATTTTGTTCCAGTTCCTGTCCATCAAAATAGGATTATACACAGCAGCCAAGTCACAACCGAAGAAATGAAAGAAAACATCATGTTTCTTCCTGATTCAACCACATTGTTTTTCTTTTTTGCACAATAGTATCTGCTCTACTCCATTATTGACTATGTGAGAAAATATATACTTATATCAATTACTGAAACTCAGCTTTATTCCTCCTTTCCTGGTCTCAATGACATTTTACTTTTAGGCACAATGAATATAAAGGGAACAGACTGGTGAAGTCTAAAAATCAAAGTCAAAATCTCAAAGCTTAAAGAAACTTTCCTTCCTCCAGACAGGCTGTTTTAAAGTGTAAAGGATGGATTGGATCTGCCAGTGTCCTTTTCTTACAGAGACAATATGGTCTACATAAATAACTTCCTAGATATACTGATGAGAGAAGGTTCGTGCATAAGCAAATGATAGAGGGGATCACAAAGATAAATTGGGAAATTTTGATGATAAAAATTTATAAAGCTTTGCACAAATAAATCCAAAATCACTGAAATTAGAAAACCAAAGGTAAAAATACATTTTTAGCAAACTTCCCTGATAAAACTCTCTTCTCAAAAATATATGAAAGACTGATTCACATTTATAAGATAGTAGTGATACCCACAGTACTTACAGCAGCTGATATTCATAGTGCTTAGGACAGCCATGAATATGCCAGTGGAATTCTGAATCATGAAATACAAGACTCTGCACATGGAAGACAATACCAAAACATTTATTCAAATACCAGAAAGCCGGATCCATCATAGTAATAAAGAAATCCATCATAGTAGCCAAGAAGTCTATACACATTGTCAGGCCTTCCCACAAACAAACACTCATGAGCTTAGCTGTCTGTCTTTCTCCCTCAGTTCTAACGCCTCTGACCAATTTTCTCTCAGCTCGGCTCCAGCTCTGACTCTTCCTGTACCACCCTTCCTGATCCACCCTTTCCTGTTCCATGTGACTTAGACTCATGTGATTCAGTCTTCTATGTGACCTAGGCAAGTCACATGGGCCTATTAATGAATGGGAAAGATCTTCCCATTTAAATTCCTTTACAAAGAATCAGAGCCATTCTTCAATAAACACATGGTCAAAGACATAAACAGCCAGTTTTCTTTTTTTCCTAGTTCAAGTTTATTTTACTTCATTTTCAGTTACGAATTGTCTCCCTTCCACCATCCACTGAGGGAGTGAGAAAAACAAAGCCCACTACAAATATACACACACACACACACATATAGTCATGTAAAGCAAATTTCTTGAATTAGCCACATATAAATAGTGGGAAAAAACAGAAAGGAAGCAAAAAGAAATATGCTTCAATCAGCACTCTATCTGGAGATAGACAGCATGTTTCATTATGCATTCTTTGGAATCATGGTTGGTCTTTGTGTTAATCAGAGTTCATAAATCTTACAAAGTTTATTATACTATATTATTGTTACATAAATTGTTCTTGTTCTATCAACTTTACTTTGGGTTACTTCATATAAATTTTTCTAGTTTGCTTGTTTTTTTCTGGAGCTCCTCATCATCATTTCTTACAGTAATGGCAATGCTGTGTCCATTGTATCATTCAACTAAGGATTCCCAGACAAAAATGAAACAATCCTATCCCTAAAGCACTTTACACTTTAATGAGGAGACAACAAGAATATAAATAATTCTGCAAAAATTTTTGACAATTTCCCTACAAATTGGTTGCTTGCTCTTAAACTTTGAGTCTTAGATGAACTAAGAAGTTAAGGGACTTATCCAGACTGACACAGCTAGTATATAATGCAGGCTACATTTAACAGGTCACTCTGACCTTGAGGAGAGCTCTCTGTTCTCTATTATAGGATGTTCTGGACCTGGGACTCTAGTAACTGGAACATAGTCTATATGATGACATGTCAATTCAGTTACAGCCCAGGCTGCATCTATAAGGGTGTTCAGTATATGATTCCTCTGATCCCACTCAAAGCATATTTCAAATCCCAGATATAACATCTTGGCTTCTGAAACACCAAAATCATCTGTTCTCTCTCTAAGTCTCTGTTACTGTTTCTTTTCGATACTTCAATATCTGAATTCTTCTAGGTCTTGTCCTGGGCCTTCTTCCCCTTTCTCTCCTTGGTTAATCTCACTTACTCCCAAATGTTAGTAGTCACTTTTCCACAGATAATTCCCCAATGGATGGTATTTTCCATTGTGAAAATGATTCCCAAATCCCCACCACTAGTCTTGACCCTTCCTCTGAAAATTAGACTTACATTTTCATTTATTTAAATTATATCTCTATTTTGATGTTCTACCAACAAACTCAACATGTTCAAAAGCAATGTTCTTTTAAAACTCTTTGTCTGATTTTATTATTCTTAGCACTAACATCTTCATTTATCCAATCTCTAATATTTGAAAACATGATATAATTTCAACATGTGATCAGTATCCATTTGTTCTATCAATTCGACCTCTGCAAACCTTTTAAATATTCCCTCTCCTTTCTCTTCCCCCTGCAAGAGCTACACAAGCCCTTATTATCACTGAATCCCCTATACCGTTGAAATAGCCTCAAAACCATTCTTCATGTTCCATTCTTCAAATTGCTACCTAATAAATTATCCTTATTTATAAATCTCTTATTAAAATTCACTGTGAATACCTTAGCAGGGCAGGTTTGTCTAAGGTTTTACCAGCAAAGTGCAAATTCTATTGCGTGCTATTAAACTAAAAGAAGACTATAAGAACCTCTACATGAAAAAAAGCATCATCATTCATTAAGATGAGGCTCGACTTCTTTTTCCTGGATTCTACTTACTTGGGTTCTAGTTATTGGTGAATATTTGGGAACTTTTTTTCCAACTCCTTTGCTAACAGAGATGACTTTTGAGAAATTAGCACAGAGAGAAAAAAAGTACTAAATTTGATTTCAATAGACCAGTAAGGTAGTGCCAACTATATTACTGATTTTGGGGTGGGTCACTTGATTTCTTTATGCCTCAGGAAGGTTATTTCTCATTTTTTGACCTAGTGAGTGGGAAGGTGATCCCCTGGAGTACAAGAGGTTATAGAGGATAGGAGAAGTTGCTGACAGGAGGTCTATTCTTTCTAACCTTCCTGATGTACTCTGGCTCCATGATTGCCCAAACTGTCAGTTTTCATCAGCAAGACAATCAGAGAAGACTAAGAGGGCAAAATTTATAGGAAGTAAGGTCTTTAGCATTCAGAAGACAAAGGAACTCACAGGAAGGTATGACCCTCCAGTAGGGATTAAAGATCTACCTGAAATATTATATTCATGAAATGTTCCCCATCATCTTCTCTCATATAACATAATTCTATGCTAACAGTCATACTCTCAAGAAACCTTTTTCCGTAAGAAAACCTTTCCCTGTCACCAGAGCAGTATTCTTTCCAATAATTAGACTGTCTTAGATACTTTCAATGTAGTTTCCCTTTCCACAAAGTCATATTCATGCTTTCCTTTATAAAAAGTTTGAGGAACCAATAGAAAGATATATATCTCTCCAGAGAGAATTGAGGGCTGGCTTTTTTCCTGGATCTTGTTCTACTTGAAATGCATCTTTCTGTGCTCCAAGATTGTCCAGAGAGGTACTTGTGAACAGGTCCCTCTCTTTGAGGGTTAATTTTTAATGCGGGACAGGCTTCCCAGAATGCACTAATTCCTGGGCTTCTCTTCTTCCCAGGCTAGAATAGGTTGACACGTAACTCCTGAATGGCCATTGCTACTGGTTCTAAAAGGAACAGCTCCCTGAGCTAGGAGCAGGCTTTTTATTTCATGATTCACACTTTCTCTCCCACCTCAATTGAGGAAGCAGGAATGGAGATAGTAGCCTTCCAAATACCCCCCCGCCCGAAAGAATCTTTTGTGGATTTCCCATCCTTCTCTATCATCTTTCTCCTCTTCTTACTAATCCCATTTCTGCCACTATCCCAAACTCTGTCGTTTTCTTTTTCTTTTCCTTAGAGCAGTACAAGTATTGTCAGCAGACCTTTACCTTTCCATCCTTGCAATAAAATACTGATGCTGAATCAAAGCCCTGATCACAGTGTCTTAATTCCTATCAGGTGAGGGTTGGAGGGAGAAAAGAGAGGACTACTGAAAGGTACATCCTGCCTTCACTGATAATGTAAAAATAAAAATAAAGCAGTATAATCATCATCATAATAATTTAAATAGTAGTTTAAGTACTATTTGCAAACACTATCTTTACAAACGCTTTCTCATTTTGTCCTTGCAACTACCCTAGGAAGGAGATGCTGTTGTCATCCTTATTTTACAGATGAGGAAACTGAGGGTCAGGAAGGTTAAGTGAATTTCCCAAGATCATGTAGTTATTATATGTCTGAGACTGGATTTGAATACAGGTCTTCTTGATTCCAGGCACGCAATTCTATCTACTATACCACTTAGCTGCCAAATTAAAGTAGCACAAGTAGATCCTGATCTACCATCTGAAACCTCCAAAAGTAGAAGCTAAGGTAAGACAATCATGTATAAAAAAAGGTGAAACAAGCTCTACCTTGTAACAAGCTCTACCCTGTAGTTAGAGAAAAACTGAAATAAAAATCATCTAAAAGAATCTAAGCTAATAAACAAAGCAGTACGCTGTATCCTCAGCAAGTCTCTTTTCCTTTCTGTTCATGTATCCTTGTTTGTGAAATGAGGAGGGTACTGGATTTCAAAAACTCCATTAGCACTTAACACAATACCTGGCACATAGCAGGTACATAATAAATGTTTATTGAGTAATTGACAGCCTATAACTCTTGAGAAGAGTAAATGTTCTTGAAAGCTTTTTTTGAATTGTGAATTTTTCACATGGGTCTATAAATAGGTCACATTCTCCAACTTCCCTTCCTCTCACATGCAAATCTAGCTTGTATATAAAAGTTGAGTACAAATTGCAATTGGTGATTTTTTTTCAATATAATTACCAGACCTGATGATGAAAGAAGTAGATATACAAACAGATGATTAGATAGATAGGAAGATTAGATAAATAGGCAGATACATACATAATTAAATACATAGATGACTTTTCAATGAAATCTTATTTTAAAAAATCTGGTCTTATTTCCAGGTGACCAATATTTGGACCAACATATTGCTAATTTATTTGTAGTCAATCATCATGTATTCATAGCTTCTCAGTACTGTAAGTGATCTCAGAGAACATTTTGTCCAACCTTTACTTAAAGAATATTCCCATCCATATTATCTGTACTGAATGGTCATCTTGCCTTCACTTGAAAGTATCAAGTAATGGAGAGGTCACAGCTTCTCAAGGCAACCAATGCTAATTCTGCACAGTTTTAAAAATTAATACTTTTCTATGACAAGTTGAAATTATTTTCACTGTAGATTTCCTCCATTGACCAGATCTATTCTCAAGGACCAATCAAAATATATCCCTCTTCTAGATGGTGGGCCCATTCAAATACTTAAGGAAAGATGGAGTCACCCACATTCATCAAGTCTTCTCTTCTCCTGGCTAAATGTCCCCAGTATTTTTACCAATTACTACATGGTGTAATTTCAAGCTCCCTCAGCAACCTGATAGATAAATTTCAATTTTTCAATATCTTTCCTAAAATAGAGTGGCATATCCCAGATATAGTGTGATTGAGGAAAAATACAGTGGTACTACTGGTTTCCTTGTTCTGGACTCATTGATTGATGCAGTTTAAGAGGTAGGTGTCATAGCAGAGAGAAACTTGGTCTTTGCATCAGGATAATCTATATTCAAGTCTTTCCTCTGCCATATAATGTTTATAGAGCACCAAGCAAATTGCTTCCTCTCTCAGTACATCAGGGCAACTTTTTAAGTCTATAGAAGTTGCTTATCTTCTCATCAGCAGAAAGTTTCCTCACTAGGCACTCCCTACATAGATAAAGGAACAAGTTCAGAGGAAAACAAAGCAAAACACTCAGATCAGTATCTTCAAATGGCATTTAACTCGTTAGGTCGCCATGCTACAGCATGGTATAGGGAAGTACACAGGCCCTAGGATCAGGAGAACTTGGCTTCGCGAATTGTTTCTGACATATTCTGGCACATCTACTAATGTAGTGGAAAGATCGCTTAACCTTTTGGTCATCTTGAAGACATGATGCCAACTTCCACTGATAGAGGGATTTTCCCTAAGAAATTTCTCTAAGAAATTCTAAGACAAATGAAATCACAGACCCAGTCCTGAGGCAGATAAAACTATATTGATTAGGCTTATAGCCCATCAAACTATGCATTATTTTTCACGAGTAGCTACTCAGCTCTACCTCCCCAATCCTATAATAGGGTAGTATAATGTTAAACGTTTTTACCAATTAATGTAAAAACAATTTTTATCTTTCATTTTCTTAAAAAAAAAAGAATTGGTTTCCAAATTTTCTCCCTCCCTCTCCTTCTCTCTTTCCCCTTCCCTGAGATAGCAAGCAATTTGATACATATTATACAAAATGCAAAACATGTAAAACATATTCCATATTACTCATGTTGTGAAAGAAAATGTAAATAAACAAAAAGAAAAGAGAACTAAAAAATAGTATGCTTTGATCTACATTCAGACTTCATTTGTTCTTTCTCTGGAGGTAGATATTATTTTTCATCATAAGTCCTTCCAAATCATAGCTAAGTGACACAGAGTTGATCACTGTATAATATTGTGATTACTGTGTATGCTGTTCTCCTGGTTCTGATCACTTCACTTTGCGTCAGTTCGCCTAAATTTTTCCAGATTTTTCTGAAAGCATCTTCTTCATCATTTCCTACGGCACAATAGCATTTCATTACAATCATATACCACAACTTCTTCACCTACTGCCCAGTTAATGGGCATTCCCTCAATTTCTAATTCTTAGCCACCACAAAAAGAGCAGCTATAAATATTTTTGTGTATGTAGGTAATTTGGTTTAAAAAAATTTTCTCTGTGATACAAAGCAAGTTGTGGTATTGCTGGATCAAAGGGTAGTCATGGTTTTATAGCTCTTTGAATATAGATCCAAATTGCTCTTCAGAATGATTGGATCAGTTCGCAATTCCACTGACAGTGCATTAGTGTCCCAATTTTCCCACATTCCTTCCAAAATTTATAATTTACCTTTTCTGTCATATTAGCCAACCTGATAGATGTGAGGTGAAATCTCACAGTTCTTTTAATTTACATTTCTCTAATCAATAATGATTGGAAGGGTATTTTCCATGCAACTATAGATAATTTTTATTACTTTACCTGAAAATTGCCTGTTCATATCCTTCAACCATTTGCCAATTCAGTATTTATTTATAAACTTATAAATTTGATTCAGTTCTCTACATATTTTAGAAATGGGACCTTTATAAGAGAAACTTGCTGTGTTTTTTTTCCACATTTATGATTATTAATTCTTTCCTTCCACCTTCTCCCTCCTAAAACATATCCTTCCCTGCCTATGTTCCTTTATGGTATGAGAGATTTCTATATTCAACTGAGTGTACATGTTGTTCTATCTTTGAACCAGTTCATATAAACGTTGCCCACCTCTCCCATCTTCCTCTCGATTGTACAAAGCTCTTTTGTGTCTCTTTTATGTCAGATAGTTCACTCCATTCTATCTCTCCTTTCTCTCTTCTTCCAGTATACTCCTCTTTCTCACTCCCTAATTTTTATTTTTTAGATATCATCCCATCATGACATGTCCTCTCTCTATGTAAATTCACATTTTTCTTCAGAGCTTTGAATTTATATGCTTTGACTTTATTGTCTTCTGAGTTTGTGTTTTGGTCTTTCCTGCTACCATGTTCACTTTCGGTGGTTAGGTTCTTATTGTTTGCTCATTTTTTCATTCTATTTCTTGCCTTTTAACTTTGTGCTAAAATTGCACTGTACACCTGAGGTGGAGGGGGCACTGTCCTAAGCTTTAGGTGTTACATGATGCTATTATTTAATTCTGGGGACCTGTAAGTTTTCATTTCTTTCAATGTGGTATGATCTAAAGAGAATTGTGGTCACTGCTCTCCTGGTCTCTAAGTGACCACAAGCATTCTTTTTCTATCCTGGGACCCGCCCCCCTCCCTTATGGTCTTATGTTCTAGTGTGCTAGTGGGACTGCCACCTGGAATTGCATATGGCAATGCAACAGAGTCCTGCCTCCTGTACCAGTAAATGGTCCCTCATAATTACCTTTTGGCCAGTTGTCCTTCCCCCTTATATGTGGGCTATGAGCTTTGGAAGAGTCTTCCCAAGGCCTGCTGCTACCTTGCCCAGGTGTGGTTAGGAACAGCCTGCTTTAAACCACTCACCACTGTAATGACACTGAGAAAGATCTTTCCTGCTTCTATACTGTCTTGGGTGGGAAATTTTTCCATTAAGTCCTTTATTTGGTTTTGCCACTCTAAAACTCATTTTGAAATGTTTTTTGTTTTTAAGTTTTTTGGAGGGGAATTTGTGAGGAGTCCCTATTTATTATACTCCACCATCTTGGCTGTGCTACACAAGATGTTTGTGTTTGTTTTGTTTTCAAACTTTATACCACACAGAAACTTCCTTGGTTCAGCATAATCAATGTCTCTTTCTTTAACATCAATGGGGCAGGATATTGTGCAAGTCCATCGATATTTTTTGAACTTTAGTTACTACAAAATGTGATTGAGGATGAGGCTAGAATTACACTCACTATAGGATATCTATAAACTGTTTAGATCTCACACTATGCTTCTATAATTTTTTGTTGTTTTCTGAGAGCTGTACAAAGATCTTTAACACAAACTTTGAATATGTTGGATAGTGTAACTCAGACTATTGTAGGTAAATCACTCATCCAGGCTAATTCTATCTCCTTGGACTGAAAGAAAGTTCTAGGGTAGTTAAAATAATAATGTCTCTGCTTGGAGATGATTGGAAGATCCACATCAGAAAGTTTACTCAGAGGCAAGAGAAAAAGAAAACTCTTTTCACATTTTAGGCAATATAATCTTGAATTGTTTTCTGGGGATTTCATTCTTCTTCTAGCTTCTGTGGGAGTATGATGTGTTTGGAGTAAAAGATACACTGAAGTGAGTTGAATGAAAAGAAAATGTAGATGATCTGAGGAATTTTATGTATTAAGGGAGCAAGAGATTAAAATGAGGGAAGAGAAATTTTAGAAAACTGAGAAAAATATAATGATTAGATTTAAAGGTTTTGGTTCTGACTTTTGTAAGAGGATGAAGAAGGACCAGGATTCAGGAGGAGCAAGGAGTAAGTATCTAAAAAGAAAAACTCAAGGAAAAATAAAAAGGGTAAAGTCATTACTAAAGCAAGATACTAAGAAAGATTAAGTGAAACAAATTGGTATATAAACAAATTATTAATGTGAATTTTGAATGAACAAGTCAATGGAAAAAGAGGTTGGTAGATAAGAGAGGAAATCAATGTAACTCTTGAGATGTTCAGATAGATCAAAGAAAGTTTGGCATTCCTGTAAAGCTATCAAGAGACAATAATCTCTAAATGTCTTAATTAGGTATTTAGGAAGAGTGGAAAAATACCCTGGTAGTTTCAAAAGGGGGAAAAAAGGTTAAAAAATTTATCATTATTGAAAACCATTATTTAATCAATCTTGAATCTTACAAATTTTGCTATAACTTGCAACGAGAATGAAATATTTGGATTTCTGCCAAACATAATGAATACTATTTTCCAAGTAAAGCCTCTGCCTCCTAGAAAACAAGGTAAAAGGATTCAATTGTTACCTCTTCACATTTCCAGTTATTAGATTTAATGAACTATTCTTTTAGAAAAGGAACTAAGGGGTAAAGACAAGATGACAGAATGAAAGGTCACAACTACCAAGACTCCCTCAAAACTTTTTCTGCACAAAAAGTGTGTTTGTGCCAAATAAATGCCAAACACAATTCTGAGCATGAAAACCAACAAAATTCACGATGAATAGGGTTTTTTCAACACAGGAGGAAGTTAGAAAGGGAAGTGTGTAGAAATGTAGATGGGGATGGCCAAGAAAACTATGTGGCAAAAAGAGTACCTGCTATGGGTGGCAGAAGCAGTGAAAAAGAGCAATAAGTTATAAGGCTTTTGGGAAAATACATGCTTTAGGAATCCCAGGGAAACTATCAGAAAATGGAGCAGCATCAAAAGATATTAAAATCACTAATAGTCATTTTAACTAACACAAATGATCCAAAGGATTTATAGGAACCCAAAAAGAGAGAGAGAAAAGACATATAGCATTCTAACAAATCACCAATTCTCTCTACTCATCCACCAAAAAATTGAACTTGGATTTGCTACTGAGACAACCTTGGTGAAATTTTGGCAGGTTCCATTTTCTCAGAATTCTTCATAGGTCTTCTGCAAGACTCATTTTGCTACCTTGCAGTTCATACTCTTAATCCTAACCTTTCATTAAAAAGTAAATATGCTTTGATGATTGAGAATAAGTGATTCTTTTATCTTCAGACATGCATTATTTGAAAAGTTGACTGGTTTACTTATCCAAGCAGACTGGAACAATATGTATACATTTTTTTTTCTTTTCACCAAGAAATATGCTGAGTTGGGAAATTATTTACCTGTCTAGAAAATCTAATTTCCAGATAACCAAATTCTCAAACTTGAGAACTCTTGAACTTAGATCTCAGTATCAACGTCTTCTTCTGCTCCTGTAGGAGTTCTTTGGATGCATGAATGACATTGTACCTTATACTGAGAAAGTGTACTCTCAGTGGAACAGTTCATCTTATAAGAGCTCATCTTTCTGATTCTCAATCATTTATTTATTAATACTTCCTTATCTTCTCCTAGCAAGACACTCTTGTTATAGGGACATACTTTTTACATGCTTCCAAAGGCTCAGGTTCTAAGATCTCAGTTATTTAATTGAGGACTTCATGACATTATCTAGCAACTCTCCAGATCAACTCATTTAAAAATTACCATTTGCTTTCTTGAGGGCAAGAGGATGAGGGTGAAGAAGGAAGGCTTTCACACAAAGGTCCATACTCGCAATTTGAAATTCTTCTGCAGAGACATGAACAGAAGCTATAACATTTATTTGTTGTCTAGATATTCCCCATATTAAATCTTTGTGAGAACTTAAACATCCAATATCTGGGTGGCATGAATATTATACTTATCCCTAAATATTGAAAGAGATTCAATTTTAAAATTTTACAAAGTTCCCATAGATTCATGTTCTATAATCTTGTTAAGTTATGCTATCCCTCCATTCTGAGAGTTGAAGAGAAACTCCCTGATTATCTGCAATGATCCTGGGTACCAAGATAATAGAAATGTTTGCCAACTGTGTTCTTCTACCACAATGTTGACTCAATTTCAGGTTTCATAAACCATGATTGCATAGTAGAAATTGTCTTTTTTTAATGGAGTAAATACTTGTTGAAAAGAACAGTGACACAATAATGGATTTAAAGTATTCATTATGGAGTTTATTTTTCTTCGGTGATTGAGCAAGATTCTTTTCATCCAGTGGCTGATTGCAAGAATCTTTAAATTAAGAGATTAAGTGTATTTCAAAGAAGACTGCTTTCCTCTCCTATGACTATTCAAGCCAAAGACTACTGTTAAGTTGGTTAAATGATATCTGTTCATTTATTCTTTCAAGGCTATTTATCATTCTGTAGGTCTCCATGTCAAGTATGATACAAGATCCTCCAAACCAAATATAAAATGTAGCATAGGAGAAAGAGCACAGCTTTGGTGTTATAGACCTTTGGCTCCAATCATAATGATTAGATAATCACTATTATGCTCTACCTTAGTGGCTTTGTACAAGTGTTTTAACCTCTCTGAGTCTCAGTTTCCTAAATGATAAAAGAAGTTTATTGGACTCCTGCATCTTGCATCATCTTGTACCCTAGCTGGCTAAATAAAAATATGAGCCAAGAGGAAAAAGAAAAAGTGCTTTAAAAATTAAAGATGAGGAATTATGAAATGAAAATAGACTTATGCACTATTTAGAAGTTTCACACTTTTTATAAAATGAATACTTCCTTCAAGAAGAGAGACTGAAAACACCAGTCATAATGAACATCAAACAATGTCATAATTTCAACAGCTCCAACCTAAACTCTTTAAACAATATTTTGACTGAAAAGTGGAAAGTAAATGAGAATAAAACATTGATTCTAATGCATATGAGTAGAAAGAGGATTAGATTTGGAGTCATGAGCTTTTAATTTAGTCTTGGTTCTGTTTACTGTCTGTATTATCTTGGACAAGTCATTTGTTTTAGGCATCAGTTTCCTTGTTTGTAAATAACGGGAAGGAGACCAAATGACACCCATCACTAAATATATGTTCTCATCATCTCTTGGACAATTTAATAAAGGTAAAACTATCACCACATTAAAGAAGTCAAAACATTCTAGAAAAAATCTTCATCACCAAATACCATGTCTCTTTGACCAGCAAAGAGATATGCCATCCAAAAGCAACTATTTTAAAGTACAAGTTCATTGAAAAGATATTGTGGAGAGAATGGAAGATTAAGTAATATTTTCTCACAAAAGAAGAAAACATGATGGGAATGGAGAGCACAGGAAGGAAAGAGTCTAGAAAAAGTTATTTGGCATGAAAGACAACTAAATCAGATTACTATGAAAACAACTTAGAAACACACACACACACACACACACACACACTGTGGAAGACTTTAACGGTATTTCTAAAGCTATCTGTTTTTATCATCAACTACACTGTGACTATCACATTTAATTTCTTCCACCTCGGTACCCAATGTCATATGAAATGTTAGAGTCCCATGGGTTCCCCAAGTAGGTGATACTGTCCCCTGGAGGGGAACACTCAAATGAACTGGAATAGGGGGCAGAAGTTGCCTCAGGTACAATTGTGAGTGTTGAATACAAAATAAGGGGATGGTGGTATCATAAGGAAAGAGGAGAAGAGAAGAAAAAAATTCTTTTTAAAGTTTGGACGTTTCATCTGTTGTACAACAGAGTTAAAGTCATAATGATTACACTACTTTAAAAAAAACACAAAAATGCAAGTTATAACAAATCAGTGGTCAAGTTCACCAACAGGTCTTAACTAGCAAGTATTGGAAGGTGAACGTGTCACTGAATTGTCTGGAAATCTAGTATGGATGAACAAGAATGTGTGCATGTCATGACCTCTTTGTAATTTGATACTTTATGGCTTCATGGTGCAATATTGCATCATCAAAACTTCAAAGAAGGAAAAACCCCACAAATTTATAATAAATTTTTAAATTTATGATGCATCACTTTTAAAAATATGTAAAATATTTTTGAAATGATATTTTAAAAAATCATTAATGGGTTAAAGAAAGAAGATTTTCAGGGGGTCTCTGAGTAATTTTTTTTGAAAAGGAGGTGGTAGTTCAAATAAATGTGGGAACCTCTGACTAGCTAAAGGTAGACTAACTGCATAAAATAAATGGTGAAAATTCCTCAATATGACCAATTAAATAGAGAAGAAATTCATGCTGGAAATGTCAAAATGTTACTCCCTTTCCATGTTATATCAGAAAAAGAAAATTCTGAAAAAGCAGATTATATCATTGTACCTAGCACATATTAGGTCCTTGATAAATGTTTCTTGAATTGAATTGGGAAAAAATATGCAGGAACAAATTATGAACCAAACAAAAAATCCCTGATACTAGGAATATTTTTTGTGAGTCAAAGTCTGAGTTAAAGTGGGAAGGAAACTGAATGCCTTCAGTGACACTGTTGGCCACTGGGATGCCTTGCTGGTAATTATCTGGGATGTTGCTAATTTTTCCTTACTGTAATTTAAGAGGGGGAATGAAGATATTTACAGAATAAGATATTTATTGCTCCCATCTACTAATATCTCTCACTTATTTACCTTAAACATAATGACTGTCACAGAATTAGCTATAAGTTTCTCCAAAGAAGACCTGTCTGTGAAAAATGTATATGCAGGAGACAGAAGGAAGCTTATTGTTATTTAATTTCCCTATTTAATATTATGCATGGTGTATAAATTCTCTTGGTTCTATGTAAGAAGTAAGATACCCTTATTACATGTGGGGCATTAGTACAATTTAATTTATAGTGTCATTGAAGCAAATTGATAAGCATTATTAAGTACTATTTTTGCATTCAGTAGTTTACTAGATGATGGTGATGCAAATATAAAAAGTAAAAATACTTCCTGCTCTTAAGAAACCTACATCTAATCAATAGGCACAACATTTACATGATTATACATCTACGTTAAAAATAAGTGTAATTAGGGAGTGTGGGGGGATGGCATAGGCCACAGATATAGGAGAGGTGGAGCTCAGGAAAGGTCTCATTTAAAAAGTAATATTTGAACTAAAATTTAAAGGATGCTAGGGAGTTTAAGAGGGAGGAGAAAGGGGATTTGAAACTTTGGATAACAAACTACAGAAGCAGAGGCAAGACAGAGAGTCACATGTGAGTAAGAACTAGATCAGTTTCACTAAACTGCAAAGTATGTATAATAAGGTAGGAAAATGAAGTTGGAACAAGATTGAGAAGGTCTTTAACTGGTAAGAAGAGGAGGTTATATTTGATTCCAGAGCTATTAAAGAACTGATAGGGTTAATTGAGCAAGAAAGTGATGGTAGACAGATCTGATTTAAGGAATGCCACTTTAGAAGTTATGCGGAGGGAAGTTAGAGTCAAATGAAATTAAATTCTAAGTGATAGGAAAACAAATAAGGAAAAGAGAAACAGTCCCTGTGCTTAAGGAGTTTATAATCTAATGGGGAAATACAACACACAAAAGTAAAGGGGGGATGTTGATGAGGGACACTAGGAGTTATTGAGAGCAAGGGTGCAATGTACTCTAAAACCAAGCAGAATTGCTGATGGACAATGAAGAATTTTCTGCAAACTTCTGAACCCTTTATAAAGATTTGGGAAGATTTTATTGCTCCATTACTCAGTCCTCCAATCAGAGAGGAGAGGCAACTGAAGAAGTTGAAAAAGTGTGGAGTATCAATGAACATGATGATGAGACTTCTGGTGATCAGTTTCTCCTAGAGGAGACATTCTTCCATAAAGTAGAAACCAATCATTGTTTCTGAATGGAAACAGAGAGTGCCATCACTTTGAGTTGCCTAAGCAATAAAATACCTGTATCAGAGTAAATTAAAAAAAAATGTGTGATCTTATCAAACCACCACCACCATCTCAAGCATCACTTTCCCTCAGGCCCTGATAAAAGATATTCCAGGGACCTAGAACCTAAGAGCCTTGAGAGGAACAGCATTACTCATACCACAAACCCAGAATCTATAACTATCACTGAGGGAAGCAATCGCTGAGGAGAAATCCTTGTCACCACCTACACCAAGTGGAGCCATTATCTTGTGGAGATGGGACCTGACACAACTAGCAATAGAAATAGCACTAAAGAAGATGCATTGCTTTTTGATCTGTTGTACTACCCAAGGGATCATCATCAGGCATTTCTAGCAAACTTACTGCTGAAATCTATGTGTTGTCTTCCCCATTAAAATATGAGCTTCTTGAGAAAAGAGATAATCTTGCTTTTTTATGTGTATCACCAAGGTTTTGCTCAACAAATGCTTTTCATTCATTCATGTCCAGGGGAGGAAATCATTATTTTGCATTTTTCTTTCTTTTGTTTCATGCTACATTTTGCACATGTCCTCTGCTTGTATCCATCTTCCCTAACTTCCAGTTTCTATACTCGTGACTAACATCAAATATGAGACAAGGGTTAGGAGCTGCTAGTTACTTTATATAACAACTGGAATAATCTCTCTCTTTCTCTCTCTCTCTCTCTCTCTATATATATATATGTATATATATGTGTGTATGCATATACATACATACATACATGCATGTACATACACAAATGTATAAAATATATACACACACACATATATACATATACATCGTGCGTCTGTGTGTGCATGTGAGTGTGTGTATGTGTGTGTGTGCGCGCGTGTGTGCGTATGTGTGGACAGAAAGCTCATAAAGAAAAAATTTTGGCATCAAAGGAGTTGCTGATTCAGTTTGTTAGAAATGATAAGAGTACATGCAAACACTTCTGATTGCCAAAGAGAAACAGACTATTCTTCCATCTCAACATTCATACAGAGGGGCATAAAAGTAGTATGAAACTCTGCTATAAGAACAAAAAAGAAGTTATCTATGCTGTTACCCTGTCTTCAACTCTAAGAAACAGGGTGCCTCTTCCAGGATAAGTTCATTACTTCTAAACTCAATGTTATGTCGACTCAAGACTTGATTGATTTAATCTCCCTCATCCTTTCCTTCCCTCTGATTGGAGGGCTGAGGTAGGGGACAGTAAGCGTATCAAACTCCTCCCAATTCTTTCCTTTAAAGAAGGAAGAAACAACTGAACTCCACTTTGCATCTGCTGCCCTGCCCAGTTTCAGTTCCACAGAAAAGATAGCCCTGTGACAACTGTACCCTAATTTCCTGTCCTTTGCACTCCATACCCTTGATGTGTTGTTTCCTCCCTTAGATTGTAAACTTTTTGAGGGCTGAAACTGTCTTTCTTTTAATTAATAGTATCCCCAGGACTTAGTATAGTACCTGGCATATATTAAGCTCTTAATACATATTTATTGAATTGAATTGGACAGTAGTCTCTCCACCCAGTCATAACTTAGGCTGCAATCTAATCTCAGCCCAGCGAGGATCTTACTCTTACAGTGGAGACAGATACAAAGAGCAGATATTGGAGTCTTTCTAGAGAGAGGTAGAGGAGGCAAAATACACAACTCTGCAAAGTCTACATAATGTCTTGAAGGAAACTGACCCTCAACTCTCACTCTGTTGACCAGGCTTCTTCTTTCTTCCTTCTCAAATTCCTTGTCCAAAACAAGCAAACAAATGAATAAAATCACCTCCCCCGCCTCACCGCACACACACACACACACACACACACACACACACACACACACACATGCCATTCCTCCTATCTCCCCCTCCCCGCCAAAAAGTTTCATGATGTCAATTGCTGATGAATTTTGAGAATCATCTCCAGCTCCTTGGTTATTTTCATGCAGGTCCAGATCTCAAAACAGTATTATAAAGTCAACATATACTTTAATATTTGATTATATCAGAGTAAGGTGGGCATGGGGGTCAGAGAAAGATAAGTAAGTTGCAAAATTTCTTTCAGAACTAAGAAACAAGAGAGGTCTAAAGTATGTAAATCATACAGAAGCCTCATGCCCCTATATCATAAACTTTTCTTCAAGAAGAAAACTGAGAGATGCTGAATTTAGCAAGCACTTACAGATTGCCAATGTGAAAGTCATTGCTGAATCATGTATGTGCAGTCAAACCATTCACAATTTAGAGCAAAGATTAAAACATACATTAACTCAAATGTATCTATCATTTTGGTATTGAAAAATACTGTCATTCTGTCATGATGATTCCCTGAGGCAAGGAGTACAAATAATACTCTTCTCACTTTATAAATGAGAAGACAGTTCCTCAAAGTGAGGAAGTGACTTTCCCAAGGTTACCTGGTCAAATCCAGAGCAGACGCTAGAATCCAAATATTCTGAATCCAAGTCCAGTACTCTCTCCAATACTCTCTACTGTCTTTCTAAGAGGTGAGTACTGCCAAAAGTGCATCAAAGCTGAGAGGAGACCTAGGCACCTGCCCATTCCCTTTACTTCTGAGACTATATGAATTAGCTTAGTGTCTTAGATTGATCACTACTGTTTCCAGCTACTATAATTCTCTCAGGTTACCCAGTATCATTGAATTTGGACTGCAATTATGATAAAGCATTCAAGCAAGACTGTAGAATTCACACAACACAGCTCATACAGCTGTGGGAAACACTGCTTCCTGATTTGGTGTGCTTTGTTTCTGCTCAAGATTAGGGGATATAATCTCTGACTCTGGCCAGAATTTTCCTGTGCTTTATTTTTTTCCCTGAGGATAAGGTCAAATTGTGATTTATGTATGCTTTTAGGGGTGGGAATTCTTTTAGAGCATTGTGTTTCATTAGTGGAACTAATCATGACAGAGCACATCTTGCCAAAAAATATGCTCATTCCTTCACTTGGAAGGCTGACAGATTTGGAGTCTTCAGGGAGGTTTAATTTACAAGGTTTGACCTAAGTGTAATACAACAAGCTATGTCTTAGAAATTTTACTTTAGAATAGATGAGAATAGAACTCACTAAGCTACAGAAGGCAAAGATGACATGTAGTTTGGTATCCCATATTTTCAATATATATATTATATGACAAATAGTATACATATGTGTGTGTTTACTTCTTAAAATATAAGAATGTATTTTTGATACATCCCTGTATGTACCTACTTTTTTTCTTTTTTTTCCCCACAAGAGTAATTTTTAATTATAGATCAGGACCAAGTCAGGTTCCTGTCATCATCTGAGATTATTGAGCGTATTATGCAATTTCAGGTGGACTTTTGTGGCAAGACAATATTGACCAAGTACAAAATCATTTTCCCAAAGTGAGTTGATAGTAGAAGAACCTTGCAATAAAACTTCTTGTATAAAGCCCTCTGATATTCACAAAGACTTCTAGACAACACAAAGATGCCTAATAACCACAAAAGGAAGGAAGCTATAATTCTTTTTTGACAGCTGCAACTGCCGCTACAGAGTCACTTGTCATTTTAATACCCAGTTGTATAGTATATAGTAGTTAACACATATATCCTTGTATCATTAAAAGATTAAGCTGCTTTAAAGGGAGAAACATGTTAAGATATACATGCTAACATACAATGTAGGGGGAAGCAATATGATGTCATGAAAAGAGTATTGAAATTGAAGTCAGGGGATCTGGGTTTATGTTATGGCTCTGATCCTAACTGTACCAGCATGGTCAATTCCTGTATCTTCTTGGAGCCTATTAATTTCCTTAAAATAAAAATAATATTTCTACTATCTGAGTCATTATGAAGAAAATATCTTTCTCCCCTTTGAATTCTTAATATTTTATATCTCTAGTGTTTTATGGGATTGCTGCCATTGTTAGAATGGTTTTACAATGATAAAATATTCATGCAGAAGCTCACTTCATCTCCTGCCTTTTATTGTTATCCAATATAATAGGCAAAGAGGTCAAATTTTCCTATGGATTTGCATGAGAAAAGTCATTTGGTCAAGAATAACTTAAGGACACAAGTAGTATTCAACGAAGGCTAAGAGGTATTAAGAAACTAGAGCTGGATTTAAAATGAGAGAGTTATGTTAAAGTTATTGCTGACTTGGGGCAAATCATTTAATCTCTCTGAGATTCATTTAACTTCATCTGTAAAATGAGAGGGTTGGGCTAGATAATCTCTGAGTTCTTTTCCAGCTTGAAATCTGTGATGCAATGAACTTGATGAGACAAGCTAGGGTAATAATGATAGATATACATGCCTCCACAGGATGCAGAAACACTACCTTAACTAATAATCTAGGAAAGATGTTTTCCAGACATGTATATTCAATTCAACTCTACAAATGTTAAGTGCCTATTACATTCGAGGCACAGAACATGCTAGGGATGGAAAATACCTAAACAAAAATGAAATATTCCTTTCTTTCAGAGTTTGTTTTTCAAAAATAGGGATAACACACACACACACACACAGATAAGCAAATACAATGTAATTTGAGGAGGAAAGAAGGTATTAACAGTGCATTGGCACAGGGACGGCTTCACAACAGAAGTGCTATCAAGGCTGTGTCCAGAAGGAAGATAAGGATTCTGAGAAGAGGAAAGAAGAGAATGTATTTTCCAGGCATGGGCAAAAGGTAGAACATCATGTCCAGAGAAACACTAGTAATCCATTTTGACTGAAATGTAGGCTACATCAAAAGAAATAATTTGAAATCAACCTTAACAGGTAAATCTGAGACAGATTACGAAGAGTCTTAAATAACAGACTAAGGTATTTGCATTTTATCCTAAACAAAATGGATATTTATTGTAGGATTTTGATCAGTTTGTACAATATGTGCAAACCTGTGGCTTTGGAAAACTATTTTGGCAGCTATATGAATGATACACTACCATGGAAACAGAGGGTAAACAGGGAAATATTTCTGAGGATACTATAGCAGGTCAAGTGAGAAAGAATAAAGATCTGAAATTAGCATGGTAACTTTGTGAGTGAAGAGGAGACCAATGAAAAATCAGCAAGCATTTATTCCACACCTTATATGGGACCAGCACTGTGGTTAGAAAAACAGAACTAAGACTGTTCATGCTCTTATATAACAAGGTTATGTATGGGGGATAAGGGAGTGGGAAGAGAAAAAATAAGTGAGTGTTCAACTAGGCCATGATAAGGATGATAATGTCTTTGATAGAAATAAGGACAATTGGAAGAGAGGAAGGTTTAGGGAAAGGTGTTATAGGGAATAGAAAGGCAGCAGAAAAATCAGAAGACTGCAATGATCTAAAAAACAAGGGTGAAGAAAATGTCTAATAAAAAGGGAGTGGCCTAGAGAGGGAAATGTCAAACCACACCAAGACTGAGAAAAGGACATTGGATTTTGCAGTCTAGAGGACATTGTTATTCCTGGAGCCTTGAGAGAGCAGTTTCGTTCAGATGGAGGTGTTGGTAGCCTAATTGTGAAGAGTTAAGAAGTGGGTGTGACTCACAAAGAAGTGAAAGCAATAAGAACTGAATAATTTTTTCTTCCTAGGAACTGTCATAGAAAGAGAAGATTCTGTATATTCATGCATTTTTTTAATGATAAGAGACCTGAGAATATGTATAGTCAGTAAAAGCAGAGCTAACAAAAAGCAAGAGGTTGAGAATGAGAAGGATGACCAGAATGATCCAGAGCAAGTCCCTAGATGAGAAGGGAGGGTATGAGATCAGAGGCCCAAGAATTGAAGTTGGTGTTGACAAGAGGGCTTATCTTATTTACCTGCCTAAACATCATGATCTGAAACAGAGAGGGGCATAATCTTG
The DNA here is from genome assembly GCA_023548195.1 of Bettongia penicillata ogilbyi. Taxonomy (NCBI): domain Eukaryota; kingdom Metazoa; phylum Chordata; class Mammalia; order Diprotodontia; family Potoroidae; genus Bettongia; species Bettongia penicillata. The sequence goes on along the minus strand of JAJHZJ010000089.1, from coordinate 14,351,523 downwards.
CTGCTCTCAATCACAAACCTGTAATTATAATTCATTCTATTCATGAGGCTGGAAGCTCAAGTTATAGATGCATTGCCTTTTGTCTGGGATTACAATGGACGTGGTTCACTTTTAATTTTGTGTAACTTAAAAGAGATTATATTTTTTAAAAAGTACACACACAAAGCAATCTGGGTTTCTATAATTATATTACTTGGAGGAGAATGGCTTGTCATTGCTATAGAACTGAATATTCTGGAAAATCTAATAAGAAATACAAGACATGAAATGATGAAAACCCAGCCTAAAGTATGACATGTCACTCCTAGTTAGTGCATGGAAAGGTCCTATTTGCTTCAAAGTTCATAATGGTCATGGTCTCAGGAACTAGTGATCTTTAATCTAGAGAGATTTTCAAATATACTAAAAAGATTATATACCAAGGGGTCAGCAGAAGCAAAATCCCAGATGATTACAACAGTACTTGAACCTGGAGAGCAGATTATACTTGGGTTTAATATTTGACAAAAGGTCATAGAAAAGAACCAAGAGGCTGCTTATTGTCCTTTGATGGAAGAACAAGATGAATAGATCACAAATTAAATGACAAAGGGTCAGTGTCAGCAGGAACAAAATGACAGATGATTCCAACTGGGGTTCTTTAACCTATAATGCTTATTATAGTTGAGATTAACATCTGGCAAAGGGCCAGCTGTTAAGTGAAAAGTTGTCCTTTGAGGACAATACAAGACAAACTAGTAGGAGACACACAGGTACGCACATTAAGGTGTGATTGATATGGATTTCCATCTTTGGGGGACACTTACAATGACTTTTTGTAAAGTTAGAATAGAGGACAGAGAACATTGGAATAGTTTCATTATTGACAGGACAATCTCTGAATTGTTATAAATCCAAGCATAAAGTGAAGGGAGAAATTAATCAATCAACAAGGCTTTATTAAATAGCTACTATATGTCTTAACTCTGAGCATGCTGTTTGTCCCTCATTCTCATAGAGGACCATGGTATCAGGAAGGTGATGCCATGACATGCATTTGCACTTGCAAGAACTGAATTTAAGTGAGGGAGGACTGTGCAAAATCACCAGCTTCCCATTCTTCTCTAGAGTCATTTGGTTCCAGTGGCCAGGTACATATCAGGATGACTAGAGACAGCCCCAGATGCACTGGAAGATTTGGCCTTTTAAAGCTAAGTCCTCTATCAGGTCTCAATTTGACTGGGGCAACACTCATTCAGTGATTTAGGCTAGGTAAAAAAAAAAAAAATTAGGCAAAGAATGGCGTCTTTAACGTAGTTCTCCCAGAAAATCAAAATGGGAGGGGAAGGTCCTCAGAGTTTCTGACAGAAACAGAAACAACTCCTATTCACATTCACTCTGGGCCTGGGACCTACTGCTGGTGAATCAGTGAGAAAGGAAATGATTTGGGTTTAAGGTATGATCATTAAGAAAAAAATGTAGTCTGTCAACCCCAAGATATCTTGCAACATTTCTAAGGATTTATCTGAGGACACAAAGACAAGGAAAGAAAAAAGAAACAATCCCTATTTCTATTAGGAAAGACAGTGTGTGTGTGTGTGTGTGTGTGTGTGTGTGTGTGTGTGTGTGTGTGTGTGTGTGTGTGTCTATAAGGCATTAGCATTTGGAGGGATTAGAAAACTCTTACTCTAAAAGCTGGTGCTTTGGTGGAAATCTGAAGAATTCTCTGAGATGCAAGTGAGGAAGGCATACATTCAGGACACAGTGAAATAGAAAATGCAAAAGCACAGGGACAGGAAATCCACGTTGAGTAACACAGGGAAAGCCAGTTTCGGGGCTACAGAGCATGTCAGAAAGGGAGTAGTAAGTGACTAGGCTAGAAAGATGGGTTAAGAGCAAATTGTTAAGAACTTTAAAAGTCAAACAAGGCTTCATATTTTTATATTTGAATCTATAGAAAGTTGCTGGAGTTTATTGAGTTTGGGAATAACACAGGTAGATTTGGGCTTATAGAAAATCTCTTGGAATTTACATGAAAGAGGGATTAGAGTAAGGTAAGATTTGAGGAAGGAGACAAATTAGGAGCTTATTGTCATAGTCCATTTGAGAGATAAGAACCTGAATCAGAGTGGAAAGGGGACATATTACAGAGAATGGAATAGAATTGACAAATTTTGGCAAATAATTAGATATATGGAGTATAGGATGATGAGAAAAAACACCAAGATTTGAAATCTGGAAGACTGGAAAAAAATGATGGTGTCTTTGATAGAAAAAAAGGATATTTAGAAAGCAGGGAAGGATTTTTTTAAAAAATAGAATTTATTTATTTTCGGTTTTCAACATTCACTTCCACAAGATTTTGAATTCCAAATTTTCTCCCCATCTCTCCCCTCCTCCACACCATGACAGTGTGCACCCCAAGCACTCCTTTCCCCAATCTGCCCACTCTTATATCATCCACTTTCTTTTATTTCCCTTACCTCTATTTTCCTGTAGGGCAAGATAGGTTTCTATACCCCATTGCCTGTACAACTTATTTCCCAGTTGCACATAAAACCAATTTTTAACATTAATTTTTAAACCTTTGTGTTACACCTTCTCTCCCTTCCTCTCTCCCTTCCCATCTTCATTGAGAAAGTAAGCAATTCAATATAGGTCATATATGTGCAGCCATGCAGAACATTTCCATAACAATCATGTTGTGAAAGACTAACCACATTTCTCTCTATCCTGTCCTGCCAGACATTTTTTCCATTCTCTTCCTTGACCTGTACCCCCACAAAAACATTTGCTTCTGATTATCCCTATCCTCCCATCTGCCAATCCGTTGTCTTCCCTCTCCTATCCCTTTCCCTCCTGCCTTCCTGCAAGGTAATATGGATTTCCATACCTAACTGAATGTGTGTTATTCTCTCCTTAAGGCAAATTCAAAGAGATTAATTTATTATTTATTTATTAGCTTATTCCCTTTCACCCCTCTTCTCCTCCATTGTAAAAGCTATTTTGTGCCTATTTTATGTTGAGATGATTTATTTCATGTTGAGATGATTTATTTCGTTCTACCTCTCCCTTTCTCTGTCTCCCAGTATATTCCTCTCAACACTTAATTTTATTTTTTAGGAATCCTCCCTTCATATTCAGCTCACCCTGTGTCCTGTGTATATATAATATCTGCAGTATGCATATGAAATATATATACATATATATTATATATAAATGTATACATATATATATATATCTTATACAATACACACACACACACACACACACACATTTTACCTAACTACACTAATACTGAGAAAGGCCTCATGAGTTATAAATATCATCTTTCCATGTAGGAATGTAAATAGTTTAACTTTAATGATTTTCTTTTGGCTTATCTTCCCTTTCAACCTCTTCATGTTTCACTTGACTCTTGCACTGGAAAGCCAAATTTTCTATTCAGCTCTAGTCTTTTCAACAAAAATGCTTGAAAGTCCTCTATATCATTAAAATTACATTTTTTTTTTCTGGAACTATTATGCTCAGTTATACTGTGTGATTCTTGGTTTTAATTCTAGCTCCTTTGACCCCTGGAATGTTATATTCCAAGTGCTCTGATCCCTTATTGTAGAAGCTGCTAAGTTCTGTGCTATCCTGATAGTGTTTCTGCCATACTTGAATTGTCTGTTTTTGGCTGCTTGTAATATTTTCTCCTTGACCTGGGAACTCTGGAATTTGATTACAATATTTCTAGGAATTTTCCTTTTGGTATCTCTTTCAGGAAGTGATGAAAGGATTCTTCCTATTTCTATTTTACCTTCTGGTTCTAGAATATCAGGGTAGTTTTCCTTGATAATTTCTTCAAAGATAATATTTAGGATGTTTTTTTCATCCTGGTTTTCAGGGACCAACAATTTTTAAATTTTCTCTCGTGGATCTATTTTCTAGGTCAGTTTCTTTTTCAATGAGATATTTCATAGTCTTCTATTTTTTCATTCTTTTGATTTTGTTTTATAATATTTTGATTTTTCATAAAGTCATTAACTTCTATTTGATCCATCCTAATTTTTAAGAAATTATTTTATTCAGTGAGCTTTTGGGCCTCCTTTTCCATTTGGCCAATTCTGCTTTTTAAGGCTTTCTTTGCCTCATTGATCTCTTGGACTCCTTTTGTATTCCGGGTTAGTCTATTTTGAAAGGTGATATGTTCTTCAGCATCTTTTGGGTCTCCTTTAGCAAGCCATTGACTTGTTTTTCATGATTGTCTTGCATCACTCTCCTTTCTTTTCCTAACTTTTCCTCTGTTTTTCTTACTTGTTTTTTCAAAATCCTTTGTGAGCTCTTTTATGACCTGAGACCATTTCATATTTTTTGGAGGCTTTGGATATAGGAGCCTTTGCCTTGCTATCTATCTCTGGTTATATGCTTTTATCTTCCTCATTTTAAGAAAATACTTTTTTTTTTACCAAGAAAGTAACCATTGAGAGTGTACTGTCCCAAGTTCAGCAGTTTTGTGCAGCTGTGTTCATAAATATCTCTAGGGTCCTATAAATTCTCAGTTCCTCCCAAGTGGTATGCTCAGAGGAGAGGTGTCTATTCCTCTCCTGGCCTGCACTCTCGTCTGTGAACAACAAGTACTCTTTTCTTCCCTAGAAGTAGGAGTAAGATTCCCTCTTGCCAGCCACCACCAGTTCTGCCACACCAACACTCATCCTCACACTAGGATTGCCACCCAGGGCTGTGATCCTGATCAGCTGCTCAATTTCCCCAGTATCTATAGGCTGAGAGCTCCACAAGCAGCTCATTCCTCTCTCACCTAAGTGAGAGAGCTTTCCCACTGACCTTTCAAGCTGTCTTTGGCATTTGTGGGTTGAGAAGATTGGAAACTGCTACAGCTGCCAGTGATTCAATACCCTGAGACCTCTTCCAGTCTTGTCTTTGCTGGTGCAGCCCAGGCTGGGCTGTGCTCAGCTCTAACCCCAGTGCAATAGACTCATCCTGTAGACCTTCCAGATTGTCTTGGGCTAGAAACCTCTTTCACTGTTATTTTGTGGCTTCTGCTGTTCTAGAATTTGTATAGACTCATTTTTACAGATATTTTGAGTGGTAGTGGTGGGGAGACCTAAGATAGACATGCCCAGACAGTACACCCTTGTGGCCACTGTTAAGTTCTGGGGAGGTTGCAGGTTGGCAACTGAGAAGTCTAAACCAGCAAAAGCCAAATCTGATGAGTCATCAAGACAGCAGCTAGGTGACAGTTGATATAATCTCCTTTTTTGGCACCCCAACATTTCAAGATAGAATACCAGTGGAAGGAGAGCAGTCTGATTCATTGGAGGAGTGACCTTATAGCATCATCAAAGTGACTTTGCCCATCAGTAGATGGAAGACTTGCTCAGAATAGCAAAACTTGAAAAGGCATTTCATGAATAATTTACAAAGGAATTAAAGGATTTACATGACATAGTTGGGATGTACCTTTTTGTCATGGGTGTTCTATTTAGATGAACTTCACTACCATTGTACTTTTAAATTTGATCCCACTCTCCTCAGGGAACTTGTGTATGACCAGATTATGAGGAGAGGTACTCATGAGTAAATTTCTTTCTTAAATATAATGCAGTAGATTTGTTTGAGTGATAATGGGGAGCACACCAGTGGAAGTTTGTGAGTGATGCTATAAGAAACTACAATCCTACAGGATTTCGCTGAGAATACTAAAGGCAGCAGATATCTTCTGTGCTATCCAGGACCCTAAATCCATGAGTTTCACTGTTTATTTTTTTATTATTTTATTTATATTCAATGTTCTACAATCACTTCCATATAACTAGGATTTTTTCTCACCGTTCCTCTCCCTTTACTCACCTCCCTCCTCCCTCCTCAAGACATCATACAATTTTATACAGATTGTACACATACACTTCTATTCAATACATTTTCACCTTAGTCATGTTGCATAGAAGAATTAAAATGAATGGGAGAAATCATAAAACAAAACACAACATGAAAGAAAATGATGTGCTACATTCTGAGATTGAATTCCATAGTTCTTTATCTGGATGTGGAAGGCATTCCAATGGAAATGTTTTAAGTCTTTGCACTGCAATGAAGTTCTAAGTCTACCAGAAAAACTCCTCACACACTATGGATGTTGCTGTGTACAAAGTTCTCCTGGTTCTGCTCCTTTCACTCAGCATCAGATCATATAAGTCTTTCCAGACTCTCTGAAGTCTTCCTGTTCATCATTTCTTACAGCACAATAGTATTCCATTACATTCATATACCACAATTTATTCAGCATTTCCTCAATTGATGGGCATCGCTTTGATTTCCAGTTTTTGGCCACCACAAAGAGTGCTGGTATAAGTATTTTTGTACATGTGGGATCATTTCCCATTTTTTTTTCAACCTAATAAAAATTTATTTATTTAACTTTTTACATTCATTTTCACAAAATGGTGGGTTCCAAATTTTCCCCCTTTTCTCCCCTCCCCCCACCCCAATACACCGAGCAATCTAATTTTCACTATCACCAATCTACCCTCTCTTCTATCATCCCTGCCTTCTCTTGTCCCCATCTTCTCTTTTGTCCTGTAGGGCCAGATGACTTTCTATTCCCCATTAACTGTATTTCTTGTTTCCTAGTAGCAACAACAATACTAAACAGTTGTTCCCAAAACTTTGAGTTCCAAATTCTCCCCATCCCTCCCTCCCCACCCATTTCCTTTGGGAAGGCAGGCAATTCAATATAGGCCATATCTGCATAGTTTTGCAAATGACTTCGATAATAGTCGTGTTGTGTAAGACTAACTGTATTTCCCTCCATCCTATCCTGCCCCTCATTGTTTTTATTCTGTCTTTTGATCCTGTCCGTCCCCGAGAGTGTTGACTTCAAATTGCTCCCTCCTCTGATTGCCCTCCCCCCCTTGCTTATCTCCTTCTCCCCATTTTCCTGTATTGTAAGACAGGTTTTCATGCCAAAATGAGTGTGCATTTTATTCCTTCCTTTAGTCGAATGTGATGAGGGTAAACTTCTTGTTTTTTTCTCATCTCTCCTCTTTTCCCTCCACTAAAAAGTCTCCCGCTTGCCTCTTGAATGAGAGATAATTTACCCCATTCCATTTCACCCTCTTTCCTCCCACTACATTTCTCTCTCACCATTTACCTTAATTTCTTTTAAGATATGATCCCATCCTATTCAATTCACTCTGTGCTCTCTGTCTCTGTGTGTGCGTGCATGTATGTACATGTGTGTGTACATGTGTGTGTGTGTGTATGTGTGTATGTGGTCCCACCAACTACCCAGATACTGAAAAGTTTTAAGAGTTACAAATATTGTCTTTCCATGTAGGAATGTAAACAGTTCACTTTTGGTAAGTCCCTTATGACTTCTCTTTGCTGTTTACTTTTTCATGCTTCTTCTCATTCTTGTGTTTGAAAGTCAAATTTCCTTTTCAGCTCTGGTCTTTTCATCAAGAATGCTTGAAAGTCCTCTGTTTCATTGAAAGACCATATTTTCCCCTGAAGTATTATACTCAGTTTTGCTGGGTAGGTGATTCTTGGTTTGAGTCCTAGTTGCTTTGACTTCTGGAATATCCTATTCCACACCCTTTGATCCCTTAATGTAGAAGCTGCTAGTATTGTATTTCCACAATACTGGAATTGTTTCTTTCTAGCTGCTTGCAATATTTTCTCCTTGCCTGGGAATTCTGGAATTTGGCCACAATGTTCCTAGGAGTTTCTCTTTTTGGATCTCTTTCAGGTGTTGATCGATGGATTCTTTCAATACTTATTTTGCCCTCTGGTTCTAGAATCTCAGGGAAGTTTTCCTTGATAATTTCATGGAAGATGATGTCTAAGGCTCTTTTTTTGAACATGACTTTTCATGGTCCCATAATTTTTAAATTGTCTCTCCTGGATCTATTTTCCAGGTCAGTTGTTTTTCCAATGAGATATTTCACATTCTCTTCCATTTTTTCATTCTTTTGGTTTTGTCTTGTGATTTCTTGGTTTCTCATAAAGTCATTAGCCTCCATCTGTTCCATTCTCATTTTGAGGGAACTATTTACTTCAGTGAGCTTTTGAACCTCCTTTTCCATTTGCCTAATTCTGCTTTTGAAAGCATTCTTCTCCTCATTGGCTTTTTGAACCTCTTTTGCCAACTGAGTGAGCCTATTTTTCAAGGTGTTATTTTCTTCAGCATTTTTTTGGGTCTCCTTTTCCAAGGTATTGACCCATTTTTCATGCTTTTCTTGCATCTCTCTCATTTCTCTTCCCAGTTTTTCCTCCACCTGTCTAACTTGATTTTCAAAGTCCTTTTTGAGCTCTTCCATGGCCTGATCCCACCGGACATCCACCTGGGATGTCTGGGATACAGAGGCCTCGACCTCCATGTCTTTTCCTGATGGTAAGTATTGTTTCTCATCATCAGAAATGAAAGGTGGGAACATCTGTCCCCCAAGAAAGTAGCCTTCCATGGTCTTATTTTTCTTCCCTTTTCTGGGCATTTTCCTAGCCAGTTACTTGACTTCTGAGATTCCTGTCCACCCCCACCTAGATTTGCCCAGCTAGTGCTTGGGGTCTGAGATTCAAATGGGTTTTCCACAGCAGGTGTGGCTGCTATTCAATGTGAGCTTAAGTTCTGGTGCTCGCGTGGGGGCAGGGCAGCCTCCCAGGCTCAGTTCCCTCAGGGCCTTTATGCAGAGACCTTCAGTAATGGAGTGGGTGGGGGCAGGGTCACCTCCCAGGCTCAGTTCCCCCAGGGGCTTTATGCAGATACCTTCAGTAATAGGGCGGGTGGGGGCAGGGCTGTCTCCCAGTCTCAGTTCCCTCAGGGGGTTTATGCAGAGGCCTTTGGTAATGGCCCTGAAATTCTGCCTCCTGCTCCTGGAGTCCTGGGCCTCGGCCGCTGCCTTTGCCACTGCCTCTGCCTCTGCCTCCCAAGGGGGCCCGAGCCAAGGAGACACCCCGCTCCCCTTTTGGCCAGCCCAGACGTCTCTCTCACCCAGAGCACCTGTGGGTGGAGGGACCTTCCTGGCCGCTGGAGATTCCATCCCTGAAGTCTGCTTGGATCTGCTCCTGTGGGGCCCCGTGGCCAGGGCAGCACAGGGGTGGACTCCGCTGTCTGGATTGCGACGGACCCCTGGGGACAGCTCTCCAGGGCTCTCTGGAATGGAAATCTTTTCCACTGTGTTTCTGCGCACCTTGCAGTTTTCCAGAATTTGTGGGGAGTTCTTCTTGCAGGAAATATATGGGCTGTGGGTTCAGAGCTAGCATATGTGAGTCTTTCTACTCCGCCATCTTGGCTCCACCGCCTCATTTCCCATTTTTATGATTGCTTGGGGATACAGTCCTAGAAGCTTTATTGCTGAGTCAAAGGGTATGCACATTTTTGTAGCCCTTTGGGAAAAGTTCCTAATTGCTCTCCAGAATGGTTGGATCAGCTCCCAGCTCCACCAACAATGAATTAGTGTTCCAACTCTGCTACATCTTCTCCAACATTTATCATCTTCATGTTTTGTCATGTTAGCCAATCTGATAAGTATGATGTGGTGTCTCAGAGTTGTTTTGATTTGCATCTCTCCAATCAAGAGTGATTTAGAGCATTTTTTTCATATGACTACAGATATCTTTAATTTCTTCCTCTGAAAACTGCTTGTTCATATCCTTTGACCATTTATCAACTGGGGAATGTGAGTGCTTCATTATACCCTAGATGTGGCGGTCATATACTATATAGGATGATAGCTTAATGAGATAGTATCATCTAGTAAATTATTTCCGCCCTCCATGACCACTGATAGGGAAAAAAGGAGAATATAAGAAAGTAAGAGATAAGGAACCGATAGATAAGGAGAGATTAAAGATTATAGGATGTAATCTGCTAAAAATATACATTAAAAAGTCATCTCAAGAGGGAGTGAATGTTCACTTTTCAAGGGATAAGGAGATACCTTGTATAAAAATTGATGCATAAATTGTATCTGAATCAGAGGAAATTATCTGTCCAAAGTTAAATTGCTAAGAAGCAATCAAGGCCATGTTTGACCCAGGCTTCTGGGTCCAAGTCTAGCATTATTTCTACTACAAGCAACCTTAAGGCTAATTTATAGGATAATATGATTCTAGATTTACTACTGGAAGGGGCACAGAAGGTAATATAACAATTTCAAGATGAGCAGTACCTTGGAGTCAGTCCCTCTTCTCTAGAAACTTGGCTGGAACATCATTCTTCCCATTCTTTTGATTTTAGAGATGAGGGGATTGAGAACTAAAAAAAGGTAAAATTAACTCATCCAGGGTCACACAGCTAATAATGTGAACAGCCAAGATGCAAAATGTGATGATCTGATGTAAAATCTGGAAGTCTTTCCTCTTCGGAATTTGAAATAATTCATAGTAAAATCTCCATAACCAAAACTCAAAGATCAGAGTAGCTCCCATGTGACCCATGGCATCCATTATTGAGCAGGCCATAATCAGGGCTTAAAGGTTCATATGCAATCTACACAGACATGGCACATGCGCATATGAAGGGAAATAGCATAGTCCCCAGACAATCCCACATAAGAAGACTTCATTTTCCAGATCCTGAAGGTCTTTTTTAATTCAATATTTCTATGACTGCTTCATGGTTCAATGGTTATTAATTCTAACTAATTAATTCTAACATTGCATTTTTCAGGGATATAGAGGTAAAAGTAGTAAAGCCAGTAATTATGAATTAGGTCTGCTTTTTTTAAGGAATTATTCTTTTTGAGGCAATTAACTGGTGGATTGAGTGTGAAATCAGGAAAACAAATTCAAATTAAGGCTCAGGTATTTCTTTCCTGACTTTCTGACTATAATAATAATATTAATTAATTAATAATATTAATAATAATAATTAATAATGGCATTGTTCTACCAGGATATTTGTGAACTGTTTTGAGAAACTTAAAGTAAAAAATAATCCTATTATTGCTATTACTACAATTTTTGTTATTGTTATTATTATTTTTTTGAGGATACAATATCCAGAACAAGAGAAGCAACAGTCCTGTTATAGCCTCTGTTTTAATCTAATCATATCTGGTATACTATGACCAATTTTTGGATTCATATTTTATGAAAGATTTGGAAAATATTAATATTAATTACAAAGTAAAAATTAACTTTATAAAAAAGACCTAGAGAAAAAAGCATATGTCTAGAAGAGATGATAAAGAAACTGCTATAATGTCATTTGAAGAAGAAAAGACTTATGAAAGACTGGAGAGATGTCTTAAAGCATTTGGAAGACCACTTTACAGAAAAGAGGTTACAGCTGTTTTCTAGACTGTAATTGTGAGCAACAGGTGAAAGTTACAGAGATACCAAACCCAAGGCAACCAAGAATAAAAGGGAAGCAGAAAGCTGGGAAGGAATTTTTGCAACTAATGTCTGTGATAAAGGCTCAATTTCTAAAACATATAGAAAATGGAGTCAAACGTACAAGAATACAAGTCATTCCCCAACTGATAAATGGTCAAAGGATATGAACAGGATATTTCTTTAGAGGAAGAAATTAAAGCTATTTATAGTCATATGAAAAAATGCTCTAAATCATTGTTGATTAGAGAGATGCAAATCAAAACAACTCTGAGATACCACATCACACCTATCATGTTGGCTAACATGACAAAACAGGAAGATGATAAATGCTGGAGAAGATGTGGGAGAGTTGGAACACTAATTCATTGTTGATTGACCTGTGATCCAACCATTCTGGAGAGCAATTTGCAACTATGCCTAAAGGGCTACAAAATGTGCATATCCTTTGACCCAGCAATATTGTTTCTAGGACTGTATCCCCAAGAGATCATAAAAATGGGAAAGAGTCCCGCATGTACAATAGTATTTATAGCAGCTCTCTTTGTGGTGGCCAAAAACTGGAAATCAAGAGGATGCCCATCAATTGAGGAATGGCTGAATAAATTATGGTGTATGAATGCAATGGATACTATTTTGCTATAAGAAATGTTGAACAGTAAAACTTCAGAGAGGCCTGGAAAGACTTATATGATCTGATGCTGAGAGAAAGGAGCAGAACCAGGAGAACTTTGTACACAGAAACAACCACAGTGTGTGAGGATTTTTTCTGGTAGACTTAGAACTTAGGACTTAAACAATTCCCAATGACCTTTTAAGTCAAAATGCTTTTAACATTCAGAAAAAGAATTCAATCCCAGAATGTAGCAGAACATTTTCTTTTGCATTATGTTTTGGTTTGTTTTATGATTTCTCCCTTTCATTTTAATTCTTCTATGTAACATGATTAAGGTGAAAATAGGAATGTATGTGTAGAGCCTATATAAAATTGTATGTTGTCTCAAGGAGGGAGTGGGAGATAGTTGGGAAGGAGGAGGAGGGAGGGGAAAAATATAATTTATATGGAAGTGATTGTAGAACACTGAGAACAAATAAAATAATTAAAAAAAAAGAAAGTCACAGAAAGGTAAATTTCTGTTTGATATAAGGAGAAAAACATTCTAACAAGTAAATCTGTCCAAAAGTAGAAATGGGCTTCCTCAGGTTGTAGTAAGTTTCCCATTATTGAAAGTTATGAATTAGAGGTCAAATCACTTTTGTTGTGTATTTAATGGAGGAGATTCCTGCTCAGTTACAAGTTGGGAAATAATGATCTCTTTAGTTTCTCCCAATTCTATTACTCTGTGAAAATGGTCTATTCAGTAGGAACTATACCTGTGATAACACAAGGATATAGCAAGAATATAAAGTCCAAAAAATTCTTTGTACACTTTTATAAGCATTCTGTTCTTGTCCCCATGAAAAATGGGTTCAAATGTCATGTGTCTTCTGGATGACATTCACCCTTTAGATTTATTTTCAACAGCAACATAACTAACTCTGTGTGACTTATTGTCTCAGGATATATTCTTCAGGTTACTCTAAAAGGCATCAGTACTGGGATGAGTCTAATAGTTCATTCCTCAGGACTTATTTTCAGGCAATGAAAATTAGCATTCACTCCCAGACATCCGTTAACTGACCACGGTTACACTTCCAAATTAACAAAATCATAGATGGCTTGAATATTCCTTCAGCTAGTGAGAGAAGATTGTGAATGTTTTTGTTCAATCATATTCAGCTCTTTGTGGCTTCATCTGGTGTTTTCTTGGCAAAGATACTGGAATGGTTTGCCATTTTCTTCTCCAGCTTATTTGCCCAGGATCTCATAGTTAGAACCATGTAAGGTCAGATTTGCACTCATATTTTTTCCCAACCCCAGCACAGTGCTCAATCCAATCCCACCTAGCTGCAAGCCCCCTACCCCCCACAAAAAAAGAGATGGAGGCTCCTATTGCCAGGCCATATATCAGTTTCAGTTGGAGATGCCCTAAGGCCCTTCTATTTAATAACATTTTCTCTCATTAGAAGACAGCCATTGCTGTGAAGTACCAGACCAAAAGCAAGCTCTTACCTTTTGTGGTTAATACATTTTGAATGCACCATAGTTCTGCCTGTGTAGTCAATCAACAGTACAACTTGTCTTCACCTGTTTTAGCAGATTGGAACCATTTATAGAATGAGTGTAAATATTTCAAATCAGAAGCAGGCAATTCCATTACAAATGATCCTGTCTTTCCAAAAGCAGGCTCCCCAAATCTTTCTACATACACATTGCATAAGAAAAACATGCTCCCTTTTGCACTTTCATATATGCATCCTTTAAGAATGTAACTTTTAAAAATAAAGTGTAACTTAAAAAAATATATAAAATATATATATTAAATATATATATATAACCTGATTAGTTCCCTCTTCCAACACATTACACTTATATGGCTCTCCCTTTGTCTTTATGCTAGAATTATATTTAATTGTGTCTTTAGAATAAAACAATTAAGAATTTTACATTTTCCTGGGTTGCCTTCCTGTTGGAAATTTTATTCTGAGTGACCTACCTATATTTTCTCTAAACCCTGTGAAATATTATTGAGTTGAATTTACATTGCTCTCCAAAAATCTCAGGCTCATATTAGATTATTTCTGAGTTTCCAGTCCTTGTAAGACTTTCCTCTCAAATTCTAAGTATGGATAATCATTTGTCCAAAAGGTTCCCATAATTTCTAGTTCAGTAGTCCCTCCTTGTTGATCTGATTCAGGTAGAGAATAATACTTATTTTTTCCTCATCTTCTGAAGAAGTAATAATCATTAAGGCAAGCTAAGAAAATATTAACTCTACTTTTGGCAAGGAGAGCTAAAAAAGATATAGGGATAAATTAGGTCTCCAATAAGTATCATATAATTCTTCCACACCACATTGCATCTTGGGCCATCTCCAGCCATCCTGATGAATATCAGACCACTGGACCCAGATGACTCAAGAGAAGAAAGAGGTCGGTGACCTTGCACAGCCCTCCCTCACTCAAATCAAAGTCAATTACAAGTCATGTCATCATCTTGATGTCATGGTCCTCTTTGAGAATGAAGGATAGACGCAGCAATCAGAATTGCCATTTGTTTCCTGAACTACTCAACAATTTCCTCTTTCTGTCTAGGTAGTCTATAGTATATTCTGATAAAGATTAAGGTTCTCATACTGCCTTCATTGGTCTTCAGTGAAATGGTCTTCACTTTGTTTTCTTCCAAAAGTTCTCCAATTTTTTGACATGAATGTATCTTATTATATAATGCTACGTCAGCTATCCCACCTTTTTGTGATCTATCATTTTCTTGGAATTAATGTATAATGTTCTACCAATTGGTCTCATCATTAAGACTCAATAATACTTCTGAGGTCAAATTTGCCTCCCTATGATAGGATCACTAGTTTTCCTGTTTTTCTTGTGAATACTTAATACATTTTTTTAATATACAAAGTAAGCCATGGATTTTACTTCAGGCTCCTTTCTTAGAGTTTTGTCTTCCATAAGTTCTCCAATAAATCCAATGTAATTTTTCTTCTTACATTTTAGCTACTCTATATGGCATGTAACTTACATGTATTAAATGGCCAATATTCTTTCATATCCCACCTAATATCTAGGCAGTAAGATAGTAATGAATTCTACTTGCTTATTTTTATTTTTTTTAGTTTATGAAATAAAACAAGCATTTCTATAACAGCATAATAAAAACATGATTGTATATGAAAGTACAAATTTTTAAAACTATTACTTGCTTTCCTTTTAAATGCACGATAGTTATCATATAAATCTCTTTTTTCTCTCCCATCCCAGAGATGGTTACCATTAGACAAAAATATGTATGTGTAAATACAAATATATATATATATATTATATATACACATATATCATTCTATACAGCTATTCAGTAGCTCTTTTTCTGGATACAGATAGTATTTTCCTTCATACATCCTTTGTAGTCAATTTGGCTATTTATAATAGCCAAAACAACTTTGTCACTCAAAATTATTCTTCAAGCAATATTGCTGCTACTGTATACAACAATCTCTTGTTTCCGTTCATTTCACTCTTCATTATTTCATGCAAGTCTATCTATGTTTTTCTAAGATCATCAAACTCATCATTTCTTATAGCACAGTAGTATTTTATCAAAATCATATAGCACAACTTATTCAGCCATTTCTCAATTAATGAGAATTCCAACAATTTCCATTTCTTTGCCACATTGTTTCATCTAAATGTCTATTTGAAACTACATCCCTATACCTTTGAAGATAAACATATGAATCTTCTTTTTCAGGAAAAGCACCATATTTTTTCTTAGCTATAAATAATTGATATTAATTGTCCTTGCCCTATTTTCTTTTTTCTTCTGCCATCTTCCAACCCCAAATTATGATTCTGCTCTGACTCATCAGTTTATTTTTCTCTTTTTTCTCATAAAAGTATTTTTTTTATAAAAGAAAACTTAATTCTCTTGAGTAATCAAAAGTGAAAAGGCATCTTCATACTGCTTTTTATTTACCCCTAACAGGGAAGGTAATTTACATTTTGAGCATAGATGATAACTACTTGTCTATTGCAATAAGGCAAAATTTCACATAATCCTCTGTGGTCATTACAAAATTCATGTTGTTCTTTGGAATTTTGGAAACAAACTTCTCTGTCATTTGTCTAACTGGCTAGTGTCTCTTGTGGATGATTTCCTTGAGAAAATATGTGGAGGTCATTCCCTTTTTGTTTTTAACACTCTTGAACTTCTCTATCACCTTACTGGACATAGCCAGATTCCTTCTCCTCATTTCCCTTTATTCCAAGACCTTTATTCCTCCTTCAGGTTAAGTTTTCTCCTTCATTTCAAGTTTTTCTTTTTGGTCCAGCTAAGTTCCTCATTTGAATTTATCTCTTCTTTTTTTCCTTCTCTTCCCATCTTCCTTTTTTCCTGTCTCCTTCTCCTGCTTTTTCTCCTCTTCTTCCTCTTCCCCCTTTCACTTTTCTTTTTTCTTCCTCCCATTTCTCCTCTCTCCCTCCATTTTTTCTCCTTCTCAAGTCCTTTTCCGTGTGTCCTTATGCTCATTCCTCTCATCTTTTTCTGTGTTTCCCATCTCACAATTTCAATCACTGGCCTTTAATTTCAAAGCTCTACAAATCTATAAAGGACAAAGCAAAACAAATTGTTGCTGTTTAATTCAACTAGTTTCTACTCAACCTTCTCCAACCCAACTTGGAAGTGGAAGGAATTCATTCAGTCTTTCTATGCATTCTTCTTCGTGCTTCTGAATTAATTTTCTTTTACATATAAATGTGGCTGTGTGACAATTCGGCTCAAAAGCTATAGTGATTCTGTGCTGCATAGAGTATCGTTAAAATTCCCAAGTATTCAGTGCATTCCATAACTCAGTACCACCTTACCTTATACATTTTCATCATACTTAAATATTATATCCTGTATGCTCTATTCAGTGCATCTTTGCTTAAGCTGTTCTCCATTGCTGAATTGTCCTCCCTCTGCTGCCTTATCTGCTGAATTGCTCTGATGCCCCAAACATATATTATCTGTATCAGAAACCTTCCCAAATCCTAACTATTGGCAATTGTATTACAATAATTAGTTTCTGTTATCATTAGTAATATCAGTACTCATCTGAATAATATTGCATTTTTATATCATGTTTTTAAGGCTTAAAAAGTGTTTCTATCTTCATAGTACTATGAGATAGGTAATGTCAGATTTTATCACTATTTTTCAATCGAAAAAGTGGGAGGTTCAGTCAGTGAAGTGCATTAATTACAGTCAAACAGGTAATAACAAAGTATGCTGTTCTGTAATTCCCAAGGTAATTTTTTCAGGTAATGAGGCATATTCTAGTTATCTCTAGATAGAACTTATTTTTTTCACTAAATTAGTTTCCACTAAAATTAATGACCATAAATCCAGAAACAATATTTTATCTAAAATACATGGCTTTATAGATACTTACCAGAGTTCCCTGCACATGAATGGTGCATAATAAATGTTTTCTGAATTAAATTGAATTTGCTTCTAGAACACAAAGGAAAGATTTGGGGCTATCCTACTTTTTTTAAATATGTCATGTTATTTGTTGGCTTTTTTTACTACCACTCCTTGAGAATATTTTCAATCAAACTTTAAAAATTTTAGCTTCAGTTTTTCTCAAAATTGAGGAAAAAGAGGTAGATAAAGATATGTCAAATAAATTATGGAAGGTTATTTGGAGTAATAGCAAAGAATGTGGTGAACTAAAGCAGAGAGACCAAGCTTGGCTGAAACTTAACCTTTCCTCAAATAAGAAAACAATTTGACCTTTCACAATTGTCTTAAACAGGAAAATCAACCATATCAGCTTATGTCATCTACATTAAAGCTCTAAAATCAATACAGTGTACCCATTCATATTCCACCACACCCTAGTACTGAAGGTTTTGTCATAAAATTGTGTAAACTTATTAGTTGCTATAATTTAGAAATAATTCTTCACAAATAACCTCAGGACCTGGAGGGAAAGAGAAGAGGTAAAGCTACATATGGGATACCTTCTGCTTTCTCCTGATGTGTTGAAAGAATTATTGACCTGCTAACAAACCTAGGTCTTACCTCTGATTTATTGCCAGTTGCAGATGGAAAAATATTATGTGTAATAATATGCACTTCATAATAGAACATCACCTTAACAATCCAATTTGGATACCTCCAAGGTTATATTATTCTTAAGAATTTATCTGTAAACATATTTGTAATTGGCTTCTTTGCCAAGTCCACAGGAAACAGTGCCTCAGACAACTTGGGAAAGAAATCTGACCTGTTGGCCAAAGGATTTATCCAGAATTTCCTAAGTTTTTTTCAATGAAAGGAGGCTTGTTAGAAGACAGATTCCAGGAAAACTTTAGGGACAAACTGAATACACCAAGGTGCTATTTAAGGGGAGGCTACCAGAGTTGACATTGGGATGTGGATCAGATGGATGACCAGACATGAAATAAGAGGATGACCCAACAACATGTATCTAGGTGAAGTGAGGAATCTCAGATAAACTAAGAATGTCTTCTTGTTTATTTTCTATGCATTCAGGTAGAAGCATAGTCTCCCCTTGTCAATAAAGTGTCCTTTAATTTCCTATTTTATCTCTTGCCCTCTTTGGAGGTTAGATAAGCCATACAAGTCATTGAAAAGAGATTTCTGTTTCTTTCCTTATTTTACTTTCTCCTTATTTCTAACTGGTTAATTGTCTTTTATTGCTTTACAAACTCTAAAGAAAATATCAAATTTGCACCAATTAAAACTGAATACAAAAAATAAGGCAGAAACATCACACAAGTTAAAAGACTTATGGAATAATACAAGTGAATTAAGTACTGATAGTCATTATTTATCCTTTACTACTCTACCTTACTCTATAAGCCAAAAATAGCCATTATGTATATTCATAGGCAATAATGATTCAGAACATAGTTAATAGTCAAGATATGGTTCACCAAAGGCACTGACTCCAACAACCACTATATCCTAATTCTGCCTAAGAGGCAGAAAACACTGATTCTGCCAATCTATAACAAAGAAAAAGAATTGCAACTGTTAGGGAATTGGGGCAGAAAATATGACATCATAGAAAAACCTAGAGGGTAATAGTCTCCTATAGCCGTATAAGGGCCACTAGAAATCAATTCTCTCCTGAGATTTTCCTTGGAATAGGCAACCAATCAGTCTCACTCCACACCCCAACCCCAACACACACAATTTTAGGAGGCCAAGGGCATTTAATCTGAGGGTTTTGTATAAAAGGTACTCAACATATCAACGGAAGAGAGAAGAATCAGAATATGAATGAAGGAAGCCAAAGAAAGGTAACTAAAAAGGCCCCAAATCCAGAATAGTCAAATTATAAATGTAGCTCCCAAGCAGTTAAACAAGGATCCTCATGAAGACATGTATATGGATTTTAAAATTGGGGCCTTAAGATGTTTTGAAAGTATTACACTCTGATTGTCCATGAATTGGAAAATTAAAACAAAAGTTGTTGAAAGGTGGTACCAAGAAGTAAGATTGACCAGAAATCAAATATTTCCAAGTAAAACTAATTAAAACAAATATTAACCAGACAAATTAGAACCTTATGGATATTCTCTCAAAATAGTAGGAGAGAGAAAAAGAAAGGGAGAGAAACTAACCTGTGAGAAAGGATACATAAATATAATTTAATGATAAACATTCCATTAAAAATACAAAAAAGCAGATTATCATCATCTAGTAAATAATAATATTCCTGAGAACTTTTAAGTATATGAATTTTAAAAAATTGACCAACCAAATCCATATTTCACTACAAAGAAAATCCACATACTTGTACCTCTGAGACAAATAGGGAAAATACATACATATTTTTAATACCCAAAACAAGCATAAACAAAAAAAAAACACATTTATTTTGTATGCAACTGGGAAAAAACATCCTTAATCTATGAATGAAACACAATTCAAATAACCTAGAATTACTTTGAGTAATCTGTAGGCAAAATAAACTCTGAAGGCAAAATAAAACAATGAAATAATGGAATATTTTTATTCCCAAAAGCAAAGTAGCACAATCTATAACCAAAATAGCAAATTTTGGAAAAGTTGAATGCTTTCAGTGAAAAATATATAGACCTTTAACAATAAAAAATGAAGTATTTATGCAAAATAAAAGAAAGCTAAACAATGTGTTCAATTTGCAAAAATACTGAAAAAAATACAAGTTAAATAAGAACAATTATCAAGGACTGTCTAAACAACGACAAAATTTATCTATTGTTTTTATAGTTTCATTATTACAATAATAAATTTTATTCAAATTTCATTGAAAGAACTAAAAGAGATCATCAAGGGAGAAACAGAACATAAAAAATCTGTGGATATAATCTTAAAAAGTCAAGAAAAGGGAAGGAGGAAGTTATTTAATATGTAGGCTATATCTCATACTTCACTAAATATAAATCAATATATTTTGGAATAGGAAAAACACAATGAAGTCATGTAAAGTGTTTAAAAAGCCAGAAGGGACAGAAGAGAATTGAACTTATATCGCATCCAGCCTGTAGGTGAGTAGAGAAGAAGTAAAGTCTTTTGCTTCTCAAAAACTGTTGGATACCATAAGCAATTAGAATAAGAGATGTGGACAAAATGGAGAAGAAAACCAAGATTGTAAAGAATTTAAGTTCACTCTAGAAGGGGAAAGGAAAATAACCCATTAAAGAATGTGTAACATTGGAAGAGAAGGAAGAAATCCATATATTCAGGAACATAATTAGTTTCATCTGGGGAAAATGGGCACAACAGAAGACCATTCTGTAAGAGCTATGATTCCTAGGACTTTATCTTATCCTAGGAGAAGTTATGTGGGCTTTCTTGGAGGGTGGGCAATCTAAAGGTTGTTAGGACTCATATAGATAACGACCTAGAATAAACTTAGAGAACAAAGAGTGAATATGATAAGGAATAAAGGGAATATGGAGTGATTTTCACCATATCTTATTGCTTCCTCATTAACTGGCATTTCAAGTAGTTCCAACAGAAAGGCCAACGAAAAATAAAGCCAAGATTCTCTTCCCTCTTTAAAATATTATAGTAATATCTAAAGTATCTTGGGGAAGATCTATTGAAACTATGGTTTTTATGCTTCTAGAGTATTAGACACTATTGGTCAACCCTTCTTTGTATATGGACTCTCCATCCTGGTCTCTCCCAACCCTCTTCTCTCCTGATTCTTTGCATACCTATCTGATGCTCTTCTCAGTCTCCTTTGCAAACCATCATCCTTTCCTAGCACTTATGTGAGGGCATACCCCATTTTTCTGTCGTGGCCCTCTTAACACTATATACTCTCTGGGTGACAACTCTTATGGACCCACTTAATACCTCTGTGTAGATAACATAGATTTATATTGTGAGGAGCCATATTTCTTCTGATCGCTTGTCCTACATCAACGACTAACTATTGAACTTCTTAAGTGGATATCTCATGGTCATAGTAGCTCAATATGTCTAACACGGAAGCATCTTTCAATTTAAAATAAAATTCTCCTCTCTTCTTAATGTCCCAATTGCCTTTGAGAACACTATTGTACTTCTACTCAAGCTTCTGAATTTTAAATCATCTTTCATTCTTCTATTTCCATTATTTCTCACATCCAATCAGTTAATAAGGCTTATTGTTACATGGAAGCTTGGTGACAAAACCCTGCACATGAGGTCAGGTTTGAATTCTGTCTCAGACACTTACTAGGTGTGCAATCCTGGAAAAGTAACTTAATCACTCTTGGACTTAATTACTTTATTTTTAAAATGAAGATAATAATGGTATTTAACTTGCAAATTCTATATTCTATAGACAAAAATGTAATAGTATATGTAAAGCACTTTATAGCCCTTAAGTACTATATAAATGATGATTATGATGGTATTTTTCTACTTCTACATATGTATATATAATATATGTATATATGTTATATTGTATATTGATTTTGTCTCCTCTCCACTCATGCTACAGCCACTCTAGTATAGGCCATCATCACTTGTGATTCTTAAGAATAGTGTATGAAATAATATTATATAAATAAAAAACCCCAGAAAATCAATTATTTTACTCCACCAACCAAAATAGAACACCAAGGAAAACAGAAACACCAAAAAAAAAAAAACCAACCAAAAACAAAAACAAACTAAATTCTGAAAATCAAAGAAGAGATTAATAATGTTGAAAGGAAAAAAAAAATCAATTGACAAAGTTAAAAGCTATTTTTAAACTAATAAAAGAGTTAAGCCATTTGGTCAGTTGATCTTCTAAAATGCGGGGGAATGTTGGCAAAAAAACAGTTATCTAAAATGAAAAATGCTAATTTACAACATAGAAGAAATTGTTTTTAAAATTATCTCATCCAATTATATTCTAATAAAACTACCAATCTAAAAAAAATTGTATGATTATTTATAAATATAAAATGCATAGTTTGACTAGGAAAAGAAATAGAGATCATAAATAATCCAATCTCAGAAAAAAAATGGAGCAATCCATGAAAACATAACAAAGGGGGTGAGGCGTGTGGGGAACAGAGCCAGAGGGATGTTTGAATGAATTGTAAGCTCTTTTAAATAAATAGGAAAAGAAATGGTCTTACCAAATTTCTTCTCTGATATAAATAAACCAGAGAGAGTAAAATCAGAGAAAGAGTATAATAGACCAAAATCCCCAATGAATATCAAGGTGAAAATTATAGATAAAATATAGAATGGAGACTATGGCAACATATCTTAAAGATTTTATACTATGATCTCATTGAATTTGTAACACTAGTGAGATCCAAGAGAAAACAAGCATTTAACTATATAATTATACCAATAGATGCAGAAAAAAAAAAAGTTATGAAGAACAATTTACTCATTTCTGTAAAAAAAATTTAAGGAAATCATGGGGAATAAATAGATTTTTCTTTGACATGAGGTATATTGTCTAATTAAAACCAAGAGCCAAAGTTTAATGGGGACCAACTAAAAGATTTTTTTCTGATAAGATCAGATATAAAGCAAGGAAGCTCACTATAATCATTAATATCCAGTCCTAGAAATGCTAGACATAGCCACAAGACATGGAAGAGAATCTCAGTCAATAAGTACAAATAAAGAAAAAACAAAATTTTCACTTTTTGCAAATGATATGATGCTTCATTATCAGAACACTAAAGACTCAACTAAAATGTTATTTGAAACATTGAACAACTTCAGCAAAATTATAAGATTAGAAAGTAGATGCATATAAACCCTTAGCATTTCTGCATATTCCCTACAAAGTCTAATCGGAAGAAAGAGAGAAACTCAATTTACAATACTTACAAAATGTATAAGATGCTTAGGAGTCTACTTGATAAGACATACAGAGAAACCATAGGAATACAACCTCAAAACTCTCTGTATATAAATAAAGACAGTTCTAAATAATTGGAGTAAGATTCATTTTTCATGGGTAGGCTGAGCTCATATACTGAAAATGATAGGACAACCCAAATTAATTTGCATATTTAGTGTCATACCTATCAAATTTAAAAAAGAATGCAAAGCTAGAAAAAATAATAACACGATTCATCTGGTGGGTCAAAACACAAAGAAATCAAAAGAAAATAATGGGGAAAGGGGAGGGGTATAGCAATATCAGATCTCAAAATACGCTACAGTAATAATCAAAACAGTTTGATACAGGTGAACAAATAGGGAGGTTGATTAATAACAGTAATAGTAATTATACTAATAGATGGCAGGTGTTACTTTTGAGAAATGTCTTACAAAGTTTCACAGCTAGAAATTTTGGGGGATTGGATTTGAACTTAAGTCTTTCTGGCTCCCAATCTAGTGCTGCAACATAGCTACCACAGTGCAAAAAAGAAGGTACACAGTTTACAGAATCAGCCAAGTAGTATAGTGTTTTACAAACTCAAATATCCTAGCTACTGAGGTAAGAATTCACTCTTAGACAAAAATTCTTGGAAACACTGGAAAATAATCTGGAACAAAGGAGATATAAGCTAACATTTCATAACACATACCAAGATAAGCTCCAAAAGGCAAGCATAAAGAATAACATAAAAATAAATGATAGAAGAAAATATGAAAATATCTGTTAGATCAATGGTTAAGGCAAGAGTTTATGAACCAACAAAAGATATAAATGACTAGAAAGCTAAAAGGAAAATTTTGTTCATGTGAAATTTTGAAGTCCTTAAAACCAATGCAGCTAAAATTAGGAGGGAAGTTAGCTGCATATGTGTTTATATTCATTCTGACCAAGCTGGATTTATGTTCCAGGGATGGTAAGATAGATCAATATTCGAAAAATAATCAAGACAATCAAAATAAAAGGGAAACAATATAAATCAAATTATTATAGCAGCAGTTTAGTAATAGGGACTACTACACGAATGGACACAGGATAAAAAGCCTTGGGTAAACAGCAATAATTAATTCTAAACACTCTAAAAACATATGAAGAGAAGGTTTGCTTAAAAGATAGATCAGAGAAAGGAAGGAAGGAAGAAAGAAAGAAGGTGGGAAGGATGGAAGGAAGGAAGGAAGGAAGGAAGGAAGGAAGGAAGGAAGGAAGGAAGGAAGAAAGAAGGAGGGAAGGAAGTAAATAGAGAAAGAAAGAAAGAAAGAAAGAAAGAAAGAAAGAAAGAAAGAAAGAAAGAAAGAAAGAAAGAAAGAAAGAAAGAAAGAAAGAGAAAGAAAAAAACAAGGAAGAAGGAAGGAAGGAAGAAAGGAAGAAAGAAAGAAAGGAAGAAAGGAAGAAAGAAAGAAAGAAGAAAGAAAGAAAGAAAGAAAGAAAGAAAGAAAGAAAGAAAGAAAGAAAGAAAGAAAGAAAGAAAGAAAGAAAAAGGAAGGAAGGAAGGAAGGAAGGAAGGAAGGAAGGAAGGAAGGAAGGAAGGAAGGAAGGAAGGAAGGAAGGAAGGAAGAAAAATGGAAAGAGAGAGATATAAAAAGAAAGAGAATAAATATATTTGTTCAAGCAAAATATATTCCTCCATTGGACATATTCAAAGTGTATATTTCTCATTCCTCACCCTGAGTTCATCAGTTCACTGTCAGGAGGTCAGTAGCATGACTCAACAAGTTGTCAGAACTTAATTAATTACTTTGTTTGGACAATTAATACTTTGGAATTCTCAGGGTTTTCAAAATTGTTTTGGCTTTACAGTTGTATTGATATTATTTAAATTGTTCTCCTGCTGCTACTCATTTCTCTGCAAGTTATTTTAAATAGTTTTCATCAATTTTTGTAACACCATTCTATTACATTCATTTTCCATATTTTGTTCATTCTTGAATAAATGTACACGCCCTTAGTTTTCAGTTTGATACTACAAAAAGTAGCTGTTTTTGTTTTCTTCTTTTTCCTCTTCCTCTTCCTCCTTCTCCTCATCTTCTTTTTTTGTACATATGGTATCTTTTCCTGTCTTTGACGTATTTGGGTATGGACACAGTAGTCACAACCATGGGTCAAAAGGTATGTACAGTTTAGTAACTTCTATATTGATATTTTTTATTGTTTTTGTTCAGTCATTTCTGACTTTTTGAGACTCCATTTGGGAATTTCTTAGCAAATATACTGGAATGGTTTGCCATTTCCTCCTCCAACTCATTTTACAGATGAGGAAACTGAGGCAAACAGAATTTAATGATTTGTCCAGGATTAAGTATCAGAGGTCAGATTTGAACTCAGGAAGATTTCTTCCCTTTATAAGGCACTGTACTCTTTCCACTGAGCCACCTAACTGCCTCTTATACTAATATTACATAATATTGTGCCATGAGATGATAAAATAGACACTTTTAAGAGAAACTGGGAATATCTCTAGTAACTAATACTGAGTGAAGTGAGAAAAATAGAGGAATAATTTCTATAGAGACAACATCATTAAAGAAAAGAACTGAATGACTTCAAACCTCTAATCAATGTAATAATAAACCACAAGTCCATGATCTTGAAACATGTCACCTACCTCCAGCTACAAGGGTGATGGCTTTAAAATGCATAACAAAATATAACAGTGACTATTACTCAAAGGCCAGAAATGTTGTATTTCACCCCTGCCTCAAGTCTCTCTAGCACTCTAGTGGGGGTATATCTTCTCTATAAATAGTTAGGCTCTCCACAAATAGCTCCAGCCCCCACTAATGCTATTCCCTCCATTGTAGGGGGACAATTAACACTGATTATTTTTACAAAGGAATATTTACTTCAAAAGTATGTTCACAAACATACCAACTCCCCCAACATGTGGGGCTGAATACCCCCCTCCCCATACCTCCACAGTTTCTGGGAAAGGGAAGGGACTGTGCTCACACCTTAGTTCAGTTTTTAGCTCAGTCCCAGATCCAAACTCTCTTGAGCTTTAGTCCCAAGCATTGCAGCTTCTTAAGGCTTCTCTGATAGACTGAGGGGCTGCAACATCCCTTCTGGAATCCTGCTTTGAAGTTCACTATGGCTCAAATTCCCAAGTCCCTTGGGGACCATCAGCCCCCCAAAATTAAGTAAAACAGAAACAAACACCCTTAGACCCATTTCTCACGACTGGTATAAAAGAGGGAATAAGGAAAGGAAGTTCTTCCACTCGTACCATTTCAATCCATGGTAACCACATTGTTTGGTAAACTGATTCTCAACCTCTGAAAGCATTAGGAAAGTACTGGGAAGAAAGAACACATGTAGAAAAGACAGCAACTATCTATCTTAGTCTGGTTTTTAAAGATGCAAACTTTTCTGATTTGTTCTAAGCAGCCAATAAAAGGAAAACGCTTGTTATCATGTGGCAGAGGATCTCAGCGAACCAGCGTATCTTCATATTTGTCACTTTGGACATGTGGGAAAGCCTCATTATTTATGTAACAGCATTACCTTGAAAACAAATTGCACTTAGATATACATCATTAGTGGAGAAAAATCAAGAAAATATAGTATAACAGTGCAAAAAAGTATACTTTTCCTCTTTAATCTCTTTGGGGTCATACACCTAACTGTAGTATCACTGGGTCAAAGACTATGCACAGTTTAGTATTGAGGTGAGCATAATTCCAAATCACTTTCTATAATGGCCAGGTCAATTTACAATTCTAAAAGCCTGTTATTGTACCTGTTTTCCTTCTGTTTTTTAACCAAATATAGAAAATTACCAAGAAATGTATATTTTTATTATACTGGAGCTGGAATAAGAAAAGGAATTATTGATTAAAAATCAATTGATTCCAGTGACTTGCCCAGGGTCACATAGCTACTAATTTTTTGAGGTCAGATTTGAAATCAGGGAGATGACGCTTCCTGACTTCAGGTCCAGCAATCTATCCACATGCCACCTTGCTACCCATAGTTATTAACATCACCACACATTTAATATTTGTTTTGTGTGTATTTTGTACCTACCAACAGTAGGTACAAAGGTATATAGAAAGCTGACCACACTCTTACCTTCAGGACAAAGATAATAAGAAACCAGGGAATTCCCTCTACCAGGGAATGAAAAAAGAACTTTTATCACTTGGACTCTTTAATGAAATGATAAACCAATGGAGAGTTTGGGAGGCCCAATCTGCCATTCTTCCTGGTTTCTTTGGACTTTGTGGTTTTAGAAAATCAGGAGATTGACTTTCTGTTCATATGTACCAATAGAAGAAAAATTTAAAAATACAGACCTTTGGGAGTTCCGATTTCCTTAGTTTTGCTCTCAGCTATCTTTTTCCCCCTAAAGTGCATCCTGGATGCCAGTAACAGATCACACTCTCACTTGAGTAAAACCAAACTTTACCAACAAGCCTAGTTTCAGGGAAGCCAGCCTGGGGCTTATTTTAAGAATATCTGTGAACCAAAAAGCAAGCTCATGGGAAGAGAAAGGGGGAGTAGATTTTCCTTCTGAGAGAGAGAGAGACAGACAGAGAAAGAGAGACAGAGACAGAGAGAGACACAGACAGAGACAGAGAGACAGAGAGAGAGAATCAACCAATCAATTAACAGTATTAAGGACTTACTCTATGTAGGTCTTATTCAAGTTAGTGTGTGTGTATTCTTCTTTCCTTGCTGAAGAAGACCACACCATCAGAGAAATAATGACGTGACTTGCACTTGACTTTGTTTTGAGTGAGGGAGGGCTGTGCAGGTCACCAGCCTCACTTCTCCAGAGCCATCTGAATATGCATTAGGATGACTGCAGATAACCCAGGATGAGGTAATTGGGGTTAAGTGATTTGCCCAAGGTCACACAGCTAGTGAGTGTCAAGTATCTGAGGTGAGATTTGAACTCAGGTCCTCCTGACTCCTGCACTGGTGCTCTATCTGCTGCACCACCTAGCTGCCCCTTTTATTCAAGTTATTGGCTTTAAAAAAGCACAGAATTGCTGCCCTCAGGGAACTTGCCTTCAAGAGGGGTAAGTGGCAAGAAAGTTAGGTGGCTCAGAGGATAGAGTGCTGGTGTCAGGAAGACATGCTGTGTGACCCTGGTCAAGTCATTTAACCTCTGTTTTCCTTAATCCACTAGAGAAGGAAATGGCAAACCACTTCAGTATCTTTGCAAAGAAAACCCCAGGCACTGTATTGATGTGCTATGGTCCACAATATCACAAAGAGTCAGACAGAATTGAACGACAATTAACATGTAGACTTAGAGATTACCTTGACCAGGGATGTGGAACTTCTCTTTAAGAAAAGTGGCCAGTACAGGGCTAAGAGATTTTTTACATATTTTTTACATATTTATATGGCTAAATACACACACACACACACACACACACAGAGGAATATTTTGAGATATGTGAAAATTATATGAAATTCAAATCTCGGTGTCCATAAATAAAGTTTATTTGGAATACTGTCATGCTCATTCATTTACACATTGTCTATTATTGCTTTCATGCTACAAAAGCAGAATGGAGTAGCTGCAATAGAGACCACATGTGGTACTCTCATCATTTCTCACTGCTGCTCAGCAAACTACAAATCACTATGATGAAGTTTTTAACTCAGCAGCATTTCAAGTGCATGCATATTAACTTAGTGAGACATTTTCTTTCATTTATTTATTTTTATTATCAGTGCACATCATGTCAAAACAAAAAGAGGAAAAAAGTTTTAATGTAAGTTTTGGAGCTACAGGCTGAGATTGAAATTTTCTCAATGAAATCCACCGTCAGCCAAAATTATGGAAAATTGAGTAGCTTTGAAATTAGCTTTTGCTGTAGATTTGATAATGTTTCTTAAAGAATTAAAACTAAAATTACAAGTCAAAACAGTTCTTAGTTACAAACTTATGTTGTGGTAAAATCAATTCCATGTCAACTAATGTTTACATCACAAGTAATTTATGCACTTCCTGTGATGTCAAAGTTAAAATGAAAAAAAAAACAACAAAATTTCCATTCCTGCACAAATGTGCAAGGAATATATTTTCAGAGTTCAAACTACAGTTACAGAAACTTTTTTCAGACCTTGATCCAAATGCCAAAGAAATTTCCATATTTCAGAATCCATTTAATGTGTAATTAAGGAATTCCCACTTAAACTTCAGTTAAAAATGATTCATCTTCAATGAAATGACATACAAAAAGCCAATTATCAAGTAGAGAAACAGTTTCTATAAATGTCTTTCAAGTAATACATAAACTAAATTAATATTATCAGCTCACAGATTGATGATTTGGCAGTATCTGTGTGAAATAATTTTCAAAGATGAAATACATAAATTCTCATTACAGATCAGCATTGTTATTTTTCAATTGTTTTTCAGTCATTTCTGACTCTTTATGTGCCCATTTGGGTTTTTTTGATAGATATATTAGATTGGTTTGCATTTTCCTTTTCCAGCTCATGTTATAGGTGGGGAAACTGAGACAGAGTTTAGTGACTTGTCCAAGGTCCCACAGCTAGTGAGTGCCTGAGGTCAAATTTGAACTCAGGAAAATGAAACTTCCTCACTCCAAGCTCTGCATTGTATCAATTGCACCATGTAGCATTAACAGATGAACATTTGCAGTTAATATTGATGGTAGAGAAGACAAACTTTGAATCCCCAAAATCAAAATTTTAGCCCACAAAAAATATTAGATTTTCATCAGTAGTTTATATTACAAAAATATTGTACTCTATTATTGTTATTATATCCTGAATTTCACCATTAAAATTTTGTGGAAATTTGTTTTCTCTTTTTTGTTTTCTCTTTTGTTATATATGTGTCTAGGTAATATTTTTGAATTTTTGCCTCTCAATTTATATATCCTATATATTTATTATCTGTGCATTTATTGAAAAAGTAGTTTGTTCTTCCCTGGCCCAGATTACTGGGATGGTAAATGACCTGATCACCATAGACAGAATGTATCAGAAATGGGACTTGAAAGTAGACCTTCCTAGTTCGAACGTCAGCTTTCTATCTGCCTCAGCCTGGTTGCCTCTCATAAACACAAAATACACGCAAAGCAAATGTTAAATATGTAGTAATATTAGCAATTGGGGGCAGCAAAGTGGCATGGTCAGTAGAATATAGAACTTGAAGTCAAGGAACTCTCATCTCCTTGATTTCAAATCTGTCCTCAGACACTCACTAGCTGTGACATAGGAGAAGTCGCTTAATCCTGTTTACCAAAGTTCCTCATCTGTAAAATAAACTGGAGAAGGTAATAAAATGGCAAACGACTTCAGTATTTTTATCGAGAAAACCCCAAATGAGATTCCAAAGAGTTAGACCCAACTGAAACAACTGAACCACAGCAACAATATAAACAACTTGTGTAGAAAGATCAAGAAAGGTCTCTAATTTATAGGTAATATAAAACATTTCTATTGAATCATAAAAAAAAATCATAGACTGAGAGCCAGAAGGGATCAGAAAGGTCATCTTACTGAGCTTCCCTTCAATTTGGGATCTAAAGAAGAAATTTGAGCTAAAATTGACAAAACTTTCAATCTAGCAAAAAAAAAAAAGCAAAGTTAATGTAGAGAAATTCTGTTCAACAGTGCACTCATTCTTTCCTTAAGTAACAGAAAACCAAAAGGACATATATTTGACTCAGTTTTTAACTCTAATATGAAAGAAAACAGCCAAGATACTGAGATAGAGGGTATCTTTTCCCAAAATCCAAATGCAGTTTGATCTGAACTATTTTTGTTATGTGAGATTAATTCATTTTGTCTCTCTCTACCTCTCTCTACTCAACTTCTCTTCCTCCCTTTCTCCTCCTCCCTTTTTTCTACTCCCTACCACATTTCCTGATTCTGTGGTGCTTGTCAGTAACAGAAACAGAGATCCAAAGTGCATTCCCATAAATTATTCAAACCAAGCTGCATCAGGAAGTTTGCTCTCCCAGGGACCTCAATCTGGTTTTAAAACCAGTTCACTTTGTATTAAGTCCTATAAGCTTTGAATAAACATCCAGATTTTTCAGATGCTACTTCCCATCTATTTTTCTGCCACATTTCATGACTTGTGAATAGCCTAAGAGGGTTAGATAACAAAATCTTTGTTCTGGAGTGACCGTCTGCTGACTACCCACAGAAAGTTGCTTGGCTTAAAGCCAGATTGGGGACCATTGTAGTACCAGAGGGGGAAAAATATTAACAAGAAAGAGAAAGCCCTTTCTCTCCATATTGTACTATCGTCCCATACTCTCACAACTCTTATCAAATCACTAAGACCTTGTCAAATCACTAAGTATAAATGACGTGATTGTTTTTTCTCACATTTTTGATAGTCCTTTATATATTTAAATTTTTAGGCTCAACTAGACAACACAGTGGATAGAGCACCAGAGCTGAAGTCAGGAAGATTCATTTTCATGAATTCAAATTCAGTTCAGATACTGGCTATATGACCCTAGGCAAGTTACCTGTTTGCCTCAGTTTCCTTATCTGTAAAATGAGCTGGAAAAGGAAAGGATAAATCACTCCAGAATCCTTGCCCATGAAACTTCAACTAGGTTCACAAAGCATTGGAAATGTCTGAGCAATAACAATTTTTCAATTTAAATATTTAAGCTCCAAGTAGCTGGTGGTATAGCAGAGAATTCCAGACTTGGAGTCGGAAAGGACTAACTACACAAACTGATATTGTTAAGCAAAATTAGAGAGGCAGCACGGGATATTATATAATGAGCTGACCAAGAGTCAGGAAGTCATGGATTGAAGTCCTGTCTCTTACCTATGTCATGTGATCCGGGAAAAATCACTGACCTTTTGAAGGCCATAATCAATGCTTTAAAACAGTAAGCAGTAGGGCAGTTGGCAATCTGAATTAATAAAGGAGAAATACAGTAAATCAATAAAATCAATGGTTGGAGAAGTAATAAGAATCAACATTTGCCATGTGTGACACTATATGCCTATTTATGAATTACCAACTCTCTCTCTACTAAGAAGATGGAGATGTATTTCACTCCTAGTCCTCTGAAGCTACCATTCTAAAACTTGTTCCCACTCTTCTGATCCTTTCTATCTCTATCAGTTCAAACAAATCTCCCTAAGCTTCTCTAAATTCTTCATAGTTATACTTCTCACAATATTCATATATCACAATTTCCTCAGTCATTCCCAAATCAATAAATACTTGTGTTATTCCTACAAAAAAAAAATGTCACTATGCTTATTTTTTAAAATATGTGAGCCTTTTTCCTTTATCTTTCCCAAGGCTGTTTGCTGTGTTATTTAATGTATTTAATGTGCTGATAGAGATAAGAAGAAATGAGAAATTATTGCTTTCAGTGAGGAGAGACATCTATCTCAGAAAGACTGGCCTTGAATTAAAGATAAACAACACAGAGAGGAGAGAGAATGCTGGTATTGTAGAACAGCAATTAATAGAAAACATATTTAGACAAATCATGAGATTAGAAAAGGGTGTGGTGTGAATAAAATCCTGTGTCAGTAAAGGGAGATAGGTGGTGAGAGGGACAGAGCACTAGGCCTAGTTTCAGGAAGGCATGAGTTCAAAACTCACTTTAGTCACTCACAATCCATGAGGCCTTAAGCTTATAACCTCACATGTATCTACCTCAATTTCCTCCACCTTAAAGGGGAAATTATAATAGTACTTAGCTGCATGGGTTCTGTGAAGATCACATTAGATTTGTAAAGTGATTACAAAGTATTAGGACAATGCCACACACACACACACACACACACACACACACACACACACACACACAAGGCAAAACCCCAATAAAAATGTCTCAGCAGATGGTTTAAATCAGATTGAGAGTAACCAGCAAACCTCAAAGCCACTGGTGAGTTAAGAGGATGTCTACCCCAAGAATGTGAAGACTTCCACCAGCAGAATGGGTAGATCAGAACCATTTGTTCCAATTGCCATGGCTTCAGGTATTACAGTCACCAAGGTCATGCGCTGCGTCTCAGGTTATTTCCAGTTGTCTTGACTTTTGTCTAGCCACTGGACTTAGATGACCCTAGAAGAGAGAATGAGGCTAACAACTTTGTGTAATTCTACCTCACTTCAAACCAATTCAAGTACAAGTCAAGCCCTCACGCCATGATGTCATTGTTCCTCTTTGAAAATGAACAATCGGCAAAGTACATACAAAGCAGTTAATCCATGTTTGATTTTTCTTCTTCCCTTCCTCCCTTCCTTTCTTTCTTCTTCCTCCTTCCTTCCCCTTCCTCTCCCCCATGGGTGTTCTCTTTTTCCTCCTTTCTTTCCTTTCTTCTCTCCTTCTTGCTTGCCTCTGAAGCTTGGGAAGCAAGCTGCTCTTGCGCACTTCAAAGCATAACTATAGAGGGCAAGGGGACAGAAGAATTTACACATATATTCAATAACTACACATATATTCACAATACTACACATATACACACAATAACTTACACATATATTCAAAAACTACAGAAATGCTACCCAAGCAACAGAGAATATTGCTGTCAATACCCAAAGATCACTCATGAGCTCCCCTTGGTGGTTAAACTAGCCACAAATGTTTGTGTGATGTTAGGAAACTACACTCTTGGAATTTTATTGCATACTTTTGTAATTGATGATAGTACCTGGACTAGTGAAGTTTAAGCTTTTAATAAGTGACCCTTGATGCCAGTAACACATCTAAAAAAGAAAAGAAAACATACAACTTTCACTTTTAATTGACTGAAATATATATTGATTAGACCAAGACAGGGCTGGAGTACAGTAGTTCTCCACATGAAACTTCCTTCTAGGATAGTATCTGCATTATCTCTTTAGAAAATAGCTCTTTAGATATTGTTCCACCACTTGAAAAGGAATCTAAATGTGCAAGGCTTTAGAGTTCTCCACTGCAGTTTTTACAGTCCTGATCCCAATAAGGATAAGTTCGTAAGTCTTTACTAAAGAGATTTGGAATGAAAAGGTGTTAAGTTTCAATCTTAGTATTGCCATTTAATAACTATACCACCTTTCTCTCTCTGGGCTTGTCTTAAACAATCCCTAAGGTTCCTTTCAGCTTTACCATTTTATCATTCCAACCCCATAAACAAGTCAAATGATTCTCAAACAGGTAAAAAGGGAGTATCCCAATGCAGTAAAGCAGCAATATTACAGGTAAGAAGAGGATAATCAAGGGACAAATCTACAAAATGCTCAGTTGAATGAAGTTGACATGCTTGTACCAAAAGTCGCTTGATGGACCTTTATTCTCCCATCTGCTTGGCTGATTCTACAGAAGATTCAGCTTTCCATTTATGCGAACAAACAGTATTCTTTCCTAATTCATTTCATCTCATTCTATTCTAGCAAAGATTAAATAAGGTGTGCTTCCTAGTCTTATAGAGTTTACAATGTGGTGTTTTGGGGGGAAGGTTGGGGGAGATATATAGAAGACCATATGATGGAAAGAAAAGTAATAATTGCTTGCATTTTAAGGTTGCAAAATACATATTATGTCATTTTTTTCTCATGACAATCTTATGAGAGAGGTACTATTAGTATACTCATTTTACAGATGAAGAAACTGAGGAAATTGAAAGTTGAAGTGAATTTTCCAGTGTCACATAAGCTCATAAGTGTCTGAGGCAGAACATGAGCTCCTGTTTACTTGACTTCAGATCCAGCACTCTAACCACTGTGCCACCTAGCGGTGTAAAATATGCCAAAAGCATGAAGTGCAAAAAAAGTTCTTGGGGAGGTCCAGAAAGA
This sequence comes from Bettongia penicillata ogilbyi, assembly GCA_023548195.1. Classification (NCBI taxonomy): domain Eukaryota; kingdom Metazoa; phylum Chordata; class Mammalia; order Diprotodontia; family Potoroidae; genus Bettongia; species Bettongia penicillata. The sequence goes on along the minus strand of JAJHZJ010000089.1, from coordinate 14,316,453 downwards.
AAGATCATGTTTTATGCCCCTGGGGAACTTAGAGAAAGCCACATCTTCATCTTTTAAATGCATGCAATTAAAACTATTGGAAATGAATAAGGTGGGTAATTCCTCAGGGAAGACATTTAAGCTACAAGCAGCTATTTAAAAAAAGAGAGGGGAGGGTGGGAGTTAAGAGAAGATGTAAAGAGTAAAACTCAGAGCAGCAAACCAGTGCTTAAGTCTGTATTAATAAGTAACATGGAAAGGGTCATCAGTTGCCTAAGTACCCAATAAGAAGATAATGTGGGTACATAGAGGGTCATGTATGGGGCAGGGCCCTTCTCTGTTATACAAATTCCCATACCCATCAGTTTCCAAGTATTTTTCCTCTATGTTTTCTCTCCAGCCTCTGTCTTCCATTCCATTCACATAGTCAAAAACTTAGTACAATAATATTTTTGATTACTAGACATTGTTGATAGCATTAGTGAGTTGAAATTTTTGTGGCTTTAATGTGTTTTTTTTGTTTATTTCTCAGCTTTCCCCTCTCCAAATCTCATTTTTCATAATATAACCCCAAAGATGAAAGAGTAGATTCTTGGACTGGTTTACATGGAGATGTCTGGAAGGAATCTGGAGATGTTAGACTTAATTTTCATAGAGAGGTCAGTATATATAAATCTGAGAGGTAATTGCATGGACATATTTATTTTCCACATTTTACATATAAAGAAATAGAGAACTAGAGAGTTTAAAATATATATCTTAGGCAGGGTCATCTTTTCTATCAAGGACTAAAGTCTAAATGCCTAAGTTCTAAAATTAAAACTGAACTAAAAGGTAAATGAAATAAAATATTATTAAATTTGTATGGGTAAACCTAGAAGACAACTCTTCATATACATATTTATACACCAATATAATTTTACACAATATAATTAAAGTATTAATGTCTAAGATCTAAAGAAATCTAAAAAGAAAAAGAAATCTTTATTATATTTATATATTTATTTATTATATATAGTTGTAAAACCATAATACATCTTTTCCCTCTTCATGTCTATATGTATACATATAAACATGATTTGTTCCTCTATTGCCTACAACACATCTTTCCTCTGTAGCACCAATGAGATAGTCACAGCACCTATAGCAGCCATGAATATCGTGACACAATTCTGAATCACGAAATACAACATGCTCTCCACATGGAAGACAGAACCAAAACATTTATTCAGATACCAGAAAGCCAAATCCATCATAGTAACAAAAATCTATGGACAATAACAACACAGAGGACAAAGCCATCCCCAAGTCTTCCTGCAGTGGGCTTCCTGCAAACCAGCTCCATTAAACACAATCACAAACAAACTCTTTTACTCACTCTAGCCAGCTGTCTGCATCCTTCCTAGTTTTGACTGTTCTCTGACTTACTTCTTCTCAGCTCTGCTCTAGCTATGTCTCATCCTGTTCCACCCTTCAGCATACTCCTCCCACCACAGGCTCCATGTGACTCAGACTCATGTGATTCATACTTCTATGTGACCCAGGTAGATGACATAGGCCTATTAATGCATGGGAAAGATCTTCCCATTTAAATTACCATTACACCCTCTTATCATTGACATTAAAATCTTCCCTTCTACAGGAAGCCTTCCCCAATAATATCTTTTAATTCTAGTGTCTTCCTGCTGTTAATTTTTAACTATTTATACTCGATATAGTTTGCTTTGAATATATTTATTTTCATGTCCTCTCCCCCATTAGATTGCAAACTCCTTGAGGACTGGGACTGTCTTAAGCCTCTTTTTGTATCTCTAGCTCGGTGCCTGGAATACAGTAGGCACTTAGTAAATACTGACTGATTGGCTGAGACATACTACGATGGTAAAATCATCAGGCCTCAGCAACAGCTTGGATATGGGATATGAAAAATAGTGAGGAATCCAGAGTGACTCCTAGGTTGTGAGCCTAAGGGACAGAAAGGATAGTGTTGCCCTCTGTGTGTTCATCCTTCATTGCCAAAGAAGACCATGCCATGAGAGAAACAATGATATGACTTGCACCTTACTTTATTTGAGTGACGGAGGGCTGTGCAGGTCACCAGCCTTACTTGTCCTCCAGAGATGTCTGAATCCAGTGACCAGATATTCATCAAGATAACTGGAATAACCCAGGATGAGGCAATTGGGGTTAAGTGACTTGCCCAAGGTCACACAGCTAGTGAGTGTCAAGTGTCTGAGGTGAGATTTGAACTCAGGTCCTCTTGACTCCTGTACTGGTGCTCTATCTACTATACCACCTAGCTGAGTCCTCTACAGTAATAAGGAAGGTAAGTAGGATGTGGGACAATTTAAGGTGAAAGATAATGAATTTCACTTTGGACATAAGATGTCAACTGAGATATCTAAAAGACAATTCAAGAGTCAAGTCTGGAGGTAGGCAAGATACTGAGGCAGGAAAGGTAGATTTAAGCATCATCAACCTAGATTGGTTGGTTATATCTCTTTTTGGTATTAGATAAATAAATATATAGTTCTTGTTTTATCCTTGACATTTTAGTAGCAATTAGAGTTCCATGTGAGGAAACTCTTTCTCTCAAGGGAGAACCATGGCTATTCTGTACCTTAGAGTCTTAGAAAGATGCCAGTGGCACTGGGAGATATGAGTGGGGCTGAACAAATGGACTAAAATCATACAGGCAGTGTCAGAGGGAAGACTTAAGCCCAAGTAGCCTGGACCTCAGGGCCAGCTCTCCATTAACTCAACCAAAAAGATTCTTGTTTTAGTTTTAAAATATCTACAAATCTTAGATTGTCTTTTGTATGATATTTTCCTTGCATCATCTGGAATCGTATTCAAAGGACTGCTTTGTTTTGAACTCTATAAATTTATGGCGATGGAGCACATACATGTACAAGATCCAACAAATTAATCATTAACAAAATTTGACGCCACAGTTATAGTATACAGAATGCCAAACAATGAGTCTACAAACACGGGCTCTAGTATTGCTAATTGCCTGACCTGGGTCATAGAATTATGGATTTAGGAGCTAGGGATGATTTGAAAGCTATTTAATCCAGTTCTCTCATTTGACAGACAAGTGAATCAAAGAGCAGGAAGGCAGTCTTTCTCTCCTGTCTGTCTTCCACCCTTATAAAAGTGAACTTTAGTACACATTTGATGATCACGTCAATGCCTTAACTTCTCATTTCTTCAGTCTAATCATTTTTCATGACATATTTCTCCATTCCACCTGAACTATGCAAAAACATGGCTTTTTCATGACCCCAAAGTTTTCCACTTCCTTACAATCACAAAATTCCTCTATTTTATCACATCTTTTATCATTATTTCTCACCCTTTGTCTTAAGAACCTTAACCCATCTTTCCTCCTCTGAGTGACCTGTATTCTCTCTACCCCTAAGTTCTTTGCAGATCGTTACATCTGTACTGCCTATCCTCTTATCTTCCATATGTTAGCTCCTTGTTGAATTAACTTAACCTCACACTATCTTCTGCTCTAGAATTCCTTGTCTCTTGTCCTACTGCTGATTGTTCCCAGTCCCAACCCTGGATCAACATTACCCTTCTTCAAATGCTGCTAAAAAGAACTTAGGGAAACAAGGAAACCAACAATTACTGTGCTGTTACTGTTCAGTTGTTTTCAATCATGTCCAACATTTGTGGACCCATTTGGAGTTTTCTTGCCAAAGATACTATAATGGTTTGCCATTTCTTTCTTCAGCTCATTTTACAGATGAATAAACTGAGGCGAATAGGGATAAGTGACCTTCCCAGAGTCACACAGTGTATCAGGTTGGCTTTGAACTTATCAAGATGAGTCTTCCTGACTATCCACTGTGATATTCACTGCAAAGTTACATTAACTCTCTCCTGGGGCTTTTATTTTTTTTGGCCTATAACACAGGATCTTAACTTGAACTTTTTTATTTTATTTTTTCATATCATGGGCCTCTTTGGTATTCTGGTGAAATCCATCAGCACCTTCTGAGAATCATGTTTTAAAATGTATGTGTATTCATCCTTCATTGCTGAAGAAGACCTTGCCATCAGAGAAATGATGACATGTCTTGCACTTGACTTTGTTTTGAGAGAGGGAGGGCTTTGCAGGTCACCAGCCTCACTTCTCCTCCAGAGCCATCTGAATCCAGTGACCAAATATTCATCAGAATGACTGGAGATGACCCAGGATGAGGCAGTTGTGGTTAAGTGACTTGCCCAAGGTCACACAGCTAGTGAGTGTCAAGTGTCTGAGGTGAGATTTGGACTCAGGTCCTCCTGACTTCTGCACTAGTGCTCTATCGACTGCACCACCTAGCTGCCCTGTTTTAAAATGTATAAAGCATATATATCTATATATATGTATATATATATATACATAAAAATGTATAAAGTATATAGGATTACAGGGGGAATTGTATTGGAATACATTATCAACTTTTTTGTAGTCCTCAACTTAGACACACCTCTTTCATATCATCTCAGTTGGTTATCTAATTAGTTCCTGTGTTTTCAGTGATCATCCCTATGCATCTCAAATTCTATAAATCTAGCCCTAGACTATTGTCAACTCTAATGTTACATCACAAACTACCTCTTGGATATTTCACACTGAGTGACTCCCATGGTTATCTCAAACACATCATCAAAAACATCCAAAGTAGAGTTCGTTATCATTTCTCAATTTCCTTCTGTCTTTTGAACTTTGCTGTTCCTGTCAAGGGAACCACAATCTTACCAGTGACCCAGGGTCACAGCCTTGGTATCATTTTTGTCCTCACTCCCCACATCAAATTGGTAAATAAAGTATGCCTCTTTACCTTCACAGAATCTCTCCTATATGTCCCCTTGTCTTGATCCATGCATCCACAATCCCAGTGCAGACTCTCATCATGTTTTCCCTGAATTGCTCTAACAGTGTTCTAGTTGATCTTCCTAGTTCAAATCTGTCCTTTGTTCAGTTGACACCAAAATCTTCTTGAAGTACAAATCTGATTGTATTACTGTCTCCCACTCCCAACCCAATAAACTACAGCTGATTTCTATTATTTTCATGATCAAATATGAAGTCCTGTCCATTTTTGACATTCAAAGCTCCTTATAACCTGGATCCCTCCTAGTTTTCTGGTCTCCATACATATTGTAATCCCCTAATACTGGACAAATTGAATTTCTTTGAGCCAGATTTCATGATGCCCTTATATTCTTTCATTTGCAAGGAATTTCTTCAAAATTTAGTATCACTGATTATCATGGAAGTCAAATCATGTCGTAGGATCATGGGTTCTAGAGTTAATAGACACTTTAGAGATAATTGAGCTAAAACACCATATTTTATGGACAAGGCATTGAGATAACAGAAAAAAAGAACTCACTAAATATCTGAAATCAAATATTTCTCACCTCTATGCTTTTCAACTGGCCATCTTATATGCCTGGCTTCCTTTTCCCCCTTACTTCTGCTTCTTAATTTCCTGGGTTTCCTTCAAAACTGAGCTAAAATCCTATGTTCTAAAGAAGACCTTTCTGGATCTCCCAGCTTCTCATGCCATGCATTCCAAAATTACCTCCCGTCTATTCTGTATTTAATTTATATGTACATAATTGTTTCTACCTTGTCCACCTGTTAGAATGTAAGCTCCACAAGAGACTATATTTTAATTTTCTTTGCATCCACATGATTCAGCATGAAGCCTGACACATAGTAAATTCTTAATGACTGATGAAACAGTTCAGCAAATATCTCAAGGTCACATAGACAGCAAATAATAGATGTAGAACTAAAAGGGACCTTAGAGGAAATCTAATCTAATGCTTTCATTTTGCAAATGAAAATAGCAACAAACAACTAAGAGCTAGAGTTGATTTGCCCGGTGGTGGAGCTTACGTAGCAGATCTAGAATTCAAACACAATTGCTCTGACACTAAAATCAATCTTCTTACCATACAGCCTCTGGTAAATGATTTCCTCCTTTTGGGGCTCTATTACTACTTCTACAAACAAGGATATTGGTCTAGAAAATGCCTGTCTATGACACTTAAAGATTTATTGATTGCACTATGTCAATATATGAAATAAATTGTGCTTCTCACTTTTCTCATTTCATGTGTGTGTTTCAGTTGCGTCCAAATTATGACCCCATTTTGGAGTTTTCTTGGCAAAGATACTGAAGTGGTTTTCCATTTCCTTCTTTACCTCATTCAACAGATGAGGAAATGAGGGAAACACTTAAATAACTTGTCCAGATCACATAGCTAATAAATGTCTGAAGCAGGATTTGAAATTATGAAGATGAATATTCCTGATTCCAACTGCAGTGCATTATCCACTGCTCCACCTAGCTGTCCCTTGTTAATTTTTTGCATTTTATTTTGTTTTATTGATTTGTTTGCTTTTCAGATCACTATCTAAACTGGGAATCTAAAAACTGAAGCAGAAATGCATTGTCAATTAAAACAATTATTAAATGCCTGATTTCCTGTGTGATGTGGTGCTAAGTACTGTATAAGGAGAAAGAAATTACTACTACTGCTGCTTTTTATGAATTTATTGTCTAAATCAAGAAACAGATGCAATATCTGTCCTGTTAATGTTGACAGAGTTCCTGAAATCTAGCCACAGATTACTGAAAATTCTTGTGCTCATAGACTCCTAAGATGTCTGTGGGGCCCAGGTTAAGAACCCCTGATCTATCCAGTCTTAATCCTAGGTCTCCACCTCACTTCCTGGATGTTTCCACATATTCTGTCATCAATTTCTCCCCCACCCTCTCTTGTTTTAGTTCCTCTTTATATGCTGTCTTTACACGTTAGACTGTAGGTTCCTTAAAGTCAGGGAATGATGCTGTTTTGGGGGGTTTTGTGTTTTTGTTTTTGTTTTTTTTTGTTTTGTTTTGTTTCTTGGTGGGGCTTCAACTATGAATGAAGAAGGAAAACACCAATGAATGTTGTAATATAATAATGACCAGATTTGACTCTAAAGAAGAAAAATGTTAACCTACTTCCCTCCTTTCTTTGAAGAGATAGGGGTCTGTAGGTGCGGAACACTACATAAAATATGAGATACACTTGATAAGTTGATTGTTTTTACTGAAGTCTAGTTCTAGAGCTGAAAGGGACAATTGAATTTAACCCTCTCATATTATAGATGAGGAAACTGAGGCACTGAGAGCTGAATTGACTGGCCAAGGTTAATATATTCAGAAAGTGTCAGAGATAAGAATTGAATCCTGTTCTTCTTGTCTTCAAGACCACCCCTCTATTGACTACACTATGCTGCCTCTTTAGCCTAAATTATATTTCATCAGCAATATTATATAGAAAATAGATATGTGGGATGTGTTGGATTCCCAAGGATCACACATCATATTTCTATGGAAAAGTATGCTATGGGAAAATGAGTTCCACAAAAACTAACTTAAGGTAAACTTTAAAACATAATATATTATTAAAGTTATATGATCAAAATCAGAAGACATTTATTTTTGTGCCTGCATATGCACGTTTATAATTAAATATTTATGCCTAAGTATCCAGGATTTGTTCTAGTGGATAGACTGCTAGATTTGGAGTTGGAAAGACATGGTTTTCAGTTCCCCCTCTGCCTTGACATTTGCTAGTTTTGTCAACCTATCCAAGTCACTTTGTCATTCTGAGTCTCAGTTTCCACATGTGTAAAATTAAGGAGTTGGATTCAGAGACCTCTAAATTCCCTTCAAACTCTAAGTCTCCTATCGTTTATTTTATCATGTCTATTGTCAGAACTATAAAATCTCAACAATTTCTTATGACTTACCATATCTAGAAAGATAATAGTGAATACGAAAAAGAGTCAAAGTAGTTTTCTTGGTCCCTAGAGCACAATAAACTGTATGTGATTATAACTATCTGGAGAGTCATTGTCAATGAGATAGTCTGCTGTGATCTTTATGATGCCATCATATTCCTTCATTTTTAAGGAATTTCTTCAAAATTTAGATTCATTGATTGTCATTGAAGTTGAATCAGATCACAAGATCTTGAGTTCCATAGCTTAAGTAGAAAGAGACCTCAAAGATTGCTTAATTAAAACACCTTAGACTCACTAAAGAAATCAAATGATCATTAAATTAACTCCATTCCATTTATTCAATTCAAATCTTATATGTGTATATATATATAACCATGTTATATATAAATGTGATATGTACGTTTGTATGTTACTAGTGTTTACAACAGTGCCTAGCATGTAGTAAATGCTTAAATGCTTGTCAATTGAGTGATTTTATAGTACCTATAATTAGTATCAGCAAAATATGAGAGGTAATACTGTATAGAAGACAGCAAGATTTGCACTCAGCCAAACTTGGATTTCATTACTACCTCAGACAAATGCCAGCTGTTCAACCCTGGGAAATTGCTTGACTTCTCTGTGACTCAGTTTCCTCATCTGTAAAATGAGAGAGGTAGACCAAATGGTCCCTTCTAGCTTTGAATCAATGGGGCAATGAGTGACTTGGCTAAGCAAATTTAGTTACATATATGTGAACTATGTACAAAAATGATAAGGCTAGTTTGATATTCTCAACAAAGGAAGATTAGAATATTTCCCCCCAAAACTAGAAAATATAGGGATTAAAAAAAATAATTTACTATTTCTACATAAGGGACAGTGTGATTTGGTCAATAGACTGCTAGAATTAGGATCAAAATAGGTTCAAATACTGTCTCTAACACCAGTGGGCTGTATATTAGAAAAATCACATAACCACCATCTGCCTACAAATAATTCCTAAGGATTTTGATACCAAATTATCTGCAGTGTTAGAGGGAGTAGCTCAGAGTTCTCCATGCTGATGAAATCATAGATCCTGTTCATATGTAAAAAGACTTGGTTTTGAAACAGTGCAAAAATCAGATATTTCATTTTACAAGTGTAGAAATGGTCTTACAAATTCTGTTCTGATGCAATGGTGAAAAAAACATAGAAGAGTTGAGACATCTATGAAAAAATTATCAAAAATGTGACATAGTTACAATGGACAATTTGAAGCACTCAAACAATGGTTGGAATTGTGTCAGACAACTTGCATGGTAATTTGATACTGTTTCCAGAAATGGCATGACAAATTCTGCTCCAAGGCTATGTTGACTTAAAATTAATTACACAACCTTGTGTAACCAGAATATGCCACAAGCGGAAAAGTTGTGTGTGTGTATATATACTGTTCCGTTCAGATCCTTAAATATACACACCTTAGATCTTCCTAAAGATAGAATAGGTGCTTCATCTTGCTCTAAAAATCACTGGTAAGTGACAACCACCTTATTTCTATATGAAAACTTCACTTTCTCATATATTTTTAATATGCAAGTTAGTAAAATGACAGACCTAATAAAATGTCATGATTACCAGTGAGGGGACATATTATTGCTGATTCATATTACAAAGGAAGATTCAATTTCTTACTTTGAAGATAAGGATAGAAGATGTAATCTTTTCATTTTTAATGTAATTTCAGTCCAATGGAAATACTGATAATCATTTAAGTTTTATTGAGAAGGCCAATGTGATTAGATTATTTGTTTGTAGTACCTAAGAATAAATTTTCTTGATCTATATATGATAGAAAATTCAAAGGGATCTGTTGGGTAGGGGATTTAAAAAGAAATTTGACTGAGTATATATGTTTATAATCAGACTTTCTGTTCATTATTTTCTTTCCTTGTAATTTCATTAATTACTCTGTACTGATAGTTTTAAAAATGAGAAGTTGCATATAAGTTTTTGTTTTTAGGTTAAAATTTGCCAATCCTAAATAATAGCAATAAAATTGAAGTTTAAAGTGCAAGTCTGCTTTTTCTACAAATAATAAAAATGCCCAGAATTGTGGTACATAAAGTATCTACATAAACTTGAAAGAAAATTAAAATGAGCTGCATTGTATTCTCAAACATCTGACATTTGTAGATGCTTGGAAAACTTACAAGGGATTCTATCCAAAAACTGACTCTGTTTGAGACAGAGAGTGAGAGAGAGAGAGAGAGAGAGAGAGAGAGAGAGAGAGAGAGAGAGAGAGGGGGAGAGAGAGAGAGAGAGAGAGGGAGAATGTGCAAGGGGCAAGGGGGCAAGGAGGGAACAGGGAGGAAAGAAGAGAAAAGAGGATGGGGAGAGGGAGGAGGATGAGAAACAAAAGATATTCGTTATGTATACCTAATGGTAATCTCTATATATTAAGCATAGTAAGTGTTTCTAGGAAACCAATTATCATGTTTCTCTCTTAGGGATATATTTTCCTTCCATGGTTTTAAATAATTCATCTTGCATCAATGTAGTACTCTCCACAGTTGTGGTTTACCCTCTCCCCCCAAAAAAAGAGGACCTAGCCCCAAAGTGGTTACTAAGAATTAGACCTAGAAAATCTGGTTGTGGCACTGAACTCCTAAAGGATAACTAGAAAATAGTGAAATTATAGGCATATTTCTAGACTATTCAAACTCTCTCCAATGAAGTCATCATGACAGAAATACAAGCATGAAAGAAACAGAAGTCAGTTTCTGAGGATTGAAACAAAGCTAGAAGCAAAGAGAAGTCGTAAAAGTAAAAAAGGTAGAAGGAATTTTTAGCAGGGCTATTGACTTTTTAGTTTAATTTTTAAATTTCAATTAGATAGTTGGAGTCATCCTACTTAAATTTTACTAGATTCCCCCCCATCCTCTCCCCTTCAAATAAAGAATAAGTTCTTCAAAAAATGAAAATCAAAACAGGTAAGCAATTATCCTTGGAAAAGAATTTTACTGAGACATTCTGTAAGGCTTGTAAAAATAAGTCAAGTAAATTCACTCAACACTTAATAAGCACCTACAAGATGATACGCCAATATTTTGTCTCAGTGGGTTATCCCTATCTCGTACAACCTACACTTTTTAAATTTGCTTGATTTTGATGATGCTTGTGTACTTGGGGCTGAAACTTCAAAGTCCCATTATGATAGATAATTGTGGGGTAGGAAGTGGTCCTTTGTGTTGTTGCAACTTCTTTACTTTCCATATATATCATATGAAATGTTTGACCCTTAATATTGAGATGGGTAAATCAAAGAGCCTGAAGAGCTTTGTCAGTGGCACATGACACCCTGAGGAAATGCGGATTCGGAAGACTTGGGCTCTAATCCTGTCCTTAACTGTGTGAATATGGACTTGTCATTTTCCTCTCTGAGGACTTATTTCTTCTTTTGTACAATGAATAGGTTGGACAAGATAATCCCTACTATTGTTACCAATTCTGACATTGTGTAATTTTGTGTAATGTTTTAGGTATGATTCTCAATCAAGTAAAACAGCCACACATAGACAAAAAAAAAATTCACCAGTGACATCATATACTGTTGTTGAGTTGCTTCAGTCATGTTCAACTCTTCACCCCATTTGGGGTTTTCTTGGCAAAGATACTGGAGTGGCTTGCTGTTTCCTTGCCCAGCTCATTTTACAGATGAGGAAACTGAGGCAAACGAGGCCAAGTGACTTGCCTGGTGTTACCCAGCTAGTAAGTGAACAGCCCTGATTTAAGTTCAAGTTTTCCTGACTCCAGGTCCAGCACTGCACCTTCTACTGTACCACCTAGCTGCTCTAGTATCATATATACCAGAGAGACAGCTAGTGTGGAAAAATCAGGGCTTCTTTTTAGGGAGCCAAATTTAGAGGATGCTAACAGCATTTGCATTTCTTCAGCACCTAGGGGGAAAAAGAATTTAGAATCTTCATAGCAAGAATAATTAGTTAAAATAGGAAACTACCAAATGTCATTTAGATTGACTTCCTCCCCCATAACTTGCCCATTCCTTTCCACTTCAGCCTTATTTCAATAACCCAGCATCATTGTATACCCCTGATTTTGTTTTAACACCCTCAACTCCGGACACATTTTGTACATTTGCCTCGTGAAAATTACTGATTTTTGTTTTATTATACACTTCCATATGTGTGAGGAAGAAGCTCACCTTTGTAAAAAAAAAAAAAGTGCTGTACAGAGCATTCCCAAGATAAGGCTCATCATTTGGGCTGTCTTTGAAAGCTGTTCTAGATTGGAGCAGTATATAAATCACTTGGTAAAAGGTATCACTTTTACAAATTTATTTATAAACTATTATTATTATTTCACCAATACCTATGATGTTACCTGCCTTCTGTCAATCTCAGGCAATTTGTGAGATGATAGGTCAGGGTTAGGAACTAGGTCTGTGATCTCACTGGTATATCAATCCAGCTTAACAACATCTCTGTAACTCACACTCTTAGGATGGTTGAGAGCATTGAGAAATTAAGGGACTTGTCCCTAGATCACATAACCAGTGTATGTCAGAAGTAGGACCTAAATCCAGGTCCTTCTGACTTTGGGGTATAATCACTGACTCTTGAGAAATGATACCATTTAGTTATATAGTGTTTAAAGGTTTATCAAGGACTTGATGCTGTCAATCTTTTAAAAGAGTTCATTCTAAGAAGGACAAACAAAATTAAGCTGCATGTGTATGTTTATTTCCCTCAAAGCTGGCAGATCCTGCATATAGAGATATGCATGGGAGTTCACTGTGAAAATGAGGCCGGGGTTGGGCCACACTGATTATATGTCTATAGAGCAAGGAAGTGTTTGCTTTTCCTTCCCCCTGAATCAGGATATCTGTTTCAGCCAAAGTTATAGTTTCTACATGTGTTAAACACAATATGAGAAGGGAATTTTCTTCACAGAATAGATTGAAATACAAGATAAGAGGGGTATCAAAGTGTCAACTGAAATTATAGTTCCGGGATATCCATTTCTTCTACATTGCCATGACATGCCATAACATGACATGACATGTGTCCATAAAGTACTAAGATAAGAAAAGTCCCATTATTCCAGATAGTTTCCAGTTCAAGAAACCTTGACCTTGGAAGTCATAAACATAGGAATGCTCCTGGTCAACTTCATCCCGCCTTGTAGTTCAGGAATGATCATTTTGGGTTCACTCAGAGAACAGAAAAAAGGATATCTGTCATGCCAGAGCACACAAAACATTATGGTAGGTTAAGCTCAGAGTGAGTCAAAAATGTCTTTCTCCTGATTGATCAATCCTGGTTTTAGGCCTTTCTCAGCTGAGGGGGTTTCACACTGGTTTGGGGAGTCCCTGGCTGATTCACAATATCAGTCTGGGAAGATAGGTAGTACTAGTATTAATATACCCAATTTAAAGATGAGGATACTGAGACTCAGCAGGACAGTCACTTCCTCAGAATCCCATGACTTCATCTTGGATAATAGAGTTCACATCTATGTCTTCTGATTTGACCTCAGACATTTATTAGCTGTATGACCCTAGGTAAGTCATTTAACGTAAGTTAAATGTTTACTTCAGTTCCTCACTTAAAAAATGAGCTGAAAAAGGAAATGGAAACTACTCCAGCATCTTTGCCAAAAATAACCCACATGATACACACACACACATACACACACACACACACAACTGACACAACTAAAATGACGAAACAACAATAAACATATTAAAAAGAAGTCTTGCTTCAGGCTTTACCCCGGTCAATGAGGTACACTCAGGAAAAGAAAGTCAAAAATATTTTATTATCATACCAAGGCAACAAGCAAGCTGGGAGTAAACAACTTCAACACAAGGGCAAAGAAATGCTGATTGGTACTAATATTACAAGGAAATGGGTTTACACCAGCTTAAATTTTCCCCTTGTCTAATTATATGGGTATTTCCAGACTGCTATTTCCTGAAGGCGGATTGTGAAATTACACTAAAGGTCAAGCAAGATTTAAGCATGGGATACCTTGGGTTAACTTTGCACACACGAAAAAGGATGGATTAAGTTAGATCAAGATCAAGTTTTCCTTCCCAGAAGCTCTTCAGCATACACAATGAAAAATTTTAGCTAGAGAGACCTCCAGGCAAAAAAACAATGACTGACTCACATCTTGGAAACTACAGAGATAGGCTGATGTTCTATATTGTCAGTGTTGTTTGAATTTTGGAGGGATCAACTTGGTAGTTGTCCCAACTTTCCTAGTCATCATGGTGTTGTGATTCAGGAGTTGAAAGCATGGGAAATTTTAAAAAAAGCAAAGCTAAAGAACTTTATATCTTAATTGGAAGGCCCCCTTATAATTCAGTCCAGTGAATACCCAGGCTAGGATTAGGATTTGTCGAAACCTTGTGCCTTTGGACCTTATTTTCTGCAGGCAAATAAACAAGAAACTGTCAGTCTGTCATTTTTTAATTACTATACTGTCTTGTCTAGTCCCCTTATTTAAAATCTTGGGTAGTCTTGGTCTGTTCCAATCTGATGTAAATCTAGAGTGGACAGAAAAGAATCCCTACCACTTATACAAGTCTAAAATAAATCTCAATTCCTCCCGTGGTCATTATTGGTCATTACGAAATCCTTTAGTATCTGGTAATTCTAGTCTGCTCCCAGTAATTCTGGTTTGTGACAAATTCAGAAGCTAAATTTCTGGTCAAATCTATTCCCATCCTATAGACCAGACCTGTACAACTTGGCATCAGATAAAGATCATAATTACAATAAGCTAAATTTCTTTGGGCCACAGATAGGTTTTTAGTGACTTACCTTCCAACTAAAAGTATAATTAATTATTAAACCATTTTGCAAATAAACTATTTTTTTTAAAAAAAGGGAAATTTCAATTAATATCATTTAATCACATGTATTACTTGAGATTTTTATTTATCATGAAATCACATTAATGGTAAAAAAAATTACTTTGCTAAGTAGTACAAGTTTTAATACACTCTTTAGGTTTTCTTAATGTTTACATTTAGCTAATGGAATATATTACACTTGTCAGCAGCAATCAACTTAACATATTCTAGAATCATGTTTGAAATCTATTTCTTTAGAAATCTGAAAACTAACCTTAGTAGCTGCCTCATTTTCTTAGTTTACTTTGCTGAAAAATCATTGCTCCCCACTGAGATTTTTTTTAAACTATTTGGACATTTTAATTTGTGTTTCATTGGTGTCCAATTTGCTTAAGTAAGGATGTTTTGATTCAAAATGGCAACAGTTGAGTTGGTGCATGGCTGCTCTCACTTTGTTCCTGTTCAATGTCAGTAACGACTGAAAACACAGTGAAAAGATATGACTCTTGCTTCCCTCAGACTGAAGACTGATGATGATTGGTTTCTGTGGGTCACATGACAAAGAGGATATAGTGTTCAGTGGCAACCCACCAACAAAATGAGCTGATTTGGATATGAAGTTTCAATGATTAACATAGGTCTAGACAATGCTTAAATTTCAAAAGATCCTTCCTGGAGTCAAAGATACCTAGTTTCAGAAGATAGACACACCCAGACATTTTCACAAAGTAGAAATCATACTTTATAAAGACTAAGTTATTTTTTCTATGAAATTTTCTAATTATCCAGGAGATAATCCAAAGGTTTGTCTATAACAGGCCTCCACAACATATGGTCCATTGGCTACTCGAGGACTGCCAAAGGATTTTGGGCAGCCTGCAAAAAATGTAGAGGATGTAAAAGAAAGTAAAGATGTAATGAGTTCTTTGTCCATTCCCCACTTAACCGCCTTCCACTAGTCTCTGCTGTGCCTATCATTCAACTTGTAGTGGGTCTGTTCTCCTTAGGTAGAGATTGGGGTGGAGATGTTTGGCCTGAGTGTTTTCTTTTCATATTTGTCTGTTACTTTCACAGCTCATCCTGGAGGCCTGTAAGTTTTCAGTGCTTCTAAGATGGTGTTATCTGGGGAGATATATGTTTATTGCTCTCCTGTTCTACTCTTCACATTTCTGACCTGGTTTGGGACTGTTGGCTTGTGTGAAGTTGAGTTTTCTGTAGATTACTGCTGGACAGTTAGCCCTCTAACAGATATTGCAGGTTCAGAGCAAATAAATTGCTGGCTTCCCCCTTGGTTTTGAACTCCAGTTTCAGTTTCTTCCACTGTAAGCTTATATTTAGGACCAAAGGTTAGAAATGAGTCCAAACTCTGCTCTTGGTCTCAGAGTCAAACTGTTAAGTTTTTGGTTCGTTACTGCTTTACAGGGGTAGGATTTCTGCTCCATAACAGCTCTAGTCTGCTCTAGAATTATGATTAGGAATCGGATAATGGGTGATAGAGATAATAGCTCAAACATGCTTCTGTTCCCAATGTCAGTAGAGATGCCCCTGTGATCACTTTTTGCTCAGGTGTTCAGTCCTTTTACCATCCCTAAGCGCTAGGCAGCTCCCTACTACAGTTGATGTAGCCTGGTGCTACTTCCGTTGCTGCATTGTGTGCCTGGTCTACCCCCACCCCAGTATCTGTAGACCTCTCTTTCTGTCCTCCCAAGCTAACCTAGATTGAAAAAAAATGGCTCATTGTGACTTTTTAAAAAATATTCTTAATCAGAATATGGTTTGGTAACTTTTTAAGGTATAGAAAGAGTATATAGCAAAAATGCTAGATTTCATCCCTCTGTCTTGATTCTGCCTCACAAATGCTGTCAATTGGAGCTATGATGGAATATAATGGATTTGTTGAAGATTAGCTCCTCTTTTAATGTGAAGGTTTTGATTTTATAATGTTCAATTTTACTTATTAAAACAATTGTAGCTAAAGATTATTCTTAAAATTTAGTGGAGTATGCGTCACTTCATCAGAGTTAACTTGTTTAATTGAGGAAGGCCCATTAGGTATGAGAGTACTTGTGAGGCCTATCAAATTTTCAAAGTTCATAAATATAAAATTTATGAGGCAGGTACCTTATGAAAGGATGAGGCAAATAATGGTTTTGTTTATTCTACTCTGAGACTAAGACAGTTTTGGACATTAT
The DNA here is from genome assembly GCA_023548195.1 of Bettongia penicillata ogilbyi. Lineage (NCBI taxonomy): Eukaryota > Metazoa > Chordata > Mammalia > Diprotodontia > Potoroidae > Bettongia > Bettongia penicillata. Next base: position 14,299,625 of record JAJHZJ010000089.1, on the reverse strand, counting down.
CTTATAGTGGTGATAAGTCCTTTTCCCACTTCAAACCAAGCACATAGCAGGTTCCATTTTCTGAAGTCTGTTTCAGGGCATCATTTTCTTTGTTACAGCAGTAAATAACAATTGATATAAAACTTATCTATAATATTTAGTAAGTATCACAAGTTCTTTCCAAAAGTATTGCTTTGATAGTTAAACAATTTCATTTTGTATTTAAAAATTATAGCATAAGTAGGGGATGATTGCTATTATTATTGTGTAAAAGCAATTTATGTGATGAATTGTATGACTGTTGATGACAAAAATTATGAAGTTGCATGGGGAATAGTTGATGTTAATATTAAATCTTTGAGTCAAATCTTCAACTTAATAGAATTTTTCTTTCAATGTTAAGGGTTACCCAATGGAAGGCCTTACTACATTATAGCAACTGTGGACAGTTGTTCTTTTTTTTTGTTGCTGTTCTTCCAGGGTATGAGTGAACAATCATGAATTCACTTTAAAAATGAATGTGAATATTTTCTTAATTTCTTCTTAATCGAATTTTTGCTCCAGGATGTATTTATACCAGATAAGAAAAATGATGAAGTAATATTTATGGAAAGAACTTGTATGTACTTAATAGTTCCTGTAGGTAAATGTCTTATTAATGGTAATTACTGTTAAGCAAAAATTAGGCCAACAAAGAAAATTACATCCTGCAATAAACCTAATGAAATGGGACTTGCAATGTGAGATGGAACTGTAATTTGATTTGCTCTAAGTTTTTGATTCAGGCATAATTAATTATTGTCAAACCAGTACTCCACCTTTCAAGGGAAATGCTAAGAGCTTCCCAGAAAGGGCGCCTACTGGAAAAAACTTCTGGTGAATGTAAATGAATGGAAATCTTGAGAAAATGGCATCACAAAGGTAATGCAGCATCATTTTTGACTCAATTTCCCCATTGTGCTAATTCCTTTTTAAAGAGAAATATTTTCCACCTTGTCAATTCTGAACCCGGTTATGACACCTAATGAATAATGTGAAATTCTGCTACATGGTTGGCTATTCCAAAAAGGTTTCTATTAATTTTACCCAAAACCAAACAGTAATGAAGAAGTTTCCCTTAGTATACCTATGTCAGGTCAGTCTATCATATTAGACTTAGGCATCAAAGAATAGTATTGATTTTGTTATCTGGCATATAAACTTATGACTGTGTTCCAGGTATGAAAAACCAACTTATTAATGAGGCCAGCAAATAATCAGTAAGTTGAGGTCAATGATATATTTTGTCAATAAAACATAAAAAAGTAGCATCTTAGGTCATCCTAAATCTGTTTCCCTTCTCACAGTGACTTTCACTGACAAGTAAAAAGGCAACCCTGATTGGTGGACATTTAATTATGCAGTGGGTTAAGATTTGTCAACTCCTTCAGTTGGGTGTGGGGAGGGAAATGAAAACTGAGAATGTGGCCTGGTCCTGAGATTCAGTAGCCTCTATCAGTCTGGGCAAGGTAAGCCATCCTGATCGGGATCTCTCTGGTCAAGTTTTTCCTTTGTAGACCAGGTCACTCCCAATTTTAATGAAGGCAGCACGGACAAACACTTTTTAAAGTGCAGAATGAGTTAAGGATAGCTTGTGGCTTATGGGTAAACACACAGGCTGATTCCAGGCCTTGGAAGGGGCTAGGTAGAATGGGATCACATTCTTTTGCTAAGATGGGAAATTTCTCCCTAAAAACAATAGTGGAATGTGGAAGTTCAGAAAAGATTACACTTTAATATTGATGATAAAATGTTATAACATAAAAAATCATTTTCCTTCTTTTTAATACTACCCTTAATCCTGTCATAACAAATCTCACTAATCATGGCAAGAAGAGAGAAAATGTTTTACAATATTTTACTTACAAATTTATTTTTACTTCATTATATATTTCCCAATTACATACAAAAATTTTAATGTTAATTTTTTTTCCAAATCTACTTGTTTTTAGTTTTCAATAATCACTTCCATAAGTTTTGAATTTTCTCCCCTTTTCCACTATCTTGCCAGAATGGCATGCAGCCTTATATAGGCTCTACATATATATTCTTAATATATACACTTTCATATCAGTCATGCTGCAAAGAAGAATTAAATGAATGGGAGAAAGCTTGAGAAAGACTAAACAGAACCAAACATATTAAAAGAGAAAATAGTCTGCTTCATTCTACATTCTGATTCTATAGCTCTTTCTCAGGATGTGGATGGCTTTTTGCATCATGAGTCCTTTGGGAATGTTTTAGATCCTTGCATTGCTGCGAAGGGCTAAGTCTATCAAAGACAGTTCTTGCACACTGTGGCTGTTACTGTGTATAATGTTCTCCTGGTTCTTCTCACTTCACTCAGCATCAGTTGATATAAGTCTTTCATGTTTTTCTGGTCTGCCTGTTCATCATTTCTTATAGCACAATAGTATTCCATTACATTCACATACCACAACTTGTTCAGTCATTCCCCATTTGGTGACTATCCCCTCAGTTTTCAGTTCTTGGTCACCAAAAGAAGAACTTTGTATATGTAGATCCTTTTCCCATTTCTATGATCTCTTTGGGATATAACCTTAGAAGCAGTGTCATACCTTTGCAGTGTCAAAGGATATGCATATTTTTATTGCCCTTTGGGTGTAGTTCCAAATTGCTCTCTAGAATGGTTGGATCAGATCACAGCTCCACCAACAATTGGGGAATGACTTTTATTCTTGTAAATTCGACACAGTTCTCCATTTATTTTAGAAATGAGGCCTTTGTCACAGATACTAGTTGTAAAGATTCTTTCTCAGTTTTATCCTTCCCTCCTAATCTTGGTGGCATTGGCTTTGTGAAAAAGCTTTTCAATTTAATGTAACCAAAGTTATCCATTTTCCATTTCACAATGTTCTCTGTCTCTTGTGTGGTCATAAATTTCACCATTCTGCATAAATCTGAAAAATAAACTATGTTTTGCTCCCATAATTTGTTTATAGTATCAGCATTTATACCCAAATCTTGTACCCATTTGGATTTTATTCTGGTATATGGTATCAGGTATATGGTCTATGCCCAGTTTGTACCATGCTATTTTCTAGTTTCCCAGCATTTATTTTTTGTCAAATATGAATGAATTCTTATCCCATCATTGGAGTCCTTGGGTTTATCAAATAGTAGACTGCCATAATCATTGACTGTTATGTGATGTGTACCCAACCTATTCCACTTAGCTACCCATCTATTCTTAGCCAGTACCAAGTGCATTTGATGATTACTGCTTTGTAATACAATTTAAGATCTGGTATGGCTAGGCCACCTTCCTAGCATTTTTTTTTCCATTAATATCCTTGATATTCTGGACCTTTTGTTCTTTCAGATGAATTTTTATATTATTTTTTTCTAGCTCTATAAAATAGTTTTTTGATAGTTTGATTGGTAAGGCACTGAATAAGTAAATTAATTTAGGTTGAAATGTCATTTTCATTATTTTAGCTCAGCCTACCCACAAGTAACTGATGTTTTTCCAATTATTTAGATCTTATTTTGTTTGTGCAAAAAGTATTTTGCAGTTGTGTTCATATAGTTCCTGGGTTTCTTTTGACAGGTAAACTCCCAAATACTTTATAGTATCTACCATTACTTTAAATGGGATTTCTCTCTCTCTTGTTGTTGGGTTTTTAGTAATATATAGAAATGCAGATGATTTGTGTTGGTTTATTTTGTATCCTGCAACTTTGCCAAAGTTGTTTATTATTCAAAGTGCTTTTCTTTTACTTAATTATCTAGGATTTTCTAAGTATATCATCACATCATAACTTAGTTTCTTCTTTGCCTATTCTAATTCCTTCTATTTCTTTTTCTTTTCTTTTTGCTATAGCTAATATTTCTAGTACCACCTTAAATAATAGTGGTGATAATGGATATCCTTGTTTCACCCCCTCCCCCAATCTTATTGGAAATGCATCTAGTTTATTCCCATTATATATAATGCTTGCTGATGGTTTTAGATAGAAAGTTCTTATAATTTAAGAAAGACTCCATTTATTCCTATACTTTCCAGTGTTTTCAATAATGTTGTATTTTGTCAAAAGCTTTTTCTGCATCTACTGAGATAATCATATGTTTTCTGTTAATTTTGTTGTGGATATGATCAATTACGCTGATACTTTTCCTAATATTAAACCAGCTCTGCATTTCTGGATAAATCCTACCTGATCCAAGTATATTATTCTCAAAATAAGTTGCCGTAATCTGTTCGTTAATATCTTACTTAAAATTTTTTCATCTACATTCATCAGGGAAATTGGTCTATAATTTTCTTTCTCTGTTTTTGCTCTTCCTGGTTTATGTGTCAAAACCATATCTGGATCAGAAAAAGAATTTGGTAGGACTCTTGCCAATTTTCTAAAACAGTCTATATAGTATTTGGAATTAACTGTTTTTTGAATGTTTGAGAGATTTTGCTTGTTCAATAGAATTCACTTGTAAGTCCATCTGGCCCTTGATATTTCTTCCTAGAGTATTCATTCAATTTCTTTTTTGTGATGGGATTATTAAAGTATTTTACTTCTTGTGTTAATCTGAGCAGTTTATACTTTTGCAAATATTCATCCATTTCCCTAAGATTGTCAAATTTATGGGCATAGAATTAAGCAAAATAATTTCTAATAATTGTTTAAATTTTCTCTTTACTGGAGGTGAATTCACCGTTTCATTTTGATACAGGCAGTTTGGTTTTCTTCTTTCTTTTTTTTAAATCAGATTGACCAAAGGTTTATCAATTTTATGAGTTTTTTCATAAAACCAGCTCTTTGTTTTATTTATTAGTTCAATAGTTTCCTTAATTTCAATCTTATTAATCTCTCCTTTGGTTTTCAGTATTCCTAATTTGATATTTAACTGGGGATTATCAGCTTGTTCTTTTTCTAACTTTTTCAGTTACATGCCCAATTCATTGATCTCTTCCTTCTCTATTTTATCCATTTAAGCATTCAGAGATATACAACTTCCCCTAATACCTGCTTTTATGGCATCCTATAAATTTTGGCAGGTTGTCTTATTGTTGTCATTCTCTTGGAGTTATTGATTGCTTTTATGATTTGTTTAAAAGGTTGGAGAAGAATATATTATGCTTCAACTGAAGGAAAAACAGCAGGGGTAGCAATCCTAACCTCAGACAAAGCAAAAACAGAAATAGATCTAATCAAAGGAGATAAGGAAAAAACTATATTATTGGAAGACATAGACAGCAAACCTATACTAGTGGGGGACCTCAACCTCTCCCTCTCTGAGCTTGACAAATCTAGCCTCAAAAAAGACAAGAAAGAAGTTAAGGAGGTGAACAGAATTCTGGAAAAGGTAGATATGATAGATCTTTGCAGAAAACTGGATTAGATTATTTAATTTCCAATTAATTTTTGTTCTAACTTTCTTTTTATTGCACCATGATCTAAAAATGATGTATTGAATCTTTCTTCCTTTCTGCACTGGACTGTGAGGTTTTTATACCCTAATACATGGTAAATTTTTGTGTATGTGCCATGCACCACTGAGAAAAAAATATATTCCTTTCTATTCCCATACAGTTTTCTGCAAAGATCTATCATATCTACCTTTTCCAGAATTCTAGTCACCTCCTTAACTTCTTTCTTGTCTTTTTTGAGGCTAGATTTGTCAAGCTCAGAGAGGGAGAGGTTGAGGTCCCCCACTAGTATAGGTTTGTTGTCTATGTCTTCCAATAATATAGTTTTTTTCCTTATCTCCTTTGATTAGATCTATTTTTGTTTTTGCTTTGTCTGAGGTTAGGATTGCTACCCCTGCTGTTTTTCCTTCAGTTGAAGCATAATATATTCTTCTCCAACCTTTTACCATTAACCTGTGTGTATTCCCTTGTTTCATATGTATTTCCTGTAAACAATATATTGTAGGATTATGGTTTTTAATACATTCTTCTATCTGCCTCCTTTTTATGGGATATTTTATCCCATTCACATCCATGGTTATGATTACTATCTATGTCTTTCTCGCCATTCTATTTCCCCGTTTTTTATGCTTTTATTTCCCTCTTTTCCCTTCCCCTCCTCAAAAAAGCTTTACTTTTGACCACTACCTCCTTCAGTCTTCCCTTCCCTTCTTTCAGCTCCCCTCTCTTTCCTTCCCTTTTCCATTAGTACTTCTTCCTTCCCTTCTAAGCATTCCCTCACTTTTCTTTCCCCTTTCCCCTCCTACTGTCTGTCATGGAATTTAGATTTCCATACTTAGCTCAGAATGTTATTCCCTCCTTGAACCAAATCCAATGAGAGTAAAGCTCAAACAATGTTCATCTCCCTCCCTTCTTTACCTCTACTACGATATATTTTTGTGCTTCTTCATGTGATGTAATTAACATTTTCCTGCCTCCTCCTTTCCTCTCCTCCCTTCACACCGCTTAATTAGATTTTTATCATTACATCAGTTAATTTATACTCACACCTTCTATCTATGTATATCCTTTTTAAATGTTGTAATAAATATACAATTCTCAAGATTAACAAGTATCATCCTCCCACATAAGGATGTAAGCAGTTTTCCCATATTGAATAACACATTTTTTCTTTTTTTTACATTTACCTTTTTACATCTCTTGAACCTTGTATTTGAAGATAAAATTTTCTATTGAACTCTGGCCTTTTCCTCAGGAAGGTCTAGAAATTCCTTATTTCATTGAATGCCCATCTCCTTGCCTCAAAGATTATGCTCAGTTTTGCTGGGTAATTGATTCTTTATTGTAGTCCAAGTTTATTGGACTCATTCCCTTACAAAATATCACATTAAAATCTCTCAAATATTCTAAAGTAGAAACTTCAAGGTCCTGTGTGATCTTGACTATAGTTCCTCAATATTTGAATTGTTTCTTTCTAGCAGCTTGTAACATTTTCTCCTTGACCTAATAATTCTGGAATTTGGCAACAATAGTCCTTGGCATTTCCAATTTGGAATCTCTTTCAGGAAGTGATCACTGGATTCTTTTGATTCTTATTTTGCCCTCTGGATCTAGGACTTCAGGGCAGTTTTCCTTGATGATTTCTTGGAAGAGACTGTCTAGGTTCTTTTTTTCATCCTGGTTTTCTGGTATACCAATAACTCTTAGATTTTTCTCTCCTGGGTCTATTTTCCAACTCAGTTGTTTCTCCAATAAGACATTTTACATTTGTTTCTATTTTTTCATTCTTTAAATTTTGTTTGACTGATTCTTGAAGCCTCATAGAGTCATTAGTTTCTACTTGCCCAGTTCTAACTTTTAATGAATTGTTTTATCCAGTTAGCTCCTTTTAAAAGATTTATTTTATATAGAGACCAGAGTCATATTTACAAGGATACAATTCATTACCCAAGAGATAAATGGTCAAAAAATATGAAAACGAACTTCTAAGATCAAAAAACTAAAGCTATGCACAGACATGAAAAATGACATTGATTAGAGAAAAGCAAATTAAAACAATTTTTGTGAGATAAATGAAACAAAGCTATCAGTAGTCATATTTTAAAAATACTCTAAATCACAATTGCTTATAAAACACAAATTAAGACAAATTTGAAATAACATTTCACTCTTCTCAATTTGGTTAATATGATAGAAAAGAGAAATGACAGATATTGAAGGGCATGTGGAAAAACTGACACACTAATGCACTATTCAGTTGTGAACTGATGTAACAATACTGGGGTTTGCAACTATGCCCAAAGGATTATAAAATCATGTATATGCTTTGAAACAACAGTACTATTACTAGATCTGTATTCCAAAGAGATTTTTTTAAAAAGGGAATTGACCTATATTTGCAATATATATATATATTTATGGAAGCTCTTTTACTGGTTGCAAAGAGTTGGAAATTAAGGGGATGCACATCAGTTGAAGAAGGGCGAAATAAGTTGTGGTATATGATTGTGATGGAATATTATTGTCCTTTAAGAAATGATGAGCAGGATGATTTCAGAAGTATCTGGAAGGGCACGAACTAATGCCAAGTGAACTGAGCAGGACTAGGAGAACAGTGTACACAGTAGCTACAATATTGTACAATGATCAGTAAGAATGACATCTCTTTTTAGCAATACCATGAACTGAGACAGTTCAGAGTTGAGAAATATTACCCACTTTCAGAGAAAGAACTTATGGAGTCTGAATGCAAATAAAAACATACTTTTTTGCCTTATTTTTTATTTTAATTTTTGGAGGGTCTATGTTTTTTTTCATAAAATAACTACTATGATATTTTGATCAAGGAAGCTTGAAAATCCCCCATATGATTGAATATCCATTTGTTTCCCTTTGAAGCATTATATTTAGCTTTTCTGGGTAAGTGATTCTTGATTTTAATTCTATCTCCTTTGCCATCTGGAATATCCTATATCAACCCTTCTGATCCCTTAAGGTAGAAATTTTGTGTTATCCTGATTGTGGCTCCATAATACTCGATTTGTTTCTATTTGGCTGCTTGCAATATTTTCTCCTTGATCTGGGAACTCATGAATTTGGCTATTATATTCCTGGGAGTTTTCATTTTGTGATCTCTTTTAAGAAGTGAATGGTAGAATCTTTCAGTTTCTTCTTTTACTCTCTTTTTCTGGAATATCAGGGCAATTTTCCTTGATAATTTCTTGATAATTCCTTGATAATGTCTAGACTATTTTTTATCATGGTTTTCAGGTTGTCAAATACTTTTTAAATGATCTCTCTTGGATCAGTTTTCCAGGTCAGTTGCTTTTCTAATAAGATATTTCACATTACCCTCAATCTTTTTTTCTTTTTTATTGGTTTTCTTTAGTTTCTTATTTCCTTATAAAGTCATTATCTTCCTTTTACTCAAGTCTAATTCTTAGGGAATTGTTTTCTTCGGTGAGTTTTTGGAACTCCTTGTTCATTTAGCCAATTCTGCTTTTTAGGGCCTTCTTCTCCTTATTGCCTTTTTGTACCTCTTTTGACACAGGTTAGTGTGCATTTTAAGGTGTTATTATTTTTTGAGGGGGGTCTCCTTTAGCAAGTTATTGACTCATTTTTCATGATTTTCTTCCATTATTCTCATTTCTCTTCTCAATTTTTCCTCTACTTCTCTTACTTGATTTTCAAAATCGTTTTTGAGCTCTTCTGTGACCTGTGTGACCAATCCATATTTTTTCTTGGAGATTCTGGATATAGGAGTTTTGACTTTGTTGTCTTCTTCTGGTTGTATGTTTTGAACTTCTCACCAAAATAAGATTTTATAGTCTCAGTTTTTTGGCTGTTTGTTCATTTTCCCAACAAATTATTTGACTTTTAAACTTTTTGCTAAGATAAGACTATGTCCAACGTGGAGGGTGTACCATCCCAGACTTCAGGGATTTTCTGCAGCTGCTTTCAGAGATACTTCTAGGGACCTATAAATTTCCAGTTCTTCCAAAATGGTATGATCAAAGGAGATGTTTTTACTCCTTTCATGGCCTGTTCTTAGGTTTCTTAGTGACCAGTAGCCCTCTTTTCTGCCTTGGAACTGTGAGGAAGATACCACACCAGTGCTTCTCCTCACCCCAGGACTAAGGCCCAGATTCAACTCTGGGCAAAGCAAGAGAATCCTGCCTTAGTAGCAGTAAAGAGATCCCTGCAATCCCTCTCTGATCAGTCACTTGATTCCCCCACCATCTGTGGGCTGAGAGCTCTGGAAGCAAGCTCTTTTGCTGCTGCTACCTCCAGACCTGGGGCCAGACCATAGACCATGCTCCTCTCTCACTCAGGGCCAACTGACCTTTTCTATTGACCTTCTAAGTTGTTTTTGACTTTGTGGGCTGACAAGTCTGGAAACTACCATAGCTTCCAGCCATTCATTTCCCTGAGACTTGCTCCAGATTTGCTGGGGGTTAAGGGGGACATCTGTATCAGTGTGGCCCATGGTGGACTATACTCTTCTCTCAGATTGGTGCAATAGATCTTTCCTATTGACCTTTCAAGTTGTCTTGGGATGGAAAGTTGGTTGACTGTCATTTTGTGGGTTTTACTTCTCTAGAATTTGTTTAGAATCATTTTTACAGGTATTTGGAGAAGTTCAGAGAAGAACTCAAGCATGTCCCTGTTTTTACTCTGCCATCTTGGCTCTGCCCCAAAGACTTGATTTGTTCAGTGTACTTTTTTTTCCCTATTTGCCCAATTGTATTTTTAAAGACTCATTTTCTACAGTCAATTTTTGTCCTTTCTTTTCCAAGATATTGACTATTTCTTTTGTTTTCCCAATTTTTCTACTGTCTCTCATTTTTGACTTTTAAAATTCTTCATGAGCTCTTTCAAGAAGGCTTTTTGGGCTTGAGATTATTTCATATTCTCCTTTGACATTTTGGATGTGGGCATATTGACAATGTTGCCCTCTTCTGAATTTGTGACTTGATCTTTGCTTTCCCTATAGTAAGAATCTATGGTCATTGTCTGTTTCTTCTTTTTGGTCATGGTGTTTGCCTATTTTCTGGGTTTTGAAGTTGAGCTCCCCTAATGGAGCATAGGTGGTACTGACCCAAGAGTCTTGTGCTGGGAGCCTGGGACCTGCTCATTGGCTTTATGTGCTAGGGCAAAGGGTGCTGGCAGTTGAAGACTGTAGGGGGTCTGGCAGGTTACCTGGTGCTGAGATGGGGTCAGCAACACTGGAGCTCTCAGGTAGGGGGAATCTTCCCACCTAGGGGACACCTTCTCACCTGGGCTTTGCATTTGAATATTTGGCTGCTAGAGGGTGTCTGCCAGCCTGAAAGTACCTCCTGGAGCTGTGCTTCCTGGAGTTGTGCTAAGGCACCAGATTTGGCTGCTGGAGAAGATTTTTTGGAGTTAATGTCTACAGGTCCCCTGCCTGGTGTTCCCCTGGGGTCCTAGTGTTGGCAATTGCTTATTCCACCTCCCTGGGGCTCAGGATCTCCCCCTGGTTTGCTGAGGTAGGCTTGCCCTTGGAATGCTGGGATATCTTCTGTCCTCTACTGCTCCCCTTTCCCCAGAGCTAGAGGGGCCTTTCTCATTAATTCAAAGTTTCCTGAGCTATAAGCCTGCTATACATATCTTTCTGCTGACTCAGCTGTTCCAGGGTTTTTTCCTGGGATAACATTTTTTGGACTTTCAGAGGTCAATAATGGAGGGTGAGAGAAACTTACATCTTACTCTGTCATCTTGGTTCCTGGATGTAGAAATCTCTTCTGAGGTTTTTCTGACACTGTTGTGCTCATTTCTTATAGCACAATAGTATTCTACTACATTCATATAACACAACTTATTCAGCCATTTACCAATTGATGGACATACCTTCAATTTCTGATTCTTTGCAACTACTAAATAAGAGCTGTTAAAATATATTTTTGTGATGTGTGTTTTTCTCTTTTCTTTGATTTCTTCAGGATACAAATCTAGTAGTTACATTGCTGGGTCGAAAGGTATGTTCAGTTTTATAACTGTATATAGTTCCAAATTGCTCTCCAGAATGGTTGGATCAGTTCACAACTCCACCAATAGTGCTTCTAGTGTCCCAATTTTCACACATCCCCTCTGACATTTGTTATTTCCCTTTTCTATCTTATTAGTCAACCACACAGATGTTAGGTGTTAGAAGTGTTTTAATTTGCATGTTTTTAATGAATAGTGATTTGGAGCATTTTTCATGTGAATATTGATATCTTTGATTTCTTTTTCTGAAGCTGCCTGTTTATATTTTTGACCATTTATCAGTTGAGGAGTGGCTCACTTTTTTATGAATTTGTTTCATACATATTTGAGAATTGAGGCTTTATCAGAAAAACAATGTAAATTTTCTACCCCAATTTCCTGTTTTCCTTCTAATTATAGCTACAAAATTTTATTTCATGCATTCAAATCTATTTATTTTACTTCCTATGACACCCTCTTTCTCTTGCTTGGTTACAAACTCTTTAGTTATCCATACATCTGACAGGTACATTTTTCACATGCTCCTTTAGTTTACGTATGATAACACCTTTATATCTAAATCATTAATCCATTTTTATTTATCTTGCTATATGGTGTGAGATGTGAGTCTAAGCCTAGTTTCTTCCAAACTACTTTCTAGTTTTCCTAGCAATCTTTGTCAAATGATGAGTGCTTACCCCCACAACTTGGCACTCTGGATTTATCAAATAGCAAATTATTCTGGTCATTTACTACAGTGCATGGTGTACCTAATCTATTCTACTAATCCACCATTTTATTTCTTTTCCTAGTATCAGATAGTTTTGATGATTATCATTTTTATAAAACTTGAAATGTGTTGCTATCAGGTTACCTTTCTTTACATTTTTTTAATTGCCTTAATATTTTTTTAATTTTTTTCTTCCAGATGAATGCTAATACTTTTCCTAGCTCTATTAAAAATTGCTTAGTAGTTTCATTGGTATAGTACTGAATAAGTAAATAACCTTTAGTAAAACTGTCATTTTATATTATATATAATATATAAGTAGTATATATTTTATATTATATTGACTCAATTTGCACGAGTATAATGTTTCTCCAACTTTTATGTATGTATTCCTGTTAAAAATGTTTTGTAACCATCTTCATTTAATTCCTGGCTTTTTCCTGGTAAGTAGACTCCCAAATATCTTAAATTGTCTCTGGCTATTTTAAATGCAACTTCTTTTTCTATCTCTTCTTGTTGGATTTTGTTGGTAGAATATAGAAATGCTTATGATGTATGTGGGTTTGCTAAAAGAAAAAAAAACCTAGAGATTATATTTGAATCATCATCAGATAAAAATTAGGCAAATTAGAATTGGACAAGTGTAAGCTAATGATGCTGAGACATCAAGAAACAATTAAAAAGGGAAAAGAATGAAAAAATAGAAGAATATATGAAATAGCTTAACAGAAAAACAACTAACCCAGAAGGAGCAGAGGACTGAGAATATGATATTCCAGAAGGCAAAAGTGCTAGAGTACAACCAAGAATAACTTAGCAAAACTAAGCATAATTCTTTAAGGTGGAAAAGTGAACATTTAATGAATAGAGGACCTTCAGTCATTTCTGGTAAAAAGACCAGGGCCAAATGGAAAATTTAATTTTTACAAACAAGACTCCAAAAACTTAAAAAGGTAAATGTGAAAGAGAAATCATAAGAGACTTAACAAAGTCTCTATATGGGAAGATGATACATACTTAGAAAATAGCTTCTAGGAATTTAATCATTATTAGAGCAATTATGAGGATTATACATAGATGCAGTTTAGGGGAGTGAGTCTGATCTATTAGAATGATTTAAAGGGGAAAATGTATGGCTAAGAAAGAGGGACACAGAGAGAAGAGGGAAGGAAAAGGAAGAATGAGGAAAATTTTCTCACATAAAAGAGATATGCAAAGAAGAGTATTTGGTATGGTGATGAGGAATGATGGGGTGTTGAAGTTGGGAGTCAATGCTTGAACTTCACCTTCATCTAAATATTTTATTTTGTTCTTGTTCTGGGTTTTGTTGTTGTATGCCTAATTTACTGATTTGTTCTTTTTTCTCTTTTATTGCTATACACATTTAGAGACAAAAATTTTCCCATAAGTATTGCTTTGGTGGCATCCTAGAAATTTTTATATGTTGTCTTATTGTTGTCACTATCTTTAAGGAAATTATTAATTAGTTCTGTGATTTGTTCTTTGATATACTCATTTGTTAGGATTAAATAAGTTTCCAGTTAATTTTTAATCTATGCTTCCTGGGTATGTTATTGAATGCAATTTTTATTTCAATTTAGTCTGAAAATGATGCATTTAATTTTTATGCTTTCCTTCATTTGGTTAGAAGGTTTTTATGTCCTATATATAATCAATTTTTGTGAAGGTGCCAAGTATAGCTGAGAAAAATATTCAGTTTTCTCTAGAGGTCTCTAATATTTAACTTTTCTAAGATTTTATTCATCTCCTTAAGTTATTTCTTATATATTTCATGGCTACTTTTATCTAGTTCTTGGGAAAAATTGAGTTTCCTCAGTAGTACAGGTTTATTTTCTATTTGCTCCTATAAATTTAACTCTTCCTTTAAAATTTGGATGCTATGCTGTTTGGTGCTTGTGTGTGTGTGTGTGTGTGTATGCACACACATACAAAAAACACCCATATATGTATACATTTATACATCTATATTTAGTAACGATGTGCATATTATATATATATATATGTAAAGAGAGTATTGATATTACTTTATCATCTATTGTGAGATGTTATGAATGTAGAAGCAGTAAGATTTGTCAGTTGTGAAATGATGAGAATAGGCTGGCTCAGATAGAGGGTATTAGATGTTGGGCTGTTTGAAGAAGGACATAAAATTATGTAGGTTAATTAGCATTTTGTAGGAACATGAATAATAAGCTATATTTTTTAAATTTAATCAATTGAGTAATAATGTTAATAAATAAAATTATTTTACATTAGGTATAATCAATACATATGTGTATCAACTACTAAACATTACTATTTTTATCAAATGTAATTACTTAATAGCTCATGTTCATTAATGTAATGATTATCATGGCTCACATTTACATAGGACCTCAAAAAGTACAAGGTATTTCTCCTATAATAGTCCTATGAGATAATAGATCAAGTATTGCATTATCATCACTATTTTATAAATAAGGAAACTGAAAGTCAAAGAGATTAAGTGAAACAAAATGCCATGAAACTGGAAAATGTCAAGGACAGGAACATAATTTCTTTCCATTGCCTTATTCTTTTAGGATTAAGGGTTTGGTTATGACATGGGAGGAAGTGGGAAGCCAAGAGGGTTGGTCAGTATCAATGTCAGTATTTGAGGATTTCATTTATATCCCAACATTTCTCAATATATTTTAATTATTTCCCTCCTTTTCCCTACATACTTCTTCCTGGCCTTTTTCTTATCTCATAGTTTTTTCTGCTTCTCTTTTCTTTCACATAGATATTAGAGAATAACAAATTCAGAAGAGATCATACAATTATGATTTCTTTCACAGGAGGAAAAGTGAGGCCTGGAGAACATGGGTAAATTGTCCAGAATTATAGTCAAGTCTACAGCCCAGATTTCCTCATTCCCAGTTCAGAGATTATATTTTCTGCTTTGATATAGTGCATCTTTCATATGGATAGACACATACATATATACATATACACACATATATATACATATGCACACATGCATATATGTGTGTGTGTGCAGAGAAAGAGTTTTTTAAACCTTAAGGAATTACATAAATTCTAGTTATTGCTGTTAATAAAATAGCAAAAACTCAAATTCCAAAAACAATTAAAAAGTCACAGAATGTTAGTTCTTAGTTAGCATGCCCTAAATTTTGTAGAAAAAAAATCAATTATGGATCTACATTCCGAATCCACCCCTGGCTAAGTATGTTCTGATGTAAAATAAACAAGACCCTTTAGTGAACAAAGCTCCCATTCACTTTTATTGGTGATTCTGACATGTAAGGGACAACATGATTCAGTCTATTGAATTAAGGTAAAGATATTAGCCCAGAAGATTCTGTGCAGCCTGCCCAGTCTTATTGAATTAAGGATTGTCTTCCTCATAGTTTTCATTTCCATAAGAAAAGGAATTTTTTCTCATTCAGCGTAGCTCACTATGGGTGGCAGATACTTCTAGCTAATATCACAAGCATTAGCTGCTTGTCTACCTCCATCTAATACTGACCTTTGAATGCATGGTTCAGTTTAATGCTATGCAGGACTTCATTTGAATTATATTAGAGCAGAAAATTAAATAATTACATAAGTCAAAAGAAAATAATGTGTGTGAGTGTTCCCTCTTCCTCTTTTGAGGCTAGGGAGTGAAAAAGAACTTTCAAGCAGAATTTTGTTCCCAAAGAATGGGAAATGGAATGGTAGTTTAAATTATTGGAAGTGGGAGATAAAAAGCAAAAATACACTGGGATAATCATTTAGACACTTAATTTTGATCTTCATCAATGAGGAAAGAGACTCCTACTCCTGGGTTTGGGGCTCAAGTTATACAAGCACTATTATTTGAATTTTAGATGAAGAAACTGAAGGGTAAAACATTTAATTTTTCCCTGGCTCAAACTCAAGGCTACCTAGCATAGGACCAGGGCTCTTTCCAGCATATCTCATTGTCTCAACAAACGTAAGATGAATGTATTAAACAGGAAATAGCAAAAACACTTTTTAAAAAGCAGCAGGAATCTCATAAGAGCAATGGGGATTGTTGGGGAGGAATTCCAAATTCTTGGACAATAAATCTTCAAAGAACCTATTTTAAGGCATCTTCTCATCTTTGAATAAATATGACAAAATATTTTACTTCAGTAGGGAATGGGGAGGAGGAAAATTTATTGATGTTTGTGTATGTATGTGTGTATATGTATGTGTGTTTATATATATATTATATACATACAATATATATATATACATATGAAGTTTAATCCACTATGATAGACATAAAAACAAAAGCTCTTAACACTTTTGTGTCATGAAAACTTTTGGAAATTTGGGAAAGCAATGAAATAAATAGGATCAAAAAGGAAACTAACCATGTTAAAATAGCTATTGTTTTTTGTTTTTTTTAATATGGACCCCAGGTAAAGAGCTCCTGAATTATAAAAGTATAAAATAAATGCAGTATTCTTCCTGGTCATGTGAGCAATAAGATGGAGGACTAGACTTTTTTTTTTATCCCCATAGCCTCTTAAATCTTTCCAAAATAGAAATCATATACTAAAAATAAAGCAACTTCAGCATTTTACTTCATCTAGAATATTAAGAATCCAAAAGAAAGTTTAAAAAATGAGTGAACACTTACAGACCCTAAGCTCACTAAGCACATTCTCTCCCCATTTTTGATGTTATCAGCAGCAAGGCTACACTTGGCAGACCCAAGGGAAAAACCCACTTTTACAACATAACTAATCTCAAAATATAAGGCTCCCTCCCTCTTTACAGGGCTGTGGAAATCAAAGTTCTACAACTGCAGAAATTTACCCTGGCTACAACACTCTATCTAACTTGAGGGAAAGAACACAACTCTAATACCTTCATTCCCTTTCTTGGTAGTGAGAAAAGAGGGACAGAGGTGGTGGGAGAAAATATCAGTATACTTGACTTCCCAAGATGACATTGTAAATGGAGTAAAGAGTCTCTATTGGAATAATGGCTCCAAGAAGGCACATCTTGTGTCTCCTTTGCATCTCCTTAGGGGGTAGTAAAATCCTCTTCATACAATGTTTAGTAAGTATTTCGTAAATTGTATTTCTTGAATAAAAAATAAAAGTAATTTACAGGTTCAAACACATAAGGGAGACATTGTAGAGGCATCAAACTATTGGCTTGGCCACTATGAATGTCACAAACAGCTTGCAAAACTCCCTAGTGTGGCCAGAACCAGAATAAAATACTACTGGGAAATGTTTAATAAAAAAAAATACAACACAGATATGTTCATTTGTGTTTTTAAAGCAATATGTGGCCTTTAAGAATCTGTTTCTATTTGAGATGGGACACCAACTGCTGTCTATGGTTCAAAGAATCTCAGATAAGATCTTGAAGGTCATATAATCAAATCAAACCTTTATATTGACAGTGAATCACCCTTATAAAGTCCCTAGCTAAAGGCCATTTTGTGTCTACTTCAGTAACTCAACATATAACTCTTTTATTCAAAATATCCAGTGGCCCCCTCTTTCCTACTATATCAAATCCCCTCTCTGGTTATCAAGGCCTTCCTGGTCACAGAATTCTAGAATCTCAGATGTGGAAGAGACAATATGGTCATCTGTTCCCCTCATTCCTCATTAAGAATTCAAATACTAACTAAATTCATTCCTTTAAAAGGACCCTCAGTTCCAGTCAAGCCAGTAAAATATGCCTTCACAGTTCCCTCCCCAAAACCTTTCCTTCATGCTTTTCCCTGTATAGAATCCCCCTGTTTCCCTCTTTTCTAGTTCTCCAAATCTGTGATTCCACTTTCCATTGAACTAACTATCTTTTAAACTCCATCATTAACCACCTAACTTGCTACCTAATTCCCAGATGCTACAGCAGTTCTAGGGGTCAGCAAATGTTAGACACCATGTACTACAAAATTAGAAACTATATTCTTAAAATTACCATACCCTTGTATAAAGCAATATGTGGTGTGTTTGTATCTGGAAAGCTGTGTATCATGCAGGTTGGTCACCATAGCTCAAATAAGATAGAAAAAGTCTGGAGAATGCTTTCTGGGAGTGTGTGTAGGTTTGTGTGAGTTATGATTATTGGTATGTGTTTATCTGTCTTTTTCTCTATGTGTTCATGTGTCTGTGGCAGGGAGAATAGGATGAAATGATGCCATTTGAAGATATACTGAAAATATTAAAATTATTCAGTACTGGTAACAAAAGTGGAAAGAGAAAATGATCAAAGAAGGGGATATGTAATTTCACCAAATATTGGAATATTAGAATGCAAGGGAACTAAACTATAATGAGCTTGCTCCAGGTGAGTCTAGAATCAGTAAAAGGAATCACTGGCCCACTTGGCATGCCAAGTAATCAATACAATGAATACTTGATGTCATGAGTTGGTACATGTTGTAATTATGTTTTCAAAAAAAAATCAGATAGCATTCTTGAAATAATAGCTCACAGTTCTCTGATACTTTACTCTTTAACAAGTCTTTTTTCACAATTTTGGTGCAAGTTATGTGAGGTGGGAGGTGAAAATATTTTCATTTCCATTTTCCTTTTTATAGCTGAAGACACTGAGTAACCATGTTAGAATCAGTTGCCACTACTAAATTTTGTGGTGGTGGTGATGATGATGATACTGATGATGAAGACTATGAGTATAATGGTGATGGTGATGATGATGCAGGTACTTGTGGCAAGGACATAATTTTACATGTTTTCATTTTTTATTTTTCAGCAATGATTTTGCTACCTGTGTTGCTCTCCTTAACTGCCATACTGCTTCCATCTTGTGGTGATGCACAGGTATGACTATGGTTCAATGACTTTTTCTGTCATGCTAGGAATTTTCCCATACTCTGGCTAAGTGAGCCTTCCAAGAAATAGCACTTCTACGTAACATACCCTAAGCTTTCATTCCTAAGCCCACTTCATGTGGAAGACATTAATCCATAGAATAGGGACTTATGATTTTATGGATAGACAAAATTAGATGTCAATGATTCCTTTCATTATCCTTCCATCCCTCTTCTCAATTACTTCATACTTATCTTTTACATTTATCCTCTCTGTCTAATTCCCTAAGTCTCTTTTTCACCAAGCTATCGTTTGAAAGACTGCAGGTGAAGATCATTGATTGGAGTCAGTGTCAATGGTATTGGTGTTGTCTTCCAGACACATATCTACAAACGCAAAGGTGATTTATATCTGTATCACCACCACTTATCTGTGCTTTCATATAATACACACTAAATAAATGACTTATTCATTCACTTGTCACGATGCTTTTCTCACCTTCCATTCTCAGTTCTAGGTCTTAGGGACTAGGTTAGTAAAGGGCCAGAAGAAATTGTTTATAATTAACATTTATAGAGCACAGTAAGGGTTTCAAAGCACTTTATAAATAACTGGCAGTTAGGTGTCACAGTGGATAGAGCACTGGACTTGTGATCGGGAAGATACGTCTTTGTGAGGTCAAATCCAGCCTCAAATGCTAATTATGCAACCCTAGGCAAGTCACTTAGCTCAGTTTTCTCATATGTAAAATGAGCTAGAGAAGGAAAAGGCAAACCACTCCAGTATCTTTGCCAAGGAAAATCCTGAATGGGGCCACATATAGTGAAATGATTCAACAGCAAATCACATGTATTATATATACATATATATGTATATATACATATACACACACATATTCATGTATACACATACATACACACATATGTATATACATATATATCTATATAATTTTAACTTCACAACAACCTTGGGATGCAGATGCAGTCATTATTCCTATTACATAAATGAGAAAACCAAGGCTGCCATAGGCTATTTTCCTAGGCTCACACAACTAGCAACTATATTAGGATACTAACATCTTATAATTACTTCAGATATTTTGTAGTCAATATATTGTATCATTTTCAATATCCTATATATTCAATGATTCCAAATGGGATCAGTTTGAGATATAGCTAGGCTTGATTAGTGTGAGTAGCAAATATCTTGAAATAGTTTTACATATATATATATTATTACTTGAAGTTTTAATTATAAAAAATGTCACTTCGCAGGATTATTATTTCTACTAATAGGGACTTAGTTGTATATAGTCGATTATCATTGTCTTGGGAATAATGATAAGACTAAGGGAGCTGGGCAAATAAGATCACTAAAATGAAGTATATGATTCTGAATATTGACACTTCTCTTCCATTTCTAATAACATTAAATCTATGAGAATAAAGATAGTCCCAGTGCCAGAATAATTTCTGTTTCTCTAGAGAAAAAGAATTCTGCTATAAAACCCAATCTATTACCCCTATACCTTCCCTAATGTCTAGGAGCTATCCTTGCTCAATTTTTTCTACCTCTCCTGACCAACTGATGGCCTTTTTATTGAACAGAGCTTTACATATCTTACTTGGGACACAGAATGGTGACAGGTGCCAAATAAGCATCTATTTCATCAGTGGAGTTTATATTCTTAAGGTTAGGACAGACAGGTACATAGAATCAACCATGTTCTATCCTAGGATAATGTCCCATGAATGACAGAAGGAAATGTCACTTATATTCATCCTTTAGAATTTACGTCAATGGTTTTAAACCACTATATCAACATAACATCATGGGCAAAGAGACAAGACCTGTGATTCCATTTGTAATGAAAACACCTTTGAGGAAATCCTTCTATCAATTCAGGTGAGCTCCTGCTCTGCAAATCAGTCTTTAAAAGTATAAATTGATTAGTCAAGGTCACACAGCATTAAATGTCAGAAGCAAGGCTTCAACCCCCCATAATCTTGTTTCGTAAGGGCTGATCTCCTTCCATTATTCCATGCTGCCTTTTTCAATAAATTTGTAAAAGATATTTTTTTACTTGCTAATTTATATTAGCCCTTGAACTTGATAAAACCCTAGATTGAAAGTAAGTTACAGTACACGTCAAGCATGCATGCTGTAAGCAGAAATGGTGAAAACTTATCTTAAATATTCCAGCAAACAACCCAAATAGTGAAAGATGCTAATAATATGGCAGATATTTATTTGTGTGAATTTATTTCAATTAAACCTATCTATGACTTACAAGATTTTTACATGAAATAAGGATATTTCTTCTAGGTGAAGGATGTTATGATTCTATTTTGTATCTGCTTAGGCTGTCTTGGGGCTAATAACATTAGTTAATTATATCTTGGAGTTTTAAATAGTTTTTTCCTATTTTGTAAGTTTTCTCTGACAATGAATAAAATAAACCTGTGTTGTTAATGACATTTTATAGCTTAATAAAATAATTTCTTAAAATATTTTAATGAATCAGATTGGAAAGGATATTTAGTTTTGAGCATCAATATTGGTAAGATGTCTTTTCTTATTTTTTTCATAGAGTGTACCCTTTCAATCTTTATCAACTAATCTTGAAAAAGTCCAACATGAAATAGTGAATAAGCATAACGCCCTGCGAGCAGCAGCCTCCCCGCCTGCCTCCAACATGCTAAAGATGGTAAATTTCAATCATGGGAGGAGAGGGGAATTGAATGTGGATAAGGAGAGGTAGCTTGCAATAATGATATCTTGGTTAAGAATTAATTATATTGTCAGCAATAGTTATATTTTTATTTTACTATATAATACATGTAATGATATACCTTCTGTATCATTCCAACAGAAATCTTAAGTATCTGCACTAGGAGACCTAGGAGCAACGCAAAGCTGAGAGAATATACAACCTTTTCTCTAATCGAATTTAGGCTGTGGGAGGGGGATGACACAAACACAGATAATTGTAATAGAACACATCAAAAATATATGATAAAAGTTCAAATTCTTTGTGGAGTCCAAGGAGGAAGGTTTCTAGGGGAAAATGGGATCATGAAAGAGGTGTCATTTATCTGGCATGTTCTAGTTTTCCAAGCGGCTTTGAAGTGGTTCTTAGAATGACACTGTGAAGTAGGACAGGAATTACAAACCTTTCCCCCATCTCCTGACTGTATGGAAGAGGAGAAAAGTTTTGGAGAGGCTATGTAATCTGCCACATCACAAAGCTACAAAGTCGCAAAACCCAAAGTCTTCTAACAATTCAATTCAAGTCAATACAATTTAAACATAAAATTTAAAATGTATTGAAATAAATTTGTGACACAGGGTATTGTGCCAGCCACACTCAGGCTTTGCCTTCCTGTTCCATGGTTACCTCATGTCACCACACATCAAGCATCTGGATTGACTACAGAAGGGCTAAGGGTAGTGGAGGATAGTTAATCATTAAACCCTGCTACATTTGTCTTCAGTTAATTTCTTTATTTCCGTCAATACCAGCAAAACAAGTTTAAGAAAGACTAGAAAATAAATGTTAGATCAAGATGGAATTAAAAGCTAGTGCTTCTCAGCTCCGGTGCAGTGCTCTTGCCCTATTGAATTTCACATCATGTGTAGGGCATTTTTTCATGCCAAGAAAGAATAGGTGATGGAAACTTCACTGAGGGCAGTAGCAGTGAGACTCCCACTTCATGAAAAAGGTTAGATGCAGCTAGATGGCACAGTGGTTGGAGACCTGGACCCAGAGTCCATTAGATCTCAGTTCAAATTTGGCCTCAAACACTTATGCGATTGTACGTCAATCATTCATAAGTAACAAGCTCTGTCTTTTTCAGTTTCCTCAAGTGTGAAGTTGTGATGTGATAATACTAACATCTACTTCTCTGTTTTGCTGTCTCAAATAAGATAGTCTTAAGCCCCTAGCCCAGTGTTGGTGCTTAGTAAACACCTACTCTATTCTTTCCCTCTTAGAAAATTATCTGGTACTCAGAGAGCTTAGATGATACACCATGGTCATATAGCTAAATTTCAGAGACAAGAGTAAAGGTCTTCCTGATTCCAAAGCTAGATTTCTTATGCCGCATTGCCTTTTCATTCTATAATTATAACCTACTTGTGTTTTTTTTTAAGAGAAGTGAACTTGAATCTTGGTTCTAACATTTTCTAGCTGTATAAACTTAAAAATTCTACTAACCTCTCAGAAATATTTAAAAAAATAAAATCTATACCTTTTGACTCACAAGATTATTATGAGTGTAAATAGACATACAAATTATATATGATATATAAAATATATCATATAAAATGTCATACAAACTATATATCATCATCATTGTCGAATATTTGAAGGCTGACTATTACTAGAAAAGGATATTATTATTGCACACATAATATGCCTTTTTTTGCATCTTTTCCCTCCAGTAGATTATAATAATCTCCATGAAGGTGGATAAAGTATCTAAGTTAATTTTTGTGTTCTTACATGGTACCTGGACTAGATTCTCTCATTATAACAGATAATTATAAATGTTTGAAGTGGATTGAATCAAAATTTGGACTTTATTTGCAATTGAGATATATATATATTTCTTTTTCTTTAAGCAATGGAGCAAAGAAGCACAAAAAACAGCCCAGGCATGGGCAGATCGTTGTGTTTTAAAACACAGTCTAGCAAATGACAGAACACATGGTAAGTAAAAAAAAGAACAATTTTAACGAAGGGGCAATTTATGACTTGGTGACTGAATTTATGATGTGACACTTTGGAACATTTGTGACCTCAGTGACCTCTTCCCTGCAGATTATAATATCTACTTAGACCCACATAATGTGTTACTCTGGATCTGCCATCAGAGTACCTGGCTTTGAACTGAGTTTAACCAGTTATCTTCTACATATTCTTAATCAAGTTACTTAACTTCTTTGGTCTCAATTTCCTCATTTCTAAAAGTAGATGGATTTGAACTTCTCCAAGGTCTCTTATAGCTACACACACACATACACACACACACCAAACATATACACATATAAATATATGCATATATAATGTGTATATATGCATATATATGTATATGGATGGATAAGATATGCACATACAAATTATACATACACACACAATCAGTAAAAATCTATTTTCCCTTAACCCCCGAGAAGGAAAACAAAACAAAGTCATTTGTCATATATATATGTGTGTGTGTGTGTGTGTGTATATACACATACATATATATGCAAAACAAATTTACCATATATGTATATATGTGCATGCTTATACATATACATGCATGCATACACATATACATATATATACACACACATTCTCATTCTATACACTGAATCACTGAACTTTCTATAAGAAACTTGGTAGCATATCTCATCATTATTCTTCTGAAATTATTGTTTGTCATCACATTAGTCAAAATTTGTATTTCTTTCAGATTTGTTTATTTATATATTATTGTGTTTATACAAGTTGTTCTCCTGCTTCTGTTCGGCTCACTTTGCATTACATAAGTCTTCCCAGGTTTCTTCGAAAATACCCCCTTCATCCACAATAATACTCCATTACATTTATATACCGCAATTTGGTCAGTCATCCTCCAGCTGAAGGGCATCTCCTCACATTCCCACAATTTATTACCTCAGAAAAAGCATATTTTCAAGCATCTTTAGGATTTGTTTTCCTTAGGACTATTCCATGCCTTAAGTCATCCTTCCCCCCATTTCGATATTCAGAAGATTTAATTAAAAAATAACCTAGTCTAGAAGAACTGCAGTCCTGCTGCATAAGGGCAAGTTCAAGTTGAGTCAAATAAAGCTGGGAAACCTAAAAGGCAGAGGAGAGGAGGGAGAACATTCTAGGCATTAGAGATAGTCAATGTAAAGGCATGGAGTGAAGAAATGACATGAAATGAAGAAATGAGAAGTGCGAGGAACAAAAGTAGGCTAGTGGAACTGGAGTATTATTATATGCAGAGGAGTCAAGTACACGAAGGTTATACATTAGACAACTTTTCTGCTTTGTTTCCAGCTTTAATCAGGGTGACTGCAGGGTGGATTTTTTCCCCTTTCTGGCCACAGCAACTCTCAAGGATGGGCTCATAAATCATTGGGCTGGGGGATTATAATAAGCAGAGGTAGTAGAAATAGAACTCTTCTTAACAAAGTCACAGATTTTTGAAGTTATTTCTCAGTACCCTAACCTCCTTGAGCCCAAGAAAATCTATCCACTTCAGTTCAGCCAAATATGAATGTAACTACACAAGACTTCAATATGTCTTTTTCCACTGCCAACATTTGGAGGTTTCATGACCCATTCACAGATTCAAACCTGCATTTTTTCCATCTCTTTGACATTGTCATTCAAAGTAAATATTCTGATGACTTCATTATTTCTAAGACCCTGTGATTCATCTTTATCCCTTACTTTCATGACTTTAGGATTACGTCACTTCTCTTTATTCACATCTTACATTCAAATATTTATGATGTCCCTCTGCTTTGAATTTGCACAACATCAAATTCATTTGTCCTTCTCTCTTAATTTTGAAAGGTACTCTCTCAGTGAGGGGATTTCATTTCTGCTGAGTGAATTACCTCAGTAGTCTACTAACAGGAAAGTCTTCTTCTATATCTCCTTCAAATCTTTTCAATATGTCTTTCAATTGCTGCCAAAGTAATCCTTTTTGGGTGTGTATATATATATATATATATATATATATATATATATATATGGTCAAGCCACTCTTCTACTCCTAAATCTTCAGTGACATAAACACCAATCTAATATGATTTGAGTGTGCGTCACAGGCAAAGTGCTCTGTGAACTAGCAGGCATTCTGGTATTTCTCTAAGAGACCTTATAATCAAATCAAAAACACAATAGATAAAAAAAAAACAACACATGGACATTAAAAGGGAGGCAATGCAATGTAGTGGAGAAAACACTGAATTTGGAATCAGAGAACCTACTGGTTACGTCTGTGTTACATGTATCTTTTAGTTGTTGCCTTAAGTTAATCACCAAATCTCTCAGATTTTTACTTCCTTGTCACATTTTTTACACATCAACATCTTTAGTAGGCATTAATATATCACACTTTGTTCAATATTTGACAATCTTGATTTACCATTCTTTGCTACAAAAATGTGGACATAAATATGGGAATATATAGGTCATTTTCTTATCTTTTTGACCTCTTTGAGATACAATGCTAATATGGGAACCAAAGTTATAGAAAGTTTCAGAGGCTTCTTAGGTATAATTACAAATTTCTTTCCAGAATAGTTGGACCTGATCACAACATGAAGAGGACAATAGTATGTGTTTCTCCTCCCATTTCCTCTAACAGTTATAATTTTCCTTCTTGATATTTTTTTGTTATCTTCAACAATATGATGAGTGGGAATTTATATCTCTTTTAAATGCATTGCTATTATCATGGATCATTTGGTTTTGTCCTTATGCTTTTTGATAGCTTATATTTATTTTAAAACTGTCCATTTATATTTTTTGGGTATTTACTTATGGGAGAAGAGCTTTTGTTGCTGTATGTGTGTATCATTTTCTTACATATCTTGTATATATAAGAACTTTATCTAAAAAAATTATGGCAAATTTCTTTTTGGGGAGCTGCAGATTTGCTGGGTTTTTTTTGCAGTGAACTATAACTCTTCTAATTATAATAGCATTTATTTTGTTTGTGATAAACATGTTCAATTTTATGCAAGAAAAAAACTGTTCTTTTAATTTTTCTGAAATAATTTTCATCTGTTTGTCCAACCATTCTTCCTTTAGCAATAATTGTGAAAATTATCTTCTTCACTTCTCCTCTACATTGTTTTATGAAATTATCTTTTATATTAAGTCATATGTTCAGTTTTTGGTTATTTTTGTTTATCACTTGATATAATGGTCTAAACTGAATTTCTTCAAGAATGCTTTCATATTATCCCAGCAGTTTTTGTCTAATAGGGAGACTTTGACCAGATATTTGGCAACTTAGATTGTTTGAATACTTTGCTACTCCATTATTTTACCTCTGAGTTTGATCCCTTTGAATTTGAAGCTATCTGGGTAGCCAACAAAAATTACATGTAGACAAGGTGAGACGATCATCCCACACTGATTTCTTTTTACTGAATACCTATTTTTTAAATTCATTTTCATCTCAGGTTCTAAGGTATTCAAAAGAGTATGACCAAATTTTCACATTAATTACTAAAACTATATCATCTCTCATTAAATCCTGGCTCTGAAAACCAACCTCAAATTACATTATTAACATAAATATTAATAATTTAATAAATTAGAAAAACTTTTCTCTCAAAAGTTTTTGCTCACTTTTCACTACTTATCCCTCCTGATCTCTAACACTCTCTTCTTAGATATAGAGGGACATAGTTTTATCTATACATACAAACATGCATACATATATACATACATACACACACATGCATACACACACATATATAGGTCTATCTATATTTAGCTATAGACCTAGATTTAAAAAAAGACCTAGATAAACATTTAGATCTTAAGATAGATCTAAACATATTTTATATAGATTTCAATCAATCAATAAACGTCAATGAAGTGCCTACTATATGTCAGGCATTGTGCTAAGTGCTGGGGATACAAAGACAGGCAAAAGAGAGTCCTGCCATCAATGAACTTACAATCTGATAAGAGAGAAAATGTCCAAACAGATGTATAGAAAGCAAGCTATATTCAGGATAAATAGAAAATAATTAACAGAGGGAAGGCACTGGAAATAAGAGGGGTTGGGGAAGGCTTCCTGTTGAAGATTACATTTTATTTGGAAAGTGAGGGAAGTTGTCTTCTAAAAATTAATATATAATAAAAATACAGTACATGCAATGTATGTATATATCACATATACAATGTACATACCTATGTATATATATGTAAATATGTGTGTGTATATATATATATTTATAGAGAGAGAGAGAGAGAGACAGACAGACAGACAGAAAGAGACATGATAGCAAAGCCATCCCAACATCCAATCTCTTAGGCTTGAATACACAATGATATTGATTGTAATTTTAGCAGTATATTAACAACATATTTACAAAATATTCATTATGAGAAAAATCATAACTCTAGTCTTTTCTACTCATCATTATAATTGCTGTTTTCAAGACAACACAATCCCACTTTTCAGTTTTCTCAAGATACCAATCACAATCTTGTTTTCCCAGATTTTTTCATGTTTCTCATTACTATGAAAGTGAAACATTTCTCAAAATATCAATTCTCCTCATCTTATTTTCTTTAACCCTACAACTTAAGAAGAAATCATTTCTCCAAAAAAAATTAAAATTTCAATACCTCAAGACTTTGTTGCCTCAAAGATATGGGGAAATAATCTACATTTATGGACGAGGCTATTCAAGCTGTGTTACAAATATCATTTTGTCATCATAAATGTTTCTTTCTTCTCAGGGAGACTATGTGGTGAAAATCTCTTCATGTCATCTGCCCCATTCCCATGGACAAAAGCTATTGAAGCTTGGCATGATGAGTATAAACATTTTGAATTTGGAAAAGGATCAACTTCAAATCAACAAGTTGGACATTATACCCAGGTAAAGAACAGAAATAATTTGGAAAATTGATTATTTTCAGTTGTCTACAATAGTATAGTGCAACAAATTCTAAAGACTTAAGTTTGAACCTTTCCTCTACCATTTACTTTCTATATGACCTTAGATGAGTCAATTAACATCTCTGGGCTTTAGTTTCCTCATTTATTAAAATGAAAGGATTGAATTAGATAAGTTTTAAGTTTATACTTCCATATATAAATCTCTCAACTTCATCAAATTTATTGAATTTTTCTTTCTTTTTTACATCATTTTTAAAACCATCACAGTCATTTTTCATAATGAGAATACTGTAAGCCCTATATACTTTTGTCAGACCTATTAATGTAAAGCTTGTTAACCTCATCTTAAAATATAATATGTGATGATCTCCTCCCCCAAAAAATATTTTTACTGAGATCATGAAATTTAGTTGCTTATTTTTAACAACTTAAATTGTTTCATTCATAAAAACATAGGATCTCCCTTCTTTGGAGAGGTAATAAATTTTGGTTATGGAAAAAAAAAAACCTCTATGTGCTACCAGTTTCAGTTCATCTATTAGATTTTGTCAACTAATTTATATGTAAATATCTGGCATTATCTCACACACCCACAGGTGTGTGTGTATGACAATTGCTGAGTAGGGGAAGAGGGAGGGATGTGTTTAGTAATAAAGGTCATGGAAACAAAATATACAAATAAAGTATTTTTTAAAAGATTAACTATGGAGACAGTTAACTCTCCATAATAGTTAATTATTAACTGTGGAGAGAGTATCTATTGGAGATTTGATTTTGAGAGATACCAGATTGCGTGGAAGATGAGTAACTTACAGAACTAAAAAGTAGGTTTTTTTAAAAAATTTTATTTAAGTTTTTCAGAACAGAGTTGGACTAATAGCTTGAGGGGACAGGAATTATCAAAGGAAGAGTCCTAAGGATGAAATAAATATTGAATATTTATATGTGAATTAGATAAAGAACTAGTTGAAAGAGATAAAAAGTAAGAAAATGATTGTAATTTCCAGGCAATATTCACAGCACCACGGGCAACTATGAACATACCATTATGGTTCTGAATCGCAAAGTATAACAGACTATCCATGCAGAAGACAAAGAAAAACATTTATTAAGACAGCAGAAAGCCAAATCTATCACAGTAATCAATAAGTTAAGACACATTAGTGCTGCTGAGGACAAAGGCATTTCCAAGCCTTTTCTCCCCAGCCCTCCCTCTAGGGCCTTCCCACAAACAAACACTCTTGAGCCTAGCTGTGCCTGCTTGCCTGCATCCTTCCCACTTCTGACTAGTGTAACCAACTTTCTCTCAGCTCTGCTCCATTCCTGTTTCACACATTCAGCAAGTTCTTCCCACCATGTGTGACTTAGGCTTCCATGTCATGTAAGCAGGACGCATGGGCCTATTAATGAATGGGAAAGATCTTACCATTTAAATTACTATTACATTCAGCCCCAAGATCTTTTGTATCCATTACATAGGTTAGTGGGGCAACTGTTATCAAGAGAATTACAATAAAGATAACATAAAATAAGCATATAAAACAATATCTTAGACAACTGTGTCAACAGATCTTTACAACAATATAACAAGGATCACACAAAATTAGCACATAAAACAGTATCTTAGGATAGGGCTTGAGCACAAGCATACCATCATTCCCCCCCTCAAATGAATGATGCCCAAAATCTTGGAGTAAGGGGTGAAAGTCTCTTCTTCCATAGTTACTTCTTGCTGATATTGGATATAGAACTGTCCCTGCCCCACGAGTTCCCATTCAAGGTGTCAGCTCTTTAGTTGGCATCTGGAGCTTGGTCCAGGGATGACATATCACTATCGTGGACAAGAGGTGACATCCAGCTTAAGCAATCAGGCATCTACAGGTTGAGGGTACTAAGCCTTCAGAAAACAAATCTAGCAAAGAAGTTTAACAGATAAAAAGCCAAAAAGAAATGAGGAGCCAGTAACCAGAAGCAGGGTAGATATAGGGTCAGTCATGCTTCTCATGTCCATGAACCCACTATCATAGCCTCATTCAGAGTAGAATATATGAGTTAAGGGTACAATTTGTTAAACATCTTCTCCTGAATAAAGAACAGTTACTGTATTATCCTTCCCATGTGCTATAATTTCCGCAGTCTTTGGAACATTGTCTGGCTTCCATTTTACCCATACATTAATTAGCTCCTTATTTTATTCTATCAGTAGAACCCAATGCTTCAGTTCTTCTGCTAGTTATTTCAGAAGGAGGGCCAGTTTCCACTAGGGGTATTGTTTCACAAGGAATAATAATCCCTTGAACTATTTTATCATTTTTACAAAACTGTATGACTACTTGCCCTAAATTTTGGAATGTTACAATTTCTCCTTGATAGTTAGAATATATCACTCCAGCCAATACATTTGCTAATTAGCAATTTGCTGCTCATCCTGATTTAGGTAATATCTATCGAAAATGATATTTAGGGATTCTCATACATATTCCAATAGATATTTTTCTTATTTCTTTTCTATCCAACCTAAAGTTCACTAAGCAATGTAAATCATATCCTGCCAAAACAGATGTCTCTGGATACAGTGCTGGGTCATCTGACCTTACAATCCAATACTCAACATTTGGGATCTTATGTGCTTGTTGTATTCTAATTTGCAGATTTGAGATCATCATTCTGGCTAGAGGTGTATGTACTTCTCCCAGTGGTCTATTATTCAAATTACATAAAACAGTGAACAAATTATCTTTCTGATGTTGATAAGAATTATTAGAACTTAACTATTCTTTCAATAATCCATTCATTCTTTCAATTAACTCAGAAGCTTATGGATAATATGGAATATGATATATCCCTTCTATGTTGTTTAATATACAATGTCTTTTCATTTCATTACCTTTGAAATGTGATCCATTGTCACTTTGAATCTGCACTGGGGCTCCATAATATAGACTTACAATATCTAGAATTTTACAAGTGTTTATCTGGGTCATATTCTTATTGGGATAAGCCACTAATACACCTGAACAGTGTCAACACAAATACATATAAATTTGCATCCTTTATCTTGTGGTAGGGTTCCAATATAATTTATTTGCCAAATTTAGGCTGGTACTTTTCCCCTTACTATCTCTCCCATTACTACCTGAGAGACAATTACTACCTTTTCTTTTTAAATTACTAACAAAAACTACCTTTTCCAACTGACATATATAACACTATTTGGTTATTTGTTTTAACAATGAATGAGACATACTAATACCTTAGTCTTGTGCCCACTGGTGTGTGGTGTGGACCCCTAAATGGCCAATCCTTTGAAAGACCCATTTTACCAGTACTAGATCATCAGGTGGCATCATAGTAAGGACAACATGTTGAGTAGCAACCTTTGCTAGTCAGTCAGCATGTGCATGGTATCACATTCCAGCATATTGAGGGCCAAGTGAGTATCTACATGAAAAACTGGCAGATTTGGGACCAAAGATATGTCCCATATATCTTCCCATAATTCTTTGCCCCAGAATTGCTTGCCATGGATTTCCCAATTTTGATTTTTTCACACTGGCATCCATTAGCTAACCCATTAGCTACCCCACATGACTCAGTGAATATATGACACTGACCTCCTTGCTCTGTTTTGATAGCTTGATGTGCTGCCAAAAGTTCAGCATATTGACTACTTCCACCCATCCCAGTACTTTCCAAAGTCTGTCTAGTACATGAGTTATAGGGCAATGATAAACATTTTTATGTGAATAAGGTAAAGAGCTAGTTGAAAGAGATACAAAGTGAGAAAATTATTCTATTTTCCAGGCAATATTCACAGCACCAAGGGCAACTATGAATATGCCGGCATAGTTTTGAATCACAAAGTATAACAGACTTCCATATAGAAGCCAAAAGAAAAACATTTATTCAGATACCAGAAAGCCAAATCACAACACCAGAAAGCCAAATCCATCATAGTAACCAAGAAGCCAATACACATTAGCACTGCTGGTGACAAAGACATTTCCAAGCCTTCCCTACCCCTTGTTGGGGCCTTCCCACAAACACTCATGAGCCTAGCTATGCCTGCTTGCCTGTGTCCTTTCCAGCTCTGACTAGCCTGACCAACTTCCTCTCAGCTCTGCTCCACCCTTCTGTTGTACTTGTTCAACAAACTCCTCCCACCTTATGTGATTTAGGCTTCCATGTGATTTAAGTAGGTCACATGGGCCTATTAATGACTGGAAAAGATCTTCCCATTTAAATTACCATTACAATGATTGAAGTGGCAAAATGTCTGACAATATGAGAGAGGATGGGATAAAAAATGCCAAGTAGAGGGTTTGACCTTGAAAAGGAAGAGCTACTTTTTTTTTGGTAAGAGATGGAGCAACAGTGAAGTGCCTGAGTTGTGGTCTGTCTATCTATTAGGAGATAAGACGGGTTAGTGTTGAATGGTCTCTGCTTAGTTCATATAAGAGTCAAGATCTGACTAGAGGGAAGGGGTGACACTGTAGAAGGCTTGAGTACAGAAGAGAAGGCTTAGAATAGTTACTCTGGGGAATGTGAGAGCCAATCATGGAAAGCTCAGAGGAGCATCTAGCTGCAGTAGAGAACCAGTTGAAATTGAATAACAGTGATGTTGTCTTCATGGATTAAATCAGTGATATTTAACAGGCTTCAGGTATACACAGAAAAAACAGTTTGGTGAGTCCTGTAGAGGAGAGGATGGGACAGGGAGCCAGAACTGGGGTTATGAAAGAAAATCAATAATAGAGCAATGGGGAAAGAGATTAAAGAAAAGTGTACAATTGAACTGATCAGTCTACAAAAGGAGGAAAGGGTAACTAATGTTAGTGAAACAGGAGAGCAAGAAGGGTTGGAATGGCAAGACGCCACTTGAGAATTAGGACAAGTATAAGGCCAGCTTCAGACCTCCAACTTTTTAAGTGCTATTTCCACTTAGCACAATATATACTAATATAGTAAGGTTTAAATATCTATATCCGTGACATTGAGAACAGTTCTTTGAATTTCTGTGCCATTTCACAAGCTTATAAATTGATCTACAGAGGGTAGAACAACTTTGCGAGGCTGGGTCTCAGACCAAGTTGGTTTTTTTGTAGGATCATTCTCCTCTCCAATATTGTTCCACCTTTTGTGAGAGAAAACCACTCACATCCATAATGCTCCTGCTTGAATATAACACGTATTATTGGGCAGAAGAATCCTAATCAATAAGTTTTGTCCAGATTAGTTGATTAAATTACATAAAAAGGAGTAAAATAACAAAGAAAATGAAATGTTAAATTCTCAAATGAAGACTTAAGATAGATTTATTTTTTTTAATCTTTTTATAAGGTGTGAAGATATTCTTAGATAAAAATTAATGGAATCAGAATTGACCAACTTCAGGTTGCTTATTTTCCCAATTTTCCCTTTAAAAGTGAGACATAGAGGATGGAGGTAAGATGGCAGAATGAAATCAGTATTTTGAAATTTACTCAATATATGCCCTCCAAAAAACAAAAACTACCTAAAAAATGCATCAAGCCAAATTCTAGGCAGGAACGTCAATTTAAAGTCACAATAAGTCATTATTCTAGTAGAGAGAAACTTAGGAAAACAGAAAGAGGAATCCACAAATACTGAGGTAGGGGCTACCTAGGAACTTAGTGTGAGGCAGAAGCGGTGGAAATATGATTAGGGTGGCAGTGGCAGAAGCAAAGAGCAGTCAGGTGACTGAACACCTGGTCAAATAAAGATCTCAGGGAAACCTTGTACCATCAATAAAAGCACAAATAGGTGTAGTCAAGCAGTTCTGTTGAGAATTAGTCTTTTCCAGTTGGGAATGGACATGGTTGTAAGTGAACAGGGTCACACTTAGGTAAGGATCAGGAGGGCTGTAAAGAAAGTGCTTTGTAGTTTCTAAATTGAAAGCACTGAAAGCTTACAGTCTCTCAATGAGCTGTGAAGGCAGCAAATGATATAAAAGAAACTCAGACCACCCTGAGAGAGGAATAGAGTCCAATTCTGGTCCTAAAGTCAAGTCCAGATAAAAATAATATCCAATAAAATCCAAAGTCAAGAAATAGGCTGGAAAATGGGACCAAAACCAGAACGTGACTATAAAAATTTTCTTTGTTGACATGGTAGAGACAGCTAGGTGGAAGAGTGAATAGAAGACCAGGCCTGGAGTCAGGAAGATTCATATTCCTGAATTCAAATATGACCTCCCTCAGACACTTACCAGCTGTGTGAAAGTCATGTAACCCCATTTGCCTTAGTTTCTTCATCTATAAAATAAGCTAGAAAAGAAAATAGCAAACATTCCAGTATCTCTGCCAAGAAAACCCAAATGAAATCATGAAGTATCAGATACAACTGAAAATGGCCGAACAACCACAACCACTGGTAATAAGGAAGCTCAAGGCATAAACTAAGAAAAGGGCAATGACTTAGAAACATCTACAAGCAAAAACTTAAAAAAAAAATGCAACTTGGACATGAGTGGAAAAAAGAAATCCTAGAAGAACCAGAAAAAAGAGATTAAAAATAGAGCAAAAAATCTTTTAAAAGTATATAAGGTCAGTAGAGAGAAAAGTTGGAAAAGAAGTGGGAAAAGTACCAAAAAAATGTGAAAGAGAATTGACAGCTTAATTTTCTAAAATATGCAGAAGTGTCAAAGAAAATAATTCCTTAAAAATCAGAATTGGATAAATGGCAAAAGAAGTACAAAGCCTCACTTAAAAAAATAACTCCTTAAAAAGCAGAATTTTTGAATGGAATTTGATGACTCCATGAAACCTCAAGGAAAAAATAAAACAAAGTCAATTTAAAAAATTTAAAAGAAAATGTGAAATAATTGCTAGGAATAGGGAATGACCCAGAAAGATATTAAGGAATGGTAATTTAAGGATCATGAGACCACCTGAAAGCCATGATTTTTTTTCTAAAAATTGCCTAACCATAATAATTCTAGAAAGTATAAAGGAAAGCTCCCCCAACACCTTAGAACCAGATGCCAATCTAGAAATTTAAAGAACTGATGTCATTTTCTGAAAGAAAACTATAAGATGAAAATTCACAGAAATATTATAGCCAAAATCTAGATCTCCCAGTTCCAGGACAAAATATTTCAAACCTTCAGAAAGAAAAAATTCAAATGCTGTGAAGATACAATCAAGATTGCACAAAATTTAGTAGTCATCATGATAAAGGAGTGGAGGGCATGGAATATGATATTAGAGATAGCAAAGTAGCTAAGATTATAACCAAATTTAATCTATCCAGCAAAACTGATAATAATCTTCCCAGGGGAAGGGGAAGACAAAGTCACTTCATGAAATAGAAGATTTTCTTTCTATCTGGTTTTTTTTTGGTAGTTGGAAAAGAGAGGAGCATTTTAATAGGCAAATAACATCTTAGTATTATTATTAAAATAATTTTGACTTCAAGGATCTCCTGAAAAGATCTCATAAGACCTCTAGGGGCTGGCTGGACAACACTCCATGTGTACTTCTATATGGACATAGGCTATCCTATTAGAATGCAAACTCCTTGGGAAAGGGTCTTTTGCCTTTGAATCTTCAACACTTAGCACAGTACCTGGTACAAAGCAGACTTTTAATAATGGTTGCTTGCTTGACTGAAATTCAGCACATTTGATTCTAACAATAACCCTGTGGGTAACACTATTAGTATCTTCATTTGCAGATAAGAAAACAGTCTAGCAACTTGGGCAAGGTCATTTGCTTACAGATAAAAAGTAGCACAAGCAGGAGGTGAATTGGGGTCTTCTGGGCCCAAATCTAATGATTTTCTGACAATGCCACAGCTTGGTGCCTCAATTTGGTGCTGACGATCCATGACTCAAAGCTCATAATCTAACCTCTAAGAGAGTATCTAGACAAGTGGGGCAGATTTTGGTTTAATTTAAGAAATGACTTCCTGAAAGTTAGAATGATTTAGCAATGAAAAAGGCTGACTCACAAAGTGACAGGCTTTCCATCACTGGAAGAGCTTAGGTTAACATTTGAAGAACACCACCTGTCATGGGTGTTACAGAAAAGATTCCTGTACTAGGAGGAAGGTTGGATTAGAGGATATCTAATAATATCCTTTCCAAATCTTACATTTTGTGATCCTTTGTGGGAATGCAGACCATCCAGGCTATAGTATCTTATGCATACATGACAATACATTTGTATATTAACTGTCCAGAATAAATTAATTATCTGTGAATTTTTTCAGGGATCCACTTATTTTTAAAATAAGAGCTTTCTTTTCTTCTTTTTTTTTTCAGAATATGTTTAGTTTTCTAGAATTTTTTTTACAAGTCACATAAATTGGTTTGAGATAAGTTTTACGTGATTTGCTGCTTATATACTGATAACTGTAGTCTTATTGTGTCCATTGTAAATAAAGAAGATGATGTGAGCATGACAAATATTTTCTCCCTAGAATTTTTATGTCTCTTTGTAACTTTTTAAAGATTGGTGATCCATTTTTCAGCTACTCTAGTAGGCCTAGTGAAAGGTCACTTTGGAACTCTTTGTGAACTGCGGACACCTACAAGAATGTTTGTACATACCTCTAGTTGAAAGTTTTCAGAGGAATTTTCAGATTTCTTCACCAAAGGTGATGGATTGATTTTTAGTAAATCCTGAATTTCCTCTCTCCTTGAGGAATTCTTTTTGAGGTAGAATTTCCCTCTCATCATGGAAACTCTCTTTTCTTTTTCTCTTTTCTTTATTAATTTTGGACTACAGAAAAAGTTTGCAATCACTTTGCAACATAGTACCAAGAAGAATTTTCTAAAATGGTATTTTGTTAAAAAATAAAATGCTCTGAAATAAGTTTATTTAAAACCAGCTTAGTAATGAAGTCTAGGGATTGAAGCTCAACAAAATTCTTTTAGATAGCAAAATTCAATAACCAATATATTTAATAACTACAAGTATTAAATGGAAGGTAAAATAGTCTAATGGGGAAGCTTTATATAGCAAACTTTTCTGATAGGGATTTGTTATCCAAGATACACAAAAATGGATATAAATGTGGATATATTTCAATTATGAACTGATTTCTTTCCTCTTTTTTGCTGCCTTTAGTAATTATGGATTATTGCAATCTGGAAGCATTATTTGGGATGGGAGAGTTCATACTTTTAAAATATTCTTATGTAATTTTTTTTTTACATTCTAGGTGATGTGGTATTCAACTTATGAGGTTGGATGTGGATGTGCCCAATGTCCTAACGCTTCTTACAAGTACTTTTATGTTTGCCATTACTGCCCTACGTAAGTAAAAACAATGAAATTTGAAGAAAAAATAACATTAACTTGAGTTGTAACAAATGAGAGGAAAGTACACGCAAGTATAGAAATGAACTTTAGAAAAATTTCAAAAGGTTCCAATTTAACTGTATTAAATGGTAACTCTTTTTTATATGAATGAAACAACATAGTGTATTAGAAAGACACTTGAGTTCTGAGTAAGAAGAAAAGTTCTGATTCCCATCCTAACTATTTATATGACCATCGGAACACTACATCGCCTCTCAGACTCTCAGTTTCTATATCTATTAAATGAGTCAAGCAACAATGAATAATGTCTAAGTCTATGATACATATGATTGGTCAGTGAGTAGTAAATGTCATTATGATCCAGTGCACAGCCTGTTCAGTTAGAACACAGTTGGTTCAGACTAATAGATTCTATAGGTGCAGCTGTCTGCTGTAGCAGGAAGGGAGATAACAGTTATTGCTGGGACAGACTGTCCTTGGGCTGGGGAAAAATTGCCTGGGATAGTGTTTTGAGGCCAGGGAGAAATGTGACTTTTAAAGAGAAATGTGATTTTAGAATTGAGGTCCAAACACATGTACCCAATCACTCCATCAAAGCAAATAATCAATTAATAAGCATCTGTTAAAAGACTAATATGTGCCAGCTACTATGTTGAGCAGTGCTATGGATACAAAGAAAGAGACAAAAGAGTCATCAAAATTAAGAGGGATTGAGGAAGTTTTCCTGTAGCAGGTATGATTTTAAGTGGGACTTAAAGCAATCAAAGAAAAGGAGGAAGAGTATTCCAGGCACAGGAGATGGTCAGAAAAAAATGTCCAGAGTCAAAAGATAGCTTTGTTTATAAAATAGGAGGAGCAAGGAGTCCAGCATCACTGTATCAAAAAGTATACATTGGGGAGTACAGGAGTAAGGCAATTAGAAAGGTCAGAGGGTACTGGGTTGTGAAGGGCTTTGAATATCAAACAGAGTACTTTGTATTTGTTCCTGGAGGCAACAGAAAGCTATTGGCATTTGCTGGGTTGGAGAGGGGGGATGATATGTGTTTTAAGAAAATCACTTTAGTAGTTTAACAGAGAATTTAGACCTCCCCTTTCCTAATTTCCCTATTATTGTAGAGGGCAACATCATCATCCCATAGTCCCTCAGATTTTCAAACTAGGAGCCATGATGGATTCTTCACTATCATATATCCTTATACCCAAATTGTTGCCAAGGCCAGTAGATTTTACCTTTGCCACATGTCTCAAATACCCCCCCATACCCACTCTTATCTTCTCTGATGCAGCCACCACTCTTGTGCAGACCCTCATGACCTTATGTGTTGATTACTGCAATGTCCTGCTGGTGGGTCTGCTTGCCTCAAGTCTCTCCCCATTTCAATACATTTTTCCTTCAGCCACTAGAGTGCTTCTTCTAAATGCAGGTCCAATAATGTCACTCCCTCATTCAGTAATCTCCAATGGCTTCTGATTGCTTCCAGGAGCAAATACAAAATGATCTGCTTGGTATCCAAAGTCTTTTATAACATAGCCTCCTCTTACCTTTCTAATCTTCTAACATTTTACTTTCCAACATATACTGTTTTACTCAGTCACTGGCCTTCTGGTTGCTCCACAAAGAAGACACAACATCTCTCAGCTCTGGGCATTTTCTCGGGCTGCCCCTCATG
This sequence comes from Bettongia penicillata ogilbyi, assembly GCA_023548195.1. NCBI lineage: Eukaryota > Metazoa > Chordata > Mammalia > Diprotodontia > Potoroidae > Bettongia > Bettongia penicillata. Next base: position 14,260,084 of record JAJHZJ010000089.1, on the reverse strand, counting down.
ACTATGCTCTCCCTCCTCCACTCCAACTACTGATCTTATTGGCCTCCTTTAAATCCCAATTAAAATCCCACCTTTTACAGGAAGGCTCCCCAAATCCCTATTAATTCTGATGTTTCCCTCTTTTAATCATTTCCTATTTATCATGTCCATTATTTGCTTTATATCTGCATGTTGATTTCCCTTCTAGATTATAACATCCTTGAGGACAGGAGTTGTCTTTTGCCTCTTTTTGTATCCCCTACATTTAGCACAACATCTGGCACAAAGTAGGCATTTAATAAATATTTATTGAATGAATAAATGAATGATAGGGGAGAGATAAGCATATTTGCAGGCAATAGGAAATGAGCCAATAGAGAGGGAGAGATGGAAGATAAAAGAAAGAGTAGAGATGATTACAATAACAATAATACATTGGAAGAGATAAGATAGAATGGAGTCATTTGATAAAATAGAAGCTTGCCTTGGCAAGGAATAAGGCAGCTTCATCATATGAGATGGGAATAAAGGAGGAGACAGTGGTAGAAGGCACCTGAGTGATAAGAGATAAGGAAGAGGAATGAGGAAGTTCATCATGAATGAACTCATTTTTTTTACTGTAAAATATGAGGTCACATCCTCAGCTTAAGACAGTAGAGGGGAGAGGGAGACTTGGAAGTTTTCAGGAGAAATGAAAATATTTGGAAGAGCCACTGTGGAGAGTGGGATCATGAATTGATAAGAGAGCTACAATATGATTGCCTAGTAGCTATTCTGACTACTGACCTACCTAACTTTCTTTAAATTCTACCTAAAAGCATACCTTCCACAAAAAACTTTCCTCCATCCCTCTTAATTCCAGTCATTTTCCTGTTAATTCTTTCCTATTTTTCCTGTATATATTACTCTCTTTGTATCTATTTGTTAGCATATTATCTCTCCCATTAGATTATAATCTCCTTGAGGGCAGAGACTGCCTTAGCACAGTGACTCTTACATTTTAGGTGATTAATAAAGGTTTATTGAATGATTGCTTGATTGACTTTGTAACCCTAATGATGACCCACTAGAATTCCAAAGGACACATAATAAAAAATCCTATCTACCTTCAGTTAGTAAACTGATAAACTCGATATGCAAACTGAATATATATTTTTCTCTTTATTTTTCTTGCTTTTTTTTCAGAAGTTGAGTTAATGCTGAAATTTGTTTTTCATAACTTTATATGTGTAATTAGTTTTGTATTTCTTGCATTCTCAGGTGGCTGAGAGAGGGAGAGAATTTGGAGCTGAAGATAAATTTAAATTAAATTAAAAAGAGCAATAGGGAAACTAAGAAGAGGGAAAAGTTTGGAGGGAAAAATATCCAGTTCATTTTGGGTCATGTTGATTTTAATGTTTTGGGGACATCCACTTTGAGGTGTCTAATAGGCCGTTAGAGAAAGTTAAGTGGTGCAGTAGATAGCATGCCAGGTGTAGAGTCAGGAAGACTTATCTTCCTGAGTTCAAATCTGGCCCTGGGCAAGTCACTCAACATTATTTGCCTGTAAAATGAGCTGAAGAAGGAAATGACAAACCACTCTAACTCTCTTCCAGGAAAACCCCAAATAGAGTCACAGAGTCAACGGACATGCCTGAAATCACAAACAACAATAGTTGCTTAGAGATGTGAGAATGGAGACTGGGAGAGACATTAGGACTGGACATGTAGAACGTAGAGTTGTCAAAATGGCTATAACCATTGGAATCATGGGAATTGGAAAGTTCACCAAGTAAAATAATATAGAGGAATAAGAATGCTCAGGATGGAGCCTTGGGAGACATTATCAGGTGTTACTTGTACTTGGATGAAGGAAGGATTAACTAAGGAGACAGAAAAAGAGCAATCAGAACCGAAAGAGAGCAGTGTCATGAAAACCTATTCTCAAGGAAAAGAAGAAGATTGATAGTGTCAGAGGCCACTAGGAGGTCAAGAAAGATGAGGACTGAAAAAAGGCAATAAGATTTGAAAAGTAAGAAATCATTAGAAATCTTGGAACAGAATATTTTTGTTGAATGTTAATATTGAAAGTCTTAAAATAGTTTAAGAAGAGAGTGAAGAAAATGGAAGTGGAAACACCAGTTGTAGACAATATTTTCAAGGAGTGACCAGACAAAAGAGAAAATATATAGGATGATAAGTAGTGAAGATGGATAGGTCAAATGAGAGTGGAAGAGACATGGGCATATTTGTGGAAAATAGGGAAGCAATCTGTAGATGGGGAGAGATTGAAGATTAATAGGAGAGTAGGAATAAAAGAGGGTCAACTTGCAACAGGATATAAGATGGAATGCAATCACTTATGTCTACAGGGGATTGTCTTGACAAGGAGAAGAGAAATCTCTCCATTTGAAAAAAAACATGGAGATAATTGTAGAATACATTTGACTGAAGTGACATGAGCAATGGAAGGAAAAGGATGAATGACCACAAAATGTTTCTGATGAAATACAAGGCAAGGTTTTCAAATGAGAATGTAGGAAGGAGAATAATTGTGGAAGTTTTAAGGAATGAGGTAAAGGTTTGAAAAATGAAAACTTCCAGAAATACTATAGTCAAATTCCATAGCTCCCAGATCAAAGAGAAAATCCTGCCAGCAGTCAGGAAGAAACAAGGTCATTTTATGCATATAATACATGCTCATCAAATTTGCAGGTAGCATGAAGGTGAAAGAGAAGGTGTCATGGAATGACAGACTAAGGACACAAAAATGTTTTAGCAGAATATAGACCATAAGCTAAATTTATTAACTGAATAATAAATAGAGGTAAAAGTAAAGTTATACACTTATGTGAAAAAAATCAACTTCATGATACAAGTTGAGTTCAACATGTTTTCACAGCAATTTGTCTAAAAAAGATCATGAGTAGGGGATAGTTAGCTGACTTCAAGTTCAACATGAATCAGTAGTATGTGTGTCAGCCAAGAGTGAATGCAGTCTTGGACTGCATTAAAAGCATAACTTTCAAGAATAATGAAGTACTTCAGTATTATCTACTAGTCTCCTCTAAGACTGTCACCATACTGGTGTATGATCTCATTCATGAAATACTGCAATAGCCTGCTGTTTTTCCCTTGCCTCAATCACCTTGCCTGCTAGCTTATCCTCCATTCAGTTGTCAGTCTCCTAATGTGAAAACCTGACCATGTCATTCACCTGTCCAGTAGACTTCAGTGACTCTCTGTCATCCTCAAGGTCAAATACAAAATTGTCTGTTTAGTATTCAAAGTCTTTCATAACCTGCTCCCACCACCACTATTCTAGTCTTCATACACCTTCCAATCCACTCTACATACTCTGCATTCCCGCAGCACTAGACTATTCCTCAAATAAAACACTCCAGGCATTTTCAGTGACTATTCCATGTTCACTTGAAAGTTCTGCCCCACCATCTCTGTATCTTGGCTTCCCTGGGTTACTATAAGTCTCAACTAAAATCCCACCTTCTACAGTAAGCCTATATTAATCATGGTTAGTGTTATTTCCTTTCCTCTGCTGATCATTTCCAATTTGTGCTGCATATATCCTGTTCACACATGGTGTATGCCACACTGGACTCCTTGAGGGCTCATTGAGATAAGGAGCTATCCTTTATCTTTCTTTGTGTCTACAGAATTTGTCATAGCGCTTGGTACATGCTAGTTCCTTAATAAGTATTTATTGACTAACTAGACAGATGAAATCTGGGCAAGTTTGTTCAGTTATAAGCACCACAGTTTAGGAAGGACATTGACAACCTGGCAGCTATCACAAGGAAGGAGACCAGGATGGTGAAGGATTTTAAGCCCATACTGTATAAGGATTAATTAAAAAAATTGAAGTTGTCACTGAAGAGATATTTGGGATACATGACAGCTTATTCAAGTATTTTATAGACTATCATATGGGAAAGGGATCAGACTTATTCTACTATTCCCTGAATAGTAGTAGGATCACACACAATGACTGACAAAAGTAATATATCTAGAATCAACACACACACACACACACACACACACACAATACCTTAAGTAGTGCTGTTATCTCAAACTAAAATGAGCTGCTTTGGAACATAGTAATCTCCTTCTCAATGGAAAACTTCAGATGAAGATATAATTGCACCTCACCAAACACAGTGGAATAGTGGGGATTTTTTTCAGGTATGATTTGTACTGTATACTCAATAAGGACCCTCCAAATTCTGAGGTTTAATAAAAGACATATAGATTCTGCCCTCTTGACTCTTCAGAAGATTTCATTTTATTCTCTAGAACTAAAGAAACTCCTATATTGAAAACTGCTATTTAAGTGGAGTCAATTGACTCTGTAACCATGATTTTCTGGTTATTTTCAAAGAAATTTTGTCACTGCAATGAAAGATTATGACATGACAATACATGCTGCAAAGCAATGCGCTATTTCCTTACCTTCATCCCCAAAATGGAAGCATAGTCAAGGAAGTTAATGAGCACATACTGTTTTTATTTTTGATTAAGTCAGGGGTGGGTAATCTGCAGCCTCAAAGCCACATGTGGCCCTCTAGGTCCTCCAGTGTGGCTCTTTGAGCAAATCCAAACTTCACAGAAGAAATCCCCTTCATAAAAATATTTGTTCTGCAAAACTTGGATTTAGTCAAAAAGCCACACCCAAGGATCTAGAAGGTCACATGTGGCCTCCAGGCTACAGGTTCCCCACTCCTGACTTAAGTGTTTCCTTGAAATGACTGTTTTTCAATTGTTAAATATTCTCATCATTACAATAAATATTTACTATAAACCAAGTTTGTGTAATACTCACAGTTCAGTGGCCAGGAGAGATACCAAGCGACCAATATATACCAAGATACCAATAGATAAGGTCCCTGTCCTCACTGATCTTAGGGGAAGTACAATAAGACACATACCTATAATATCTATCTATCTATCTATCTATCTATCTATCTATCTATCTATCTATCTATCTATCTATCTTTCTAAGTGTATGTATATATATGTGTGTATATATATATATACACACACACACACATATATCAATTTGAATGATATTTTCAACAATCTAAATGTTAACTCAAACTACCTGATACAAACACATATTTACATATAACTTTGGTAGTCAGGAAAGGGATTTATTCCGTTCTTGATTTCAGAAGTAGGGGCTTTGATCTAAATCCCTTTAGCTGCTAGAGAGAAGAAGAAAAACTTTCAGATGGTCCCTAGAAGTCTGAACTCATCAATATGCCACTTAGCCTCTGTGTATCACAGCTTAGTTTGCTTTCTCCAATATCCACACCAACAAATTGCCAGCTCAACCGCAGGGTTGAAGGAGGTACTGTAAGACTGACTTCTGCATGTACAGAAATCTACCTCCCCAAAACTCCCTTCCTCTTATCCATTCAAGGTTGTCATAGAATATAAATTGGAAAGGTGGAGTCTCTGGTGTCTTATCCTTTTGGCAGCTTTCATTTTTCTCTTTCCCAAAGGGATCAAAGTCAATCCCTTTCTCCAATTCTCTCTGTTCCCTTACTGTTTGCCAAAATTCGGTTACTTTAGAAGTAACTTTTTGGAAAAGTTAATTAAATAACTGTATAACTGATAGCCAATTGTGGCAACATATTGTAAAAGAAAATATTTGAGAACAAGGTCAAAAAATAACTTAAATGTCTTATCTCTTCTTTTATATTCCAGTGGAAATATTTCATCCAGAAAAAATTCCCCTTATGACATAGGAACATCATGTGCCAAGTGCCCAAACTCCTGTAGCAACAAATTATGCAGTAAGTTTGAGGGAATTAATTTACTTAGCATGGGAACTCAAAAATAATTTCAATTTTTTTTTTATTTTTGAGAGGTTATATATCAATTGAAAACCACTTAATTATGACCAATCACAGATGGTTCGTTTGAACAGTTGACTGAAATTGTTCTAAATGATTTCGGTATTTCAGTTCAGTGTATCTACACCTTGATGATCAAGTTACAATGAAAAATAATATTATACCATGTGAATTAAGAGACATAGTTAATTTTCTGGGCATTTTCAAAACTAAAATTCAATAAAGGCAGACTATCAGCTAACATTTATGCATGTGATCATGGCCTACAAGAAGATGTCAAATTATCCATGCCTAGCTCACATATCACATGGAAGAAAATCAAATCCCATGTTGTAATAATAATGTTGCCTTCAATTTTGCAAAAGCTAATGTGTTGCTTTAGCCACAGTATCAATACCTTTTATAAGGCATATACTCTATGCTTGATTCAACTGAAGGATGGAAATGAAGGGATGTGTGTGGCCCTCTAGTCATGGTTTAGATAGTCTGCACATTACAGCACCAAATGTTCTGCCAAAATTATTTCTTGCTGAATTAGTTATCTGTTACATTATAGTATGGGGTTAGCATAGCCTTTACTGGGAAGGAGAATGAAACTGAAAATTTTTCAATTATTTTCTTTATTTCAGCTAATCCATGTCCATACACTGACTCTTATTTAAACTGTGCTGATTTAAAAAAGCAATTTTCCTGCAATCATTCAACTGTCAAGAAATATTGTAAGGCTTCCTGTGAGTGCACCAATAAAATCTATTAAACTTCTAATTGGAAATTTGTTTCCATCAGTAGAGATAATTGGAACACAGCAAAATACCAGCAATGATTACTTGAAAAATTATATCATGCTTACTGTGAATCCATAAGATACTATTCCTAATTAGTTTCAGAAATTAATGTGTCATTGGATCCCAGGCATTAAATCATTTAGGGTTTACATATATCCTATAAATGATATCTTAAACTGACTCACTGAAATTTAAAAAATTCAAAATTGAAAAATCATCTTTTTTTCCTAGCTTTAAGTTCTTATGTTAGTAATGTTAAAAAGAGCATAAAGTAGGATAACTTGTTTTTTATGTTTTTTATAATGGTGTTCTTTGCAAAAATCAATGGATTGAAATTGTATTTACAATTCTTCAATATGCATCATTCTAAGATCCTGAGATCACAACCACCCCGGTCCTGAGCTAACTATGAAAACTCTGTTTTCAAAGAAAAAAATATAAAAAGAGTTTATTAATCTCTATGCAAGTTGCTTCTCTCCCAGATGAAAAATTAATTCTAATATGCACTTCCACTTTGTCATTATGATCTTTTCTGTAACTTTCCAAATATCAATCAGTTTTTAGAATAAAAGAATTGCAATTGCTGCATCTGTGTCTTACTTGGCTACAAATGACTCTTGGGTAGTATCTACAATGCCGACAAACTCTATCCTATCTGCATACCTATCTGCACCCATTTCTCAATTTGCTTTATGACTTGACTTGTCAGGAAGGTGCCAATTTCTGAGCAAGCTTTTCCAGGGATGAGAATTGAATTCATACAAGAAGGGTCCCTAACATTAATCTAAGGCCAGTATATAGAAAATAGTCATTGATCAGATCTACTCATTGTTGTACTCTTTTCTGCATCATGGTTCCAAAACAGTTTAGGAGATAGAAGTCACAAAAGATTCCCAGAAAATCATATATTCATGACATAAAAGTTTGATATACTGCCCTGTTTGGAACTACAACTTGAGCCACACATAGTAACATCAAAGAAGGACTGCCTAGCCATAGTATAGAAAGGATATCCAATAAAGATTTAACTTGGATTGACCTGAAACTTCTCTCTATGTAGATGCTTTTCTGGTCAACAGGGCAAACCATGAATGCTCTGGTGTTGTATCTCATGGATCAATTTTATGAGAACTTCTAAAAATTTGGCTTACATTTGTTTTCTCATCAACACTATGTTTCAGGAATCACATCTTAAACTCCTTCTAAGAGATGGTGGCATCATCTTCTGAATACTTAGACAGCTGCTAGACCCTGTGCCTTGTCATCTCCCCATTCCCAGAACTCTATGCATACTATCCACCGCCCCCCATCCCCAGAGCATGTATTTTGACTTTTAGAAGTATTTGCCCAAACTACAGCTTTTATTGTCTTCTACTCAAATGTTACAAGTTTTCACCCTCCTGCATAGCTTTATTCTAGAGGAGAATCATTGTGTGTGTTCATCCTTCATTGCTGAAGAAGACCATGCCATCAAAGAAATAATGACGTGACTTACGTTTGACTTTGTTTTGAGTGAAGGAGAGTCATAGCTAAACCATGGAAGCCAGTAAATTGGGAGTACGCTCAGAAGACAGGATCTAATTGCCCCTAAGGCATGATTGTCACAGTGTGTGGCAAGCCATACAGTTGGGGTGGTGTATAGAATAACTGTGTCTTCCTAAAGCCTGTTTAGGTGCTTAGATTTTCCCCTCAGGTCATTTTTATTCAGTCCTACAAAGTTGACATTGGGTATACACCATTGGTATATCTGTTAGGCACATAAGTGGGAAGATTCATTAGGATCTCTGAAAAGATAACCTCAAAAGGATGGAGTATGTCTCTTTTCTTAGCAATTCGCATCATAAATTGGTACACAATTGTGTACCTAGTGCACAGTATCACTAAGAAGTCTACCTTTTGTAAACAGGAAAGAGAAATCATAAAGCACTAACTAAAGTTCAACTGCTTACATTACTACATGGAAAAATAATATCTGTGACTCATGAGACCTTTCTCAGTATTAGGATAGTTGGAGGGAATGTTATCTAAAAAACAAAATTAATGAGAGAGAGAGGAAGGTACTGGAAGAAGGAGAAAGGGAAAGGTAGAAGGAGTAAATTATCTCACATAAAAGAGGTGAGAAAATTTTCTTACAGTGGAGGGGAAGAGGAGAGAGGTGAAAGGGAATGAGTTAACCTTACTTTCATGGAATTTGGCTTGTGGAGGGAATAACATGCATACCCAGTTGGATATGGAGAGCTATCTCACCCTACAGGAAAGTAAGGGGAAAGAGGATAAGAGAATGAGGAATGACAGAGGGTAGGGAAGATTAGGGGAGGGGTTAATCAGAAGCAAACACTTTTGAGGAAGGAGAGACTCAAAGAAGCGAATAGAAGAATAAAAGGGTAGTGGGATAGGATGGAGGGAAATATAATTAGTCTTTCACAACATGACTATTACGGAAATGCTTTGCGTAACTACACATATATAACCTATATTGAATTGCTTGCCTTCTAAATGAGGATGGGTGGGGAAGAAAGAAGGGAGAAAATTTGAAACTCAAAGTTTTAAAAATGAATGGTTATTTTTGCATGCAACTATCTTGCAATGTAGGAAAATAGAAGAGAAAGGAATGAAAGAAAGGGGGTGATAGAAGGGAAGTCAGACTTGGGGAAAGAGTAGTAAGAGTGCATGCTGTCTTGGGGTGGAGGGAGGGGAGAGATGGGGAGAAAATTTGGAAGTGAAAATCTTGTGGAAGTGAATGCTGAGAACTAAAAGTAAATCAATTAACCAAAAAAACCAAAAAACAAAAAAACTTACCTTTTGATATAACCTGCAGTGGTCTGACCTCCATTTCACACTAAGAGTACATTTCATGAGCCACAGGATACCAAATAGGTGTATGCCTGTGTCTACGTACTTATATAACAATCTGCAGTTTACAAATTGTTTTCAAATTCCTTTTTAAATTTGCTTTTTACAACAACCTTCCAAGGGAAGTTACACAAGTATGAATATGAGTCACTACTATGTCAATTATGCTCAGAAAGATGATCTCCTTGAAATGTCTCCTCTCCACCAGAATCTAGGCTCCACTGCTGACTCTATCAGCTTCTGAGAGGTGAGTATATTTATTGCTTTATCTATTTGGAAACCAGGCTACAATCCCAAATTCTTTAGTCTCTTCACTATGCGCTAGAAAATTTTAGCTCTACCTCTTCCCATTTCTTCCCCAATTATAATGTAAGCTCCACCAGATCACTAAGCTGAATAAAGCTATTACTCCAAACAAGTCAAACATTTAACAAAGCATAACACTGGATCCTTTGGCTTTGTGGTCAATTCTTTCCTAAACATTATCAATGAAGCTATCTTTTCCCTGCCCCTGCCCAAGCAGATGTGTCTGTTCAATTCAGTTCAAAATAGTATTTTTGAATCTTTTTTTCTAAAACAAACTTAATAAACATTAGTACATATCAACAAATCCCCATGCAAAAAATAAATAGAACTGCATATAAAACCATGAATATCCACTATATGTACATTGAATTTTTGTTTATTGCAAATTTAATGTTGTAAGGGGCCAGAGCCATGATGGTGAAAAGAAGGCAGAGACTTGTCTGAATTCTCCTCAAATCCCCACCAAATACATTTAAATAATGCCTTAAAACAAATTCTGGAGAGGTAGAATACATAAGGGCATGGACTGAAAGAATTTTTCCAGCCCAAGACAACTTGGAAGTTTGGCAGGAAAGGTCTGTTGTATCATGGGTGAAACTGGAGTGCTGTCCAGTGCAAGTTTCACCAGTATAGATTGGGTCCCAGCAAATGAAATACAGGTCTTAGGAGTGACTCAATCAGCAGCAGCAGATGTTGTCTCCAGAGATCTCAGCCCACAGATGGTAAGGAAGTTGAACAACTGATCAGAAGGAGATTACAAGGGGCTCATTGTTGGCATTAGGGGCAGGAATCTGTTCCTTTGCCCATACACAGATCTGTGTCACAGATCTGTGCAACTATCCCAGAGTAAGGAGGACCAGTAGTAACACACCAGAGTTTGTGACTGCAGGAGAGCAGGGACCTTCATCACAATTCCAGGGCAGAAAAAAGTCATTGTGGTTACTCACAAATCAGAGAACTTGCCAGGAAAGTAGTAATCACACCTCTCCTTAGATTATACCACCTTGGAAGAACTGAAAATTTACAAATCCCTACAAACAGCTAATTTATTTCAGGTGGAACTGTGAGTTTGTTCAACCATTCTGATGAGCAGCTTGGAACTATGCCCAAAGGTCTATAAAAATGTGCATATCTTTGACTGAACAATACCACTTTTAGGGCTGTATCCCAAAGATATCATAAAAGTGAGAAAAAGACCCACATATACAAAAACATTTATAGCAGTTCTTTTTGTTGTGGCCAAGAATTGAAAATTGAGGGAATGATCATAAATTGGGGAATGGCTGAACAAGTTGTGGTATAAGAATGTAATGGAATACTATTGTGCTATAAGAAATGATAAACAAACAGATTTCAGAAAAACCTGGAAAGACTTATATGAATTGATGCTGAGTGAAGTGAGCAGAGCCAGGAGAACATTATATATGGTAGCAGAGAGTTCAAAGATTCGTTTTGATAGACTTAGCCTTTCACAGCAATGCAAGGATTCAAAATATCTCCAAAAGGCTCATGATGCAAAATGCCCTCCACATTCAGAGAAAGAACTATGGACTCAGAATGCAAAATAAAGCAGACAATTTTCTCATTTGTTATGTTTTCCTTTTTTTTTCCCGTAGTTTCTCCCATTTGTTTTAATTATGTTATGCAACATGACTAGTGTGAAAATGTGTTTAATAGGAATATATGTGTAGAGTCCACATCAGATTGCATGCTGTCTTGGGGAAGGAGGAGGGAGGGAGAGAACAAAAATCTGGAACTTATGAAAATGATTGTTGAAAACTGAAAATAAATAATTTAATAAATTTGAGGGGAAAAAGAAATGAGAGTGATGCTAGAAAATAATGAAAAAGGAGTCAACAGTTTGGTAAAAGAGGCACAAAAAGAACTGAGGAAAATAACACCTTAAGAAACAGACTTGGCCAAATGGTAAAAGAGATACAAAAATCTAATGAGGAGAAGAATGCTTTGAAAAACAAAACTGGTGAAATAGAAAAGAAGCACAAAAATTCACTGAAGAAAAAGCTCCTTGAAAATACAATTGGCCAAACTGAAAAGGAGGTTCAAAAGCTAACTGATGAAAATAATTCCTTAAAATTAGAATTGAGAAGATAGTGGAGTAAAAGCAAGGACTTGCTAGAGATCTCCCCTCAAACTGACTCAAATATCTGTAGAAAAGGACTCTAAACAAATCCTGGAGCTGCAGAACCCACAGAATAATGGAGTGAAGCAAATCTCCAGCCCAAGACAGTTTGGAAGGTAAATGGGAAGCATCTATCACACTGCACCAGTACAGATGAGACATGAGCAGGACTCTGGTGACTGAGTCTCTGGCACCTATGGTGATTTCCAATCTTCATAACTCCAAAACACCGCAGACAAATTAGAAAGCCAATGAAAAAAATCCATCAGCCCTGTGTGAGAAAGTAGAGTGGTCTGGTCTCAGCCTGAGCTCTATGCCCACAGATTGTGGGGGGATCAAGCATCTGACGCCCCCCACATCCCCACTGGAAGCACAGAACCACCTTGACAAAGAGATGAAAACTCGAGTAAATGTCTGGGGAAATGAGAAAAAAATGGAAAAAAGAATCAGACTATAGAATCTTACTTTGGTGATAAGAAAGATCAAAACATACAAAGAAATAAAAGACAACAAAGTCAAAGCTCCTCCATCTAAAGCCCCTAAGAAAAATATGAATTGGTCTCAAGCCATAGTAGAGCTCAAAAAGGATTTTTAAAATCAAGTAACAGACATGGAGGAAAAACTGGGAAGAGAAATGAAAGAGATGCAAGAAAGTCTTGAAAAGTGAGTCAACAACTTGCTAAAGGAGACCCAAAAAAATGCTGAAGAAATTAACACCTTTAAAAATATACCAACTCAAATGGAAAAGAGACCCAAAAAGCCAATGAGGAGAAGAATGCTTTAAGAAGCAGAATTAGCCAAATGGAAAAGGAGGTGCAAAAACTCACTGAGGAAAATAATTTTTTAAAAACTAGAATGGAGCAGATGGAACCTAATGAGTTTATGAGAAACTAAGAAATTACAAAACAAAACCAAAAGAATGAAAAAATAGAAGACAATATGAAATATCTCATTGGAAAAACAAGTGACCTAGAAAATAGATTCAAGAGAGACAATTTAAAAATTATTGGACTACCTGAAAGCCATGATAAAAAATAAAAGCCTAAACATAATCTTTCAAGAAATTATCAAGAAAAACTGCCTTGATATTCCAGAAGAAGAGGGTAAAATAGATTTTGAAAGAATCAATGGATCACCACCTGAAAAAGATCCCAAAAAGAAAATTCCTAGTAATATTGTAGGCAAATTGCGGAGCTCCCAGATCAAATACTGCATGCAGCCAGAAAGAAACAATTTGAGCATTGTGGAAATCAGGATAACACAAGATCTAGCAACTTCTACATTAAGGGATCAAAAGACTTGTGATGTGATATTCCAGAGGTCAAAGGAGCTAGGATTAAAATGAAAAATCACCTACTCGACAAAACTGAGTATAATACTTCATAAGGAAAAAATTATTATTCAATGAAATAGAGGACTTTCAAGCACTCTTGATGAAGGGACCAGAGCTGAATAGAAAATTTGACCTTCAAACACAAGAATCAAGAGAAGCATGAAAAGATAAACAGGAAAGACAAAACATAAAGGACTTTCTGAAGTTGAACTGCTTACATTCCTACATGGAAAGCAAATATTTGTAACTCTTGAGACTTTTTTTAGTACGTGGGTAGTTGGAGGGATTACACACACACACACACACACACACACACACACACACACACACACATACACACACACACACACACACACAAAACCCAGGGTGAGTTGAATAAGAAGAAATGATATCTAAAAAAAATAAAATAAAATTGAGTGATGAGAGATGAATACAATGGGAGGAGAAAGGGAGAAATGCCATAGGGTAAATTATCATGCATCAAGGAAGCAAGAAAAAGCTTCTTCAGTGGAGGAGAAAAGGGAGGATGTGAGAGGGAAAAAGGTAATCTTACTCTCTTCATATTTGGCTTGAGGGAATGACATGCTCACTCAGTTTGGTATGAAAGTATATCTTACACTACAGAAGTGTAGGGGAAAAAGGGACAAGTGGGGTAAGGGGGATGACAGAAGGGAGGGCAAATAGCAAAAGGCAGTAATCAGAAGTAAACACTTTTGGAGACAGACAAGGTCAAAAGAGAGAATAGAATAAATGGGGGGCAGGAAAGGATGGAGGGAAATATAGCTAGTTAGTCTTCCACAACATTTCTATTTATTATGGATGTCTTTTGCAAAACTACACTTAAACAGTCTATATTGAATTACCTGCCTTCTCAGTTGGGATGGGTGAGGAGGGAGGAAGGGAGAGAAGTTGGAATTCAAAGTGTTAGGAAGGAATGTTGAGAATTGATTTTGCATACAATTAGGAAATAAAAAATACAGGTAATGGGATATAGAAACATTTCTTGCCCTATAAGAAAAGAGAGAAGGTGGGGACAAGGGAAAGGAGGGGTGTGATAGAATGGAGGGCATATTAAGGGAAGTGGTAATCAAAATGCAAGGCATTATGGGGTGGGGGAGGGGAGATATGGGGAGAAAATTTGGAACCCAAAATTTTGTGGAAATGAATATTGAAAAATAAAAATAAATAAATAAGCATAAAAAAGGGGGAAAGAAAGAAAAATTTGACTTTCAGACATAACAATGAAGGGAAGTATAAAAAGGTAAACAGTAAAGAGAAACCATAAGAGACTTACTAAAGTTGAGCTGTTTGCATTCATATATGGAAAGATAATATTTATAACTCTTGGGACTTTACTCAGTATTAGGGTAGTTGGAGGGATTATATATGTATAGACAGAGGGCATAGGGTGAGTTGAATATAAGGAACTATATCTAAAAAAATGGAATTAAGGAATGAGACAGGAATATATTGGGAGAAGGAGAAAAGGAGAAATAGAATGGGGTAAATTATCTCTCACATAAAAGAGGCAAGAAAAAGCTTTTTCAATGGAGGGGAAGAGGGGGAAGGTGAGAGGGAAAGAGTGAACCTTAGTCTCATGGCATTTGGCTTAAGGAGGGAATAGCATGCACACTCAATTGGACATAAAAATCTATCTTATCCTATGGGAAAGTAGGAGGAAAGAAGATAGATGGGGGAAGGGCCTATAGACATGAGAGCAAGTAGGAAGAGGGTGTAATTTGAAGTAAGCACTTTGAGGAGTGACAGAATCAAAACAGAGAATAGAATAAATGGGAGGCAAGATAGGATGGAAGGAAATATAGTTAGTCTTTTACAACATTACTCTTATGAAAGTGTTTTGCATGACTACACATGCATAACCTACATTAAGTTGCTTACCTGAGGATGAGTTTTGAGGGAGGAAAGGAGAGAAGTTAGAACTCAAAGTTTTAAAAACAAATGTTAAAAATTGTTTTTACATACAACTTGGAAATAAGACATACAGGCAATGAGGTATAGAAATCTATTTTGCTCTACAAGAAAATAGAGGAGATGGGGATAAGAGAAGGGAGGGGTTTGATAGAAGGGAGGGCAGATTGGGGAGAGGGGTAATCAGAATATATGCTGTCTTGTGGTAGGTGAAGGGAAGAGATGGGGAGAAAATTTGTGACTAAAAATCTTTTGCAAGTGAGTGTTGAAAACTAACAGCAAATTAATTTAAAAAAATAGAATTGAGCAAGTGGAAGCTAATGCTTTATGAGAAATCAAGAAAAAATAAAACAAGAGCAAAAGAATGAAAAACAGAAGATAATGTGAAATTTCTCATTGAAAAAACAACTGACTGAAAAATAAATCCAGGAGAAACAATTTAAAAATTATTGGATTTTCTGAAAGCCATGATGAAGAAAAGAGCCTAGATATCATCTTTCAAGGAATTATCAAGGAAAGCTGCCCTGATATTCTAGAACCAGGGGGTAAAATAGAAATTTAAAGGATCTATTGATCACCTCTTGAAAGAGATTCCAAAATGAAAATTTACAGGAATATTATAGCCAAATTCCAGAGCTCCCTGGTTAAGGAGAAAACATTGCAAACAGAAAGAAATAATTCAAGTAATGTGGAGCCATGGTCAGTATAACAAAAGTTTTAGCAGTTTCCACATTAAAGGATCAGAGGGTTTGGCATGTAATATTCTGAAGGGCAAAGGAGCTAGTATTGCAACCAAGAATCACCAACTCTGCAAATCTAAGAAAATGAAAACTGAAAGAATGGAGATTTAATGAAATTGAGAACTTTCAAGCACTCTTGTTGAAAGGAGCAGAGCTAAATAGACAATTTCACTTTCAAATACAATATTCAAGAGAAGCATGAAAAGTTAAAGAGGAAAGGGAAATCAAAAAGCAATTAATAAGGTTAAACTGCTTACATTCCTACATGAGAACATATTTGTAACTCAAAAGAACTTTCTCATTATTAGAGCAGTTAAAAAGAGTATATATAGACACAGGATATGGGTGTGAGTTGAATATTATGGGATAATATCTTAAAAAATAAAACTAAGGGGTGAGAAAGAGAAACACACTGTGAGAAAAGAAAAGGGACAGGTAGAATGAGATAGATAATCTGATATAAAAGAGGTAAGAAAGTTTTTGTAGTGAAGGGGAAGACGCACAGTGGCAGGAAACACTGGTACCTTATTGTCATTGGAATTGGCTTGAACAGGGAATAACATATACACTCAATTGGGTATAGAAATCTATCTTACCCCACAGGAAAGTAGGAGAGGAAAGGGACAAGAGAAGGTGGAGTACTCATAGAAGGGAAGGAAGATTGGGGGGTTATCAGAAGAAAAACACTTTTGGGAAGGGACAGGGTGAAAGGAGGTGGAGAAAAGAATAAAAGGGGAAATTGGATAGAGGGAGATACAGTTAGCAATTCACTATGAAAAAAATTGAAGCAAGTTTCTCTGATCAAGTCCTAATCTCTCAAATATATAGAGACATGAGTCAAATTTATAGAAATGAGACATTCTCCAATTAATAAAATATTAACTCAGTTTTGAGATATACTTATAAAAGCTGTCTATAACCATAGGAGAAAATGCTCTAAATCACTACTGATTAGAGAAATGCAAGTTAAAATAATTTGTGGTACTATATCACACGTATTTGCATAACTAATAGGATGGAAAGGAAAATAACACATGTTGGAGGAGATAGGGGAAAATGGAGACACTAACACACTGGTGGTGGACTTGTAAACTGATTCAACCCAAAGGTCTATAAAACCAAGCATGCTCTTTGACCTAGAAATGCCACTACTAGATCTGTATTCTAGAAAAGATAAAAAAAAAGAACCTTTAATTGCCAAAATATGTATAATAACTCTATTCTAGTGGCAAAAAATTGAAAACTGAGGGAATGACTGCCAACTGGGAAATGGCTGAACAAGTTGTGGTATATGATTACGATGGAATATCATTGGCTATAACAAACAATGATGTAATATTCTCAGTGGAATATTGGAAAGACTTATACGAATTGATGCAGAATGAAATAAATGAGTAGAAACAGGAGAAAATTGTACACAGTAACATCAATATTGTAAGACATTAACTATGAATGATTTAGCATTTTTGAGCTATACAATGATTCAAGAGAACTCTGAAGGACTTACTATGAAAAATATTGTTGATTCCCAGAGAAAGAATTGATGGAGTCTGGATACAGATTGAAACATACTTTTTTATGTTAAGTTTGTTGGATTTTTTAAAATTTTTGTCTGTGAATTCTTTTGCAACATGATTAATTTGAAAACATGTTTTGTATGACTACACATGTATAACTGCTATCAAATTCCTTGCATTCTCAGTGGGAGAGGGATGGAGAGGGAAATAGAATTTGGAATTCAATTTTTAAAATGAATGTTGAAAATTGTTTTTACATTTAATTGGTGAAAAATAAGATATTAAAGAAACTTTAAAATTAATATTGTAGTTCTAACTTTATACTGCTTTAACAAGCATCCATTAGTCATCTATAATTACATTTAAGACAATATTTTAGTCACTGGGGTGACAAACACATTTTTTAAATCATCCCTTGGTCATAACAAATACATTATTCTTGTGAGAAATATTTACATAGATCATCACTTTATATATTGAAAAAGACCACAGAAATTTTCTTATCCAAACCCATGATTTTATAGATAAGTAAACTGGGGACCAGAGAGGTTAAATGATTTGCCCAAAACCACAAAAAAGGCAATGTGGTGGTAGAAGGATTTGACCAATGCCTGGGACACTTCTCATAATCTTATATTGTAGTTCATGCATCAATCAATAAGGATATCTAAACAGTAGTTACAATTATTTATTATACAGCACCTTCAGGTATGACCCAACTCAAAGGATACATCTCTCAGACAAGTTTTGTTTTTTCAAGTTCAGTGAGATTATGAATGCGAATGACTAGAATATTCACTCAAAGCGATAATTTATGAGCCTCCATTAATGTCTTTACTATTTAGCCAGAAGACACAATTCAAATGAAAGGCATTTATTTGATCAATCTATCAGTTAACAAGTATTTCTTAAATATCTAGTAAGTGACAGTCACTGTGCTTAGTACTAGAAATATATGTACAAAGACTGAAGCTCTCTTTACTCAAAATGTGTTCTTTCGAATAAGGGAGACAATAAGAATATAATAAAATGCATAAATGAAAGTGAATAAACATGATTTTACATAAAACATTTAAATATATGGAACTTTGGGAGGGCGACCACTTGAAAATCATGTGGGATGGATCATGAAGTATCCATGAGCTTGAGCTGTATCTCAAAAGGTTTGTTCTATGAGGCAAAAGTAAGGAGGTAGAGCATTTCAGCCACGTGGGGAAGACTAGTACAAAGGCATAGCAAAAGAAGATGGGGTGTTCCGCTTGAGAAATAGAAAGAAAACAGCGAAGCTGGATCTTAGGGAGAAGAACATCAAGGGAAATCCCATGAAACTGGAAAGACATGAGTCAAAGATGTGTAGCACTCTAACAGCTAGATATAAGAGTTTGTATATTATTATAGAGAAAACAGGAAACCACAGAACTTATTTGAGTAACATCTAGGTTTAAGAAAAATTGCATTTAAGTGATATGTAAGATGAACTGCAGTGGAGAGAGATGTGAGGCAAAGAAATCAAATAAGAAGCTATTAAAATAATTTATGAGAAATGATGAGATAAGGTAGTATCTGGGTAATTATAGAGAAAGGATAGAATTCAAGTCATGTGAAAGTGGAAAAATCAAGTTTTGGCAACTTATTGCATATGTGGAGTAAAGGAGAATTAAGAATCAAGTATAATATCAAGATTATATAACTAATATACCAGATAATATAACTAATATTCCAGAAAGATGATGGTGCTTTTAAAAGAAACAGAGAAGATTAGAAGAAACGAGGGGTTTAGGAAAAATTATCCTGAACTCAGTTTTGGACATATTGCATTTAAAATGTTCCCAGTTTCAGATTCCAATAATAATTAAAGAAAAGTAGCAACGAAATATTCTCCATATCAAACTGGTAGCATTCCCTGATAAATACACACCATCACTATTAACGAACCCGAACTATCTTTGGAAATTTCCAACTGGAGGTCCTATTAGCCTCTTAAATTTAACATACACAAAACAAAACTCATCATCTTTTTCCACAAAATCCCTCTTTTCTGAATATTGTTACTACTTTTAGGGCACCATCTCTTAGGCCACCATCATAATACTAGTCACCGACATTTGTAATCTCAGTGTCTTCCTTGATTTTTAACTCTTATTCCACATATTCAATTGGATAACAACTCTTGTTATGTTTCTCCCTTCTCTCTCAAATATGTAATGTCTCCTCTTCATGAACACAGTCACAATCCTAGTTCAAATCATTATGACCTCTTTCCTTGTTGCAATAGCATTCTATGTGGCCTCTGCTTTACTTTCCTAAGACCTTTATACAACCACTGGAGGAAATTTCTTTTAAGTGTGTTTCTAATTATGTCACCCTCATCTTCCTGATCAATGAATTCCTATTTGTCTTTGTCTACACAATCCATTATAATTTCTTATGTCTGATGCGTAGGTCTCATGACCTGTTACCTTCCTAACTTTCCAGTCTTCTGACACTTTTCTCTCTTATTCTGTATGACTCAACCATACTGGTCTACTTATTGCTCTGCATGGAAAACACTCTATCTTACCTCACTCTGTCTTTGATTTGTTATAGCCCTCTCTCAGACCTCACTGCCTCCTCACTTCCACCTCTTAGAATGCTTGATTTCCTAAAGCACAGCTCAAGTGTCACCTTCTACATGAAGCCTGTGATGGAGTTTAAAGATGCTACTCCACTTCCTCCCCAAACTACTTTGTATACACACACACACACACACATATGGATGTCTCTCTAACTAGGCTATATAGTACACGTGTTGTAATATTCTCTGTCTACTGCCAATTCAACTCTTAAAAATTTGGGGAATCAGTTTCTGCTCAGGAATGACTATGTGATGATAAAATGTCTCCTACTAGGCTGTGGAGCCAAAAGGACTCATGAGTTCATAGGAACTAATCCATAAATGAGCCTTCATACAAAAGGTTCAAGCAGATGAACAAGACCAGACAAGCAGAGCTTTCAAATTTATCCAAGGTCTCAACAGCAGCCAGTCTCCTAGGACTCAAGGAGCAAGCATAGCTACTAGATTACCTTTGGACCATAGCCTATCGATGAGTTGACTCAGCAGCCCAGACTGTACTATCTTTACAACCATTTCCCCCACTGTTACAGAAGAGATTCAGGAGATCTACCACAGAATCAAGGAATGCCTTGTAGATGGAGGGGTAGTTATTTTGAATGTTAGTATTTCCACTTTATAATTGAATAAATTGTAGCTCAGAGAGGCTAAGTGAATCCTAGTAAGCATCAGAAGCACGATTTGAACTCATCTCTTAATGTTTCTGAATTCAACACTATCCACTATGCCCTACTGCTTCTGTACATGAAATAGGACAGTGCATTAGTAGTTGGACTGGTGTTAAAACTAAATCCAGTTATTCATCTCTGGCCTTATATTTAGATCAAGCATATTGTAATCAGTTGAGCTTTCTTCCATGCCTTCCTGCTACAAGTAGAGCTTAATTCCATGCCTTTTCAGCATTAGACAAATCTATATAGAAATATGACCTTACAGAGAAATATCAGTTACTCACTGTGACCTAGACATTGTATGAATAACCTCCCCAGTAATTTCTTTGGAAGTCATTGTTCTTATACAAATAGTACTTCATTATCAATTACTTCAGGAAAAAAGAAGGAATGTTTATTTTCGCAGCCACAAAAAATTTCAAGTGAAATATGTACAGACAATGAAAGGAGGAAGTGATAATGAGTGCAAAGAAATGTGATTTTGGCATAGACGTTGGTAGATTTATGACCCTGGAATGATAAGGCTTTGAAAGGTGAGGATTCCTTTAAAGACAGCATTTAAGATAGCCACTTGGGAAATGAGCATTATCTCCATTTGCATTAGATCTTTTCTTGGTGGAAGTGAATGGAAAATTACCTTGGAAATCCTTATAAGAATGGTGGGATACATTTTCTCCATTGTTTTGTCAGTGAATTGTGAGAAATTCTAAATAATAATTTTAAAAATTTACAGGATTTCAACAGAAGATTGTGAATTTGAATCTATAATTCACTTCACTCACCTCCCTATTCCTTAGTTTTCTCCTTAGTAAAATAAGGTGCTTGGATTGGATAACCTATAAAAGTCCTTTCCAATCCTATCTCATATGACTGTTCAAAAACAACTACTTTGTGTATCTGTAAGATATGGTAAGGTAACCAGCTGATCATTCAAAAAAATCAACAAAACAATTACTATAATTAATTTCCTTACTGCCTACTTTCTCAGTCCTCTTTGAGAGTTGTCTTGGAACCACATATAATTATTCTGTCCTTTCTGGCAACCAACCCTATAACCTCATTCCTTGTTCATATCAGAGACCATATCCTGAAGAAAATTCCAACTTGGGGACTTGTTTGGGGACTTATGACTCCTTCTCCTCGAATATAATTTCAGGAAAGCCCTGGGCACGTTTCACTTCATTTCTTCCTCTCTGACCACCTCTTCTACAACATTCTCATCAATCCCAAAATATTCATATTATCAATCTCCCTTCACTGAACACTGTTCTCCAATTTTCAAACCAGTATTCATGACCAAATAATTGTTACTGTTGCTGAGGTTAGAGTTTTGATTTCATCCCCTATGGAGCTACTTATCATATCTATAATTTTCGAAGTGCAACTTGGCTCTTATTCTCCTACATTTCCTGTTTCTCCTATGAGACTATAAACTCTTTGTTCCACTTCCATTTTCACATTTAGTGAAATGTATGTGTGTATTCTTCCTTCCTGCTATGGCTACAGTCACTGCCAGCCTATGGGTATTTTCAACCACAACAACACTTTACATTTAGAAACTTTGACTCATTTAAAGATGCTTGACTCAGAATAGGAAATAGTTCTATTTTTACTACTTTTTACTAATTTTATGTTAAAATTATATTTTATATTAAATTTATATTAAAATTATGTTTACTATTTTTACTAATGTTTCATGTGTCTTGCAAACATTTCTAAGATTATTCAAGCAGCAACAACAAAGTATCTCATTATTCTCTGCTTAAAAGTATTTTTTCTTCACTACATTAAGGAACATTAGCCTCTTATACAAATGAATTATGCAGCTTTCAGTTTTATGTTCTCAAGACTGTGTTAGACTGGTATGAGGCAGTGATGTGCTTAAAGTAGCAAGTTATAGGGGATTTTGTTTATGAGTTTCTTTTTTTATTCTTCTTTTCTGAATTGAGGATTATGCTACTCAGAGATTATCTAGTTATAGTCTTCATGGCAGTCATGAAAATAAATGCAGATCTTCATACTCAGAAACTAAGTCAAGCCAAGGGATGTCTAAAGGATTATTGAGGAACATGGAAGTAGAGACACAGTTAGGACTGTGCCCTGAAGAATACATTTGGGGTTCTACTTGTATATAATGGTCAGAATAAATATTTTGTCAGGTTTTATGCAGTCTTCATTATTGTTTTACCCTGGTCAGACTAGCCCAATACTTCTGTGAATTACATTGTGGTACAGAAAGGAGTATGAAAGTGTATGACAGGTAAGGTTCTGAGGATTTACAGCACCTCTGGTTTGGTAATCCAAATTCCCCCTTCCTGTCTTCCAGGGTTCTGTTGTATGTGGCTCTTTATTTATGTCCATGAAGAAAAATTAGCCAATGTTTTATGTGATACATTTGCACTTCCTGCAGGGTCTTTCATGTTCCATGGACAGGTCCTGTACTATTTGGGATCCAGAGCCCAGACTACAGAGTACACTGAAGAGCAGAACTCAGCAATGATGTCATTTTCTATAGGCTTTACCCTAGAGATATGTCAGGGATATTTCATGACTCAGTTTAATTCCAATCACAGGGAAATATTTTCCAGAAATGGGCAGCAATCATCAAAACCAATTGGTACTGGCTAGGAAATAGAGGAGTAGATCAATGGAATAGGGTTAGGTGCACAAGACAGTCGTCAATGAGTATAGCAGTCTACTGTTTGATAAGCTCAAGGACTCCAGCTTCTGATATGAGAACTCACTGTTTGACAAAAACTGCTGGGAAAACTGGATAATGGCATGGCAGAAACTGGGCATTGACTAATGCTTGACAACATACACAAGAATAAAGTCCAATTGAGTATATGATCTAGGTATAAAGGTTAACACTATAAACAAATTAGGGGAGCAAGGGATAGTTTATTTATAGGATTTATGGAGAAGTGAGAAATTTATGACCAACATGAGGTAGAGAATATAATGAAATGCAAAATGGATAATTTTGATTACATTAAATTGAAAAGTTTTTGCCCAAAGCCAATGCAACTAAGATTAGGAGGGAAGAAGAAAACTGGGAAATAATTTTTATAACTAGTATCTGTGATAAAGGCCTAGTTTCTCAAATATATAGAGAACTGAATCAAATTTACAAGAATACAAGTCATTCCCCAAATGAAAAATGGGCAAAAGATATAAACAGGCAGTTTTCAGAGGAAGATATTAAAGCTATCTATAGTCATATGAAAAAATGCTCTAAATCAATACTGATTAGAGAAATGGAAATCAAAACAACTCTGAGATACCACATCGCATGTATCAGATTGGTTAACATGAAAGCAAATGAAGATGATAAATGTTGGAGAATATGTGGGAGAGTTGGAACACAAATTCATTGTTGATGGAGCTGTGAGGTGATCCAGCCATTCTGGGGAGCAATTTGGAATTATCCCCAAAGGGCTACAAAAATGTGCATACCCTTGAACCTAGCAATATCACTTCTAGGGCTGTATCCCAAAGAGATCATAAAATGGGAAAAGATCCCACATGTACAAAAATATTAATAGTAGTTCTTTTTATGGTGGCCAAGAACTGGAAGTTGAGGGAATACCCATCAATTGGGGAATGGCTGAACAAGTTGTGGTATATGAATGCAATGGAATACTTTGTGCTATCAGAAATGATGAACAATTGGACTTCAGAAAAACCTGGAAAGATTTATATGAACTGATGCTAATTGAAATGAGCAGAATTAGAATTGCATTATACACAGTAACAGCCACAGTGTGTGAGGGCTCTTTCTGATAGACTAAGCCCTTCACTACAATGCAAGGACCTAAAACACTTCCAGAGGACTCGAGGCAAATCTTACCCATATTCAGAGAAAGAATTATGGAACTGAAATGCAGAATGAAGCAGACTATTTTCGTTTATGTTTTGCTTCGTTTTCATTTTTCTCATAGTTTCTCCCTTTCATTTTAATTCTTCTATGCAACATGACTAATGTGAAAATGTGTTTAATAAGAATGTATGTGTAAAACCCATATAAGACTGCAAGCCATCTCAGGGAGGGAAGGAGAGAAAAATTTAAGACTTTTGGAAGTGATTGTTGAAAACTGAAAACAAATAAATTAAATAAAAAGAATGCTTGAAAGTCTGTGATTTCATTGAATCCATTTTTTTCCCCTAAAGGAATGTACTCAGTTTTGCTAAGTAGGTGATTCTTGGTTGTAATCCTAGCTCCTTTGCCCTCCATAACATCATATTTCAAGCCATCTGATCCTTTAATGTAAAAACTATAACATCTTATTTTATCCTGATTGTGGCTCTAACATACTTGAATTTTTTATTTCTGGTTGTTTTAAATATTTTGTTGTCTTGGTAGCTCTGGAATTTAGCTATAATTTTCCATGGAGTTTTCATTTTGGGATTTCTTTCAGGAGGTGATCAGTGAACTCTTTTCAATGATTATTTTACCCCTTGGTTTTAGAATATCAGGGCAGTTTACATTGATAATTTCTCAAAATATAATATCTATGCACTTTTTTAAATCATATTTTTCAGGTAGTCCAATAATTTTTAACTATCTCTCCTGGATCTATTTCCCAGGCCAGTTGTTTTTCCAATGAGATATTTCACATTGTCATCCATTTTCTTTTCATTTTTTTGCTTTTGTTTTATTGGCTGTTGATTTCTTATAAAGTCATTAGCTTCCATTAACTCAGTTCTAATTATTAAGTAGTTACTTTCCTCAATGAGTTTTTGTAGCACTTTTTCCCATCTGGCCAATTCTACTTATTTTTTTTATTCTTTTTTTTTTTATTTAACTTTTTACATTCATTTTCACAAAATTTTGGGTTCCAAATTTTCTCCCCTTTTATCCCCTCCCCCCCACCCCAATACCCCAAGCAATCTAATTTTCCCTATCTCCAATCTGCCCTCTCTTCTGTCATCCCTCCCTTCTCTTGTCTCCATCTTCTCTTTTCTCCTGTAGGGCCAGATGACTTTCTATTCCTCATTAACTGTATGTCTTCTTTCCTAGTAGCAACAGCAATACTAGACAGTTGTTCCTAAAACTTTGAGTTCCAAATTCTCCCCATCCCTCCCTCCCCACCCATTCCCTTTGGGAAGGCAGGTAATTCAATATAGGCCATATCTGTGTAATTTTGCAAATGACTTCCCTGATAGTGTTGTGTATCAAGGAGGATTTTTTTTTCACTGAACGTTTGTGCCTCTTTCTCCATTTTGACAATTCTGCTTTTTAAGACATTCTTCTCATTGACTATTTGCACCTCTTATACCATTGGGCTTAGTCTGTTTTTTAAGCTATCATTTTCTTCAGTATTTTTGTGCCTCCTTTACCAAGGTGTTGACTCATTTTTCATGATATTCTTGCATCCCTCTCATTTTTCTTCCCAATTTTTCCTCTGTCTCTCTCACTTGATTTTCAAAATCCTTTTTGAGCTCTTCCATGACCTGAGTCCAAATCATATCTTTCTAGGTTTTGGATGTAGGAAATTTACCTTCTTCTTTATCTTAATATCTTATTCTAATCTTCCTTTTCACCATAGTAACTTCCTATAGTCAGAGGTTTTTATTTCTGTTGTTTGTTCATTTTCCCAGTCTATTACTTGACTTTTAACTTTTTGTTAAGGTGGGGCTCTGCTTCCAGGGTGAAGGGCACATTGTCTCATGCTTCAGGGGTTTGTAGAGTTCTTGCCAGAGATACTTCTAGGGACCTGTAAGTTTTCATTTCTTGTAAGGTAGTATGATCTAAGTAGAAGTGTGCTTACTACTCCCTTGGCCTGTGCTCTGGTCGATGAGCGACTACAAGCATTCTTTTATGCCTTGGAATTTGGGAGTATTCTTGCTCCACTGTAAGCTCTACTGTGCTAGTGTTTCTCCTCACCCGGGGTCTAACACCCAGGACTATGACATGGATCTGTGTAGGGGCAAAGCAACAGAATCCCGTCTCACTACCAGCAAAGAAATTTCAGTAATCTCCTGACCAGCTCTTTGATCACCTTACTGTCTGGGCTGAGATCTCAAGAAAGGGCCACTGCTGCTCCTGATTCAGTGGCTCCCAAAGTCTGCTCCTGGTATGCTGTGGCCAGGGCTGTGCTGGCCTGTGGCTCTACTCTCACCCAGATATGACAGACATTTCCTGCTTACCTTCTAGTTTGTCTTTGACATCTGTGGACTGAGAGGTCTGGAAACTGCCACTGCTGTGACTGACAGATTCAGTCACCTTGAGAACTGCTCCAGGTTTGCTAGGGCCTGGTCTGAACTGGCAAAGCCTGCACCATACTGTGCTCCTCTCTCACACTGGTGCAATAGACCTTTCCTACCAACCTTCTAAGTTGCTTTGGGCTGGGAAATTGTTTCATTCCATTTTTTTGTGGCTCTGCTGCTCTAGGATTTTTTTAGACTTACCATTTAAAGGCATTTAGTAGGTTTTGGGGGAGAGCTTAGGTGAGATCCAGTCTTCTACCATCTCAGTTCTGCCTCCTCTGATGTTTTTAGTAAGAATGGATATTGTATTTTTTTCAAAGGTTTTTTTTCTGCATCTATTGAGATAATCATGTGATTTCTGTTGGTTTTATTACTGATATGGTCAATTATGCTGATAGTTTCCTAATACTGAACCAGGCCTGCATTCCTGGTGTAAATCCTACCTGGTTGTAATGTATGATCCCTGTTTTATATTTTTGCAATCTCCTTGCTAGAATTTTATTTACATTTTTGCATCAGTATTCATTAGGGAAATTGTTTTATCGTTTTCCTTCTCTGTGTTCACTCTTCCTGTTTTAGGCATCAGCATTGTATTTGAGGAGGACTTTGGTAGGACTTGCTTGCCTATTTTTCCAAATGGTTTATATAGTACTGGGATTAATTGTTCTTTAAATTATTAGTAGAATTCACTTGTGAATCCATTTGGCCCTGGAGATTTCTTCTTTGAGAGTTCATTTGATGACTTGTTCAGGTTCTTTTCCTAAAATGAGGCTATTTAAATATTCTATTTCTTCTTTTTTTAATCTGGTAAATTTATACTTTTGTCAATATTCATTCATTTCTCATAGGTTGTCAGTTTAATGGGCATATAATTGGCAAAATAGTTCCCGATAATGACTTTAATTTCATCTTCTTTGATGGTGATTTCACTTCTTTTAATTTTGGTACCGGTAATTTTTTTCTTTACTTTTAATCAAATTAACCAATAATAATTTATTGATTAAATTGTTTTTTCATAAAACTAGCTCTTAGTTTTATTTATTAGTTCAATGATTTTCTTACCTTTAATTTTATTAATCTCCTCTGATTTTCAGGATTTCTAATTTAGTGCTTAATTGGGAATTTTTAATTTGTTCTTTTTCTATTTTTTTAGTTGCATGCCTAGTTCATCAATCTGTTCTTTCTTTGTCTTATTAATATGTATGTTTAGAGATATAGATTTTCTTAAAAGTCTTGCTTTGTCTGCATCCCATAATTTTTGTATATTGCATTGTTGTCATTCTCTTTAATGAAGGTAATGATTATTTCTATGATTTGCTTTTTGATTCTCTTATCCTTTAGAATTAGATTATTTAGTTTCCATTTAATTTTCAATCTATCTTTCCCTGACCCTTAATCGAATGTAATTTTAATTGCATTATGATATGTAAAGGATTCATTTCATTCTTTTGTGCATTTGGTTATGAGGTTTTTATGCCCTGATATATGGTCAATTGTATATGTTCCATGTATCAATGTGAAAAAGACACATTCCTTTCTATCACCATTCAATTTCCTTCAGAGGTCTGTTATCTACTTTCCTAAAATTCTATTCATCTATTTCACTTCTTTCTTCCTTATTCTTAGTTAAGTTTGTCTAATTCTGAGGCAGGAAAGTTGAAGTTTGCCTCTAGCATAGTTTTACTATTTCCTCCTGTAACTCATTAAACTTTGCTTTTAAAAACTTAGATGCTATACCCTTTGATCCAACAATACCTTTTCTAGGTCTGTATACCATAGAGATCCTAAAAATGGAAAAAAGGACTCATGTACAAAACTATTTATAGCAGCTCTTTTGTAGTGGCAAAGAAATGAAAGTTGAGGGGATCTCCATCAATTGGGGAATGGCTGAACAAGTTGTGGTATATGAATATAATGGGAATACTATTGCTCCATAAGAAATTATGAGCAGGCAGATTTCAGAAAAATCTGGAAAGATTTACATGAACTGATACTAAGTGAAGTGAGCAGAACCAGGAGAACATTGTCCACAGTAACAGCAACATCATGTGATGACTAACTTTGATAGATTTAGCTCTTCTCAGCAATGCAATGATTTATGACAATTCCAAAAGACTCATGATGTAAAATGCTATCCATATCCAAAGAAAAACTATGAGGTCTGAATGCAGATCAAAGTATACCATTTTCTCTTTTTTCTTTCTTGTGGTTTTTTTCCCTTTGGTTCTGATTTTTCTTTACAACATGACTAATGTGGAAATATAGTTAATATGATTATACATGTATATCCTATACCACATTACATGCTGTCTTGGGGAGAGAGGAAGGGAGAGAGGAGGAACGTTTTAGAATTCAACATCTTATAAAAGCGAATGTTGAAAATGAAAAATAAATATTTTTCTTAAAAAATTAGATGCTATGCCATTTGGTGCATATATGTTTAATATTGATGTTACTTCATTGTCTATGTAGCAAGACATAGTTTCCATCCTTATCTCCTTTAATTGTCTGTTTTTGCTTTTGCTTTGTCTGAGATCATGCTTGCTACTCTTACTTTTTTTTCTACTTTCTCTGAAGCATAATAGACTTTTCTCTAGTCTTTTCCTTTATTCTGTATGTCTTTGTGCTTTAAACGCATTTCTTAGTGTATTGTAGGATTGTGGTTTTTATTCCGTTCTGCTATCCACTTCTGTTTTATAGGTGAGTTCGTCCCCTTCACATTTACAGTTATAACTAAAAGCGTTTTCCTCCATCCCATTTTCCCCCTATTTATTCTCCCTCCTCCCCCCATCTCTCTGTCTGTCTCTCTGTCACTTTTCACCTTTCATCTTGTCCCTTCTCATAATTGCTTTACTTCTGTTCACCAACTCCCTATCAGTCCACTCCCTTTCTCTTAGTCCCATCCCTTCCTACTTCTCTATAGGATGAGATATATTTCTATACCCAACTGACTGTCTATGCTATTCTCTTTTAGACCCAACACCATTCCCCTATCTTCCCCTCCACTATCCTAACTCTTTCATGTATTCTTGTTTTGTTCTGTTTTGTTTGGTGAGGCAGTTGGGGTTAAGTGATTTGCTTGGGTCACACAGTTATTGTCAAGTATCTGAGACTAGATTTGAACTCAAGTCCTCGTGACTCCAGGGCCAGTGCTCATTCCACACTTCTACCTAGCTGTCCTTCTTTCATGCCTTTTTTAATGTGAGATAATTTATCCATTTTAATCTTTCTGCATCCAGTCTGCCTTTCTATCATCTATTAAAAATATCATTTCTAAAGCTGAAGTTAGACTATGCCACTTCCCTACTCAAGAATTTTCATTTCCTTATTGCCTCAACAATAAAATACAAACTCTTTACATTGAAACTTACCATCTTTCACAATCTTTCCTTTCCTGACCTGTCCTGACATTTCATTTCCCTTCCCATTATGCAAGTAACATTTTAGAAAAAGTGACTACCTTGTTATTGCCCAAACTTCACATTCCATCTCTTGTTTAAAGACATTTGAACAAGTTTTTCTGAACAACACAAAATGCATTCTTTTCACTTCAGCCCCCTAGAATCCTGGGTTACCTTCATTCAGGTGACAATTTTTACAGGAATCCTTTCTCAATTTCTCCACTATCCCTAGCAGTTAGTTCTCTTTCTCTTCTCAAACTGTCCTGGATTTATTAGGTGTTTAAATTGTATATTGATCCCTGCTTGCTACTGTCATTCATACTTGAAGAAAACCAAAATAACATCATGATTTTGGAGTAAGATATAGTGTGTCCAGCAGTGGTTGATCAGATCAATACAAGCTTGTAAGGTTCTACTGCAGCTTAGGCACAGATAGTCCATTTGAGGATGTGGGATGGAGATGTCTAAATGTGTGCAACCCAAATTTCTTTTGAGCTACTGCAATTAAGCTTTCCTCGTAGAGCACGGTCCCTTCTTTGATGCAGGTACATCATGTGTGGCCATTCTGTGCCAGTGTCTGCCCTGTCTCACAATCAATGCCAAAGTTCTTCAGGGAAGCCTAAAAGTGTATCACTTCTTCTGACCTCCCTGTAAGCTCTAGCCTATGTGAGTTCTCCATAAAATTGTCTTTTAGGTAAGCATATGTTTGGCATTCATACAATATGGTCAGCTTGTAAGAGTTGTACTCTCTACAATAGAGTTTGATTGCCTGGCAGTTCAGCTCAAGAAAGGACCTCAGCGGTACCTTATGTTTTCAGGTAATCTTCAGAAATTTTCTAGCACAATTCGATGGAAGCAGTTCAGTTTTCTTGAATGGTACCGGTTCAATATCCAGGTTTCACAGACATACAACAATGAGGTCATCACAAGAGTTCCATTGACCTGGAATTTAATAGATAACTTAATACTCCTTTCTCTCACACTTCCTTTCAGAGTCTCCCAAACACTGAGCTAGCTCTGGCAAAGTGTACCAGTCTCCTCATGTATGTATACATCCCTGAAAAGTATACTGCCAAGATAAGTGAAGTTATCTACAGCATTCAAACTTTTCCTTTTGCTGTAACTGATGCTTCTATATATGTATGGATGGTATGGTGCTGACTGGTGGAGAACCTCTATTTTCTTGGGGTTGTCAGGCCCAAATTAGCACAAGTGGTAGAGAATTGATTTATTTATACTTTGTTGTATCTCATCCTCAAAGGTTTTTGAGTGCACAATAATTTGCAAACAAAAAGTTGTGCACCAACTCTCCCTTCACTTTAATCTTGACTTGTAGTCTTTTCAAGTTAACTAATTTACCTTCAGTGTGGTAACTGACTTCGATATTGTTTTTGTCTTTGTTGAAGGTATCTGACAATATTGAAGAAAAGTTAAAAAACATGGGAGCAAGCATACAGTCCTGTTTTACTTTAGTAATGACTAAGAAAATATGAGGGCATCTTCCATTATCTAGAATCTGTGCAAACATACCATCATGCATCTGGTGTATGATACTGATGAATTTCTCCAGGCAACCAAATTTCACCATGCTCCCTCACAAGTTTTCATGATTACTAGTAAGGTTGATAAATGTTGTGTACAGAATTCTATTCTACTACTCACATTACTCCTGGAGTTGTCAGGCTGCAAACATTATGTAAACTATTCCTTGGCCCTTTCTGAAGCCACACTGGCTCTCAGACAGATGATTATCTTCCAGGTGAAGGATCAGTTGATTATACATACATATATGTATATATATACATATATATAGACACAGAGACACATACATACATACACTGTGTGTATGTGTGCATATGTGCACATATATATGCATATTATATATGTATGCATATTATGTATATATGTATATGCATATGTGTGTATGCATATGTATGTTGGTAGTCTTTGTCAACAAAGGATGAACACAATACATGTGTATGTACATACATATACACACACACATATATATATGTATATGTATATGTATAATGCAGGTATCCTTGATCTTCTGAGGACTAACCTCCTTTTGTCATATAACCTGGAAGATTTCTATCCACTTTTGTATGAGTTGTGAACCCCCTGCTACCTAGATCTCTGCCAGCATGGAATCAGAATCAGGCATTTTGCCAGATGAGAGGAGCCTGATGACATCCAGAACTTCTTCTTCAGTTGGAAGTTTGGCTAGAGAGAAACTGACTTCAATCAGAGGAATATAGTCAATGTCTTTAGCACTGGTTGATGATGGTCTCTTGAGAACACTATGAAAGATTCAGTCAATTTCTCCAGGATGATATCCTTATAACTAATCAACATGGCTCCATCAGCACTGAGCACTTGAGATGTACCAAAGGTACCAAAGGTATTTGGCCATAGCCTTCAAAACATTATAGAAGAACTTTGAATTGTTACCATCAAGATAAAATTCAATCTCATCTGCCTTCTTACTGAACCAAGAATCCTGCATCTCTCTAAACTTTGCTTGCACTTTACTTCTGATAGAGTTAAACACTGCCTTCTTAGAAAAAGACAAACTCTCCTGATAGTAAACCCTGTAGAGTTCTCATTTTTCATTTAATAACTTCTGAATTTTCCCATCATTTTCATCAACCCAATCCTGATGTTTGTGAGTGTTCTAACGTGGATAAATGAATGTGGTGCTGTACATCAAATCTCTGAAAGCTGCTCACTCCTTTTGTCCTCCACTAATACCAAGTGTGTTGACTTAGCTTTCCCTCCAACTCAGTAATAAACCATTGACACATAGAAAATCACTCTAATCTGTTGACGTTGAATCTTCTGATAGTTTTAATGTCTTGGGGTCACTACTCTTGTTGAAAGAGAACGTTTAGCTTGGAAGGGATAAGCCTATGATTGGTCCAGCACTTTGTACCACACACTGCCTTCATTACCCTCACACCCTACCTGTCTCTTCTTCTTACATTAATGTAGTCTATTAAATGTCAGTGTGTGCTGTGATGGTGCATCCATGAAATTTTTTATGTTTAGGTAAATTGAAGACAGATTGATCATGAGAAGCTCATGAGAGACACAAATAAATCTTCAGCAGCAAGTGACCATTGCTGTTACTGTTTCTGCCTCCATTCCTAACAAGGAATCTTTTCAATGTCTGATGGTCTGTGTCTACTATGAAGTCAAAATATCTCACCATTACAAGCCTGTGTACCCTTTTGGCACATTGATGATGATGACCACTAAGTCTTCGTAATTTTTGTAAATATTATCAGAGTTCATCATAGTGAAAACATATAGATTAATGATGGTAGTGTGGCACTTTCCTTCAAATGGCAATAGCATTATAATCAGCCTATCATTCACTTCTTTGGGGAAGCATTCAAACTTGTTCACTACATTAGATTTGATTCTGAAATCTATTCCATCTTCATGGTATTCCTCATCATGGCAGCCACTCTAGAAAAATACGTATACATCTCCAGCTTCAATGAGCTGACCCACATTTGCTAACCTTGTTTCCCTCAGGGATGCTTTTTTGATGCGATATCTCTTGAGTTACTATTAGAACAGAGGAGATGAAGGGGAAAAATTACTGTTACATTCTTGGTGGAAATGTGAATTGGTCTAATTATTCCTGAAAATAACTTGGAAATACAACTAGGAAGTCACTCAAATGAATATAATTTTTGACCATGTACTACCATTATTAAGCATATACCACAAAAAAGTGAAAGAGAGAAGAAAAGGACTTGCACAAAAATTATTTATCACCACACTTTATGCATCAAAGAAATGGAAATCGAGGTTCTTCAATTAAGAATTGTCTGAATAGATTATGGTATATTAATTTAAAGCTATTGATGCATTTAAAAATGAAAAAGGAAAAGATCTCTAAGATATTTAGTGATTTCCTTAAGATAATACAATTAAACAGGCTACAGAGCTGGGATTTTAACTAGGCAGGCCCTCTGATTGCAAATTCGTTATTCTTTCCATTATATCAAATACCTACCTTTAAAGTTCACGTTATATAACTTTATCTTCTCTTTCTGATTTGACTCTAAGCAATACCACAAATTGCCATAGCTCATATATTACCTTGTTCATAGTAGATACAAAATTAATTCTTTTAGATGGTTGCTTTTGTGAATGAAGATTTTGGAGCAGAGAATTGACTTGAATTTATCTATGCAGAAGAGGATTATTCTGCCTGTCACATGAAAAACATAACAAATTGGGTGGGGTGGGGAGGATTAGAGAGGATGGAAAATCTGTAAGGAGGCTTTTGAAGTAATCTACTACTCAGTGATGAAAAGCCATTACTAATATAGTCACTTTCAAAATAGAGAAGAACTGGCAGATACAAGAGATGTTGTGGAGACAAGTCAGTAAGACTTAATAACTATTTTGATATAACATGAATGAGAGGAATTATGAGAAGAGTTAAAATTATAAATAAATATTCATAAATAATATGATTGTAGGAGATAAGTGAATGATGGAGTCTTAGTAAAAATAAAGCCATCAGGTTTGCTGTGAGTGACAGTGTCAAAGAGGTGAAGGTGAGAACAGAAAGAAGGAAGCACTTATTAAGTGCCAATTGCATGCCAGGCACTGTTAAGCACTTTACAAATATTATCTCATTTGGTCTTCACAACCTTTGTGAGATGCTATAATTATCCTTGTTTTATTGAGGAAGAAACTGAGGTGAACAAAGTTTAAGCAATTTTCCCTGGGTCACAAAACTAGAAGATGTTTGAGGCTGAACATGAATTCATGTCTTTCTGACTCCAAGCTCAATGGTCTAGTCACTGCACCACCTAACTGCCTCTCTAGGAAAAATAGGAGGATGGTCTCTGAAAGCAGAATTGAACTTTCCAAATGTTGCAGCAGGACAAGGCATGCTGAAGTCTCACGTGTGGTCATGCTCAGAGGTGGCTAAAACGAAGTTTATATGGTTTGCTGGAGTTGAGTTGATTCTGAAATTAATAAAGATCTAAACTTCAGAACTCTGTAAATTTAAAAAAGGTGAGTACTACTTCTACTAGCTCAAATCAGAATTCCCCTTCTCCACCTCAGTAATTTGTGAGATCATCCTTAAGAATTATTCTAACAAAAATACTAATTATCCTTCAGTTAACCTGGTGAATAGTCTGAAATTTTAGCTGGATTGGTCCTCACACAATACATGAATTGACTATCAGTTAAACTTCTTATACTTTAAGTATACATGGGTATACTTTAAACCCATGGATATATTCTATGTTCTAATTACGATAGCCTATTTGTCTTCTCACACATTGAACTCCATTTCCTGATGCCATGCTTTTGCACTGGCTGTCATTATTGCCTAGAATTCTCTCTTTCCCCTACCTATGTCTCCTCATCTCTACCACTCAAATTCCTCACTTTTCTCAGCTCAGATCCTATCACCAAGACTAGAACTTTCAGGATTCCACTGGAAAAGTTTCTTGTTGATGCTAAAATCCTTTAGGATAATGATATTGTTTCAGGAAAAATAGGGGACTGTGAGTCAGCTCCTAGAGTCAACAAAAAACTGTGGTACTAATGAAATATTATCATGGATGAGTTATTTTGTCTTTTTTTCCCTCTTGTTATTTATTCAGTATGCTGTTTATTAACATACAATGTCAAATGAGGAATGTTATGGATAACTGATGGAATTAATACATTGGGACAAACCACTAATAAAGCTCTCAAGGGGTAAATAGAAAAAAAAGAAAACACATAATTTATATTG
The DNA here is from genome assembly GCA_023548195.1 of Bettongia penicillata ogilbyi. NCBI lineage: Eukaryota > Metazoa > Chordata > Mammalia > Diprotodontia > Potoroidae > Bettongia > Bettongia penicillata. The sequence continues at coordinate 14,223,981 of JAJHZJ010000089.1, read as the reverse complement.
GTCAGTTTAACAAATAATTAAGAGAAGTGGCAAAAGTTATCATGTGTTAAGAGGTTAAAATGGATTTTGTTATTAACATCAATGTAATTCAATATTAACAAAATTAAGTTATTTGTGATTTTTTGCCATTTTCAGGAGACATTAATGAATAGGCTAAATACATGTATTTCAGTGTTTAATCAACATAATTTGATCAATTATTATTTGTTGTTCAGTCATTTTTCTGTCATGTGACCCCATTTGGGGGTTTCCTGTGTTAACAGGATTTTATCCTATGTTAATAGAATTTTATTGAGCCATTCTCTAGCCTGAAAATGATGAAACACTAGGTCATAGACACAGTGACAGTAATCAAGAAGACATTTAATTAATTAGTTTCACTATGAGAAACAGATTTGCGATTCAGGAATTCTCCTGATCAGAATTTCACCTTACTAAAGTGAAGACAGAGATTACTAAAGTGAAGACAGAGATAATATACATAAATCTCAAATGGGAAGGGAGGGAGGAGGTGGATTACAAATGATCATTCCCAGGGCCAGAGTGGTTTCCCATGAGGAACCCACAAATGGAAAACAATGAAATAATTCTGGAATCCAGTGGGAGCAATATTGCTCAAGTCCTTGGGGGGTCATTACTTGGTGCATCACAGGATCAGAGTTCTGTGACAGGAACAGATTCTACAGTTTTTGATTCATTTCACTTCACCTATGGAGGCAGAAAGTTGCCAGTGATTGTGAGCCTTGTCAAGGTTTGACTGATCAGTTCCAGGTGCATTGTGAGCTCTCACAAAAAAGGTAATTCTGAAAAATTTAAATCTATTAGTATATTAATTACATATATCATATTGATTATTATAAAAATCAGAATTCCCTCCACACCTGGCAAAGATATTGCAGTGGCTTGCCAATTTCTTCTCTAGCTCATTTTACAGATGAAGAAACTGAGGCAAAGAGGGTTAAATGATTTGTCCAGGGTCATATAGCTAATAAGTAAGTGTCTGAAGACAGAAGATGACACTCTATCCACTGTGTCACCTAGGTATCATTAATTTAAGCAATTGAAATTTTAATAATGAATAATAGTGATCCTCAGACATTACACATTTCTTCTTTTTAATATATTTGTTTAATATTTTATTTTCCCCAATTACATGTAAAAACAATTTTAACATTCTTTTTTTAAATGTAACTTCATAATTCACTTTCACCCCACCCCTGCCTTCTTTTCTTTCCCTCTAATTGAGAAGACGAGCAATTGTATATTGTATACATGTGCAATTACAGAAAACATATTTCCATAGTAGTCATGTTGTGAAAGAAAACACAGACAAAAAATAGAAAATAAAGTTTTAAAAAATCATGCTTTGATCTGCATTCAGACTCCACCAGTTCTTTCATAAGGCCTTTGGAATTGTCTTGGATCCTTGTATTGCTGAAAATAGCTAATGATGGGTACAATGTTTTCCTGGTTCTGCTCATTTCACTTTACATCACTTCAGATAAGTCTTTCCAGGTTTTTCTGAGAGCATTCTGCTTATCATTTCCTTTAGTACAATAGAATTCTATTGTAATCATATACTACAAGTTGATAGGCATCCCATCAATTTCCAATTCTTTTCCATCGCTAAAAATGTTGCTTTAAATATTTGTTTAGATATAAATTCTTTTCTTTTTTGTTTCTTACTTCTTTGGTATACAGACCAAGTATCAGTGTTGCTAGGTCAAAGGATTTCATAGCTTTTTGGGCATAGTTCCAAATTGCTCTCCAGAACAGTGGAAGTAGTTTACCACTCCACCAACAATGCATTAGTACGTCAATTTTCCCACATGCCCTACAGCATTTGTCATTTTCCATTTCTATAACATTAGTCAATCTGAAAGGTGTGGGGTGGCACGTCAAAGTTGTTTTAATTTGCATTTTTCCAGTCAGTAGTGATTTAGAATATTTTTATTTGACTTTAGATAACTTTGATAACTAAAAACTGCCTGTTCACATCTTTTGGCCATTTTTTAAGTTGGGGAATGGTTCTTTTTTTATTAATTTGACTCAATTCTCTACATTTGAGAAATGAGGCCTGTGTCAGACAAACTTGCTGTAATTTTTTCATTGCTATGATTACTGTGTATTTCCCTCCATCCTATTTTTCCCAGTGTTTATCCTCTCTCTCTCCTTTCACCCTGTCTACCCTCAAATGTGTTTTGCTTCTGACTACCACCTCCCTTAATCCACTCTTCCTTCTATCAGTGCCTTCCTTTTCTCTTATCCACTTCCTCTCCTACTTCCCTGTAGGAGACTTTTTATACTGACCTAAATTTTCTTAGACCAGAAAACTGTTTCATCCCATCCTTTTGTGGGTTCTGCCACTCCAGAATTCATTTTGAGATGTTAATTAAAGTTGTTTGGAGGGAAACTTGGAAGAGCTCAAATGAGTCCTTGCCTTTTCTCTGCCATCTTGGCTCTGCTCCCCCAAATATTTCTTTTTAAAATTAAGAGAGCTATTCATTTATTTCTGAACTACTTATTTTCTCATCTGCCTACTTTCTGAGTAGACATTTCATGTATGTTAATTCTTTTTTTCAAAAGTAGACTGTCAGTTTCTTGTACATAACAGCCAAGACTGGTACTCAATTAACATCCATAGGTTTATTAATTAGTGTTTTAAAAAGATAGAGCTCAGGATAGGATCTGTAATTCCATTGATATGGAGACAACAGTATAGATTAGAAACTTCGTTGCAAACTACAGTCTTTTCACTATTTGCTTGCAGCACTGCAGGGTTATATGACTTGAAAATGTTCATGGATCACAGTCAGTATGTATCAAAAGCAAAGTGTGAAACCAGATTTTCATGACTATAGTTTTCTATAATACAACATAGCCTCTATACCAGAAAAAAATGAATAATAATAAATAAAAGAAAGAAAAAATAATAGTAATAAATTTTAAAGTGTAGGCCTCCAAAAAGAAGTACTCTCTTCTAGCGCCTAGCATTGTAAATGGATTCAATAAATACATGATAGTTTTCCAAAATATTGGAGGGGCATTACAAAAGTGTGTGTGTGTGTGTGTGTGTGTGTGTGTGTGTGTGTGTAATGTTTTCCAAAGAAGTAGATATGTATCTATCAAATCATTAGTGGGAATTGACATTTTACTATAGGGTTATTACATGGAATGAATATGACCTTAAAACATATCAACAACTATGTTATAGCAATAAAAATGATGAATATGCCCAAAGGAAATATGTGTCAAATAAAAGCAGATGTTTTCAATGACAACTTGGGCTGAAGAAATGGATATCATACTAACTAAAATGACATGTATAGCTGTAAACAGAGGTGGGCTGGCCACATAGTATGAATGAGAGACAATAGACAGATAGTCTAAATGCAGCACTGATAGAACTGTGCTTTAAAAAGAACTAGATTGAAGCCTCCAATACATTGAATTATTCATCTATGGAGCATTTACAGAAGTACCTAGAATCATAGGATTATAAATTTAGAACTAGAAGGGACCTTGGAGGAGACCAATCCATTTATTTATAAAAATGGGAAAACTGAGACCCAAAGAGGTCAAGTAAGTTGCCCAGTTTCACAGAGATAATAAGTGTCTGGATGAAGGTTAAAAGCTAAGGCCTCTGAGGTTAAATCCAGAATTGGACATCAGAAATTAAGTAGAGGTCATAATCTACATAAGGTAAGGACTCTCAGCAGAGAGGTCAGAGAGCTTTCGAATTGTCCTGTCATAATAAATTCAGTCACCAAGTCAGAAATTACTCTTTCATCAAAATGTGGTTATTTATTTACCAACTCATCTATGCATGCCCTAGATTACTACGAATACCCCAGTTAGGGGCTTTTTGTGCAGTTTCTAGATTCCATTCCTCAAAGAAAGAGAACAAAAGAACATACATACTTGTGTATATGGGTGTATATATATATATATATATTTATGTATATAGACACATACTTATACATAGGTATAGAAAACTATTCATACATATGTATTCATATATACATAACACACATATGTGTATTTGTTCATGTGTATATAGATTTTTTTATAGAGATATGTCTACATATGTATGCATATATATTATATATAAATTATATACATATATAATCTGAACTAAAAACTGAAGCACAAATTTTAGTTTATTTTACATTTTTAAAAGTTCATAACAAATGAAATTTATTAATTTTACTTTCTTGAGGAGGGGGCGAGACAATTGGCATTAAGTTATTTTGGTTGCTGGAAGTCTCTAAGCCTTAACATTCTCCACTTCAGTGAAACTCCCACATCGGTGACATCACAGGCCTTTGACCTATTTCCGGCAAAGAAGAATGCCCATTAAAAACCATGTTGCTGACCTATCAAAGCTTACATTTTGAATTTATTTTTCTTTAGTGAAGATGGATAGTATCAAGCCATACACTTAGTCTTATTCATCACCAGTGGCATGTCTTTGGAAGACAGCTGACTTTTAGAGCTTTTATTCCTGCTCTAATTAATGTTCCTTCGAGTCTTTCCTAGACCTCTTTTTCTGGTACTCAGAGTACCAAAGCAGTTAATTAAAGCTGGAAGTAGTATGGTTATTAATTAATTTCTCCATCCCATACTCCCCCAAATGAGTCAAATGTCTTACTCTGCAGTGATACAAAGTAGCCATGTGGATAGAAGCGCAATACTCTGCCACTTCTTTATTTAATAATGTGTATGCATTTCTATGTATGTACATATACATATGTGTGTGTCTGTATACATAAACTTATGTGTGTACACATACGTATGTGTATGTATACATATACGTACATATATATTATTTTTTTCATAATTACATATCAAGAAAATTTTTAGCATTCATTTTTACAAGATTTTGAGTTCCAAATTTTTCTCCCTCCTTCCTTCCCCTCCCTTCCCTCTTCTGAAAATGGTAGGCAGTTTGATATGGTTTATACATATGCTATCATGTAAAATAAATTTCCATATTCATCTATTAAGTTATTATTAGATTCCTTGCAAACTCAGGAATTATCTGTTATTCTTTGCCAAAAGTATTTGTTAAATAGGAAAATTTTATTCAAATGTTCCAGATTGGGCTAAAGCAATTCATAATAGAATCATAGCATTCTAGAACTTGAAAAAAAAAAACTGAGCTCATTTAAACAACTCCTAGTTCACAGGTAGGACTTGGCCTAAATCAGTTCAGAAAGATAAATATCTATTACTCATTAATATCTTCACCATGAGCATTCTTATTCAGTCATATTCTACTCTCCATGATCCCATTTGGGGTTTTCTTTGCAAAGGTACTGGAGTGCTTTGCCTTTTCCTTCTCAATCGCATTTTACAAATGAACAAACTGAGGCAAACAAGCTTAAGTGACTTACCCCAGGTCACCCAACTAGTAGGTATCTGAGACGATTTCAACTCAGACCTTCCTGACTCCAGGCCCAGTGCTCTATCTACTGCACTACCTGACTACTGCTCAACACAAGAATGCATCCCTAAAATATTTAAGATGGGGGACTCCACTGTTTCTGCTAACAGAATGCACACTTAGTCTGTGCTGGAGTTTATTTTGAGTTGAAGTTTTTATCAATGTTGAAGGATGGTATAAAGTAGCAAGTACAAAATAGTTGCTATGAGGTTATTTTAAAATGAAGCATCATGGATAATAGATGCAAAGGTGACTTTATAAACAAAGACGACAAAAATAAGCTCAAGTCTTATTTCTGACACTCACATGCTGAGACCTTTGAAAAGTTATGTAATCTCAATGCTCTGGGCAATTCTCTAAGACCCTAAGTTTCAGACAAGCTGCTGATTTTCACTGGTTTCCTTACTCATAAGTTTCCAACCCATTGTGGAAATATGAATTTTTATTTGATGTTGTGATACTTCATAGATGCCATTTCGTATTGTAGGATCCATCTTGTAATTCTTACCGGTGAAAATTTTAATTTGCTGTGAAAACTTAGGAACTGGCTCACTGAGCTGTCCCACACTTTGGCCTTCCCTGACTGTGTATTCTGCTAAGCAACCATCTCCTACCCTATTTTTTGGTATAAGGCCATAAATAAGGTCAAAATTACAAAACTGGGTCATCCTTCACTTATCTTGCACCTGGAGATGGTTGGAAGAATGTCCTTGAAGAACCCTATACAAACTCCACTCAAATTCCTAGTCAATAGAACAGTGACTGCCAGTCATTTCATCAGGTAATTGTTTCCTTCCCTTGGCTTATGACTGGAAATGAATTCTTAGATTCATTCCTTCATTGAGAGAGTCATACTCCTCTTCTTGTATTGTTCCCCCATTCTCCCTCTTCCTTTTTGCAAAGTTTGACTGCTTAAGTTGTCACTGATCTCGGGACCTTCTCCATATCCTCTGTTAGATCCTGGTAGAAGTATCAATGAGCCACTAATAAAACTTCCTGGAAGGATGCTTGGAGTTGTCCTTTCCCATCAGAATCCAACTTAACAACTTATGTGGGTAATAGGCCATTGCCGGACCATTTGTATCTCCGATTAGCTCACCGGTTACTGATCACGGCTGTAACAAGGCATTTCATGAGTCTTATATTCCAAGACAGGACTATCTACCTTCCCCTAAAAGAGCAAGGGTCAAAGGTTTGAACCTTATGCCCTAGCTATTGAAAACTTCTCTTTTCCTCCTGTCCATTATTCACTTGAAAGAACTGGGATTAGTATTCTCGAAAGAATTCTGAACAAGATTTCATTGAAAATAGCAAGAGCCAAAGGCCTGGCATCCATGCCTCTATGACAAGGAGTTCCCCTCCTTTCCTGTCCATTAGATTTGTAAACCATTAACCAGTTCTTATTGTCCTTGTTCAGTGGTTTCAGTCATGTTTGACTAATTGTGAATCCATTTGGGGCTTCCTTGGCAAAGACACTGGAATAGTTTAACTTTTCTTTCCCCAAATCACTTTAAAGATAAGGAATCTGAGGCTAACAGGGCTGTCACTTGCCCAAGGTCACACAATTGTTATGTACCTTAGGCCAGATTTGGACTTACAAAGATGAGTCTTCCTGACTCCAGGCCCAGAACAGAAGAATCACATCTAATATCTGTGCCTCAGTGGAACAAACTGCCCCCCCTGTCTTGGTCAAGGTGAGACTTGTATCTCTACCAATAGACAATACTTATGAAATCACGGTTCCAGTTTAAATTCCTACATTATTATGTTGGTTTAATACTTCAAATCACTTGAAATACACTCCAAAGAGTGTAAGTATAATTTCTTTGTTTCCGTCATAAGTGATTGTCCTATAACAGAATATGCTAGTTTCTCCTTGCCTGTTTGCTCTAGCCCTAAGAATATGAACTCTACTGATGAAATAGAAGTTCATTTGGTACTGGTGACTAAGTCTATGCTACATCCAGGTACATGGAACCACTTTTGATAAATTAAGATTATCAGTAGGCTATCAGAGGTGAAAAAGGTTATGTCAGAGCATTCAGGAAGTTATGAGGGGGTGAAAGATATGCAGGGAAATTGGGATTTGTTGGGGAATTCTTTATTAACAAGGAACAGAAATGGTTCTGGGACTTAGAAAGTTTTCATTCTCATCTTCTCCACCACATTAGAATTAAAAATTATGGAGAAATTTTTCATGTCCAGAAGCAAACACATCATGGTCAGTGAACTTTTTTCATTCATCTGTCTCAGTCTTAACATTATTCCATAGGGAGTAATAATCTACTATTTGCATCTAGATTATAATTAGTGTAAACAATAAATCCTGTAAAGTGGTCACATTATTTATTTTGTTGTCCATATTTCTATTGTGCTGGAACCAATGACCCCATTTTATATAATTTTAACTTCAAATAATACCATGGGCATTAAGTCCATCCAATGACATTCACCTATATTGGGACATATATTCAACATATTCTTGGAGCGTATTGGAACATATTCTTCCTTTAACCTAACTCAACTTCAGGCATATTGCTTGACTCAGAGGTAAAATCATTGGGAGCAATCATCTCCCTACTTCCAGAGACCCAGCAGACTCATGGAGCTAAGAGGGAAAATTGGCACAATTCTTCTCTTGGGCAGGCTTAATCTATCCTTTTGGTAGCAATGTCTAATTCAAGTACAACCATGCTACTGCTTGCATAAACCAGGATCATAGGAGCCAGTTCCTCAGGGAGAAAGGAATTTGATCCAGTTGCATTTATGAAATCTATTTTAAAAGACACCTGCTATGCTTTTGAGGGGATGTGGTGCATATGAATCAGCACTAGGTCCAAAAGACAAAAGGGTGGTGTACACGCAACATACTTATCTTTCTGGATTTGTAATATGTAGTATACCCATAGAAATACAATCTTGCCAAATGGGCAAAGAGGATGTTTCACAGAAAGAACCAGCGGTTTCACTGACAGAATTCTAAGATGTTGAAACTATTTTTGAACCCTTTCTGAACCTTATACCCTTGGATAGTTGTCTAAATCATTCAATCAATAAACCTTTAGTAAGTGCCTACTATGTACCAGACACTGGTTCTATTCTGAGGATACAAAAAGAAGCCAAAGACAGTTCCTGCCTTCAAAGAGCTTATAATTTAATGGAGGAGACAATATGCAAACAAATAGGAAAAAGCAAGCTGTATAAAGAATAAATAGGAAATAATTAAAAGAGGGAAAGCATTGGAAGTAAGAGTGGTTAGGGAAGATTTCCTGTAGAAGGTGAAATTTGGTGGGGGGGCTTGAGAGGGACTTAAAGGAAGTCAGGGAGGTCAGGAGTCAGAATGAGGAGTGAGAACATTTCAAGTATGAGGGACAGCCAGAGGAATGCCAGAAGATGAGAGGAAAAGTGGCTTGTTCATAGAACAGCCAGGAGGCTGGTGTCACTGAATCAAAGAAAATGTGTGAACCAGTTAAGTGTAAGAAGACTAGAAAGATAGGAGAGGGATATGTTTTAAAACTGCCAAATAGAGCATTTTATATTTGCTTCTGAAGGCAGCAGGAAACCATTGGAGTTTACTGAGTAGGGAGATAATGACAGGATGGAACCTGCATTTAAAACTTAACCAGGTACTGAATTCCAAAATAGCAACAGTAAAAGAAGAATAATCACAATACATTATTTAAAAGATTATGGCAACTTTATCTCAGATTGCTAAAAGTTTTCATATATTTCAGAGAGAAAGTTTGGTTTAGTGGAAAGATCAGTAAACTTGAAATCAGAAAGCATAGGTTTGAGCCCCACATCCCACATGAACAAGTTGCTTAATGTTGAGTCCCATCTTTCTGAAACAGGTTTCCTCATTTTTAAAGTGGGTATATTAATATTAGCTCTATATATCTTACAGGACAGAAATGAAGAAAATCCTTGATAAAATCTGAAAATAATTTATAACGTGAGGTGACTTTTCTAAAGAGGCAGTGTGCCTCAAGTCAGAAGGACTTTGGTGCAAGTGTTACCTCTGATGTTCAATGGCTATGTGACCCTGGGCAAGTCACTTAACTTCTCAATATCCTGGCATTAGAGGCAATTTCTTCACCTGGAGGTTTTCTATACCAATGGAATAATAGGTCTATTCCCTAATCCTGTCCTATCCTCTCACAACTCGTCTGAGATTGATAGAAGGGAGATGGCAACCTTTTACCAAATGATTGGCACAGAACTTCATCCTAGAACATCCTCCTAAGAGAGTCCAAATGATTAGTATCAACTTGGGCGTTTCTCATCCAGCTTGCTTTCACAAATGTGAGCTGTTACATCATAGGTATGGGAGTACATACCAGAGCTATCATTTGGAATATTTATATGACTCAAGTAGTGCAAAAAGTACTCAGAGTTTGGGGAGCTGTGACAAAATGTGGGGGACACAATAATGTTGGAGTACTAGCTTGAGGCTGAAGTAGAAGAGGAGGGAACAAACTATGGGGGAGGAACTCAATCTTGGTGACATTTGGTAGTTTCCTATTTTAACTAATTATTCTTGCAAAGTAGATGCTAAAGTCTGTTATTTCTAGCTGCTGAAGAAATGCAAGTGTTGTTAGTACTATCTAAATTTGGCTTCCTGGGATAAAAGCCCTAATTTTTCTACCCTAGTTAACACTGTAGTGAATATAATGTCACTGGTCAATTTTTAGGGATATGTGTGTACATGTTTATGTTTGGGGTGGGGGAAAAGAGATAATAGGGAGGGAGAGGGAGGTAGGGATAGAGACAGAGAAAGACCTAACTGGGGATCATGCCTAAGATGTTATATCGAATAACACAATGTCAAAACTCACAGAAATATTATGGATCATTCAGTCCAACACCTTCATTTTACAGATGCCCAAAGAAGAGAAGAGATACTTCTTTAATCACACAATTAAGGAGTGATGGAGTCAAGACTAGAGCCTAGGTCTCCTGATTCCACCATTTTTCTTCAGAGTCTGAAGTTCCAATGACCAACCTGACTAGGTCAGGGGAGGGGAGCCCATAGCTTTGAGGACACATGTGATCTTCTAGGTCCTTGGGTGAGGCCTTTTGACTGAGTCCAAGGTTTACAGAACAAATCTTTGATTTTATTTTTTTTAACAAATCTTTATATGAAGGGGTTTTGTTTTGTGAAGTTTGGATTCAGTCAAAGGGCCACACTTGAGGACCTAGAGGGCCACATGTGGCCTCGAAGTCAAAGGTTCCCTACACCCTTGGTCTAGGGCTCTTGACTGACCTATGTGGGCTTAGAATTAAGGAACAAAAGTTTTGTCCACTTGATCTAAATCATTTCCAGCACATTGGAAAATAAAGAAATGACAACAACAAAAATTCCCTAGGCAACAAATATGTGCCACAATTAGACTTCGTAGTTTCAATCCCAAATTTATATGCATAAGAATGAAATTAAAATTTGAAAAGTGTAAAGGAAAACCAAGTAAAATCAAAATTTTACTGTGCTTCCCCATTGACATCACCCAATATATGCTACTAAGTATGTGGTGAGTTTAACTAGACTGTTTCACATCCGTTTCAGATTATATCACCTATCAACAGCTCTTTGTCAAGGTTAGTTCTTTAAAAGTGTTTATTTTCATTTTTACATAGCTTATTTGTTTTTATTCGAAGGACTGAGGGTGGGAGAATCTAGGGAAAGTTTAAGTAGGATGCCTCTACCTACATAATAATAATTTTAAAACTAAAAAGTGATAGCTCTACTTCTACTCCCTCTCCTTGTTTCTAGTTCAGGCTTAACCTTACCAAACATGTCTGTTTCTCTCATGTCCCAATTTCACTCGTTGGAGAGGACTTGAATAGTCTAAAAGTGTGACTGTAACTTCTTTTCTTTCTAATTATCCTTCAGAACTTTCCGTCTCACTGAGTAGCTGCCCTGGAGCTAGGTCCTGTTTTCTGTAAGAGTGGGGAAAATACAGCTGTCCACAAAACTGCAGTGATGCTAGATGATTTTTTTTAATTGAAGCAAAATGCTTCTTTTCAAGAGCGATGTGCTATATGGTCTCCTAGACACACTTAACATGTTCTTGATAGAAAAAATAACTCTTCCATTAGATATACTCAATGAATCTCTCTCTCTCTCTCTCTCTCTCTCTCTCTCTCTCTCTCTCTCTCTCTCTCTCTCTCTCTCTCTCTCTCTCTCTCTCTCTCCTCCTCTCACCTTTTCCATATTTTCCATAAGGTTGCATTGACTTGGCTTAAGATAGCTTTTAGGTGGAGTCCCTTTTAAACCTTCTAAACATCTATAAATAGCAGAATAAAGTACAGTTCATGTTAATTTTATTCACATTTGAGATTTTGTATACAATAATTCTGTGCAATTTTAATATTTATGGAAAGACTAAATTTATACTTTAAATTTCAACTTTAATGCTGCTAATTAGAGTTAGTACACTTAAAAAAGTGACATTTTTATTTTGAAAATTCTATATCAAAGCAGAATGATTAATTAAATTACAATAAAAGAAAATCATGAAAATGAAAAGATTGTTATATATACACAAATTCCTTACAAAATCACTAACTAATATAGCTCCTTTGAATTTTCTGTCACATATATTCCAAGACAAATTATTCTTACATACCTTAGACAAAGAATCTAATAACATTGGTGCTCCAAATTAAACTTCTAAAAATATTATCAAAATTTCCACCGGAATAAATTGAATTGGGAATAATATGATTAACTTTCTCATTTCTACCTTCAGACAAATAAATAGAATAATTCAACTCAGTACCAATTAGCAATGAAATGTCCTTTCACTAATGACCATGGAAGTCTTGGAGGTCTATCATGGCACTTACTTGTACAGTCATAAAAACACATGAGAATAGTGAAGTTTTGACACAGAAATAAAAAGTTCATCACTTACCACTGATTTTTAAGAAAGAAAGATCACTGATCTATTTTTAGGAATGTGTAATTTTGGAATATTCAGGCATCTGGATGGAATAGGTTTTTTTTAAGTCTGCCTACTTACAATTTGGGGCATATTCTGGTTCTACAAGTTTGTGCATTTGATTTTAAGTCAACATGGCCCTGAACAGGATTTATCACACCATTTCTAGAAACTATCAAACTATAGCTACTTGTCTGAGATGGCAGCAGAGGTAGAATTTGGTATAGTGGATAATGGATCATGGATGGTAAATAGAGCTTGCCCTGAGGCTATGAAAACCTGGATTCAAGTTCTGCCTTTCAAACATACTGATTTTGTGATCTTGGGTAAATTATTTAACCTCTCTGTTATTCAATTTTCTCATCTGTAAAATGAGGGATTTGAATATGGTGGTTCCTTCCAGTTCAAAAATTAGATTTCATCAAAACTAATCAGCATATCAGCAAGGCTGACGTTATCCATAATTCCTCTTATCTTCAAAGAAAGGAAGACAATATATTCTCATATCTTGTCTTTAGAACCACAACAACTAATTATTATCTCAAACATTCAGTATAAATTATTTTGTTTTCATTGGTCTTTCCACTACATTGTTAAAACCATTGTGTATATTATTTTCCTGAATGGGTAAACCTCATTTTGAATCAATTTATATGTCTTTCCTTGCTTCTCTGCATTCATCACATTCATAATTTCTTCTGTTGTTGTTCTGTCTTTTCAGTTGTGTCCAACTCTTCATGACCCTATTTGAGGTTTTCTTGGCAAAGATACTGGAATAGTTTGCCATTTTCTTCTCCAAGTCATTTTACAGATGAGAAAACTGAGGCAGTGATTTACCCAGAGTCACATAGCTAGTAAGTGTTTGAGGCCAGATTTTAACTCAGGAAGATGAGTCTTCCTGACTCCAGGCCTGCCAGTCTACTCATTGCACCATATAGCTGCCCTACAATTTCTTTCAGAAACAATATTATTCTACCAAACTCGTGCACCATAATTTGTTTAGATATTGCCTAATCTATGTGCATCTCCTTTTTAACACTAGTTATCTGTTATCATCAAAAGAGCTGGTACACTCTGGTGTATGTGAATCTTTGTTTTTTATCTTTGATCCCCTTGGGGCATAATACTAGAAGTAGAATTTCTGGAATCTGGAAGACCTGAGTTTAAATCTAGCCTCTGACATTTACTATTACATGACCTGTGGAAGTCATTTAACCTCTGTCTGCCTCAGTTTCCTCATCTGCAAAATGAGGATGATAATAATACCTAACTCATATGGTTCTTGGGCAGGCAAATAGAGATAATAGCTATAAGGTGCATTGCAAGCCTTAAGTGCTTTATAAATTCTACCTATTTATTTTTTGATTCACTGCAACATTAGTTTACCTGAAAAGTGGAGAAAATGACAGTTTGTCAAAGGTTAAATGATGATGCAAAGAGGCCTAATTAAACTACATGATCAATGAATCATATGTGTGGGGTTTTTTTTGGGGGGAGTGGGGTTAATTAATGGATTGAATCTTGTTACATGTGTATTAAATGATTTGTAGAGAAAATATAAAAGTTCCAACAAGACAGGGATTATGTCATATATTATTTTTGCATCTCTAGTAGAAATTAGCTCAAGGCTAGGCACATAGAAAGCTTTATTTGTTGAACTGAAATTAAACTGAAGATAAAAACAGCATTAATTGAAGTAAATAAGGAAGAGAAGGACTCTGAAAAGCAAACTCCCAACTATGTCCAAAGTATAATGCCTATTTTGAACCCTATGTTCCTTGAAGTGGTTCTGCCAAATCTCAGAAAAACTGGAAAAAGATTTTAGAGGACCTATATCTAGATAGTGATCCTCTTTAAAGCTTACATTGTCATGTTTGAACACTATCCTTGGAGCATCTAGAATTTCTAATTTAAAAAGTAAAAGAAAAGGTCAGGAAACCTCATGAAAAACCAAATGAAATGAAGGTTGACTGTTGGAAAGAAACACTGCTATTTGCCGTCAAAGTCTGCTTAAATAAGTAATACTAACATTCTTTTATGATATACATAAAATAAATATTCCTTATCAGTTTGCCAGTTTATTAAATTTCAGCATAATTTCCAACATAATTTTTAAGCATCGTTAGAAAATTCTCTTTAACATGAGCATTTATTGAAGTTGATGATTACGTTTAGAGGATAATCCCTTTGAAACTACGAGTAGAAAAATCATATTCTTCAATATGCACAGGTACTATGGCAATGTAAATGAAAAGATTTCAAAAAAGGAAGCTAAACTCTCAGAAAATGAAATCATGCTATCCAAAGACAACGGATAAAACATTTCTCCCTCTTCTCATTAGAGTGGCAGGGAACTTAAAGGTACATGTCTGAATATTTTGTCAGATAAGGTCACTATATCGATGTTTTATGCTTAATTTTATTTTGCTATTATTACTGTTGCTGAAAGGGAGGGATTGGTTAAGGGTAGAAAGGATGGGGGTAGAGGGAGCTCTTTTCAGAAATGACTATAGTGTAAAAACAGAAACTTCTTATAAGAAGAACTATCATGTTCTTGATTAGGACATTTCCCATTGTCCTGAGAAGGTGCCCATAGACTTCAGCACACTGCCAAAGGGGTCTGTTATACAAAAATTAAGGTTAAGATCCAAAAAGCTGAGAGGAACTGGACAGGTTCAAACTTTGGGAAAATCCATGGTGGGAGGGAATCACAAGGATAAAGTCAAGTTAAGCAGCATTTCTTAAGTGTCCACTACATGTCTAGTACTGCGATAAGCACTGGATGACAAACCAGCAATGGAAGACAGGGAGAGATCCAAGAAAGATCAGGATTAAGGAAATCTGGAACAAAAATAATATCCAGGGATGATTGACAATGTCAATTCATGTGATGATGTCAAGAAGGAGATAGAAAGATAAATAGAGAAACAAAGATAAAGACAGAGAGACAGAGAGAGACAGTGACAATGAGACAGAGACACAGAGAGACACAGAGAGAGAGCAGATGATCGTGGGTCAATTTGCTAGGGAAGAAGTAGGGAGTGGCTAGAAATGAGGATTCACATAGAGAGGATAGCCATGGAAAAGAGAAGGGCCCCCCCTTATTACAATCTAGAATGAAAAAATAAATAGCAGGGTAAGATATCAAATTAATATGAGATGAAGAGTAGGTAGAAGAGTGAATAGTCTATACTTGTGTGACTTATGAGGCAAAGTCTTTAAAAGGGTTTGGGGTTGGTGCGCATTAAGAAAGTTGAGGAAAGATAAAGTAGCTCAGAACAGCTACTTCGAATGACGGACAAGCAAGTCAATAGTGAGGGAAAGAAGATTCTTTTGCTTCATTGAGGGCCCAATTAAGATTTGATAACACATATGTAGCGGACACAGTCAGTACACATTCTTGATTTCCTTCAGCAACATATGAAAAAGATCAAAGTTGAGGGTGGTGAAAGTAATCCAGTATTAGAGTTTAGGAAGGAAGGAAGAGCAGTGGGACAAAAGAGGAGGGATTTCAGAACAGATAGTGTAGTGTTGAAGCAATTCACCAGGGGTTTGATGTAAGGAAGAGAGGAGGGTGTAAGCAGTGCAGGTGTTATGGCCTGGTACTGTGCTAAATAATTTTGATATATTATCTCTCTGATCTTCACAATAACCTTGGGATATTGGTGCTATTACTGTCCACATTTTACAGCTGAGGAACAGAGAGGTTGAGCAACTTGTTCAGGATTACTTGTAGTGAAAAGATGAATTGTTAATTGACTGTGTAGTCAGACCTGGGAGGTGTTCAGAAGACATTAACCAGGAAAAGAAATAGAACTTCCTCTTCGTCTGGCTCTTTCTTAACCTAGACATGTTCTAGGTAAGGCTATAAGGGGAAAGCCTTCAGGTTCTTGAATACAGGGATCTGTTTATCTCTTTACCTTTATTTTTTCCTGTTTTAGGTAATGGAGTATCAAAATATAAATGTCCTTGTGAACTTCAAAAGATCAGAAAGGTGAAGCTCCAGGTATTAGAGTTAATATCCTGAGTTTTGTAGCAAGTTACCCAGACCAATATCAAGACCTTGAAGAATAGCCTTAAAGAGACAGGCCAGCAATGAAGCCCTTCAGAATAACCAGAGGAACCAAGCCTAGCAATGCCTGATAAAACAACTTATCCAGAGGCTATATCTGAGTTGGAAGTAAACCAGGTAGGTTCATGGCATAGGTGAACTATGTTAAGTTTGAGCCCACTCTTACCCGTGACAATGATGGTGATATGGAGAATGCTAACAGGGACTTATTAGCAGGGAATTATTATGTGACTTCTATTCTTGATATATATTTAAATATTCATTTGTAAAACTAATTAAATAAATGGAACTGTAGACTGTATATGGGTAATGGTATAGAGGAAATGCACTAGAATGGGTCCTTGAGTCAATAGCACAGAGAAGAGCAACCCTTTCCTTTGGGGGTAACTCTCAACTCTGATGGAATAAAGGTAGCTGGCTCCATTCTAAGACTGTGAGTTCAGAGCATTTGCTACAAAAATAAGAACAGATAATGGACAAAAGCGTGGCATGGTTCTTTAAAAAATGTATCAGGGGTATTAAAGTTCAAAATTAACTCAGGCTGGCAAGTAAACTAAGGATAATTATGTTTTTACGCGATCTTGGGGACAAGAATGGATAGAACTCTCTAATCAATGGGTCAACTCTAACAAAAAATGGAAAGATGGCCAAACTAACCCTTTATTTTTTTTTCTGTCTATGAAAAGGAGAGATTTTTGTATTGGAAATGATCATATTAAAATGCTTAATGGGGAGATGAAAATATAAAAAGTAAGATAGTAAGAGACCAAGTTTTTCATTATTATTTCAAGTAATTTGGCACAGACATGTATTCTAGGTTTTAAAAAAATGGAACTGGAAATTATGATTCCTAAACCACTGTAAATGATTTTTGGGAAACAATAGAGAAATTCTATTGGACTGAGGGGCAAATGCTATAATTTTTATATTTTTAAAGAAAAAAGTATGCACATGAAAGGCCAGTGACCTTGAATTAAATTCATAGGAAGATTATATAATGGTTTATTCAGGGCATGGTTAATGAATATCTAAACCAAGAAGTGATCACAAAGTACAAGTGCAGTTTCAAAGGAACACGTTATGCTAGACTAACCTCATCTCCTTTTTTATGATAGGATTATGAGACTGCTAAATCAGGGAGATTCTATACCTAGTATTTACCAATATTCCAATGAAGCATTGTTTTTAAAAATCTTTCATGCAACTCTTATGAACAAGATGACGAGATGTGAGCTAGATAATAGCATTTGATTTATAACTGTTGGAATTGTTACACTTGAGTGTGTGTGAGATAGTTGAGTATCTATTAAGAACCTACTATTTGTCAGGTTTCCTACTAACTGCTTTATGAGTATTTCATTTTTTTCACAAGTCTGGTGAAATACATAATATTATTAACTGCATTTTACAGATAAGTAAACTGAAGTTGACCAGAGTTAAATTACTTGTCCAAGGTTACAGAGCTAAGTAAATTTATGAAATGGAATTTGAACTCAAACTTCCTGACTCTAAGTTCAGAACTCTCTCCTCTGTGATGTCTAATATATCATGTACTTCTTATATGAAGTCATTCAACTTCCCTAAACCTTCAGCTTCCTCATCTGTTGGACTCAATGGACTTAAGTGCTATTCTAGTTCTAAATGTTTGATCCTACGAACTCCGGTAATAGACTTAAAGGAATAAGACTAGAAGGCTTTTTTGGCTTGCCTCTGTTCCCCAAATATATAAATTAAATGTGGTGTTTTTGGTTAATCCTCTCAGAGCAATTAATACTGCTAGGACAAGTGCACCATATCACTGAAGTGATGATAGGGTCAGGAATAGACAGACAATGGTTCTGCTGATCTCTGGTGGTATTCTTTAAGTACATCTTGTAATTAATTTTTGTATATCAGTTTAAGCCTCTGTAATTCTTCCTTGTAATTCCTCTCATGGTAACAGGTTTAACATTATAGTTGTGGAAGGAATCATCATGGATGTTGACAAGGAGAAAATGAGGAGGATGATCGTAATGATAAAGGTGATATGGTAGTTATTGGCATGTACCTAAATTCCAGGTATCAGATGCCACCTTAATTTTGGTTATTAATACCAAGTTCAATATAATGTAAAAAATACCTCTACTTTACCTTTTTCATATTGTTTTCTCTGAATACAATAATAGATTATATTCATATAGAAATTTAAGTTTTATACAGTGTTTTACATGTATTATTTCTATATCACCCTTTAACCCAAAATTGAACCTTCCTTTGTAATAGAAATATCAGTCAAGTTAAAATAAGTGATACGGTAGCTAGGTCCCTCAATATATGTGAGTTTCTACCCTCTTTTTCTCCCATCTTTGTGAAGAAGAGAAGGAGATTTGGCTCACAATCTATATCTAGAGTCATTGCTACTTTTTTATATATTTAGATTTCAGTTGCCTTTTAGTGAAAATTTTCTTTACATAAAATTGCATTGAACTGTCCAGTAGGCACCAATCCTTGAAAGTTATGCGAATATGCTCTCCCTAATTCTGGTCCATATGGTCCAAGAATATGCAAAAGCAAGCTCCTGGACCCTTCACTTGTCTTATCCTTCCCATATTTGAAACATGAGAACAGTCAAGAACTTTATCCTGAGAGTCAGGGAGGGGGAAGGTTAAAAATTAACCCTTCTGGTGGGGTTTTAATGAATGAAAATATGAATCCTAATTGTCCTAATGGAGGAAGGCTCCCTCAATACTACACATGCTCAAGTATCAATGATGTGGGTAAAGACACTGAGGAGTGGGTGATCCATTCCTTGCACTCTCAACAAAACTTCCTCAATTGTAGAACATAAATGTAATCATGTAAATTGTCCTTGTTCTGCTTTCATATGCTTTTAGACTCCATAGTTCTTTCTCCGAATGTGGATGGCATTTCTGTCATGAGTCTTTTGGGATTGTCTTTAGTCATTGCCTTGTAGAAAAGAGCTAAATCTATCCTAGATGGTCATCATACATTGCTGCTGTTACTGTGTACAATGTTTTTCTGATTCTGCTCACTTCACTCAGTAGCAGTTCATGCAAGTTTTTCCAGATTTATCTGATCTGCCTCCTCCTTACTTCTTATGGAACAACACTGTTCCATTACATTCATATACCACAACTTGTTCAGGCATTCCTCAATTGATGGGCATCCCCTCAATTTCCCATTCTTAGATACCACAAAAACTGTAATAAATACTTTTACATGTGGATCCTTTTCCCATTTGTATGATCTCTTTGGGATACAGACCTAGATGTGGCATTGCTAAATCAAAGGGTATGCAGAGTTTTATAACTCTTTGGGCAGAGTTTCAAATTGCTCTCCAAAATGATTGGCTCAATTCACAACTCCACCAATAGTCCATTCCAATTTTTCCACAGCTTCTCCAACATTTACTATTTTCCTGTTTTGTTGTATTAGCCAATCTGATAGGTGTGATGTGGTACCTTGGAGTTCTTTTAATTTGCACTTCTCAAATCAATAGTGATTTAGAGCATTTTTCATATGACTATAGACAGCTTTAATTTCTTCCTCTGAAAATGGTCTGTTTGTATCCTTTGAACATTTAGCAAGTGGGTAATGACTTGTATTCTTATACAATTGACTCAGTTCTCTATATATTTTAGAAAAGAAAGACTTTATCAAAGACACTGGTTATAAAAATTCTTTCTCAGTTTTCTTCTTCCCTCATAACTTTGGTTACATTGGCTTTGGTTGTGCAAAATCTTTTCAGTTTAATGTAATCAAAATCATCCATTTTGCATTTCATAACATTCTCTATTTCTTGTTTGGTCATAAATTCCTCCCTTATCCATAAATCTGACAGATAAACTATTCCTTGTTCCCATAATTTGCTTATAGTAGCAGCATTTACATCTAAATTGTGTACCCATTTGGACATTATTTTGGTACATTGTGTCAGATGCTGGTCTATGCCCAGTTTCTGTCATATTACGTTCCAGTTTTCCCAGAAGTTTTTCTCAAATAGTGAGTTATTATCCTAAACTCTGGGGTCTTTGGGTTTAACAAACAGTAGAATTGTCATTGAAGGCTTTGTCTTTTGTCTAACCTATTCCACTGCTCTACCCTTCTATTTCTTAGCCAGTACCAAATAGTTTTGATGATTGCTGCTTTATAATACAATTTAAGATCTCATATGACTAGGTCACCTTCCATAGCATTTATTTTCATTAATTCCCTTGATATTCTGCACTTTTTGTTCTTCCAGATGAGTTTTGTTATTATTATTTTTTCTAACTCTATAAAACAATTTTTAAATAGTTTGATTGGTGTGACTCTGAATAAGTAAATTAATTTAGGTAGAATTGTTCATTTTTTTATATTAGCTCAGCCTACCCATGAGCAACTGATATTTTTCCAATTATTTAGATTTGATTTTATTTGTGAGAAAAGTATTTTGTAATTGTGTTCATATTGTTCCTGGGTCTGGAGATTTTTTCTTAGGGAGTTCACTGATGGCTTGTTTAAATTCTTTTTCTGGAATGGAGTTATTTAACTATTTTATTTCCTCTTCTGTTAATCTAGGCAGTTTATATTCTTGTAAATATTCATGATTTTCACTAAGATTGTCATATTTATTAGCATACAGTTGGGCAAAATAACTCCTAATTATTGTTTTAATTTCCTCTTCATTGGTGGTGAATTTATTATTTTCATTTTTATACTGGTAATTTGGTTTTCATCTTTTTTTAATCAAATTAACCAAAGGTTTATCCATTTCATTTTTTTTCATAAAATCAATAGCTAGCATTTCTAATAGAAAATTGAATAATAGTGGTGATATTTGGACATCCTGGTTTTACCTCAATCTCATTGGAAGGCTTCTAGCTCATCCCCAATATAGATAATATTTGGTCTTGATTTTAGATAGATACCACTAATCATTTTAAGAGGAAAAAACATTATCATGTTTTCTAGGTTTTTTTTTAATTGGAATGGATGTATTTTGTCATAAAAAACTTTTCCTCATTTGTTGATATAATCATATAAATTTTAAAAAATTGATGTGGTTATTTGTACTTATAGTTTTCCTAATTTTGAACTAGTCCAGAATTCATGCTACAAACTTTGCCTGGTCATAGTATGTGATCTTTCTCATACATTTCTGTACTCTCTGTTAGTATTTCATTTAAATTTTTTGCATGAAAATTCATTAGGGGGAGAGGATTATGGGAAGATGGTGTAATAGATCAAAAAATTCCAAACTCTCCAGTCTTCCCTCACAAACAAGACAAAATAGTGCCTCAGAGCAAATGTAGAATAGTAAAGATAAACAAGTGTTGGGGAGCAGAACAGTAGTCCTCCAGGGACAAACTGGAGATCAATGGAGGAAAAATCAGAGGACTAAGGTTTAGTCTCTATGACTTGTAAACACCTCCAGGCTAGTTCCAGTGAAGCAAGAAGTAGGGAGCCCTGAGGCTTGCTGGGTTCAGAGATATCCTGGGCTTCAGCCACAGAAATTTTCACCTTCTGGACAGTGTGGGAAGTTAGGCATCTGAGCAGGGGAAGTTTTAGGGCACCTCTGCTGATAAGGAATGCCAGGCCAAAAAGGAACCAGCATATCCTTGGTGAGAGCAGAAGAGTGGGGTGGAGACCCTGCTGGTTGTGGACATTTACAGAAGGATGGAGTTCTTGGTGTTGGTAACAGGCCAGAGGGGAGAACTGAAGAAGGACCTGAGGACAGAGGTACCATACCTCATACCCCAGAACTAGAGGTGATTACAAGTGCTGTAAACAAATTAAAAAATGAGCAGGCAAAGAAGAATGAAATTTCTATAAAAGATTCCCTTAGGAAGAGAGGAGACCAGGGTTCATCTTCAGAGGAGGCTACTGAAGTAAAAATAAAAAGCCTCCCCTAAACCAAAGAGTAATATCAAATGGTCAACTTGACCAAAAATAATTCATAGAAGAACTTTAAAAAGACTTTAGAAATCAAATGAGATAGATTTAAGATTTTTAAAAATAAGAGCAATTCAAGAAAAAACAAGATTGTGAAAAGGAAGTTAACCAACAGGAACAGGAGATCCAGCATCTTATGGAAGAAAGCACTGCAATTAATGGGGGACAGGATAGGATGGAGAGAAATATAGTTAGTCTTTCACAACATGGCTGTTATGGAAGTCTTTTGCATAACTACACATGTATAGCTTGCCTTCACAGTGGGGATGCAAGGAGATGGAGATAGGAAGAAATGAACTCAAAAGATTTAGGAACAAATGCTGAGAATTGCTTTTGAATGCAACTGGGAAATAAGAAATACAGGTAATGGGGTATAGAAATTTATCTTACCCTACAAGAAAAGAGAGAAGATGGGGATAAGGAAAGTGGGGTGTGATAGAAGAGAGGGCAGATTGGGGGAAGGGTAATCAGAATGCACAGTGTCTTGGGATGGAGGGAGGGGAAGGATGGGGAGAAAATTTGGAACTCAAAATGTTGTGGAAGCGAATGTTGAAAACTAAAAATAAATAAATAAATTTTTAAAAAGGAAAGCACTGGCTTGAAAATTAGAATTGGACAAGGGGACATATATATATATATATATATATATATATATATAAGAGATCAAGAAATAATAAAACAAAATATAAAGAATGAAAAAATAGAAGAGATGTGAAACATCTCATAAGAAAAACAATTGATCTGTAGAACAGTTCAAGAAGAGAAAACAAAAATAATGGGACTATCTGAAGGTTGAATCTTGATATAATACAAAAAAATATTTTAAAAATATTTTCTTGAAGTGTCAGAACAAGAAGGAAAAATAGAAAGAGAAAAAAAATTCACCAATCACCAACTGAAAGAGATTCTATGAGGAAAACTTTCAGGAGTATCATAGCTTAATTATGAAACCTCAAGCTCAAGGAGAAAATATTATGAGAAACAATAAAAATATTCATATATGGTGAAGCCACAACACACAGGACTTAGCAGCAGGAACACTAAAAGACTACAGGTCTTAGAACACTATATATTGGGGAACAAGAGAACTGAGGTTGCAGCTGAAAACACCGTACTCTGCATAGTTAAGTGTAATCCTGAATGAAAAACAAATGGATATTCATTGTCTTGACAGACTTTCAGGATTATATTACAAAAAGAAAATAGATTTTCTATTAAATCTGATATACAATATCTAAGAGAAATACAAGGTAAATATTAACAACTAATTACAAGGGATTAAATAAAGAATCCCTTTAGTTGTAATTTAGTTTTTATATGAGAAATGTAAACTATATGTCTAAGATTGTGATTAGTGATTGGTTAGTTTGAAAGAAAGACTGGGGTAGAGTTGAGTATGATATTGTAAACAGTAATATCATCTAGGAAAAGGCAAAAATATTAATTACCCTATACAAATGAGTTGTGAGAAGAATTACCTATACAGAGAAATTAGATGGGAGAAGAAGGTTGGTAGTTCTGGAACTCTATTCTCATCAGGAATGGGTTAAAAAAGGAATAATGATTACAAATATATCTAAAGGGGTATTAAAGTCTTCCAAATACAGAAATAAATAAAGAGCTAAGGAGATAGGAAGGGAAAGGAAATTTTAGAGGGAACACTATTCACACCAGGTCTGGGTTAAAGAGAGAACAATATATACATTTAGAAGAAAATAAAAGTCTTTTAAATTTATAAAGAAATAAGGTAAGGGAATATGATGGGGGGGGTGTCATAGAAGGGTGTCCAGATTCACAGGAATGAGATAAAGAGTGAACAACATATATATTTGGAAGGCTATAAAAGTCTTCTAAATTCCCATAGTAACAAGAGTGAAAGTTGAAAGCATTGTTGGGATAGGATAGGATTTTTTCTCTACTTCTCTTAATTGATTTTCAAAATCCTTTTTGAGCTCTTCTGTGGCCTGGGACCACTTCATATTTTTCTTGGAGGCTTTGGATGGAGGAGCTTTAACTTTATTGCCTTCTGTTTGCATGATTTGGTCTTCCTTGTCACCAAAGATTCTATAGTCTGATACTTTTTTGGTTTTTTCACATTTCCTTAGCCATTTACTTGATTTTTGAGCTCTTTGTCAAGGCAGATCTCTGCTTCCAGTGGAGGTGGGGGGGGGGGGTTTACTGTCAGCTGCTCAATTCCCCCACAATCTGTAGGCCTAGAACTCAAGAAACAATTGCTATCTCTGCCTCTGCTGCTGCTGTGGGTTTCTGCCTCCACCCCTTTCCCCCTCTGCCACCCTGGGGTCAGATCACTCCACTCTCCCACACTGGTCCCACAGGCTTTTTCCACTGACCTTCCAATTTGTCCTTGGCATTTGGAGGTCCTAAAATATGGAAGCTGCCACAGGTGCAAGACATTCAGTCTGCCAAAAACCTGCTCAGGTCCTGTCTGTGCTGGCTCAGCCCACAGCTGGACTGCACTCTGCTCCCAGCATAGCAGGATAGATACTTCCTGGTGACTTTCCAGGATGTCTTGGGCTGGAGATTTGATTCACTCCATCATTCTGTGGGTTCTGCAGCTCCAGAATTTGTTTGGAGCCATTTCTTATAGGCATTTGGCTGGGTTGGGGACAATTCTCTAAAAAGTGTGTGCTGTTCCTCTGCCATCTTGGCTCTGCTGCCCAGAATTAATTATTATTTAAATGTGTAGTAGATTTTTTCTTATGGATCTCACTTATGGCTTGTCTAATGTTTTCTAAGAGAGGGTTTTTTAAGTATTCTACTTCTGTTATTATAAGTAATTTACATTTTTATAAATATTCATCTATTTCACTCAGATTATAAATTTTATTGGCTTATAATTGGGCAAAATAGCTCCAAATAATTGCTTTAATTTCATCTTAATTAGTTATGTATTCATGCCTTTTTATTTTTGACACTGGAAATTTGGATTTTTTTAACAAAAATTAATTAATAAAAATAATTTTTCCATAAAAGATGCTCCTAGTTTTATTAGTTCAACTTTTTACATTTCAATTTTGTTAATATCTTTTTTTAGTTTTCAGGAATTCTATTTTTTATTTGAAATTTTTAATTTGTTCTTTTATTTTTAGTTACATGTCTAATTAATTGTTCTGATTTTTCTTTTTTATTGCTGTAAACATTTATGTGTGTGCATGTATGTGTGTAATAATTTCTCCAAAGTATCACTTTGACTCCATTGCATGAATCTTGATATGTATCCTCATTCTTGTCATAATTTTAATAAAATATATTGTTTCTATTATTTGTTCTTTGACCCTGTAGCTTTGGAATTTGATTACTTTCTAAATGATGCTTAAGTCATGCTTCCAAGGCCTTTTAATGAATCTAATATTTATTGCATTGTAATCTGAAAGGGATTTAGTTAGTATTTCTGTTTTTCTGCCTTTGACTGTGAGGTTTTTATGCTCTACTATATGATCAATTTTTTGTCCCAATACATGGAATGAATTAAATGGGAATGGAAAAATGTACACCTTTTTCTTTTCAGAGATCTGTCATATCTCCTTTTCAAAAATTCAATTTATTATCTTAACATCTAGAAATATTATTTTATTAATTTAAGTTAATTTATATATGTTATTATATATAATTTTATGTTGTTATTTAAAATACTTATTTTATGGTTAGACTTATCTGCTTCTGAGAGAGGTAAATAAAGGTCCCCCACTAATATAATTTACTGTTTATTTCCTCTTATAATTGATTTAACTTTTCCTCGAATTTGGCTCCTATTTGGTGCACATATGTTTGGTATTGCTTTGGCATGATATTACTTTGCTGTTTTGAATTTCCTGTGTTGATATTGCTTTGTTACTGATTGTACAAAAAAACCCAAAAAGTTTCCCTGATTATGTCTTTTAATTAGATCTACATTTTTATTTTATTTTGTCTGAAATCATGACTGACTTCTACTTATAGATTCTACTCCAGTCCATTATTTTAATTCTCCTGTATCTTTTCATTTCACAAATTTATCTTGTAAATAACATATTGTTGGAGTCTAGTTTCTAATCTATTCTACTTTTTACTTCCATTTTATGAGTGATTTCATTTCATTCACATTTCCAGTTAAAATTTCTAACAGTATTTCTCTCCATCTTATTTTATTCTGTTTATCCTTTTCTTTTTTTAACCTGTATCTCCTCAAAATCTGTTTCACTAAGACCACTGCCTCCCTTAATCTGTCCTTCGAATCACACTTTTCTTTTTTCTTTTTTTTTTATTTTTATACTGTTCCTTTTTCTAAGCCCCTTCCCCTCCTACTTCCCTCTTGTAAAAAATAGATTTCTATACTCTACTGAATACGTACTCTTCCCTCTTTGAATTGGTTCAGATGAGAATATGATTTAAGCAGTGCCCACTCCCCAACATTTTCCTTTCCATTACAAAAACTTTTCCTTGTGAATCCTAACTGCTCTAATTCAGACAAAATTCTTGTGGTGTACATTTAGCATCTCATTTAAAGGTGTAAGTACTTTAAACTTACTAAGTTTCTCATGATTTCTCAGTCAGGCCGAAGGGGAGAGGGCGCTTCAAAGTTCTCTTATAAGAGTGAGGTTCTTATGCTATGATTCTAGATGCCCTTCCTTGAGTTAGCCAAATTATGTATCAGGGAGCTTGGCAAAATATTATCTTGGGGGATTTTCAGAGAGAAAAAGAGACTGGTAGTAAACAAAATATTGTTTGGGGGACACAGTTGTATGAACTTTCAAGAAATGTTATTGTTAGAATTTTTCCATCAATGAATTCTATAACCTTACAGCCTCCTTTAAGGGAAGACTGTCATGATGGCCTCAAAGCCATCAAATCTAATCTTATAACAATTGTTTCCATGAATAAACTCTGTAAGGTATAACCTCCCTTAAGGTACAACTGCCATGACGATCTCAAGATTGCCAAGTACAATCTTATAACTCACAAAGATAGATATAAGTGTGTGTACATAGATTAATAGATAAATAAATATAAATATGGAGATATAGATAAGGAGATACCTATTTGTAGATATAGATGCAAATATGTATTTTCATGTGTGTATATACAGTCAATTTCAACATTTGTTCATTTAACTTTTTTTTCAACTTCATTTCACTTTTGCCTTGGCACCCACTTGTATTGATGACTATGCACAGTAGAGAAAAAAATGAGAACAGCAATTTGCATAAGTTTGTGGAAAGGCTGGTATCCTACTAAGAAGTTTACTGCTTTTGTTCACTCTATCCTTGTAAAGAGATTCCTGTGCATTCATTAAATATTTTCATTGTTTGCTTTTAAAACTAAATTCTGAGTTTTAATTATTTTCCTGAAGTGAAGTGCAAGTTCATCAGACTCTAAGCCCAGGCCAGCAAAGTCAGTGATGTGGCAGAGTGAGAAAATAAAGGTGTTAGATAAACTTTGTTATTGAGAGGAGTGATATCTGCAGCCCCTGTCACCCTAGTCAGTCAGATGGATAGAGACATTGAGACAGCTGATTCCATCATCCCATGAAGCCTTAAGATTAAATGTCAACTCGCTGCTGTTACATTCCCAAACTCTAACACCCTTAAGCATCTAAAAAGGTACAGGAAGCAGACATAGCTGATGAAGTGTTTCAAGTTGGTGCATCCTTCAAGATGTGCACACCTCACCAGTTTCTTATAACAGAAGGTGACTAAAGTCCCAGCAACTTCTTCCTTCGTTTCCAGAGGGTGACCAAAGTAGAGCGGTTTACATCAGTATAGTATACAGTGCCCTCATCTGACACAGTGAAAAGTAAGGTTCACGTTAAAAAATGTTTTATTTTTAAGAATTTTATTTGCTGAACAGTATTTATGATACAATAGGTTTCATATATGAGAAGTCAATATACTCTGAATTCAATGTTCTTGTTTTGTTTGGTTTTGTGTTTTAGTATTACATGGGAAAAATAAAATGGAAAATAAAAATAAATTATTCTTTGAGGAAAGTAAAAAAAAATCAAAAGAAAATTGCATATTTTCAGAATTAATGTTTTATTTAAAAAGTTGTATTGGAAAGATATATATTTTCAGCAATCTCTAGTGAAAGATCACAGTTTTTGGTTGTAGCAAGAACCTAACTCCCTGTACCCCATATGTTCAATGTTTCAACATTTACTTTTTTTTTTACTCTTAAATCTTCTACAAATATTGCCCCCACAAAAGATGGGGATTTACTGACATACACATACGTCTATATGTGCATGTATTCCATGTATATGTATATCTATACATATTACATAGGCAGCTAGATGGTGCAGCAGATAGAGCCCTGGACATAGTCAAGAAGATTTGAGTTCAAATCCAGTCTCAGAAACTTCCTAGCTATATAAACTTGGACAAGTCATTTAACTTCTGTTTTCTACTGGAGAAGAAAACGGTGAACCACTCCAGCATCTTCACTAAGAAAACATCATGACCAGAAGTCCATGGAGTCATGAAGAGCCAGATGTGACATCCTACCCCACACTACACATATGTAGCATGTTTCTTGACCTATATTTTTCATGGAGATAAGGGAGGTATTGCCCAGTCTGGCAGCATTGAATGCTGCTCGCCCCTCATAAGCTACTGGTAGTGGAGGTAGAGCCTGCCTATTCTCCTCCAAGGTAGAAATCACTGCTCCCTTATGTGTGGAGAGCTACATTTCAGATCAGATATCTATCTATGCCACCTGTAGGCCATATATATTTATTTCAATAACACTTCTATATTAGCAGTAGTTTTTTCAAGAGCATGAAAATATTAGTTAGATTACTATATGGCACCTGAATGAAAATGCAACTTATTTAATCTTACCTTAAGATTGCATTTTCCTATTTATCTTCCCCACTTACTCTGAATATGTTGGTGATATTGTCCTGCTCAGCCAGGAACATAGCAAGGAGCACAGGATAACCTATGTGCCCTCCTTTCTTTCTTTCCCCCATCCCCTGACCAATTAACCTTAGCAAGCAGGATAATAGTCAGTAGTCCAAGATTGCAAAGTAACACTAAATCACAGAGAAATAATGAATATCAAGGATTTTTCTGAAACCCTGCTTAGTATCTCCTCTCTATCTAGTAACAGCTAAATAGTGTAAGTTTAAAAGCAGGGCCGCTTCTATCTTAAGAAGAGAGGGTCAGGAGTCCTCAGATGACTCAGAATAGTTTTAGCCCTGGCTGATGATATAATTATTTGTGTACTGCAACATGATTGTGGAGGGGGGGCAAGAGTTGAGAACTAAATTGTAGGATGTTTTACATTAGCATAAAGTTGTTCAGATAGTAATCTGAATGATTTATTTATGTTCTTGTAATGCCACTTTTAATAATCAGAGTCAATTACAAAGAAGAGAGTGCATAAATGCAACTAGAAAAATAGAAATTCTTCTAGTTTCAGCAGACCATAGTCAACTAAATTCAGTTCAAAAAGAGTTTGTGCTTTGCTTAGTCTTAGAGGGAATGAGAAGCAAAGTTGCAATAAGTAGATTTCAGTTCCATATGGGAAACATGTCCTAACCATTAAAACTATCCCCAAATGGGATGGGCTCTCTTAAGAGGTAATGGATTCACCCACAAGCAGAGGTCAAATGAACCAGAGCCAAGATTATTCTTACAGGAATTCCTGTTCAAGTCAAGTAATGCATTAGATCACCCCTGGGGAACTCTGGTAACTATGTGTCCTTGGATCAGCTATTTCTCCCTTCTGTTAGTCTCAGCTCTCATCTGTAAAATGAGGTAGTGGGATTAGGTGGCCTCTAAAGTCCCCTCTATCTCTAAATCCAAATCCCATCAACTTATTCATAATGTATTGTACCTTAATAAAAAAAAGGATTGAGATAAAAGATAAAATGTAGTATTGGATTTTTATCAGTTCATCATAGAATATGTGCCAGAAACTTTGAGAAGGAGGTTACCAAAAAACTTTTGAGTCTTGTAGGGTACCTCTTTAAAGTGAAAATTCACATACCTTCCAATATATATTGAAATTCTCACAAACAGGAAATATCACAAAGTCAATGAGGCAAAGTTATTGAGTAAAAAATTGTATTGCAAGCTCAACAATTTCTATGTACCAAGACCTGGAGGAGGGAGAAAACCAGTATACCTCCTTGCATTATTCAAGGGTCATCAAATATCAGTCAAATTTTTGAATGATACTGTAAAACAAAACAAAAAACTTCCTAGAAAGCCCATATTCTATTAGTTATAACAAAAGGAAAGAATCAAATATTCCAACATATAGAAGGCACTGCTGATCACAAAGTTGACCCTGAAATAAAGTATTAAGTATTTCATGCCACAATATTTCTAGACCTGCTAATTCTATCCTTACCAATTAAAACTGTCAATAGAAATTCATATTTTACTTTTAAGACTTTTCGATATACAAACAAAAAGCTTTCTATTCCCAATACCCTTACTGTAAACCCACTTACTGTTCCATTTGTAATAAATGTTCCCTTTTTACAGAAAGGTAATAGATCTTTACACTCTCCTATGTTGCTCTTGAGAACTGAAAAGGAAAACATCCAATTGATTTAAGTATTTAATAAGAAAAAAAACATGATACATCTTCAATGAAACAAACAAGATTCTCCTGTATCCCAAAACATTTTTTCCCTTTTAATAGCTAGTGTGTCTGAATGATAACCCAATTCCCAAGGCTTGCTATTCATTCAAAATTGTTTCATCTTCAATTTGCTCTTGTGAACTAGGCCAATAAGTGTTAGAACAGATAAGAGTCTAGGGGTGTAACTGTAGTAAAGTAATACATTGTGCTTGATTTCAACAAGAAGGCAGATTGTTTCACTGATGATCTCTTCCAACAAACTTATTTTCATTGGATGTAGGCCCTCAATAAAAGATATTTCAATCATGAGAACAAGAGAAAAGCCAAAGCCACATCTTGTTTCTTCCAAGGTCTGTTGAATGTGATATATAATCATAACTTCTAGTTCAACATGGACTTTCCTACACTGATAGAGGGTTACAACTACCAAACATAAATCATCATCACCATCATCATCTTCGTATTTTAGTTTTAAGTTTCTTTGTTTATTTATTCATAGAATGGACATCCTCCCAAGAAGAGCAAATAACCACCTTCTCCTTAGCAAGGTTTCCCCAAGCCTCCTTTTCAGTGGATTTGGATTCACATTAACTTTCTAGCTTCCTCTTCAGCAGGTTTTTCATCTTTAGGGTCCCCCTCAATTTCCATCTCTGAGATTTTTCTCTCTCTGGGATAAGTCTTTTGCTCTTGCGTGTCCTCCTCGAGTGTTTTTGCCTCAGCAGGGTCCCCTTCACTCTTCTTCCCTTCAACGTTCTCCTTTGGTGGCTTTTCCTCACCAACATTTGCTTTGGCCTCCTTCTCCTTGGTGCATTTTTCATCCTCATGTACTTTCACAGTCAAAGGTCCTGTGGAAATTTTAGCCCGATTAATTGTGTCTTGTAGTTTTTTCTGGATGTACACTAGGTCAGTCATTGTTTTTGTGAAACTCTGCTTGTTACGAATCAGACAGATTATCAGGTCAGAAATGTGCTCCATCTTCTCACATACATACAGAGCAGCTATTACAAAGTGGACTTCCATGAAAACATCTTCTGTTTCCAGGACAAGGGACCTGAATTTTATTATTTCAGCTGTGGAAAGGTGTAGAATATAGAGACACCACATCAAGTAATCTTGACTTATCTGAAAGATTTTAGAGAAGCTTCAATTAATTGTACATGAAAAATTACGTGTTTACATCATTTATATTACATTTAAAACGTAAGGTCCATGAAGGCTGGACCATTGTTTTGCACCTTTTCATATTCCTGGGGTTTTCCTGGCATATCATAAGTCCTTAATAAATGTTTGTTCATAGACTGATATTATAAAGTGCTTAAATTCTACATTATGTTTACGTGTGCCTGCACGCATGTGTGTTTCTGGAGAGGGTGACAAAATAAGTCATTGAGAAATGTTCTATATTTTGGCAGAAGGAAATCTTAAATTGATTATAGTATTTTCTCCAAGAGCTCCATTTCTTTTTTTTTTAATTCAATTTTGTTTCATTTTTAGTTCTGAATTCTCTTCCTCCCATTAAGAAAACAAGAAAAACAAAACCCATCACAAATATAGTCAGTCCAACAAATTTCCATATGAGCATTAGCGAAGTCCAAAAAAAAATAAAAATCCCAATGAACACTGAAATCCATCATTTCTATCTGGAGGTAAGTAGGAATGGCCTCTAGAATTACGTTTGATCCTTCTGTTAATCAGAGTTTAAGAACACCACTTCTAAAGGTGTCAAGTTATAGCAGCACTGATCTCACACGAAAGAAACCAGCTCTGCCTTAGTCTTTAGGAATGCCTATAGCTAAGCAACCAGGAGATAATCATTGGTATAAGAAAAAAGTTCTCTAATTCTAAGAAAGATTTGATGCTACAATATAACAAAAACATGACTAGAGGCACATTATGAAGGATACTGACCACAAGGGGAGTATGGTGCAAAATGCTGGAATTGTAGTCCATAAAAATGATTTCAAAACCTGGTTCTGCCACTTACTAATGGAATAACCATGGTCAACTCACTTAAATTTTCTTACCTGTAGAATGAAAGTTGGACTAAATGGCCATTAAAATATGTTCAAGTCATACCTCTATGATCCTCTAAAGAAATTGTAATAGAAAATGTCAAATTTATGCCAGGCACTGATCTTGGTGCTGGAAATAGAAATAGAAAGACTACTTTTTAAATTAAAGGGTCCCTTCTCTTTCTTTTTGTCCTTGAAAACCTGCACTTATTCAGAGAAGTTCAGTCAAGATGTCTCACTCCTCAAACATTTCAGTTAATGGAGGTTTCTCTATGGCAATTTGCCATCATTCATACAGGGTTATGTTGAGTAATAAGACAAGGTTCATGCCCATCAATCCCAAAAGAGACAACAGCAAGATTGTATCACAAGATTTCAGAAATCAAAATTGTCTTCATAAACTCTCTTTTGGAGGAGATGAGATGAAGTATTTTCCATATTCTCCTTTTACACTAGGACAGGGGTTCTTTGCCTGGAGTATACAAATGGATTAGAGAGAAAGATAACTGTATTTCAATATACTGGGTTCCTTTTAAAATCCCAGATATTTTAGTATATGCATTTAAAGACATTATTCTGAGATGAGGTCAATAGGCCCTACTAGACTATCATGGGATTCCCTGACACATAAAAAGTAAAGAATTCTGGTTCTAGGAATCTCTTAGCTGGAAAGCTTCACTTAATTAAATAGTAACCATAGCAGTTGTAGAAGGGCTCACAAGACATGAAACTAATAAGAGACAGTAGTGAAAGAGCTTTTAATGGTTGTAATTTCTTCAAGGAAGAGGAAAAATAATTTCTAGAGTTAAAAAAAGGTAGAAGTACATGTGACCCTAGAAGAGTCAGAGGAAAGAATTTGTGGACCAAGAGGAGAAAGAAATGAATTAAAATGAAGCAAATAAACATCTCCTTAGCATTAGTTGAGCAAAGAAAATTCAGATTGCTCAGTATAGTTCAGTGTCTCATAGCAGAAACTGGAGAAAAAGAAAACCTACCTGGAAGACCTAAAGGATTCAACAATGCATAATTATAACTCTGACAGGAATGCTTCCTTTTTCCAGTATGGCATTAATATCAAGGAGTATGAGAAACTTACTTTTGAATAGAGAAATGATGCCATCAGGACTTAGGTAATGTCTTTAATCACACTCTGCAAGACTAACCTTCCAGAAGGCATTGCAGAGGACAAAGATGAGAAGATAACCACCTTTTATAAGGCGGTGAGGCTTCAAGTCTGCCTGATTCATACATTCTCTCACCTGTGCTGGAGTATTTAGGAGTAGGCCAGCCATAAATAAAAAGGATTAATTCACTGAGGAAATTGGATTCAGCAGTAGCTAATTAGCTGTAAGGTTGAAGATGGGGCAGACTATAATTCAGAGATTGAGTCTTCTGTGAGTGACCTTTCCTGAGCCCTGAATTCAGAGGTATTTCTTTTCCTGGTGAGGGTCTTAGAAGGGGATTTGGGATTGTTGAACATATCTCTGACAGAGTTAACACTGATGAGTTGGATAGCTGCCTATAAAATGAGGTTTCAGAGATGATGGAAAGAATTCTACACCTCTCCAAATTCCCTCTCCTTACTCCTTGGATTTGACTCCACCATCATCATGCTCCCAGGAAAAAAGCTCATCACTTGGAAACTCATTATCCTGAAGATTGTATCAGTTTGGGTACTCAGATCTCATCAGTACCCTCAGTGGCTTTTCCCCCTCTGATTGTATGACTGAAGGATGAGAGCAAAAATCTCTTTCCAAAGCTTCCGTGAAAAGAGGGCTCACAATCCAGCCATTTCCCCTTATCTGTTCTGTCTTCAGCCTAACAGCTCATCAACTGATGCTGATTTCCAGTTTCCTTTGATTAGAGTCCACCATCATTGTGCCCTGTGACCTGGTTCTGCCTCCCCTTTTCTCTTCCCCATATTCAGCTTTGTTGGTCTTTTCGATTGTTTCCTTCCCCAAATACATCATAAGCTCCTTGGCAGCAGGGATTGTCTTTCTTTTTCTTATTTATATTCCTTAATGCTTAGCAAGTGCCTGGCACATACCAGGCATTTAATAAATGTTTAATGAACTTAATTAAACCACTTCCACCCAGTTCTTCTACACCTAACTTTCCACAAATAGTTTTTCATTTCGTTGTTCAGCCTTCCCTTTAAATGCACATATTCCCACAATGGCTACATTACTATAAATGGATAAAAACCAAAAGGGAATAAAAGGAGGGGAAAGGAAATTGAATCCTGTTTGATTAACAATGCTCAAATTTGGCTCGGAAGAAGAAAGAAGTGAATTTATTTCCCTTCCTTCTTTGCCCTTAGGGGACCATGGGTTAAGAAGTCTGCTTTTACTGTTGACTTGATTGATATGTTGGTAAGTTTTGCTGAATCTTTTCACCTCCTTCTCCCCATCCCATTTTTTGTTTATTCTTTGATATAAGAAATTGCCTTATGGAGAGGAGAAAGAAGGTGAATGTGTTCGGAAATAAAAGTAACTATCAACATTTTTAAAGGAAAATCTTCCTGGAGAGGTGAAACATTGAGTTTTATCACTTTATAAACTTAACATCAATTTATATCATTCTTGACAGATTTTGATAAGGATTGAACCTAGTGATTTCCAACAGATGGGAAGAGAGAGAGAGGGACCATAGAACAAGTTGAAGGTTGAGATAAACTCAGATTCCAATCCTGAGGCTTCCACCTTGAGAAGCCAGGTGGTATAGAAGATTGCTAGGCTTGGAGTCAGGAAAGTTGAAGTTCACAACCTGCCTCATATACTTACTAGTTCAGTCCTTTCTTCAATTCAATAAACATATGTTAAGCACCTGTAGTGGACAAGCTGGTAAAAAAAAAATTTTTTTTAAATACACACTAGTTGTGTAACCAGAAACAAGTCATTTAACTTCTCAGTTTCCCATTGGAAACACTCTAAGACTCTAAGTACAAACTGATAAAATCATGTACAAATATGACCCTGCATTTTATTCTACAATTTAGCAAAATATTTATTCCCCTTTGGAAGTTAACAGGTATGGGTAGTGATTGAACTTCTTTTTCTTAGTATAGAAGCCACAGAGATAGAGAGATAAACTTGATAAACCAGATACAATAAGCATCCCTAATGCTTGTTGTTTGGTCATTTCAGTCATGCCCAACTCTTGGTGACCCCATTTGGGGTTTTCTTGGCAAAGATAGTGGAGTGGTTTGTCATTTCCTTCTGCAGTTCATTTTAAGGCTAAGGAAACTGAGGCAAACAGGGTTAGATGATTTGCCTACAGTCAAACAGCTAGTAAATGTTTGGTGTCAAATTTGAACTCAGGACAGTGAGTCTTCCTGAATCCTAACCTGCCACTCCATCCTGCACCACCCACCTGCCCATATACTGATATACCTGCCCCACAAATGGGTAAAAGAGGAAATAGGACAGGAAAATAGTGTAATGCAATAGAAAGAGCTTTGGCTCTGGAGTCAATGGAAGTGGGTTCAAATCCCATCTTTGATGAACTCTGTGTAACATTCACTCTCTGGTTCTCACTTTCCACAAATATAAATAATGGGTGTTGGACTATATGGCCTCAGAGGTTCCTACCAGTTCTAGATCTATGGGCCTACAAAGTGAGTATCAATGTGCAGAAACCTTTCAGTGTCTCTACTTCCTAGTTCCTTGGCCCAGTCTAGGCTTTCAAATATTAAACTATTCTCACAGAGTATTTCAAAGATTTTTCACAAATTGGTTCTTTCGCTTCCATACAAAGACTTAAACACTGAGAAAATCTTCAAATACACCTTATGCTCCATCTTCCATTAAGATTCCATTAAGATTCTTATCTCCTTCCCAACTTTACATGACTCAGAACAACCCAAATGCCTAGTAGATTAAAGGACATTAGCTTCACCAAATTGGAATTTAAAAGATACAGCATAGAATAAATTCCCAAGGGCTAGCACTTCCAGTAAGATCTGAGTTCCATTATTTCCCTCCTTGTATCATGTATTCTAAATACACCGAAGGGATGTTATTGCTCAGTTGTTCAAGTCAAGTCTAACTCTTTATGAGTCCATTTGGTGTTTCCTTGGCAAAGCTACTGAAGTGTTTTTGTATTTCTTTCTCCAGTTTATTTTATAGATGAGGACACTGAGGCAAGCAGGTTATTTTTACATATAAAATATATTTT
This sequence comes from Bettongia penicillata ogilbyi, assembly GCA_023548195.1. Classification (NCBI taxonomy): domain Eukaryota; kingdom Metazoa; phylum Chordata; class Mammalia; order Diprotodontia; family Potoroidae; genus Bettongia; species Bettongia penicillata. The sequence goes on along the minus strand of JAJHZJ010000089.1, from coordinate 14,186,808 downwards.
AATCCAAATACTAGTACAAAATTTTAGTCATGCACTTTTGACCTTAACAAGACAGTTAATACTACCAGTATTTTTCGGATTAACACACAGATCATATATTTCAATATTGCTATTGTATTTTCATTTTTACTTTAATTCTGACAGAAAACTGAGATTCAATGAGGTGAAATGCATTTTTAAAAGCTACCTTCAATAGCACAGTCACAATATTCTCATCAGCAACTGAATATGGTAGTTCCCAAATCTCTCATTGTGATAAAAAGACCGCTCAGATACTACAGAAAGGAAATGCCCCTGCTATATAGGAAACATGCAATTTTATCACATGAGTTTGGCTCTGAAAAGAAAATTTGGCTAAGTCAAGGCTAGTAATATTGATTGCATAAGCAGATGCTGTATAGTCTCAAGAGTTTAGAAATTGTGAACTGAGGGAATTCAGTCCTGTCTTCAAAACCAGGAAATTACAATGGAAGAGCATTCTTCATTGTAACACAGCTTTCTCAAGATCACCTAAATAAGAGCTTAAATTAAGACATACATGTTTCTGTAGACAGAAGGGTAATAGAGACACTGAAAGGTTTCTGCACATTGATCCTCAGTCTTAGTTTTACATTAGCAAGAAAGAACCGTGTTTCTTGTATTAACTTTTAACTGAATACACTGTTTGAAATGAACACAAGCTAGGGAACATAAATTTTACATTTTAACTTCAATAAGTGAATTTATTCTAGAAAAATGCATTTTTTCATCTAATAATTTCATAAAATGAAATCTGACAGTAAGAATAAAAGAGTGTGATCAAGCTCAAAGTTTAATGAGTAGCAGTGACTTAGTTACATGATACAAATTTGTACACTGAAAACATTTTAGTGATTATTGTTGAACGTACACATTGGAAGATTTTTTTTTACTTCAAACAGCAACAAGTTAAGTAAATATCTATAATATACAAAGAAAATACAAACAAAAGCAAAATTTGCTCTAAGTGTACCTTTCACTTAGGACTAGTATTTTCATTTTTATTTTTTTAGATACAGCTTTATTGCTGAGCTGCACAAACACACTTAAGAACTTGACCTTTATAGCAGGGCATTAGAAAATAAAAATATACTCCCACTTCAAAGAAATAAAAAAGGTTATGCATGACTGTATGACAAACAAAAGAGAGAACATTAAAATACTCTGATAGCGCAGGCATCATTAAAAAGGGAAAGAAAATGTTTGAAATGCCCATTAACTGTCTAAGTTTTAAGTAAGAAAGTTTTTTGACTAAATAGCTTAAAAGTCAGCAAAATAGGGATCAGTGATGGCAATTGTAGTGTACATGGCATTAAATGGCAATTTTTACACAAATACACTGTTAGAAATTTTTCAGTGAACACTGAAAATTTGAGGAGCTGCTCTTTGGAACAAACAGAGCCACCTTATTCCTAATTGAAGCATCACATAGTGTTCTGTGCTATTTACCTACTAGTTGAGTATTTAAAAGGGATTCATTTTGTCTTCAGCAGCTAACAAACTTATTCCATAAGTTTCTAAGCCTCAAAGGTGGAGAAAAAAAAGGCAAGTGTCTTCAGAGCATGACATGAAAGTTGAGGCAAACAGGGTTAAGTGAGTTGCCCACAGTCATGCAGATAATAAGTGTCTGAGGCCAGATTTGAACTTACATCTTCCTGACTCCAAATCTAATGCTCTATACACTGCACCACTTAGCTGCCAAGAGACTTTTCAGAAGAGCACAATCCACTTGAAAAGCAAATGGTGGGAAGGGGCAGCTAGGTGATACAGTGGATAGAGCACTAGTGCAGAAGTCAAGAGGACCTGAGTTCAAATCTCATCTCAGACATTTGACACTCACTACCTGTGTGACCTTGGGTAAGTCACTTAACCTCAATTGCCTCATCCTGGGTCCTCTCTAGTTATCCTGATGAATATCTGGTCACTGAACTCAGATGGCTCTGGAGGAGAACTGAGGTTGGTGACCTACATAGCCTTCCCTCACTCAAAAACACAAAGTCAAGTGCAAGTCATGTCATTATTTCTCTGATGGCATAGTGTTCAGCAACGAAGGACAAACACACAAATGGTGGGGAAAGGAGAGGGGTGAGGGAAGTCTCATCTGTATCCACTGTTCTTCTCAGTGTCTCTATTTTGGTGAGCAAGTCATCCAATGATGACAGGGTCAAGAGTCATTCCAATATTTTTTTTCCAGTGGGTGTGTATTCCCTCTAGACTCTCCATTTAACATCCTGTTGTACTCTCCATTTAAACTCATAGGTTTCCATGGGACTTTGTCATCCAGTTAGCAGTAGATTCCAATTCCTGAACATTCAAGAAATATAGAGGAAGAGACCAAGAGTCAGAGAAAGTCATGCAGCATACTTAAAGGCCACTAGGCACTGAGCCCCTATCCAGTGTATAGTAAGTACTGCATGACTTGTCCAAAACTATCTGGTCTGTGGACACACACACACACACACACACACACACACACACACACCTCTTTGGTGAAATCCAAGTGGTAAAAATATAGGAAAATTCTAAGGTTAACATGGACATGTCCAGTAACTATGTCAACCATTACACTTCCCTCTCCAACATCTTATAGAAGAAAAACAAAAAAAAAAAGCAAAAAAAAAAAAAACAAGTAGGAAGTTTCAGAGGAAGCTGTTACATCTTTCCTTTCTCAAAACTTAATTACAACCTGATGTATATTTCTTTTATGGTCCCCAAATTATTCCCTACTTTGTATGACAGCTGTCTCCACATCTTATTTCCTGTATTACACTATAATTTCCTAAAGTATAAACACTTTTATTTCCCCAAGCACTAGAACATGTTTTCTGATGCTCCTAAATATTTGATGAATGAATGCATAAACATATTATATTAGAAGAAATACATATTAGAAGAAATAGACAATAGAAAGATATATCTAGTGCCAAATATGAGAATATGGAATCACCTAAGCCAATGTGATGTTTAGCTGACATACCTTTCAGTTCTAAACTCTAGGATCCTATTCCAATATAACTTTTTGAAATATTAGTGTTATTCTTATGTTTGCTGACCTGCCTATTGAATTTTTTATGTTCTTTTTTATTTTGAGCTCCCACTTCTCTCCTCTTATCTGTTCCCTTTCCCCACTTTATCATAATTTTTTGAAAACTATTATCTAGCCTAACTTTTCTGTCCCTCTGGTAAAAGAAAGACTTCTTGACCATCATTAACATTGTAAATACTCTTGACAGAGGATTTTCTTAATGGTTTGTCATTTTTTTTAAAAAAGAGAAATTAAATACCTGTAAAAATGTAGTGAATTTTTCATTTCATCCATTTTTTTTGGAGATTCATTCTTTAAAGCCTTATAGCACATAATCTATTAACTCTGGACCAAAAGTCTACATAAATTATTATTCCAAAGATGATTAAAGAAGAAAACCCATTAAAAGAGGAAAGATATACTGCACATATTTCATGGCATCCCACTGACATAAAGAGGTAAATATAAGTCTTTCCCTATGATCATTACTGAGGTTATTTATGATAAATTACTAAAAGTCCTACCCATATTAATTGAGCTCAGTGACACAATGAAACATCCATATTGCATCAGTCCTGAAATAGTCTTTAAAGAGCTTTAATACTCTCCTTGACATGTGACTACACCTTATATAGTAAATCAACAGGAAGGAGCTTGCTTATGCATCCCAGGTATATATAACTGTGCTAAAGACCATTCTTAATGCCTTGATCTTCTCAAAGACACAGAAACTTCTTGTCCTTCCTAACTTCCTACTTCAGGTAAGACATCTGATCCAACGATATCAACTGGCTATAGGTTCTAGATTTAGAGCTAAAAGAAACCTTAGAGATCATTTAGTCCAATCCCCTTATTTTACAGTGCAGAAACTGAATCACAGAAAGGAAACAGACCTTTTCTACCTCGAATGGCATCTCTCTTTCACTTCAACATATAGATTCAAAAATAAAATATCAGTGAATTGATTACTGAAATTGGTTCCCTAGGCATTTTTTATTTGGATATGCATATAAATATATTATATGCACTGGATGGGATTGCATCAGAAGCATATGACTGGTGCTGGCTTGGCATCAGACTAGCTCTCTATCATGGTAGGATGAGAACAGACAGGATGAGGAGGAGAAGCAATTGTCCCTGAGATTTAAATCATCCTGGGGGCTGAAACATGACTAATATAGGGAAAAGAATTTCACTAAACCAGCTTGCTTTCTATAACCTTCTTTGAGCTAATCTTTGTACACAATGCAGCAATGTGAAGGAAGATACTGAAGTGGATAGTCAAGGAAAGTGAAAAGACAGCATATCAAATGCAGAAGGCACTGGAATTTATTTCTGTTAATATATACCTTCAGAAGGCTGACCAAGAAAAGTGTTTTGGAAATAGAAGAGCAGAAAATGTAAGGGTCCCTATGGTAGGTAGAATGTGATGTTTGTTCAGTGAAAGCAACATCATTTCAGAATCTATTATCAATTTTAAGAAAGATCACTGGATCATAGATCTTAAACTGGAAGAGACCTCAGTGGCAATCTAGTCTAATCCTCTCATCTTACAGGTAAAGAATAAGTGATTTGCCTAAGATCACATTGGTAGCGAGTGGCAGATGTGGGATTTGAACCCAGACCCTCAGGCTGCAAACACAACACCCTTTACACAGTGCTATGCTGCTTTAAATGTTAGAAATTCTTCCCCCATTGTTTTCCCCATTTATAAAAAGAAAAAATAACTCCTGACAAATGTCATCTTCAATAAGGGATGCTATGAAAATGGATGAGATAAACATGGAGATTGCTTCAAATATAACTTTCTATACAAATATGAACATTTTCCAAATTCATTTCACTTAACTATCCTAAGCTCTCCATTATATTACCTGAATAATATGAGATAGTCTATGACAAGAGTTGCAAGGATGCAGAAGGATGAGTGAATGTCTCATTTATCTCTACAGAAAACAGAATAAGGTAAAATAATTACAAATGCAGCAAGAAATATTTAGAGTATGAACACAAATAAAATGAAATCTGTGAGCATTAAAAATTAGATACAATCAATCAATAAAAAAAAACATTTAAGGACTTGTTTTGTACCACACCCTGATGATACAAACATAACAAGCAACCTCTAAACTGCAAGGACACCAATAAATACATGTGGAATGTAAATATAAAGAGAACTATGTAGTTTGGGAAGGAAGGCACTAGCAGTTGGAAGAAAGATTCGGAAAGGCTCGATGCAAAAGGTGGTACTCGAACTTGAAGGAAAAGAGGTAATCGATGAAGCATGGATGGAGAATGAGTTCATTCCAGGCATGAGTAACACTCATGTTCAAAGGCATGAAGAAAGAGAAGTGGCTGTTGTATGTGAAGAATAAAAGTAAAGGTCAATTTGACTTTATTGCAGAGTATAAGAGTGGGAGCAATGTATGATAGATCTTAAAAGACAGATTGGAGCCAGGATGCAAAATGTTTTAACTCTAAGCAAAGTCATTTACACTTAACTCTAGAGGCAACTAAAGACTGCTGGAGACTGCCAAGTACAGCACGGGGATGATATAGTCAGATCTGTGCTTAAGGAAAATCACTTCGGCAGCAGTATAAAGAATGGCTTGAAGAGAGAAGACACTTGAGGCAAGGGCTGCGGCAATAATCTAGGTGAGATGTGATAAGCACCTGTTAGATGCTAAAGTTGAAAGGAGATGAACGTGAGAGATATTACAGAAGTAGAAATGACAAGTGATTGGGTAATTGAGAGAATACAAAATCAAGGAGAGTTTCAAGGTTATAAACCTAAGAAATTGGAAGAATAATGTTGTCTTTAGTTTAATCTTTTAGAACAGGGACGTCAAGAGGGATTGATTTGGTGACAAATTTAACTAGCTCTACTTTGCACATGTTGAGTTTGAGCTATCTGTAGAAAATACAGTTGTAAATGTGCACAAGTGAACCAGCAATGTGGGACTGAGGTTCAGGGGGAAAAACTAAGACTGGGTATACAGATTTGTGAGTCACCTATATATAATTAAACCTATAAGAACTAATGTAGTCACCAAGAGAGACTGGACAGAGAAAGAGAAGAAGGATCAGGAAAGATTCTTAGGGATTATCTATTAGTGGATATGTGTTAAATGCGGAGCCAGCAAAGGAGACAGAAAAGCAATCAGATGGGTAGGAAAAAACCAATATAAAGTAATGTCATGAAAACCCAATAACAAGAGTTTAAGAGGAAAGCAAGATCAAAAGTGTCATATTTATATGTGTATATATATATATATGTATCTATACATATATATATATATATATACACAGTATATATACACATATATACTGGGAAGGATGAAGACTAGGAAAAGACCATCAGATTTGGCAATTAAAAAAATCATTGGTAATTTTGAAGAGATCAATTTCATTTTGCAGGTGAGTCCAGAAGCCAGATCACAAATGATTAAGGACTGAGTAAGAGGAGAAAAAAGTGGAGGCAATTAAAATAGACAGTTTTTTTCTAAAAGTTTGTCTCATAAAGGAAGGAAAAATTGTAAGACACTAGCTTAAAAGCATGGTTTGATGAAATGTTTTGGTTTTTTTTAAGGAAATTGGGGAGATTTGAGCATGTTTGTAGACAATAAGGAAAGAACCAACAGAGAGAAACTGAGTATTGATAGAGAAGATTGTTGCAGACTCTCAGTGGAGATGGAAGAGGAAGGTCAAGGTTATTACATGCCAGGAAAAAAGCCAGCTTATTGTCAAAGACTGAGGGAAAAGGAGAGTGTGTAGGATGAAGCCAAAGAGTTTTGAAATTAAAAGGAGATTAAAAGATGAACATCGGATGGCCTCAATTTTCTCAGGTTCTCGGTGAAGTCCTGAGATGACAGAGGAAGGAAAGAGGATTGTGGTTGACTGGAGTTGAAAAGAAAAGATTTTGGATGTCGTCATCAGGGCCTGAGTTAAGTAGTTGATTAGGGAGGGATAAAAGAATTGTCTTGCTGCAGTAAGGGCCCAATTGAAGTTGAATAACATGGATTTAAATGCACATTGTCATCAAAGTTGTATGAATTCCTCTAAATTAATTCAACAGCACATGAGCAGGAATAGAGGAAGCAGATTATAGAAATGATCCAAGACTGTGGTTTGGCAAGGGATGAGTGATGATAAGACAATGACAACCAATAAACCATGGTTAACTAATTATTTAACATCATCGATGTTAATTATTATATAATTAATATTATATTATAAATAAAAATGTATATATTATATATTAATCATAATATAATTAATAACATCAACAAAGTCATGATTAACTAATTGTAGTGTTGAGATGGAGAAGAGAGGAAAGTGAAGTCAGATTAAAAGTAATAACCTGATAAAATATTGAGGGGTATGTGGATTAAAATTTGCCATTAGAGTAGAGAATAATTTTAGGAGGGTTGGAAAATAGTAGGATAGGAAATACTAGGAAGTGATGGTCAAATATAGTTTTTATTTAAGGAACATTTGTGGCTAATGGTGAAATCCAGGATTTGATCATTCCTGTAGCTGGCTGAAGTACAGTGAAATAATAAACTATGGGACTAAGAAGATTGGATTGTTGAGTGATTGGAGCTTGAGGGAGTGTTAACTTGAAAGCTAAAGTCTCCTTGTATAAAATCAGGATTTGATAAAGAAAGGAAGATGGTAGATCTGCTACTATGCTCCTTTAAAAAAGGAGCACGTATGACCTGAGGACATTACACATAACCTCCATGATGTAGATTGGGTGGAAAACATTAATTATGTGCATTCAAAGGACATGTTGACGAGTGATGGCAGTAATGGAGGAGTCTGGAAGTAGCAGTGCAGAGGAAGGAGTAAACAGTTGTTCCTGTGCATGAGAGAGAAGGAGCCTTGAAGAGGATGACAGGAGATGTTGGTGTCTGAGAGAAAAGTAGATTTACAGAAGATGGAAGGAATTTGAGAGGAAGAGTTTACTCTTCAGGCTGGGTGTGTGTGTTTGTATGTATGTATACTTGTGTTTTTGTCTCTTTTGGGGGGCAGAGGGGGACAGAGTGAAGGTACAGCAAGAGATAGAGAGGATTATTAAAGTTGGATGATGATCAGGGTATAGCCACATCTCAGGAAAGGTTAATAGATGAAAAAAGTTCAAAAGATAGAGGGATAGAATAAAGGGAAATTTGCTGACTAGGGAAAAGGAATCCAAAATGGGAAAATTAGAAGGGCTAGATAATTAGGAGGCTTACATTGGGGCATATGTGGACTGGGGCTAAACAATATGGGGGAAAAATATTGGGAGGTGGGAGGCAGATATAATTTATTCCTATCATGTTCCTTCAAACCCTTTTCTTCTAATTGAGTAATGCAGGGATAGGGAGAAAAATGAATAGGAAGATATTATTATCCATAGGGGTAGTAAAAGTAGTAGATGAATAATATCTTACAGTCTGTAAGGGATCTTATTTCTAGAAAAGAGTTATGGATGTAGGACCTTAGTCATTCCATCCTGTTCTTCCTGTGTGACATGATACTAATTATATTTGTAATTAATTCTTATTCTGTAGAAGGTGTCCCACCAGTAAATGGTTATACAATTCCGGGAAAGAGGATTTTTAAGTTTAATTAGATTGGATAGTTACATGGGGATTTCCTAGATTTATAGAGTAGGTAAATACCAGAGAGCAGGGGTGGGGAACCTGTAGTCTTGAGGCCATGTGACTTTCTAGATCTTTGGGTGTGGCCTTTTGACTGAGTTTTACAGAACAAATCTTTTTATTATGGGGATTTGTTCTGCAAAGTTTGGATTCAGCCAAAGGGCCTTGGCAGGGTCCCAACCCCTGTCATAGAGAGTCTCCCTGGAGTTGAGTAAAGCATTTAACAAAGCTGCACAAAATATTCACATAGAGAATCAAGGTAGGGGTGATTACTGCTACGGATAGTTCCCTGACCACAGAAAACGATGGAATCCCCTTTTCATGAAAGGCAACAAAAACAAGCAAATTTCAATCCTGCCTAGCAGTATGAGAACAGACAAGTTGATCTTTGAAAGTCTCTTCCTATTTTGTGCTCATAAATTTATCTTAGTGGTATGAGGGGTGATGAGACTTTACATCTTCCAGCATATCATCAGCCATCATCATCATCATCATTCATAGGAACCTATCATTTATACATAAGAGTGTCACATTCCATTACGTTTGCAAGTCCACTCAGAAATTGAATTTATTTTGGAAACTAAACCTTCATATAGTTCAGTTTCAAAAAATCCCACCTCAATCAACCCTATTTATTATCTCTTTTTTTTTTTTTTGATCACCCTGAAATACTTTTGATTTCTTCTCAGAGATGCTGCCCTTGGCATTTATATGTTGGGTAATACTGCTCCAACAGGCTGCTGGGAAGGTATGTATCTATCATTATGAAGCGTAATTTTATGATTCTACTCCTTGTAGGGTACTAGAGACTAAGTATAAGACCCAGGTCTAGGAATTCACAATTATAACCCTGAATAAATAATGCAACTACTGGAACTACTTTGTGTGTCAGGGGAGAATGTAGGGCAGAGAGTGATAAAGGAGGAGAGAAAATGAAAAGCATGTAATCAATCTCCAAATTGTTTTGCAGGATACCTTACATTATCATGAAGTTTCCCAGATAGAAAGCTGGACAATATTTAAACTCTTTCAAAATTAAGTTTCATAAACTGTAAGACTTATTATGAAAAATGTTATCCATTCCCAGAGAAGAATTAATGGTGTCTGAATACAGATTGAAGCATACTTTTTTTACTGTCTTTATTTTTTGAGAGTTTTTTAATTTTGTTCTATGTTTTCTTTCACAACATCATTGTTATGGAAATGTTACACATAGCTACACAGATATAACCTATATGGAACAGCTTGATTTCACCATGAGCAGGTCCTGGAAGGGAGGAAGGGAGGGAATTTGGAACTCAAAACTTTAAAAACAAGTATTTGAAATTGTTTTTATATGTAACTGAGGGAAAATAAGATACTAAACCAAAACATACATTTAATAAGCAGAATTACTTGCAAGGGTGACAGTTGATGTCCATGAGTAGAAAAATTACCAATCCCATTCTGTGTATAGTAGGCAATATTCAAGAAAGTGCAAATCAATAATTAATGGTTTGAATATATTTTGCTTAGCCCCAAAGGACAAAACTGGCATCATAGTTACAAAGAAGGAAATTTCAGTTCAACCTAAGAAAAATAACCAAAATTTGAATTACTCAAAAGTGGAATAATAGTAGTGGATTTCCCATCACTAAAGGTTTTCAAAAAGATGTCCAATTACATGTCATATATAGTGTAAAAGAGATTCTGTTTCTGGGAGACTAGGTCTAGATAACTTCTGAAGAAGCCTGCTACTTGTGGGACTTTGAAAAATCTCTTCCTTTTCTCCATTGGCCATTGTTTCTTTTTTAATATGTAAAATAAGGGCGTTGGACTAGATGGCTTCAGAGTTCCTTTCCATCTCTAAATATAGGTTCCTATAATTCCATGCCTCTTCTGTCTCTGAGATTGGACACTTCTAATAACCCTGGCTTTACTCACAGGAAAACTCTTTCAAATCACAAGTACTTTTGTTTGTTCAACCCTAGGCAGATACTCTCTTTTCTACTTTATCACAAGTGACTCAAAAGTCCAAGAAGAAATTGTTGAAAAATTCAATGAAATAAGAAGAAATGTGCAACCAATCACAGGGAACATGCTAAAGATAGTAAGTTTTGGGTTTTTTTTTAATGTTCTGGTGATGTTTGAGCTGTTACTTTAATGAGTTCTTGTGTGTAGACCTTTTCAGAATCTCAATCTGGAAACCCCAGTAAGAATAGCCAAGAGAATGGAGAATGGACTTCCCCTTAAAAAAAAGAAGGAATGTAGTTTCCTCCCATAAAAGGCTACTCTCAATGTCACATTGTTCTTTACAAGATCTGAGGAGAAAGAAACTAATACCTATTTCTGTCTACGTTTTTTTTTTTTAATAAAGGTAGTTTCAAGAAACAAGGCAGCAAGAGGGACAACAGCTCACCTTTGCCTCTTAAAAGCCTTGTTTTCTTTTGAAGACCAACTCAAGGATACCTCCTGCACAGAATCTTTCCTGATCTCCACAACTGCTGAGGTCTCACCACTAAAATTGGCCTGTATTTAGTTTTACATGTTTTATTCATACATCTATGTGTACATATTTTCTCCTTTGATGGAATGTAAGCTCCTTGAAGTCAGGGACCATTTTATTTTTTATTGAGATGTCAAGCCTATCCTGTCTAACCTTTCCTAAACACTGAATAAGATTTGTCGTATAAAACAACAGCAAATGGGATGGCCTTTGACTAGCTTTTTTCTACTCAAAATCTGCGTAGTCATCAGGCAGCCAAATGGAATTTATTAAATGCCTACTATATTCCAGGAACAGTTAGATCTTAAAAGCTGTAATGTAACAAAACACTGACATGAGTCAACAGAGACAAAGTTTTATTGACTTTTTTCCCATATGATCTCTATAGACTCCTAAAGTCATAGTGTATGTAGCAACCTAAGAAGGCCATTGAGTCCACTCTGCCAGAATCTAAGATCAAGTCATGTCAAAGGGGACTTTACATCTCTTTTAGGCTGAGTTATGGGTTACTAAAACAGCTAATCATTTTAGGTCAGTTGAACACATATTTGCTCAATGTTCATTGTATACTCTGGGCTAGACCTTTTGTTAGGCACTATGGATATAAAGTAAAAAAATAAGTAGTTTTCTAATACTTTCTCCAATACTAGTAGTAAGTGGTAGTTTTCACTCCTCAAATAGCTTGTAAGCTTCCAAAATTCAAAAACCATATCTTAAGTTTCCCTTGAATTCCACTCTTGAGTACAAGAATGCAATGCACATTGTTTTAATTGAAGCCACAATAGAATTGGTGAAACAGCTCAGATTTTCTACATTGAAAGATTTTTTTTGTTGTCACTAAGTAGTCCATGAGTATTTAATAAGCTCCTACTATTTTCCATGGAGAAGGAAATGGCAAAACACTCCAGTATCTTTGCCAAGAAAACCTCAAATGAGATCCTGAAGAGTCATACATGACTGAAAATGACAACAACATTTTCTAGACTACTTACCAAGGATATAAAGGCAAAAATAAAAATACCTGACTCCAAGTTTCCATTCCATCCGAAGAGATGGATGTGTAGAAGTTTGGACAAAATATGTAAAAAAAAGTACAAGGCAATGTTAGTGGGGAGACACTAGCAGCTGGGGAGACCACTGTGTAGGAGACATCCTTGAGATTCAAAGGAAAATAGAGATTCTAAAAGACAAAGGTGAGTTGCTGTTACATTTCTTAAAATTACCAATAAAGTTATCTTCTCAGTACAAAGCTTTGATAACATCTTGACTCTGACCTCCAGCTAATTCCAAGGCTGGCTCTACTAGTAGGAGAACCTTTTGAGAAATCACTCCAAATCTCTAATGATTCTCATTTGCCTTCCAAATAAAACAGAAGTTTCCAACCATCAACACATTTACCAGTCTTACTCAACTACTTCTTGTCTCTGACTACACATTAATTGTCTCTGCTTTGTTTTTGTTTCACAAACTATTAGATTCTCATTCTTTGATCTTAGCTCATGCTCTTCACATTCAATCTTACCACCTAATTTTATCCTCCTAATTGTGTTTTGTTTTCTCTTTCTATAACTCATAGTTCAAGGCTATCTGCCTCTAGCAAACTCACTTAATAATAGCTAGACTTTTTTCCACATAATGTTCACTCATGCAGACTAACCTTTTCTCCTTAGGATTTATTCATAGAAGGCTGTAGGATACCATGGCTGTTGCAGTCCCTCTACCAACACAGACCTTGTGTTTTTCAACTTAGTAGATGTCATTAGAGAAACAGCCCTCAAACATTTTGTGATCTAATTTGCCAGTCTACTATAAAGCAGAAAGCAAATATCAGAAAACTAAAAATAGATTTAGAACTAATAAAACATAGAATTTGGATTTTTTTAGTGGATGAAATAAGCTGTCTTACTCATTTAGATTGGGAGATAGGGTATTTCTTAGGCCCTTACTATATGCCAGGTACTGTGCTAAGCCCTGAGATAAAAATACAAACAAACAATATAGTCCCAGCTCTAAAGGAACTTACAAGCTATTGAAAGAAGACAAAAAATAAAAATTTTCTAGAAAGAGGTTCTTGGTAGATTCTTGGTTCTTGACAAGATAAAATGAAAGCTGACTAATTAGAGATTGACATTCTAGGAGTAGAGTCCAAAATTTGGGGAAGGTATGAAAAAGAGATGAGAATAATGGCTATAGTACAGATGGCATAGTATAGAGATGTCAGGAAATTATATCATAGTTTTAGAGCTAGATATGACAATACAAATCAGTTACTCCAACTCCCTTATTTCATAGATGAATAAACTAAGTTTTTAGTTAGTTGCTCAACTCATTCAGAAAAAAGACAGAGAACAAGATTTAAATTTCTGTTCCGTAACTTCAAATTTAATACTCTTCCCACTTCACAGTGATAGAGATAAGACAATGAATGATTCTTGCCCTCAAATAACTTACACTCTAGTACGGGGTGCTAAAACATAAGCACCACTAATAGAAGGCACATCAAAATATGACAAGTGCATGAAGGGCATATGCCTTTCTACAAGATCAAATTATGAAACGATCACTTTGGAGGATCCAGAATTAGGAAAGAATTTATAGAAGTAGTGTCCTTTGAACTTATTTCAAAAGGCAAAGATGAGAGGAGTGTTTGAGGTAGATAGAGAAGTCTAAAGAAAGTTTCAAGGCTGAAAATAGGTGGCATTTGGAGAACCACAAATAGTTCAGTTTTGCAGGAGAATAGAAAAGTATGAAAAGAAAAAGAAAACTGGATTGGGACCAGATTGTAGAGGGTTCTGAATGCTCCAGGTAAGGAATCCAAACATAATTCCATAAGCAATTAGGAATTTTGAAGATTTGGGAGATATAGATACAGATTGATCCTATTCATTAAAAATATGTCTGGCATCAATATGCAGAACAGATTGAGGGGGAGAATGAAAGCAAGACCTTATAGGGGGCTAATGCTGTAGCCCAAGTGATAGATAATGAAAGTGAAAATAGTGAGGGTAGTAAGAAAATTCATGTGAAAAATACTGTGCAAATGGAACTGATAAGACTTGGTTGAATGATGTATGGAATGAAGTAGGCTGGGAAGGGAGTATGAAATCTGATTAAGATGAATATAAAAGTAGGAGTGACCAGAAGAATGTTGTTGACTTTGATAGACATGGGGAAATCATAATACAGTCAAATTAGAGGTGAAAGATCATGAATTCTGTTTTAGATTCATTAAGACTCAGTAGTTGCTAATGGCACCATGAGCTGGAGAAAAATAGTCAGGAACAGAGAAAAGAAGTTGGAGCTAGAAATACAGATCTGGAAGTCATTTGCATAGAGGCTACAGTAGAAGTTGAGTGAGTAGGTGAAATTATCAACAACCAAAACGAAAAAGAAAAGAAGAAAAAGCCAAAGGCAGATCTTTGGAGTGAAGAGAAGGGATTGTGGGGCAGTAAAAACAGTATTAAATTTGGAGTAAAAGCATTCCAGTCTTAACTGTGTCATTTATTACCTATGTAACTTGAAGCAAGTCACAATACCCGTCTGGTATTCAATTGCATCCTAGCGAATATAAAGGAACCATAGGATCAGAGATTTAGAGCTGGAAGAGACCTAAGAGGGCATCAAGTACAAACCCTTTCTTTTACAAATGAGAAAACTGAGACCCAGAGGTATGGAGTGACTTGCCAAAGTCACATAGGTAATCCTTTGATTTGAAATCTGGTCCTGTAACTGTAAATCCAATATTCTTCTCAATGTACCACATTGGACACAAGGATCTCTAAATTTCTTTCCAACTCAAACTCCATAGTAGGGAGCAAAGAAGTAATGCTTATAGAGGTAGAAAATGAAATAGAATAATTGTCATAGGAAACATGAGATCACAGAATGGAATGAGGAGAAAAGGGAGAAGGTCAATAATATAAAATGGAATCTCATCTTCTTATTGAGTT
Source organism: Bettongia penicillata ogilbyi (assembly GCA_023548195.1). Lineage (NCBI taxonomy): Eukaryota > Metazoa > Chordata > Mammalia > Diprotodontia > Potoroidae > Bettongia > Bettongia penicillata. Next base: position 14,171,685 of record JAJHZJ010000089.1, on the reverse strand, counting down.
CCATTATATAATCAAAGATGCATTGTGGTGAAAACAAAACCTTAGATTTAACAGAATCATGTTTTAAAATGGAACAAACCTTTTCAAATCCCACATTTAAAAGAAATATGTATCTGGGTATGCATATTCATATACACATACACAGATACATATTTATCTAATAAAATATTGACAATGACATCCAAAATATTAATCATTGTATGTGTAGCATTACAAAAATAAATACATTGAAATTGAACCTCAGGAACAATGTCTAAACCAATCAGGGCAATTATTAGTTTCGCTTGAGTAAACCACATGTATTATTCCCTCTGCACATTTTAGCAGAGGTCATCTGGAGCATAAAACCAGATTAATTCATACTTCTAATTATCTATGCAAGGTATTTCTTTGGGAGGAATCTTTGGGGCGGAGGGTATTCTTTGTACATTTCCAATCAAATGGATTGGAATCCAACAGCTTTATGACATGTTGGTCTGTTTCTAAGTATATTTGCCTAGTAACACATGCACAGTTTGTTATACTATACTTAGATGGGAAAAAATGGAATAAAAGCTTAGCAATAGAGACAGGCCAAAATCTGTTCATACATGTTATTTGGAGGACCATAATTTTAAAACTAGAGAGGAACTTAAAGATTACCTTAGACCAGGGATTCTTAACCTGGGATCCATATTTTTTATACATTTTGATCATTTTAATTCAATATAATTGTTTTCCTTTGTAATCCCATGTTTTTCACTTTATACATTTAAGAATATTATTCTGAGGAGGGGGCTCATAAACTTCTTCAGAATGAAAAAAGGGTCCCTGATACAAAAAAAATTAAAAACCTCTGTTTTAGGTTAACATCTTCATTTTATAAATGAAGAATCTAAAATCAAGAAAAGTAAATGGAATGGAATAGAATGAAATTAAATATAAAACATTCATTAAATGCTTGCCTTGTGCCAAGCACCATCTTAAGCATCAGGAATACAAATAGAAAAACAATTGAAGAAGACAGCACAGATGGGTGAGATCAGCTTTAAGTTGGAATAGCCCACTGGTCATTAAGAGAAGCAACAGGGAAGATGGAAAAGCCTAAGCAATTTGAAAGATTGAAAAGTCCCAGTGGTTCTCAAGGTTCTCAAGATGCAATGGAAAAGCAGATGGCAAGGTCTGATAATCATCTATTTTACCTCAGTCATTATAATTGGTAAATCCTAATCATCAAAGTCATGCAAGTGACCATGTCCATTTGGCATCTAGGGATCTGGAGAAATGGGGACCTATAATCATTTGACAAGGGGAAATTCTAGTGTGATGTAGGTTGAAGGTGGCTAAGGTATTAAAAAGAAGTTCTTCAGAAATCTGACCAACTCTTGGGGGAGGAGGGAGAGTCAAGAATAATGGGTTAAAGTTCTCACACCTTTGCCCTCTACTGTCTGGGAGTGTTATCTAGGTAGCTGGTATCAGGCTGAGGCTATGGTAAAAAGGGTAAAGGAGTTCTAGAATTTTGTCTGATAGAGTTTTATTGAGAGATATCTACGGTCTTTAATGATGAAATTTACTGCATCTTAGCTCCATTTTACATGATGTACTTCTGGCTCAGTGGCTAAACTGCTAAGCCTGGAGTTAGGAAGACTCATTTTCATGAGCTCAAATCTGACCTTGGATGCTTACTAGCTATGACCCTGAGCAAGTCACTTAACCCTGTTTGCCTCAGTTCCTCATCTGTAAAATGAGAAGAAAATGTCAAATCTTTCAGGATGTTTGCCAAGAAAACCCCAAAGTGTTCACAAAAAGTTGGGCATGTCTGAAAAATGATGAAAAAACAAGCACAAAACTTTTAAGGCACATCAATGTCCTTTTCATTCAAGGCTTGGAATCCAGAAGTTGAAAGGAATGCCAGAAGTTGGGCAGAGCAGAGTACTTTCACCACCAGCCCTCCTGATAAAAGAACTATTAAAAGTATGTAAAAACAAACTACAGACATTTTAAGGGAGGCAGAAAAATATTGGTAAATCAAACACAGGGTATTCAAACTATAAAAAGGTTGGGGAAAGGGTCCATATCTTGGTCCCACTTATTTTCTAGTTTATTATCCTAATGGGGGACAGTATATTTTATGTTACCTCTCAAGATTAAAGATTATTCAATCCAAATTTACCTTTACTCTATCAGATATGTTTAGGATCATGGAAGTAGAAACAACTTTGTAGGTCACACATAGCCCAAGTCTCCTCATTTCTATAAATATGGAAAGTGGGGGTTAGAGGAATTTAAGAGAGTTGCTCAGTGTTCCATAAATGTTAAGTATTAGATGAGAGATTTGAACGTACATTTTCTGACTCCAAAATTACTGTTCTTTATCCTGTGTAATGCCTCTTCCTGTTTTCAATGACCTATATTTAATTTTCTTTATTTTTAGATTCTTCTTGCAATGAAGTTTATTATATGTCTACATCTCCCAAATTGTGGCTTCATATAATCGATTTGTGGTATAGTACTCTTACAAAATGGTATAGTACTGTTACAGAGTTCAAATATGGCAAAAGAGTGATGAATACAGCCCACCTGAGTCCATATAACCAGGTAAACTTAAGAAGATTTGGTGTCCATGAGAGTAATACTCACTATTCTCTGGGTCATTAAGTATTTCTAGGTAATAGTTAATTTGTGAATAATACTCCCAAGGAAATTAAGACAAATATTCATTTGTGAATTATAAATTTCAGTTTGCTATAAGCATCAACCACCTGAAGCACAAATATAAATGCAACCCATTTTCAGACATCAAGGAGTTTACATTCAGTTGAGGGTGATAGAGGAGCAGGAAATAAGTACACAGCTAAATGTAATGTTAGAGAGTGAAGAGGTCAAAGGAAAAATCCAAAGTGGGAATATATGAATAGAGAGAAAACATTTTCAGTTGGGAAGACCAGGAAAACTATATAGAATAGGTGACACCAGAGATGAGCCTTAGGCAGACATGGAGACAGAATGAATTTTGGGTATGAGAGGGGTAGGTTAAAGTGTTTTTTTTTTCCTCAATGAAGAGATTAAAGATGGAATTTTGTGTCTGGAGAACTGTTTTGTGACTAAAACAGAGTACCAAAAGAACAAAACAGTAAAGTGAAATTGAGTAGTTGAACAAGATGTAACTTGATAACTGAGGACCCTAAATATCAAGTTGAGAAATTTGTATTTTGTCTCAGAATAGATAGCCACTGAAGGCTATTTAAGCAAGATAATGGCATGGTCAAACCTATAGGAGGATAGGAACAGATGGACCTGTAATTTCAGAGATATAAAGGACAGTCAGATGAGAAAATTACCTTTCCCACAACTCAGAATCTTCACTGCAGTGTAGTTTTCAAGCTTTTCTTAGAGTACTAAGAAATCAATTAACTTTTCGAGGGTCACAGAGCCAATACTTGAATTCTAGTATTCATTATTTCAAAGATGGTTCTTTCTTTCCTCAGTCATAGTGCCTCTCTGCTCAAATTTATGTCTTCAAAAATTTATTTTTTTAGCTGTACACAGAATGGGCAGGAGAAAGGAGAGATTAGAAGTAGAGGGGATAATCAGAAGGCTATTACAACAGTCTGAGCAAGGGGTGATAAATAGGAACTTGGTTTTTGTAGATCAGAGAAGAGGACAGAGGCAAGAGAGGTAGATGATGCAGTGGAATTCATTGAAAAATTTTATATGAGTAAGAGGTAACAGCCATAAATGATTCAAACCTAAGTAACTAGAGATAGTGCTATCAACAGAAATAGGGTTATTTGGAAAAAGAAAAAATAAACTTTAGGATAGAAGATGTTTAGTTCAATTTTGCACCTATGGACTTGCCAATGGAACATTTATATAAAGGCATCCAGATTCAACTGAGCAGGAAGGAGTGGATTTCAAGGAGGATAAGAGCAATAGGTATATAGATTTTGGAGTCATCCGATCAGAAATGATTGTTCTGGTCACTAGAACCAGAGGGGAATGATCAAGAGATGAATGGATAGGTCTAGGAATTATCAGAATAGAGATGCTAGTTAATAGTAGAAGCTGATGATATCGCCAAGAGATAGAATACAGAAAGAGAAGTGAGCCCAAGCCAACTCACGATTAATGAGCATGATATTGATGATGAAATCAGTAAAAAAGAACTTAGAAGGAGGGGTGAGATAAGTAGCAGGAGAACCAAGAGAGCAGCATTACCACGAACACCCAGAGAAAAGAGGGTATCTAGGAGGAGAGGATGGTTAGCAGTGTCAAATACCTCAGAAAGTTTGAAAAAAATGAGAATTAAGGGAAAATTTATATTTATCAATAAAGATGATCCTTTTGGAAAGAGGAATTTTAGTCAAGTGATGAGCTCAAAAGTCCACTAGGGGAGGAAGCAGAGGAAAAGAGTATAAATAATTTTTGTCTAGAAGTTTACCAGAGAAAAACAAGAGAGGTACAGGAGAATAGCAGAGAGGATGGTATGGAGTAGTGAGGGATTCTTAAGGATGAGGGAGACTTGGGCATGAGGACGGGCAAATGTGAAGGAACCTTTAGATACAGAAAGGTTGAAGAACATAGAAAAAGAGTATAATTGTAGGTGCACTCTGTTGAAGAAGAAGGGAAGGGATAAGATCCAGAAAAGAGACTGAGAGGTTGACCTAGACAAGGAGGAGAATTTCCTCTTCAACTGGGGCTACATTAAAAGAGGAGAGAATGGGGGATAAGGTTAAAAGGTTTTGAGATGTATAGGAAAGAAGAGGGAACTGGATGAGAATGATCTCTATTTTCTTGGCAAAGTATGAGGCAATGTCTTCAGCTGCATGTCTGGGGCAAAGAAGTGATAAGGGAAGATAGAAGAGAAAAGTTTTGAACTGCTGTTTTCAGGAACAATACTAAGAATCAACAAAAGAGGAATACAAAGATTTTTTGCTGATATAGTGTCAGACCTCTTGTGATTAAATGACATAAATTTGTCATGGAAAAACTTGCATCCAAATTTATATTCTGCCACTTTTGAGGGGCTTCAACTAGATGTCCCTTCGAAATGCAAGAATCTCCTCTCATGTTAAATGAAGACAAAAATCTGTCCTCTGCCTAGTTCAGAGCTCTGATGAAGGGCTTAAATTAAACCACATATGCAAAATATCTTAAGAACTATTACACTCAACAAAGGAAGCTGTGATTACTTCATAGCTGTGTTTGTTATTTTGTATTCTCTATGACCCTGAAGCCAGATTTTGGTTATATAACTCTTCTATTCTTCCGTTTTGGGGTCAATTTATAGTTTTGGGGTCAATTAAGGAAAATAAAATAAGAATTCTTCTGGTGGATATCATGAGTAATTAATAATCAACCTAAAGATAATTTGGTACCATCCATCTCCATGTGTCAGAGCTTAGTGACCGGAGAAAATATCTTGATATTAAACTCCTTAACAACAGTTTCATTCTTTTGTCTTTGTATCCATAAGACCTACTACAATACTTGATACACAGTAAGTTTTTTATTAACTTTAATTGAGAAGGATTTTTCCATTAAGGGGTATAGAATATATACATACATATATGTGTGCATATATGTATATGTATAACCATCTTTTTCAAACACACAGATGACACTGATGACCCTCAACCATAACACATCCTCTTTTGTTAATTGGCTCATTCCTTCATGACTTTTCTTGTGATGAAAGGCCTGTATTTGCAAGCTATCTGGACAGAGTAGGAATGTAGACCCACAGTTGAAACATGGTGGCCTTAAGTTTAATAAACATAGTCCTTTAACTAGTATGCAAATTAGCCATAAGCATTACTAAAGTGAAACTCATTCTCCTCACCCCTTTCACAAGGCTAGATGTCACCAACATAGACAATACATCATAAAATCACCCATCTGCAAAAGAAGGAGAGATCATAGAAACAACAGTTTCTCAAAGCATTGTGTGTTCCATCCCTAACTCTACCTTTCTTTTAATAGGCTGCAAAAGTCAGTTCACACCAGATTGGTTGTGCTTTTGCCTTCTGCCCTGAAAGTTTCAGTACTTTTATGTTTGCCATTCCTGTCCTTTGTAAGTATTTGTGAACCATTCTACTAAGGTGCATTAGTTTTGTGAAATACAGATTATGTCCACGAACCAATAAGAGTATTTTCTGGACAATAAGTCACGTAATATATAGCAGAAACAGCCTTATATCTGAAGACAAAGATCTGGATTCAAATTCCACCTTTGTTACTACCTGAATTATTTTAGATGTCACTTAATTATTTCTATGGGTTCTAAAAAATTAGAAACTTGAACTAGATGACCTCTAGGCCCCCTTTAATTTCAAAATCTATTATACTGTGAGCATTTTTATGCAACCAATAATTTTCACCTTTATAGAGGTATCATGGAGGCATAGAAAGAGTGCTGAAGTCAAGCCTCAGACACTTCCTATCTGAGAGCTTGTGTATTTCATTAAAACTCTATCTGCTTGAGGCAGCTCCCTGGGACTAATTGACCAGTCAAATATTATTATGATCTACCTTGAAGGAGAGGGAATTCCAAAGCTGGGAGTTCTTTGGTTGACAAAATCACATAGTTTTCAAATATTCTTCTAAATGATGTATGTATTGTACCATGAAGATAATCAATCTCAAACCATGTAATGAAGGCATAGAATGTCTTAGAGTTTCATAAAGAGAAATCATTAGATAGAAGTGTATGTTTCATTATATTCTCTACCCTTTGGGGAGATGTTAGATGAAATTCCATATCGTTTCCACAGTACAACACCAGTGAACTTCTTTGGAAGAATCTCTGGATTTGAGGACAAAAGTCCAGGATTCAAACCCAGTTTTGTCAAATACTGGATAGTGGTTAGACTTGGAGTAAAAAAGAGTCCAAATCCTCATGCACAGTCTCACTGTCAGACTTTATTTTAGCAAAGTCAGAGAGTAAGAACATTCCAGAGTAGAAAAAAAATATATGATCCAAGCCATATCAGAACACCTAGGTGGTGCTAGACTAAAATGAGAAATACCTGATGTGAAATCCTTTCTCAGATGCTGCTAGCTGATGCTTACCTTGGACAAGTTACATCACCTTGGTCTGTTTCAGTTTTCTCATCTCTGAAATAAGAATAATAACTGTACCTACATAGCAGAGTTGTGAGAATAGAATAGTATACTATTTGTTGAGTGCTTTCCAAAGTGGAAAGCACCTATATAACTTAAATTTCTAGAGAGATGTTTGTAATGATTATAATACAGAAGTCAGATGCTGTACCATGCTGGAGTAAATCCAAAATGTTAAACAAGTAAACATATCAAGACAACCAAGTCACAATATTAGATCAAAGGTCAGAATAGTGACTCAATATTGACAATAAGCAGCACCATCATTTAACACTGTGAAGAGAGAAGAACATGGCAATGGCAAACTGCAATTTATTTTACACAAAACCTCTAGTCCAGATTGTATCTTTCTTACAGTAATCTTTCTTCATACAACTGTCTTATAACTGCTGAGGTCTCAAACATCTGTTTCTATGTGGGCATCATGTACTCAGTGTTCTTCCAGCTCTTAGCATAGTGCCTGGCAGATAGTAGGCATTTAATAAATGGCTATTTAATTGAATAAACTTTTATATTTACAGTTCATTTTCTCCCACATGAAGCAGGATTGGGAAAGAATGAGCTAAGTCAGGACAAACATCTTCATAAAGCATGTTGGGAACACATGAGAAATACTAGAACAAGGTAGAGTTTTCAAGTGTAGAGGACCAGTTTTGTTTCCTATCCCATCTTCCTTGGAAAGCATACAAATGTTTCCCCAAAGTTCATATAAGCAAAGATTTAGAGGATTTAGATTAAAGGGGACTTAGGGCTCACTTAGTCCAATTCCCCTCACTTTTATAGGTATGGAATCTGAGACCCAGAGAAGCTGAACAATTTTTCTCAAGACCATATAGGTAACAAACATTAGAGCAGGTGCTGTGAACTCAAATAAAGCATACAATGCTACTTCTTAGGCAGACACAAAATTTCTCCTTAGGATTCTATGATCCAGAGTAGAAAGGAACTTTTAATATGAGGGGATCAAGAACTCTCAACTATTATATATATATATATATATCATAGACTCCTTTGGCAATCTGATAAAGCCTATGTATCCCATCTTGCAATTCAAATACATAAAATAATATACATAGGATTACAAAGAAAATCCATTACATCAAAGTACATTAGTCAAAATATAACTTTTATGAAGTTCACAGACCCCTAGGCTAATAACCCTTGTATTTATCGTATAGTGAAAAGAGAATTGGTCATGGAGTTCATATCTTCGTTCTGACAGTTTCATGATCTAGAAAAATCATTAGACTAAGTAAAAGTTTCATCATCTAGAAAAAGGAGGACATAATAATACTTGTACCACTAATCTCCCTTTTATTTGGGAGGCAAAAGTGCTTTCTACATGTGAAAACACTACAGAAATGTGAGCGGTTGTTATAATTATCAGTTATCTCTGAAGTACAGTTCCAAAATGAAACTGTGATCCATTCATTTAGAAAAGTCACAGAAAATCCAGTAGCATACCCCATTCTATCAGATTAATGAATACATATATACAAGCGAATATTCATAATATATTCCCTAGAAAGTGGAGGATCTTGGCATATACTTGATGAATGCCAGTCTTTTTCATTCATCTAGTTTCCCTGATTGATCAAATTAAATGTTCAAAATTGTTATTGAGTATTTTTTCCTTTTTAAATGTCAATATCTCATTTCAACCATTTTATGGGACCCTTTTAAAATATATGACACCCATGCCTACTCTCTTAAATAGATAACATAAACCTTTCCTTGATGACTCAAGGCTGTTGTGATTAATATCAATTACTACCCTGGACTGAAATGCAGTGAGGAAACATTGGGGCACCTGAGATGTCAATGTCTGTTTGCCTCAATACACAATGATCCTACACTGCTTTGAAGAATTGCTTTTAGTTATTATATCTGTTATTAATGCAGTTTCTCATCTATTCTCTTGCTGTCAAACTGTCTTCTCACTTTCAGTCCTTGTCTGTATAGCTGCTTCCCTTCCCCCTCACTACCTCTAATCTTCTTGGCCTAAGAAGTAATACCAATGAACTCACTGGAACTATGTCAGAGATAAGAAGGAAAAGGTCCCTTTGGTTCTCTCCTATGAGTAAGAAGCATCAATTTCTATCTCTATGGCATCTACTTTGAATTCTTAGAGACTTTCTTTTTATCCTAACTCCTGCCATGATTCTGTGTTACACAGAGCTGAGGTGCTCAGTTATGCTACCCTTGGATAAATGAGATATTGGGATATAATATTTATATTTGATTCTGTTCATGTTCCAGAAGACTGATGCCAGGTGCTCCAAACACACCTTATGCTAAAGGAATATCTTGTACCAAATGCCCTGTATCTTGTGACAAAGGACTATGCAGTAAGTTTTGGACAAAGAAATAATAATTAAAGGAAGACCAGTTAAAACAAAGCCAAGCAATACAAGTCACTCTTATAGTTTCCTGGCAGTATCATGCAGTGGAAAGAGCACCAGATTTGGAAATGTGGGTTTCTCTTCTAATCTCTACCAGTAACTGTGATTGCCTTATATCTGGACTATTACAATAGGTTGCTGGTTGGCTTCTCTACTTCAAGTCTCTCCATATTACACATCCTCCATTCTGATTTTCCTAAAACTTACATCTGACTATATCACATTCCATTTGCCATTCAATAAACTCCAATGGCTCCCTCTTGCCTCTAGAAAGAAATACAAAATCCTCTGTTTGACTCTTAGAATCCTTTCCAATTATTCTTCATACCATTCCAGTGTTCTTACTCCTTTGCCTCCATGAATTCTGCCATCCAGTGACACTGACTTCCTTGCTATTCTTTCTTCACAGCAATTCATCTCCCAACTGTGAGCATTTTCATTCCTGAAATTCCTTCCTCATGTCTTCTACTTGGCTTCCTTCAAGACTCACCTAAAATTCCACCTTCTTCAAGAACTCTTTCCAATTTCTTCATAACCTTAGTTGCTTCTCTCGGAGTTAATCCTGCCTTATTTACCCTGGGTATATATTTTGCTTGCACAAAGTTGTTTGCATGTTGTCTCCACCATTAAAATCTGAGGTCCTGAGAATCAGGAACTGATGCAAAGTAAAATAAGTAGAATCAGGAGAACAAAATACAAAATGACTACAGCAATACAAATGAAACAATATGAACATCATTTGAAGAATTTGAAATATAATGACTAAGCTTGTCCATTTTCAAGGGTGGGAAATTATGGATGCAAAACATTGTATATCGTCAGACTCAGTTGATGTGTTTGTCAGTCTAGCAGGTTTTCTTGTCTTTCTCCCTCTCATTTTTAACATGTTGTTGCTGTTGCTGCTGCTACTACTGCTGCTGCTATTATATTCAGAGACTATAGTAGCAGGGATGTGTGTGTGTGTGTGTATTTGGAAATGACTATGAGCTTCTTGAGAGTAGGGATTGTTTTTTGCCCTTATTTGAATCCTTAGCACAGTACTTAGCACATAGTAAGTAGATCTGAAATGAAAGTAACATGAGGACAAAAAACAAAAATATTTTTAAAGGATGAAATTACGTGTTATTATTAACGTATATTGATCCAAAATGTAGGGAATATTTCCTAGAGTTGTATTTCTGAGGAACCATAGGAGATAAATTCAGACAGTTAAGGTTTTATTGTCCTCATATAGATGAGAAGCAATGTAGAAGACAGAGAGATAGTCTTTGAAAGAGGAAGACTTAGGCTTTGACATATTGGCTGTATAACCCTAGACAATTCATTTAACCTCTTAGTGCTTTAGGCAGGTCTCTAAGACCATAAGTTGCAGAAAAAAGGCCTAGCCTACACTAGTAAAAGAAGTTCCTTCACCCAAGAGGTTCCCTTACCCATGAAACTGAAAGACAAATCTCTATCCCTATGTCTATAGACAAGGCATCTAAAATGCAGAGGGTGTTGACTGATTCATCTAAGATTATACATATTTAAATGACAGAGGAAAAAAACCTAAAATTCAAGTCTCTTGATTCCAAGCACCATCATATTTCTACTAAACAGTATTGTTTCTGTTGTTTATCTCTCATTTCATGCCAAAATTTAACATTTTGAAAAAAACCTTATCTTTGAACAGCTTCTAAAATTCAGTAGGAAGCTCTCTTTCAAACAAGCCTGAATCTAAAAGTCGCATAATAGTTATATCCAGTCGCCTTCTACTGTTCCCATTCCCAGTGTTAGCAATAGCTGACAGAGAAAGGATGCACTGGGAGCAAACATGTACTGGGAGACCAGAAAACAAGTTTTAAACAAAAGTTAAACCTGAAAGGGGAGAGGCAGTATGGAGGGAAATAAGAACTAAAAAGGAGAGAGAGAGAGAGAGAGAGAGAGAGAGAGAGAGAGAGAGAGAGAGAGAGAGAGAGAGAGAGAGATGTATCAAAATCTGTCATCCCACAGAGTCAGGCCCTTTAGCAATGTTACTAAGTTATGGCCCAGGAATTTTCTGAGAAATATAATATAAAAGTTCGAGAGGTGAACTAAGGACTGAAAAGATGAGTCTAAAAGGAAGCTGGGAAGAACATAAGACTGTAGACTCCCTCAGAGGAAGAAGCCTAGTTTAATATTCATCTATACATATATCCTTAGTGCCTAGAATAGCAGTTAACAAGTAGAAAATTAGCAAATGTTCATAGAATCATTTATTTATCAAAGACTTAATCCAACCCTTTTATTTTACAGTTGAATAAAGTGAGGTCTAGCAAAGTTAAGGAACTGGGCCAAGTTTGCCCAAGTAAATATCAGAAGCAAGATTTGAACTCAGCCTCCAACTCCAGAGCCAGTGGTCTTTCCAATATAGTTGTTTAGTAGATACAAATTAAAGCTTTTAAGAGGAAAAAAACAGAGAGTTTGGCATACATTTTGTGGATTTTAGTTCTATAGTAACTTTGTGGTGTGAAAAGTCAAGAACCTTTTTAAATTCAAAACTACTTATCATTTGGGGTCAAAGTCCTACTTTGCCACAAATAAATTTTGATAACATTTGAATTAAAAAATTACTCCAAACTCTTTGTTCCCAAGAAACTTGCAGCCATTTTTGCTTCTCCATTTAAATGGGCTGTTCAAAATGAAGTTTTGTCCTTTGACTATTTGCATATATTCTTATAATTAATGTTTAATTCATTGGTTTCCCTGGAAACCTTTGGGGAACAGGTGGGATCACTAACCATTTTGACTATGTGACAGGTGGTTTGGCCAGTAAAAGATGATATGACATGTTCAGCAATCATGGGACAGACACCCATCAGGTATAAAGAGAACATTCACTGTTACATGGCAGGGAAATGAATTCCTGGATTCCAATATAAGAAAAAAGCAAGATGTGAGTGCAATATACCACATTCACATTTGCAAATTAGGGCTTGGATGAGCCCAGTTTTGCATTTTACATATCACAAAGTATGCTGTGGCTTTGTAAGAGACTTCAGATTTTAAAAGATGATCAAAATGTTCCCTTTGGGAAAGAGAATGATTGCTTATCACTAACTCATTATCTCTTCTGAATCATGCAGCATCCTTTGAGGTAGGTGCTGCAAATAACACTATTCCTATTTTACAGATGACGAAACTGAGACTCGGAGAATTTAAATTATTTTCCTGAGGTCACACAGTTAGTAAATAGAAAAACTAGACACAAATCAAGCTTTTCTGACTGAATTTATTCTTTTCTCTACTTCATCTTGGGCCATTTTTAAGCTTAAATAGGAATTCAGGAAGTTTTAGTACTTTTGAGGAAGTAATAGAAATAAGACCAAATTTGAAATTCACTGAAATGTATCCAAATCTTGACACTACCTATGCAGCCTTAATTAAGTCAATTTCCTTCTCTGGACCTTAGTTTTGGTCTTTTATTTTCATATGCAAATTAAGAAGAAGGACTGGTTGATGCCCAAGATCCCTTCCAGGTCCAAATCCTGTGAAATAATAAACTTTTTCATGTAAATAGACATTTGATTAGAAATGTGTCTAATGGGATCTTTCTGTTTTAAATAGATTAACAAGTTAATTAATTAATGGTACAAGAGACAATAAGCATGTAGCCAATAAGGGGACAGCCTTGGAATATAGAAAACCGGGATTCAAATCTCATTTCAGATGATTACTAGCTGTAAGACACAGCCAGGTCACTTATCCTCTCTGTATATCAATTTCCAAGTCTATAAAATAAGGGAAATAGAAAATGTCTTTTAAAGTCTCTTTTACCTCTAAATCAATAACCCTAGAGTGTTAGTGTTCCAGGCAACCAAAATTATAAATTGTAGATAAATTGACAACTCCACTGAAAGTTCCTCAGAGTAATTAAAATACTTTTTTTCTCATTCAGCTGACCCCTGCATTTTAGGAAACATCTTTTATTCCAACTGTTGTACTTATAAGGAAAAGGTGGGTCATTGTGATTTCAAATGCAATCTTCTGACAATAATCCCTTTCTGTAACTTTTCTTTGCTCATTATGACTTAATTTCATTTAAAGGATGTGATTTTCTGAGGTTTTTGCCCTCACCCTTAACCTTACAAACTATTTTGTACAATATTGATATATATATATGTGTGTGTATATGTATACACACACACACACACACACATATATATATATATATATCTTATTACTGTCTTTATATTTTTTATAAACCCCAAAATTGGGAATTATGGGTAGAAGAGAAAAGAAAGCAATTTTTGATCATACAGAAAACCTCAGGTTTGAAACCACTGTATTAATGCATGTCATATGCAGAATTTGAACACAACCTGAACTAAAAAAGAAGTCATCTATTGTTATTTTGGAGGATATTTCTCTTCTCAAAGGAAAGGACTAGGGTATGCCTACTTCAAGCACCTGTCTCTAGGCTGGACACAAAATAATTATCTTAGCAGTTTTTTTTCTGTAATGTTCAAGAGCTCTAGGAAGTAGTAATTCTTTCCTCGAGGTAATTCCTTTCTGTGTCCAATTTCAATCACTCCTATAAGAATTTCTATCATTTTTTTTCATTCTCTCCTCAGGGTTATAGGTCACATGGTCCTTTTGGAGCGTGAAAAATGACTAGTCAATCCTTCAATTTTTTATTTTTTGAAGCACAAAATCTCAGTTCTTTCTATCTACCTTTCTTTATTAATTCCTTCATTTCATGCTTCAGTCCCTTTCATCATTGTCCAGTGGGCATTTGTAATTTCTAGACTTGCATATAATGAAAATATATGTATATACATATGATTCTAAAGCTGTAGAGATTCTTTCAATTGAGAGATCATAGTCCCCTCAAGCACCATCACCAATTCCACCACCATCCTTCTGTTCCTTTGTATATCTTATTTACTTGGCTTGATTTGAAAAAACAAGTTTTTTATATGAAATAATATGTACATAGTATTGTTATTTTTGAAATTTTATATACCATTAAAAAAAATACATGAAGTCTAAATGAGCAGTATGCTCTCCCTAAGAGTTCAATCCTTTAAGTCTTTATTCATGACTTTTACTGAGCACTATCACATGAAAAATGCAGTAAATCATAAGCCCGTTGCTAGTATTTATATTCAAAAAGAAATAAAGCAAATAGGACTTTTAAATCATTTAATGATTTAATCACTTTAAAAAATTAGGATTTTAAATCATTTGGGGAGCTCCAAACAGAATGGAAGACATTTAATTTTTATAAGCATTCATTTACTTGTCACAGAATAATTACCCTAGGTCAAGGTTCTTAACATTTTGAACATAATTTGCCATAAGTCTGGTAAAAGCCATGAACTTCTTCTCAGAAAAATGTTTTTAAATGCATAAAACAAAATAGAAAAGATTACAAAGGAAACTATGTTGAAATGTTCAATAACAAAAGAAAATGTTTCCACTTCATCAATAAGCTAAGAATTTCTGCTCTATAGGAACAGACTTTTGAAATGGGTTTTGAAGGAAAAGGAGCTTGCTTTGTTTATTTTGGAAAGAACACTGGCCTTGAGTCAAAAAGCCTAGATTCTAGTTATGGCTGTGCGACTTCCAAGATATGTGCCCATAGGGAAGTTAACTTCTCTGAGACAGTTTCCTCATCTATAAAATAGCAACAATATGGTATATTCTCTGACAACATCGTTACAAAGATTAGAGAAATCATATGGACTGAAAGCACTGTATGTATAGGAGTTCTAATTTTCAGTGAATTTCTTTTACCTTCTCTCAGTTTTTTTTTTTTCTTTTGGCTAGACCTTTAATTTCATCTATATAGGAAGCTCTCAGGAATTTCCTCTACTAATATAGATGAGCAATTCTTCTTCAATTTACAGGTTGTAGAGGGTTGCCTGGGGCACTAAAAAATTAAGTGGCTTGCTCATGGCCATACAACTAATAGGTATCAGAGAGAAGATTTGAATCGATATATTTCTGATTTTGAGACTTGCTCTCTATCCACTACAGTCAGAAATGTGGCACAGTGGATACAGTGCCAGGCTTGGAGTCAGGAAGATTGATTTTTCTGATTTCAATCTAGCCTCAAACGCTTACTAGCTGTGTGGCCTGGGCAAGTTGCTTAACTCTGCCTTGGTTTCCTCATCTGTAAAACGAGTTGGAGAAGGAAATGGCAAACCACTCCAATACTTTTGCCAAGAAAACCCCAAATGGGATCATGAAGAGTTGGATAAAACCGAAATGACTGAGCAACAAATTCTATCTACTCCATCAGTGATGTCAAACTCAAATAGAAATAAGGGCTACTAAATCATAATAAGGACCCTGTAGGTCATATTGACTTAGAAAAAATTGATGATACATTGTTACATGAAAATCAAATAGGAATTACATTTTAATTTGGTTTGAGCTGTACCTAGAAATGTTGTGTTTACACTAGGGTCACAGCCATCTGCTTGACATTTCTCCATGGCACCATGTTATGTCTTACCGTATTACACATATGTACCAAAATTCCACTGATATCAAATACTATCTGTGGCCCTTGCATGCACATAGGAAATAAGATCACTAATTTTAATTGTATTTCTTTTTTTTAATATGATAAGCCTAGTAATATGACTCCATTGGTAAAATGTTTTTTGAACTTACATTCATATTTAAATGTTCTACAAGTGAATTGGAACATAACACCTCAGTTTCTTCAACTATAAAACTTGTGCAGCCATGGTGGGGTGGAGTGGTGAACAGAACTATTCAATTATTTCTATTTGCTCCCTCCACCTAACTACTGACTCACTGCCTAGATGAGTTTTGTTGTATATACTTTCCTTCTTTTCTTGGAGACATTATGAAAGGATCTATGATTCTCTCCATCGTTTTCAGCTCTAAGCTGAGAGAGAGACAGAGAGACAGAGAGACAGAGAGACAGAGAGAGAGAGAGAAAGAGAGAGAGAGAGAGAGAGAGAGAGATTGTGTTCTGTCCAATTATCTCAACGTTACATTTCTCTTTATCTGTTCTTTGGTGATGTTTCCTTCTCAACTGCATCCTCCTACTTCACTTCCAATAAGTAAATCCAGACTAACAAATGCCTGTGGTTAAGAGTGTTTATAAAGTCAAATGTATAAACATGTACATATGTATATATGTTATGAAGTAAACATTTCAAACAAAGTAAGTCTGGTAAGTCAAATTCTGCCAAAACAAAGGAAGGCAAACAGACTCTCCCTGGGCTCAGTGGGAAAAGCTTCAGGTTTCCATGAGCAAGCCCAAAATGAAAAAGGACATAGAAAATTATGACCTTGGCTTGTGGCCTTGGTGTCCGTACTGGGGGAAGGGGTGTGATGCAGTTCAGAAGCACAGAGTCTATCTCAACACTTAAGCTTGATCACTCGAACAGTCTTCATTCAATCATTGGTTCTTTAATTCTTCTGGCTCTTTCCCTTGTGTTGGCTGCCTTTACCTGTATTTCTATTTTCCCAATTCTGTCTCCATGTAGCTATCCAGTGCTGGGTTAGTCCTCAAGTCTTGTTTCTGCCAAGACTCCCTTAAACTCACTGGCTCTCCGAGGTTTCTATTGTCTTTTGAAAAATCACCTGGAAGTATTACTATTTTTTTCCCTTCATCCAATGTTAGGGTTCTCTTTCTAATTCACTCCAGAGACTTTTATATATCACATAACAGGTTGTATTTTTTCAGCTAATTTAATAGGCCTTTTCCAGCTCTTTTTTCTTATGATTAGTTCTGTGAAATCACAACTCATCTGCAAGAAGATAATAATACCTGTCAATAACTTGTTTATCTAATTAGGATAAAAACTCCAAAATCATTCTAAGCACATCTCAAATGACTGTGTTGCATTTTTTTCTATTTGGCAGGTAATGAATAACATGTCAGCAAATCAAATTACAGGTCCCAGTGCACCCAAGGTAAGTAACAAAGTCTAGATTATGATTAAGAATGTCTGATCTACATTTTCTATGTAAAGGACTGTATTATCCCCTATTACTCTCTTGTTAGAAAATTTATCTTTATTCTTTTTAATTTTAAAGCCTGAATCTTCATTTTCATTTTTTTCAACTCACAATACATCAATTCAAAGGGAGATTGTTAATAAGCCAATGAACTAAGAAGGATGACAAATCCCATGGCTGCAAACATTCTAAAAATGGTGAGTCAAATTCTGTCAGACTCTACTAATTAAAGATTTGTTCAATAGCCACTACATAAAGGATGATGAAGTAATATCTATTCAGACTAGATTACTGTGTTTGCTGTAGAAACCAAACTTTGTAAGAAACATAAAACTAGAATGCATTCAGAAGAAGAAAATCACAATGGCAATGGTTGTGGAAACCATGCAATATAGAAAACAGATGAATGAACTGGTAATATTAGTTGGGGGGAAGGGAAGGTCATGATCACTGTCTCTAAAGTTTATCATTCAGAAGAGGGATTAAGCCTCTCTACCTTGATCCTTGATGTCAGGGCAGATCATATAAGAACGAATATTCCAAGCATTAGAGCTATCCAAATATAGTATGTTACTTTCTGAAGGAATGATTATTCTATCACTGAAACTGAACAATGTTGTAGAGGAATTCCAGGGATTTTTATAGTGTTTTATATCAAAGGTTAAACTAGATAACCTCTAAATTCCCTCATAATTATATGATATTGGAGAATTCTACGGATAAACTGAAGACTAGCCCTTGTTGAGTTTTCATTTTTAACCTCATTTCTAAGTAGAATTCTTCTGATAATACAGATGAGTTTGGAAATCTCCCAAAATATTGAACTTGCCAGTGTGCTTTTGTTCAGGTTTCCATAACCAGATCCTTAAGGCAATGAATTAGTGAAGTTCAGTCATATCGTTGGTGTTGATATTGTCATTGTTCTCTTTAAGGATGGCTATAGGAAAGAAACTTAATGTAATTCTTTTAAAAAAAAAACACCTTATATGCTGGATGAAACTTACAGGTGTTATTAATGCCTGTAACAGCTTCTGGGAGTTGATACAAAAATTATCATCTGTAAGAACGCTGTCTCAATACTAAATTACTAGTGTCTGTGCTTCCAAAAATTCTTTGCTTATTTTGTTTATATACAAATGTTACTTTCCCTAATAAAATAAATACTTTAAGAGAAGGGACTATTTAAATTTTTTCCTTGTATTCTCAGCACCTAGCACCATGTCTGGGATATATTAGTTGCTTGCTAAAAGCCGATTGATTATATATTCTCCCTACCAAGCCTCTCTAACCCTTAGTCCATTAGTTTTCAATCTGTGGTACACATCTCCCAAAGCAGCATAAGATTTTCAAGAGAATATTTGACAAATAATACTATTATCCTACTTGAAATAAATTGGCCTCTTTATCTTGTTTTTCATGTGCAAATACAGGGAAAACTCTAGAATTTATTTCCTCTTATATTGAATAGAAGGAACAGGAAGATTTATTGAAAGCCAAAAGGCAAGGGTTTGGAAAAGGTTGGAAGTCCTTGCTTTAGTAGATGTCTTCATTAGTTGCTGTGGCCAAGGGGGATAAAATCCCATCATTCCACATCTACTTCCTTCTGATTCTCTGAATTTGGCTATGTTAGTGCTTTGACAGTTGAGCTACATAGTCTTTTGCCAGTCCTAACTTGAAACTTTAACTGTTTGGCATAAGCATCCTGAGTTTGGAAATAGACAAAGCAATAGCATTGCTCAATCAAGAAACATAAGTAATTTAATAACTCTTTGGGCATAATTCCAAATTGCTCTCCAAAATGGTTACATCATTTTACAATTCTGCAAACAATGAATTGGCTTCCCAATTTTTCCACATTCTTTCCAACATTTGTTACTTTCTCCTGTCATTTTAGCCAATGTGATAGGTAAAAAATGATTTCTCAAGGTTGTTTTAATGTGAATTTAGATTTAATGATTTAGAGCATTTTATATTATGATAAATTGTTTATATTTCTTCTTTGGAAATAAAAATAACAGATAAAAAAGAAACAGTCTGAGTTTGTGTTCTCCAATATAGCTTTCATGAAAGGTCAGACATAAGATGATGAAGCATCAGAATGGAGCTTCAGAGGAAATATAGGACTTGTTGTGCTGAATTTCCATCACCTTCTGCCTATTTGCATAGCCATGGGCCAATCAATTCCAGAGAGAGCTTGAGCCCCAGAAAAAAAAAAAACTGTCTATATACTGATTACAGATGGAGTCTGATTGACTTAAATATTTTATTCTACTGCACTGTGTGGATTGCAACCACTGAAAATATTTGGCCTAATGACAACCTCTAAAGAAAGCAAAACTTCTTTAATTGTAAGGCAAGAAGGAACAAAGGGACAAAAATGTCTTCTATTTGATGTCATCTTTTCTTGCTATCCAAAGCCTTCCTCTTGCCATTACCTCTGAGTATTTTCTGTCATAATTGTCCAATTTCTGTGTTGCATGATTCTTGGAGGCATGGAATGAAGAAGCTGCCCTGAATTCTGAGAAATGGGGAAATAAATGCAGCCTTTCCCATAGCTCTGGCAAGGAAAGGAAGATTAGTTGTAAGTAAAGTTTCACTGTCACTGAAAGTCGCAGATATATCAAACGTCTATGTCTGAAGATAAATCAGAAAATGATGCTGAATTATAATCCATATTTAAAGCAGGAGGCAAGGAATTGATGGGGATGGAATTGCAAGGGCTTCACTTGTGAACTTTCCCTTCATCACCCCCTTTCTGAAGAGATACCTCTTCCCTTCATTCTGCCTTTCTCTGCCTTTCTCTTAAGTGCATTTTTTTTGTTAATCAGTCAACAAGCTTTTAGTAAGGACTTACTATGATCCAGACACTTTGCTAAGTTTTGAAGAAACAAAGTCAAAAACAAACAAAAACTTCAGCCAGCATATATTCATTGTTGTCTGTTTATTTGTCTCCCTCTTTGTTTGCTTGCTTGTTTAATAAGATTGGATCTCTCTTACATGGAAAAGTATTTTTCATGAGTAGATATGTATAACCTTTGTCAAATTGCTTGCCTTTGTAATGAGGGAAAGAAGGCAAAGAGGGAAAAAATTTGCAGCTCAAAATTTGAAAAAAATATAATGTTAAAATTGTTTTTATATATATAATTGGGAAAAATAATAAAAAAAAATTTGCTCTTTTTATGTTGCGTAGGCTAGAAGGAAACAGACATTCACTGGCTGAATCCCAATATTGATCAGCACAGAAGCGTTCAACTATTCTGTTTTTGTTTTTTGATCTGGGTCTACTTTAACAGCCAGGTGGTCCTCTGCTTCAGGGGGTTTCACCACATTATTAATCCTTGACTTTTTATAGACACGTCCTTGGTTTCAACCTTACTGAAACTCAGAATCCCCTCTTAAAGTGAAGGTCTAGAGCTCTGAGAATTCACATATAAGAGAACCATATTGAAATGGCAATATTTGAAGCCATGAAAATGAATGAGATTACCAAGAGAGGGAATACAGAGGGAGAAGTGAAAAAACCTAAGGACATCTAAATGACTAGAAACCTTCAGTTGTTCCCTCTTATCCACTATATCAGTCATCCAATCAATAAACATTCATTAAACACCTACTCTGCCCCACTTTCAAGGCCTTATAGAATCTGTTCCTACACTAGCCAACCTTATTTTTTACTGCATTTAACACAAATCATCTTCTCTTTTAAGCTTTGTCTCCCTACTATCCCTTAAATATTCAATATTTATTACCATTTCTATGCTTTTGATATTTCTTTGAACTGTTTTGTTTCTTTCTTCATATTCTTCTACTCACTGTCTTCCCAGTTAAATGTTAGTGAACTTCATCAGGTCAGAGATCATGTGTTCCTCATATGCCCCCCCTCCAAGGATTGCTATTCAATTTGAGAATGTTTTTCCTCTCCTTTCTTATACTGTAAATAGAGAATTTTATTACTTGACTTAAAGAGAAATTCAGATATGTTCATTATTTTCACTCAGTGAAATTTTGTTAATAGACAAAAGAAAAATGATTCAGTGAACCAGTATTACTAATAATTTACACCTAAACCTTTGGTACCTTCAGCACTTGAAAATTAATCATTTTCAAGCCTGAAGATGGACAGAAGATATAAGAAATTGAGGTTAAAGATGGATAAGAAAATTAAGATGAATGTGGTTCACTCACCTTATGAGTGAAATGTGCTTTTGATATGATTAAAACTACTTCCAAATTCTCACATGGAATGAATATATGTCTGGAGAATAAGATTTACAAAATGAAGAAATCCAAGAAAATCAAGAAATTCCCATTTGAAGACTCATATTATTTTAATAATCCTTTTAAGACAAATCCCTATTAAGTCTCTTTTGGCTGATGATCTTGTCTGTCATCTTTAGATAGATAGATAGGTAGATAGATAGATAGATAGATAGATAGACAGATAGATACAGATATAGATATGTATACATATGTGCACATACACCTGTGTATGTATACATATATGTATATATATATATGTACAGATATACATGTGTGTATAAATATGTGTTTTTTCCCTTCTAGTTGCTGGCTGTGGGGAAAACATCTACTTGTCCACAGGTATCAAGTCATGGTCAGATGTAATCCAAGATTTCTATAATGAAGTAAAAGATTTTCAATATGGATATGGACCTACAAAAAAAGCTGTAATTGGTCATTACACACAGGTATAACTGTTAGCAAAGAAGAAAAAAGAAACTTAGAATGCGTTTATTATAACTTCTAGGAATTGTTTACCTATTTTTCTCCTCTTTTGGGTTTTCCTGTTGGCATTATTAAAGGGTAGGCCAAGTGAACTTTGACTATTTAAATTTAGTAACCCCATTCTACCAGAAGATACCTCAGAAGCTGCCTAGTTCAATGCCCTCATTTTATAGATAAGGAAACTGAGCCCCAGAGAGTTTAAGTGACTGACACAAGGTCATATATTAGTAAGTACAAAAGGTAAGATACGAACCTATGTCCTCCAAATCCCAAGTCAGCACTCTTTCAGCTATACAAGTCTAAAAGTCATTTGAATATTCTCTTCTTTCTTGGGCAGAAACTACAATTGACAGACATAAACATTATCCCTTCATCTTCTGATAAACACCATAAAGAGTTATCAGATGATGTGATTTTAATTTCTTTCCAGAATGGAAACCTAGACTAAGGGTGAGATACTTAAAAAGAAGGTATTTCTTTATGAGATGGTATTACTTTATTCCATTTTAATTTATATTCTTGATCTGTCCCTATAATTTCAGCAATTCAAGGAACTCCCAAGTATAGAAGCATCCATTACTTGTGTGAATCAGTAACTTGTCTCTAACTTGTAATCTTTCAGAGTTTCCTTGGACTTCATTAAGTTAGTATGTCAAAGACAGCCTTTGAACTCAGGTCTTCCTAACTCTAAAATCAGACTTCTATCCATTATATCATACTGCTTCTCATGGCATTTCATACATGTTTTGGTTTGGACCTACCAATGATTTCAATGGTATATGGAATTCCTGGTAAGGAGACTCTCTCTACCAATGCAGATTGGTAATTGTTACAACTGTTTTACAACATAGACTCGGAAAATTGCCTGGTTTTATTTGAAGGGGTAGGGGAGTAGGGGGGTGGCAAAGGTGAGGTGGCTATAGTGATGCCAAAAAAGAAAAGGGGCAGGGCCAATTGAACATTTTTATAAATGTATAGACATTAACAGAATGAAGTTCAGAAGGAAATAGAGAAAAGGAGGGCAGCTTTTATGTTTAAATTTAGAATATATATACACACACACACACACACACACACACACACACACACACACACATATATATATACAGGCACACACACACACACACACACATATATATATATGATTTTTAAATTAGAGAATTTCCATACACACATATCAAACACTAAAAGAAGATTCAAAATGAAATCTTAAATGTCTACTTTGTGCTACTTGCTTTAAGAAGACAAATATAAATATAGAAATAGATATGTATATAAAGTAACATTTATTAAAGGCCCCCACTGTGCAAAGCACTGAAGATCTCACAACAAAAGTGAAAAAGTCCCTGCCCTCAAGGGATATGATTTGAATCCAAGTCTCTTGATTCCAACTTCAGTAATCTTTCACAATGTATAATTAGTGCTTGTGGGCAAGTATAAAAAGAGTTTTTCAATAATTAACTCCTTGGAAAAAGCCATCCTGCTTCATTTAAAATTACCTTTTTATCTACAGTTTGTTTGGGCAACTTCTCACCAACTTGGCTGTGCCCTGTCCCACTGTGTCCATAAGAAATTCCAGTACTTCTATGTATGCCATTATTGTCCAGTGTAAGTAGAAAATGGAAATTCACATTTGGGGGAGGGGTGAGGACAGAGTGGGAAATGTTAATGAGTTAACTGTCTTTGGTTAATTATAGACTTTAGTCCTAATGAACCCAGAGGAATTTCTTTCAAAAAATCTGTAGAGGAGAACACATGTTGAAATGATTCATAGCCACTAAAGGGAGGTGTGACCTTATATAAGTCACTTTACTTCTCTCTTCTTCAGTTTCCCCATTGGTAAAATGAGAAGTTTGACCTATATGTTCTCTAAACAGACCTTCCAGATTTGATAACATATATATATATATATATATATATATATATATATATATGTGTGTGTGTGTGTGTGTGTGTGTGTGTGTGTGTAAAGAAAAAAATGAGGAGAGAACTGAGAGAATTTATATTACCATGGTACCTTAGAGATGGAAGTCAGCTATTACAACCACACCCTCCTCTTACAGATAAGAAAAATAAGGCCAGAGAGGGGTAGTAACTTGCCCGAAGAAGTTAGCAGCAAAGCTGGGACTAAAAATAGGTTGCCTGACTGCCAGTACAGTGTTCTTTCCAGTACACTATAACCCTTACAAAGAGAGTGGTGATGAGTCACAAAGAAAGAGAAAACAAGCTTATACTTTAGCTAAAAGGTGGTTATATTATACTAAGGAAGAATATGTGGATAATTAATACTGTAAAATATTAGAATAGGCTAGCAATGTGAAAATTTTTCCATAAGACTTTAAAAACACCATGTTCCCCATCAACTTGGAATGTTAATTTTTTGGAATGAATGTAAGGAAGAATATTTTTTGATTAAAGTGAAGGTGTGGGCTTTCAAAGTATCTTCTGACATCTCTCTAGAAATATATATATGAATGAGAGAGAGAAAAAGAGGAAGAGAGACAAAGAAAAGAGAGAGAGCGATCTTATTCAATTTCAGGTACTGTGTGAACCTCACAAATTTACCTTTAACAGGTATTTCAGCACTGAGTAATTTTGTGGTGCTTTTCAGCTATTGCAATCATGAGTTTTAGAGTTAAAAGGGACAAAGTCTCACTTTACTGGTAAGGAAACTAAGGCATATAGATTGAATTACTTGACTAAGGTCACATAGTTACTTCTTAGAGACCTTGAATCCAGATCATTTAATCCCTATGCTAGTTTTCATTCTGTTTTACCAGGGCACTAAGTCCTTTATGAATGAATCCACATAACAAATCCGTAAGTAGATTTCTAAAAGAAGCACATTCTTTGAGACGCTAGGATCACATCTGTTATACTTTCCTGTGTATGTGCTCAAGATACTATTGTTGTACGCACTTGAAAAGGTGTTAATAATAGCCCGTTTCCATGGTTTACAGAGCACTTTTCTCACAATAACTATGTAGAATAAGTAATGCAAGTATGTTTTTCCTGTATTTCAGATGAGGAAACTGAGCCTTAAAGAAATGAAAGGATTTGCCCAAGCTCACACAGTTAATAAGTGTTAGAACCACTCAAACTCAGGTGTTCTTGATTTTAGTTCACTCCCTTTTAAAATAAGCAGCATTACTGAAGAAATTAAAAGAAAATGATTTAGCAATGAAAAGATTACAGGACTGAAGAGGAAAGCCACCACTTGTTTCTGTCTTGAAAAATATGCTGTGCAGTGCATATTGCTTGGCACATAGTAAGCACATAAAAATGCTCATTGATTGATTTATTGACATTTCTAACTTCCAGGGGCAACATTAAGAGATCAGATAGACCAGATGCTCTCTACAAACCTTGTAAGAGAGGGAAGGCATGCAATGACTGCCCACATCATTGTGACAATGGACTATGCAGTAAGTAATTCTCAATGAATCATCAAGCCATTGAACCTTCATGCTATTCAGGTTTTCTCTCCCCTGCTTTAACTAATTCTTACCTGTTATTTAAAGAACAATTCAAAAGTCACCTCTTACCTTTCTTCCTCCTGGTTAGTAATGGTCTTTCCTTTCAAAACTTACACAGCACTGTGTTTTGCAACTTTTGAATGAAATTATAAGTTAGCAAACAATATTTGTTAAGCACCTGTTATATTCCAGGAACTGTGCTAAATTCTGAGGTTGCAAAGAAAGGCAAAAGACAGTCTCTGTTCTCAAAGAGCTCAATATTTATTGGGGGAGCAAAGCACTATGAAAAACAAGATAGCTACAGAATAAATTGGAAATGGTTAATAGAAGGAAGACATTAGAATTAAGGGGGTGCAGGAAAGGTTTTGTGTACTCTATCTTTCAAATAATCACTCAACCAATAAACATTTACTAAGAACCCACCATGTGCCAGGTACTGTGCTAAGTGCTGAGGACACAAAAATGGCAAAAGATAGTCCCTGCTTTCAAGGAGTATGCAACATAATGGGAGACATCACTGCAAACAGATTTATACAAAGCAAACTATATGCAGGACAAATAGTAAATAATGAAAACAGGGAAAACACTGGAATCAAGGGTTAAGAAAAACTTCATATGGTTGAGAATTTAAAGAAAGCCAGGGAGTTTACTCGTCAGAGCAAAGGAGGTAGAGTATTCCAGGTACGGGGGACAAATGCCCAAAGCAGAGAGGCAGAATGCCTTTTGTGGAACACTCAGGAAGCCAGTATCATTGGCTCAAAGAGTTAGAGAGTAAGATGTAAAAAGGCTAGAAAGGCAGGAGGGGGGCTAAGTTTTGAAGGGCTTTGAACACCAGACAGAACATTTTATAAATGCTGCTGCAGGCAATAAGAGGCCACTAGTGAGAGAAAAGAGCAAATGGTTGTAGGTACCAAGGGGTCAGTGGTGAGAGTGCTACCAAAGGGATAGAAGTTCTTTAAAAAGAGATGAAAGGGTGCTAAAGACAGAATTGGTTTTGGATTGGATCAGCCTTCATCTGTATGATAAACTGAAGTATACTGGAAAATCCAGGAGGTTGGTATGGAAAGCCTCTTTTCTTTCTGATCTTAGGATCATGTAATGGGAAAAAAGATGAAATTAATGGAGCATCAATATATGGGTCGGTGCTAATATATAGGAAGTACATGCTTAGGGATGTGTATATCCTAATGGAGGAGCGTACTGTTAAGATCATTATTGTTGATTTTGTTGTTATAGTTAAGTTATATGTAATCTGATTTATATATATATATATATATAAAACACATATTTTAGTAATGTGATTTCACTAAAGTACAGCTAAGTGGCACAGATAGAATACCAGGCATGGAGTCAGAAAGACTCATTTTCCCGAATTCAAATCTGGCCTCAGACACTTATTAGATGTGTGACCCTGGATAAGTCACTTAAACCTGTTTGCTCAGTTTCCTCAACTGTAAAATGAGCTAGAAAAAGAAATGGCAAACCACTCCACTATCTTTGGCAAGAAAATCCTAAATGAGGTCACAAAGAGTCAGGCATAATGAAAAATGATTGAACAACAGCCAGATTCAGTTCACTATACCACATAGCTGCCTATCAATGAGGGGGAAGGGGAAGGAGTATAAAAGGGACAGATAAAGGACAGGCAGTCAGTGGGAAGGGAGAGCTCTACCGAGCAAATACTAACAAATGATGTCTAACAGGACATTAAGCTGACTTCTAAGATATGAAACACTTTGGAGCATAAAATACTTGGGCTGGATGACAGGTGAAGTACGTTTTTATTTATTTTTTTTATTCCATATGGTCCTGGATCCTCAGAACCCCATCTATACTGCTACAGTAGAATTACTTACTCAGTAAACAAAGATGCTTAAAAAAAAATCTGAAACTCAGGTGCTTTTACATGAATAAATGAAAGAATTAAAGAACAAATGAATGAATGAATAAAATGCATTTATTAAGTTATTATTATGGGCCAAGCGTTGTGCTAAGGGCTGGGAATCAAAAATGAAAAGACAGTACAGGTTATGTTAATTCAATCATTACACTAATTGCCTTCAATTAGCCAAAACTACAGGATGTGATGATAATACCCTGAAAGAAAAATGTCAAGCTACCTGCATATGCACAACAGAAATCAAATGAAATCTCCATTTGAAGCAAGATCTCATCTGAAGTACAAGTGTTTGACTTGAAAATAACACATTCTAAAACTGAATATGTGCCATGTGGAGTGAAATGTATATTTCTTCTTTTAAAGTTGGGAATGGCTTCTATTAGATTTATTCCTTATTAGATACACCCTTCTCCTTTCCCTAGTATTTCGTTTGTATTAGCATCATTAAAATGAAATGTTGACCTTTGAATGGATCCACTGATCTTTTCAGCATTGCCACATCTTCTACCAGTGACTAGAACCAAGCATGTGTGATTATTGTCCATGTCTGTATATAAATCCTCCATAGGTGATCTTCTGGTCATTTCACTGAAGGCTCTCCTGTAAGTGTTTTAATATCTAGAGGAATATAAAAGAATATCAAATAAACTATGAAAAGATGAAATGGAAGGGGGTTAAGCAGTATCAGGTATTAAACAATTTTATAAGACAGTAATTATCAAAACTATATGGTACCGATTAAGAAATAGAAAGACAGATGAATGGAACAGGGTACATATACAATTTACAGTAACCAATAAATATAACAACCTTTTATTTGACAAGTGTGAAAATTTAAGGTTTTGGGATAAGAATCCATTTTTGGTTTAAAAAATTGCTGGGAAAACTGGAAAGCAGTGTGGCGGAAACTGAACATGGATCGATATCTTCTGCCATTTACAAAATAAGGTCAAAATGGACACATGACATAGATATTAAGAGAGATATTACAAGAAAATTAGAAGAACATGGAACATATTACTTATTAGACTTATGGATGGAAAACAATTTGCGAATAGGGAAGAGACAGAAACAAAGTAAAGTGTAATATGGATAAACTTTCCTACATTAAATTCAAAAGGTTTTGTACTAATAGAACAAATGTACCCAAGATCAGAAGAAAAGCAGAAAATTGAAGGGGCATTGATTTATAAACAGTTTTTCAAGTAAAGGTCTCATATTTCAAATATATAAAGAACTTTGTCAAATATTTAAGAGTATGTAATTCCTCAATTGATAAATGGTCCAAGCATAAGAATAGGCAGTTTTCCAATGAAGAAATCAAAGCAATTTATAATCATACAAAGAAATTCTCTAAATCATTATTGATTAGAGAAATGTCCATTAAAATAACCTTGAGATATCATTTTAGATCTATCAGATTGACCGAAATGATCGAAGGAGAAATCAGTGTCACAGAGGATGTGGAAAAATTGTGACAATAATTGATTGGTAGTAGAACTGTGAACTTATCCAACCATTTTCAAGAACGAGCTGGAATTATGCCCAAAGAGTTATTAAATTATCTATACCTTTAACCCAGAATTATCACTGCTACATCTATTTCCAAAAATGATAAGGGGGAAAGGAAAGGAACCTATGTGTTCTAAAATGTTAATTGCAGCTCTCTTTGTGGTGACAAACAACTGGAAGCTGCCCATCAAGGGCATGCCCATCAACTGGGGAATGGTTGAACAAGTTGTTGTGTATGATTGTGGTGGAATGCTGCTGTGCTGTACGAAAAGACGAGCTCAGTAATTTTAGAAAAATATGGAAAGATTTGAATGAAATAAAGAGCAAAATGAGTAGTGCCAAGGGAACATTGTACACAGTAACAGTAAGATTGTTTAAGAATGAGCAAATGAATTATTTTGATGAATATAAATACTCAAATTAAGCATAAATGATGGCTGAAGAAAGACACTGTCTACATCCAGAGAAAGAATTGTTAATAGAAGTATGCAGAGAATAATTTTACATATATGTAGTCATCTCTAGGGGGAAGAAAGGGGAAGAAAAAAGGGGAAAAATTAACATGATAACTTCATTATATATTTAAAAGGTAAAGCAAGTTGTTCATAATAGATTCACATTTTCATGTGCGATTCTTTTTTTTATTATACTATGTAATGAAATTTTTTTTATTCCATAAATTTAAAAAATAAATAAAGTAAAAAAAACTAGTGGATACCAAGGCAGTAGACAATTTATGCATCCCTCACTCTCATTCCATGACAAGTCAACAACATTTTCTGATCATATATGTCTTTCTTGTCTTTTATGCCACTTGTTGAGTCCAAGTCTTAATTGATAATATGCTTCAGCATTCTTATATCCATCATTCTTTTTTTCTCTGTCTCACCAGAAATGATAACAATAGGTAACAAAGTTTTATGTGTGTATATATGCACATATATATATGCATAGGTATATATACATGCATGTGTCTACATATATGCACACATATATATAATGATATTATAGATACGTGCTTTTCATTGAATAAAAACTCCAGTTGCATGGAATTGGAAGATAGGTATATCTTCTGACTTAAAATGGATACGGGGAAAAATGGACAGAGAGGCATATACTTTTCTGGAGAAAGAAATTTTTAAGGAGAGAGCAGAGGTAAAGGAAAACTAAACAAGGGTCTGAGCTAGTTCAATGTTACTTCACATTTTATGTAAGCTCCAAAGGATGAATACCAAGTCCTATTGTCCAAGTTTGCAACTGACACTAAGCCCTTCCAGGAGGAAGAAACCAAGCAGATGGAAGTATTACAAAATCATAGAATGTTCCAGCTAGAAAGGACTTAAGAGATAATACAGTCTCATTTGTTCACTTTGGTACAGAAATTAAGGCCTATAAAGATGAAATGACTTTCCCAAGGTATGGAAAATCTACCAAGAGTCATGAAAGTATGTACCAGAGGATCAGATAGCTTCAATGTGACCATGAATGGGGTTTGATTTAAGGAGGAAAAAGTAATACAAAAGCCTTGTAACCCTAGCCCCTCAAACCTGTTGTTCTCCCAGCTTTTCTATCTATTTTGACCACAACATTATCCTCCCAGTTACTCAAACTTACAACCAGGAAGTTATTTTTAGGTCTTCCCTCTCCCTTGTCTTCTACATCTTTCCAAGTCCTGTAGATTCTCCTCCCATAATAACTGACCCACTGATTCTAGTCCAACTTACATAAATACTTCTGCTTCTCAGTTCTAGCTTTATTCCCTTATTAAATATTGCACTTGTAGAGCAGAGGACATCATATTGGATTCTTGGTCAGGAAGACTTGTGTTAACATGTCATCATGGGTATCAATCTCTTTGAATCTCAGTTTCCCCAGTTGTCAATGGGAATAGCAATGCCCATAGTATCTACCTCCCAGAGTTGTTGGGAGGTTCAAATAAAACAATGTAGGCAAAACCATTGCAAATTTTAAAACTGATAAATGTTAGATATTAGTGCAGGAATAGGACTGGATCTATGATTTCATTATTAAGAAACTCCAGGATAAGTCAACTATTTATCAATGCAAGTCAGTAACTTCTACTCTTAGAGAGCTGCCTAGAACACTTTCTCAAACTTTTTCCATTCATGATCCCTTTTCTGCATTCTGCATTGTATGGCCTGAGAGCAGGCACAGTGCAAGGAGTGCATGCTTTGTGTTCAGAACCTAGGCTGCAATGAAGCTGTCGGATGCAACCCAGACAAGTGCTGCCAGAAACACCTCAGAGTCATTATGCATTTGATTTTTAATTAATTTTTGGTCATTGCACGTTCAGAAACCATTTATTGTTGCCAAATTTTTTGTGACCCCATATGGGGTCATGACCCACAGTTTAAGAAGGCTTGACCTGGAGCACTTAAAGAATCAGTGACTTACTCAGGGAAATGTGGCTAGCATGAATCCTCCTATACTCTAGTATATACCATTTATTTGTACCAGGAAAATCCCATCATCATTAATCTTACAAAGGTAAATTTCTAC
Source organism: Bettongia penicillata ogilbyi (assembly GCA_023548195.1). Taxonomy (NCBI): domain Eukaryota; kingdom Metazoa; phylum Chordata; class Mammalia; order Diprotodontia; family Potoroidae; genus Bettongia; species Bettongia penicillata. The sequence continues at coordinate 14,140,066 of JAJHZJ010000089.1, read as the reverse complement.
CAAAAGCCCATTGAAATGATATCAAATTCCAAAGTAAAGAAGTCAATTATTCAAAAAGTATTTAGGGAGTGTCTATTGTATGCTCAAAACTGCTAGACAAAAAGAGAAATCTGAAGAAGTATAAGATGTGGCCTTTACCCTTAAGAAATTTATATTCTGAGGCAGTTAGATGGTACAGTAGATAGAACACTGACCCTGGAGTCAGGATGATCTGAGTTCAAATATGACCTCAGACACTTGACATTTACTAGGTGTGTGACCCTGGGGAAGTCACTTAACCCTGATTGACTCAAGGAAGAAGAAGCTTATATCCTAATTAAGAAGATAGTAACATTTCATGAATCAATTAATACATTATAAAACAAGTGATTACTAAAGAATCCCTTAGGAACTCGATGAAAGGAATTCAAAGAAAAGTTTACTTTGAGCTAAAATATCTAGAGAAAAACTTCATGAGTGAATACTTGATATGGATGCTTTAATAGGATTTGCATACACAGGTAGGGGAAAATAGAAGGTAACCTGTTTTGCCAAATAAAAGAAGCAAAGATATAGAGGCAGAAATTCACATTGATGTAGGTGTGGAGTAGCAGAAAAAGAAACATCCATAAAATAAGCTATATTTATTAGTGAAATAAAGTTGGATAACTAAACAAGAAATGAATCAGGCCATGAGATTTGAGCAGAAGAGCTTGAATTCAATGTAGTGGGCATTAGAAAGTTAAAATCACTGTTCTTCTATTGTAGAAATTGTAGTTTTAATGATGAGCAGTGACTTTTTCCCCTTGAGGAAAAAAAAGTAATATGAATCCAGCTCCAGAAATATGAGGGGAACTGGGATAAGATGCGAAGAACTATTCTCAGAATTAGGTCCCCTTTCATTTAGTCCCATGAACTCTTGTGAGTGGATTTGACAGTGGTCCTGATTCAGCACCACTGTCAAAACTGTCATAGAGACTGAGAGGCCTAGCTGACTGAGTTTGTTTTGCCATAGCTGGGTAGAGGAGATGGCACCATACTGCCTTCCTCCCAGAATTCTTGTTAAGAGTCTGGAGACATGGACGCAAGCCAGGAAACTGTTATGATACTCAAGTTGGGAACTAATAGAATTGTGGATCAGAGAAATAATCGTTGAAATCTAATTCAATTCAGCAAACATAGCAGGAAAGCAAAAAATCTTGAGAGTGGGGTAGAAAATACAAGAGAATCCATCAGGGAAGGATATATACAGAAGGCCCTGTATGCATTTCAGTCTACTCTTCCATCAAATGTCTAATCTGATCAAAGATTGACTTCAACTTATTCTGAAGAAGCTTCTCATAAAGTTATAGATGTTCATCAGAAATACTATAGCTCCCTCTGGTGATACATTTAAGATCTGACATCTTAATTATTTGTGTTTCTTTGCTTGCTTTGGTAAGAGTAACACCTTTTCATCTTCGATATAAAGGAAATTCTATATGTTTCATACTGCTCACCTGTAAAAAGAGAAATTTGAATTAGTTGATTTCAAAAATCCCCTCCAGCGCTTAGCTCTATGAACTTGGGTGAAAGTTGTAATTTGTCTTCATTTTCAAAGAGAATCAGTGACATCATGCAGTGATGTCTTGACTTGTGAGTAAATTGGATTTAACTGAGGTAAAGTTGCACAATGTCATCAGCTTCACTCTTTTCCACAATCATCAAAGTCCAGTGGCAAGTATGACTGGCAATGGCCCGGGATGCAGCGGATGAGTTTGGCATCTTCCATGTGTGACCAAAATCAAAATGTCCCTTCAGCCACCTTCATGGCTATTGGAACAAATTGTTCTCATCCTATGGGAAAGTCTTCACATGCTTGGGGTAGACATCCTGCTAACTCACATTTGGAGTATATGGGATGTTCATGAAGACCTTGCACCTCTGGTGTGAGGACTTGCTAAGCCCTTTCCAGGGCTGTTTATCCACCTTTAATACCTACCTGTCACCAACTCTCATCTCTGGCTGCAAGAAACTGGACCATGTGCAACAGCCATGCCCCAGTAAACTATCTCAGTAGACAGGGTAAATGAGGTTGAGAGAAACCTACAGGTTTCAAATCTCTAGGGTGAAAGTTACAGAAATGTTTAAGGTGATGTGAAGTGCTATGGATGAAAATCACAAGGACACTTAGAGGTGATAAAGTATTAAACTATTTATGGCAGAGGATCTTCCATGATTATGTTCTTCCATTAGCATAAGGCTTAGGCTGATATGTCTCACTAGAATTAGAGTCTGCCTGTCTGCTTTTCTGCACCTCCCAAACCTCCTCCCACCATCATAACAATAATCCACTGCAAAATAATAATGAAAATAACAACATTTACATAGAATTTTGAGGTTTGCAAAGCTCTTTTCATGTTCATTCATTTAACCCTTACAATTTGTCTTTAAAGTAAATGTCATTATTATGTCCATTTCACAGATGAAGAAGGTAGGGGAAAGAAAGGTGAAATGATTTTTTGGGGTCATAAAACAAGTGTCTAAAACAGGCCTTCAACTTAGATCTTCCTAATTCCAAGTCCCACAGGCTATCTATCCCCAGGTCCACCTAAAACCTCCTGTGCTTTTTTCTTTCCAATCTCAGGTTGAAAGTTATGCCTGTTTATTAATCCCCACCATCTTTTTACATCTTCTTTCCTCTGCCCCCAGTTCAATCCTTTCAACATAGATAATTATTGCATTCATCAACTGAGGAAGAAAAAGGCTTCTGCTATTGGATAGTGTTGCATGAGTAACTATTGGGCCTTCCTCAGGGAATGCCTTGCAAACCATTGCTTTTGCATGGTGCATCAGTCAGATCACAAAGGCTTTAAAGAACCCACTACACTGCAAGACAATCTGTATCTTTATTAGCTTGCCTCCTTATTCAGGCAAACCTTAATTGAAAGGGCTTTTCTAAGAGCTATTAAATAGCCCCAGAGGGTGTCATTTATTTATTCTTTCAGAAAATCCCAGAGCTGAAAGAGAGCACAGATGCTATGTGGATGATTTTTTTTCCCTTAAATATGAATCCCCTTTTTAATGTTTCTGAAAAGCAGAAATCTCAAGCATTGTCTGTCCTCCTAGGTAGGCCAACGGTACTCCTGGACAACTCCCACTAATAGGTGTTTTTTATTTGGATGTTTTGGGGGGAGGAGAGGTAAGTGGACATATGAAATTGTAATTAGCCTTCTTTCCATTCATTATTCTTAATTGCACTAAACAAATCTAATGCTCTTTCAATCAATTATCCTTCATATCCTTGAAGGCTAATTATGCCTCACCCCAGATCCCTAGGGCACCTAGATCTATGGATAGATTTCAGGTGGCCTATGATTGTGGAGATCGTATAACCTGTATACTATGGCTTACTTCCCTAGGGTAGTTAAACTGCTACATTTCCCCCTTTGGGTTCTAGTGGTATTTCCCCGGGCTGAGGTGTCTGTTTTTAAGGTCATTAACTTGATCCTCCATTCTGAATATGTTCCCCATTCTGCAGACCACCAGTCTCTAGTGCCTCACTATCATTTAGCCAAATAATATCAATTAGCTTTTACAAAAAAAAGTTTACTTCCAAGATATAGCAAGAACAAATGTGAAACATTTCTCCCCAACACCTCCTGGTCACATTCTCCTCTCCATGACCTCAGCCTCAGGAGAGAATAGGTTCAGATTTAACAGAGTTCCTTCATAGTACTGGACTCACCAAGTTCATTTCCAAATGTGGCAACACCACTGGATGAGTCCTTAAAAGTTGATCCTTATTCCTTGGGTACCATTCTAATCTGCCTACAAAACCTGCAATGGAATTAACTGAAATTTCCAGACTCCAAGATTCTTAGACTTTGGGATACCTGGAGATTCGCTCTCCTGACCTTCCCAAACTCAAGATTAAACTCTTTGATGTAAAATGAACCAGCCCCTACAAATGCCAATCTAGAGAAAGAACTAAGCCCCACGTTCAGCTGATCACATTGTCAAACTCTTCCTCACAATCTAGATTTGGAGCCCAAAGAGGATGGGTAGAAACAGAAAGGGATTTCCATGTGACAAGACAAGTGACATGTACATAACAACAGCATGGAATAAGGGTAAGTAAAGCAGTGGAAACCATCCTGCCTACTTAGGAGCCAGAGTTAGCCTTAGCAAAACAAAAATTGAAGAATAGTTCCTGAGGTTGCTTAGAATTATGAAAACTGATAGGAGTAAACATCTTGGACAGCCGTTAACCAAAGGACAGAGGGAACCTTAAGCAATCTAAGTAAAGCTCTTTCCTTGGTGCATGGAGCATTTCCAAGAAATTCTAGGAGCAGCTATTAGCAATGTCAAAGAGAAAATACATTTATAATATGAAATAGAAGCAAAACAACACAAAAAAAAAAAGAAAAGAAGACTTCACTCCCTTATTTCTCTGGTTGCTTTCACTGGATAAATGAATGAAATTCTCTTGGAGACAGCATGATATATTAGAAAGATCCCTTTCTCTGGATTCAGAGAACTTGGGCTCAAATGACTTCTAAGGTCCCTTTCAACTATAGCTTTATGACTGTATTTTGTAAAATGCAAATTTTCTTATTGTCTCACCCTTACTCCTAGGAACACTGGCTCTTTTTTCCATCACTTGCTGGACATGTTTTTACATCATTATATGTCTAATAGTAAGTGGTAAAATTTAAATTGTACCTCATTGATCCCCATAACAACACCTATAAAATAGATGGAAGAGGAGAAGAAGGAAGAGGAGGAGGAGGAGGAGTAATAATTAACATGTATGTGGGCTTACTATGTGTCAGGCACTGTGCTAAATTCTTTATAATTATCATATTATTTTATACACCAACAACTCTAGAAAGTAGATGTTGTTCTTATCCTCATTTTATAGATAAGAAAACTGTAACTGAAAGATAAAGTAACTTGCCAAGTTCACAAGATAATAATAAACCACATTTATATTGCCCTTTATAACTGACAAAGAACTTTCTATACTATAGTCCTGTGTAGCAGATAGTGTCAAAATTATCATCCCATTCTATAGATAAGGGAAGCAGATTCAAAGAGGGGACATGACTTGCCTATTGTCACAAAACCGGTAAGTATGAGGGAGATCAAATCCAAAGAAAATTTAGCAATTTGGACAGTTAATGATGCCCCTGACTCCCAACACTACCACTTTATTCAGACTGTCACATCCTCAGCCATCGCATACCTCAAAGAAATTTGGGGATCCCCAGCTAAGGAGACAACTCATCTATTAATATATTAGAAGGGTTAACTTTTTAGGAAGGCAGAGATATGATCTCCAGTTTTTCTCCACCAGGTGGAAGTCTTGTTCCAAAATCAATATATCACAATAGACAAAAGCAAGAGTCAAATTGCCAGTTTGGGCAAATGTTTTCTCTGGAAAGAGTGGTCTTGTGCTTCATTGAGGAAGTTATGGGGTTTAAAACTTTAATTTTAGCATAAGTCTCATAGACCTATCAGTATAATGGCTAGAGGGTCACCTTGGGTACCAGAAAGTCCTGGGTTAAAGTTCTGTCTCTGATGAGATTGCTTCACCTCACTGACCTCAGTTTTCTCAACTGTAAAATAAAGAAGGTCAGACGAGGTGGCCTTGGAAATCACTTCCAGGTCAGTAACTATTATCTTATGTATCTATGATACATACTGTCTGTGTGTAAGTCATTTAAGTTCTCAGTGTTCAGGTAAATGTCTAACACTTTAAGTTGCAAAACTTGTAGATGGTGCATACTTATTGGATTGCGTTCTGTAAATGAAGAAATCACATGTTGGACAAAAATCAATTTGCATAAGTAGCTTACATTACTTTAACCATTTGAAGATTCATGATTTATCATTTTAGGGGTTTCTTACCTTGATGCATAACTTGACCACTCCATTTCATAGTTGGATTTTCCTAAGATATTGAACCAAAAAAATCCATCACTGTTTGGTGCCCAAGACTAAATATGGAACTTCAAATGTGACTTGACTTGGCCAGAATAAAGCAGAAACTTTCATTCTATACATTGTGCCTTTCTTAATGCAACCTAAGATAGGTTTTGGAGTTTGGGCTGTATTTTATATGGTTGATTAATATCCATTCATTCAGTGGGAATTGATTAAGTATTTACTATATCCAAGGCACATGCTTAGAATCTGGGAATACAAAGACAAAAACAAAGTCCCATCCATCAAGGGGTTTCTATTCTATTCTATTATTCTAGTCCACTAAAATGCCCAGATCTTTTTGAAAGAAAGATGTACTTCTTTCGTTCTGTATTGGCAAAGATGATACTTTTAAGCATAAAAATAGAAATGTACATTTATCCTAAATTTAATCTATTTCAGTTTTGACCATCAGTTCAGTCTGCTGAGATTTTTTTAGGTCTACACTCCGTCATACAACGTACTACCTAGCTATCCCTATAAGCTTCATGAATACCAAAGACAGATTCTTTCAGCATGCCACAAGTAAAGTGTGCACTGACCAATAAGAGACTCTTGATTTATGCTCTAGTCATTAAAGTGAAGTAACTCTGGAACTCTTCAACAACCTAACCCATATTCTCTACTTTGTCTAAAAAAATAGCATGAGTGAGTTTATTTAGTGATCTGAAGAGAGAGAGAGAGAGAGAGATTAGAAGTTATAATGACTTTTAGTTATCACTGATTTTCTTAAGTATCACAACCTTTTATCCTTATAAGTCATACTAGAATTTTTTTTCCAGAAACCAAGTCAAGTCATTTGTCAGTAGTTTTCAGAACCCTGTCTCTTACTTTTTTTTTAATTAGGACATTAATGCTTCTCCAGTTTTGTTGCATCTTTCCTATTTGCTAAGATATATCAATGACCACAAAAAGTGGCTCATATCATTTAAATCTCCAACTCTTAAAGATTTTAATCTAGCCAAGAAGGAAAACAGTGAAACAATAAATTTGTGAAATTTGGGAGGAAGTTCCAGTGTCATTTTATAATTTATATTTGCCAAGGACAAATACATAGTGAGACATTCAACCCCTAACTTTAGGGAAGCATTTCAAAAGATTCAGGAAAAAAAAAAAAAGAATAGGTACGATTCCGTGCTCAGACTCTAAAATGTAATATAACTTGAGTGATTCACGACTCCTCCAAAAAAGCAATCTTGGCTAGACATAGTTTTCATCTAATAGAGACCTGTCTAATATATTCTGCTAGAAACTTGCAAAACTGATCAATTTTAGTTTAAACTGAAAATGAAAGAGGAGAGAAAAAAATCATCTACATATATCCACAAATCAAGATACAACAAAGAGTACAATACAGAAGCAAAAAGAGTAAAAAAAAGAGTAATTCACAGGAAATAATGTCCTTACAAGAGGGTGTGATAATAAACCCATGGAGATCAAATATGTAGACACATGTGTGTGTGGGGGGGTATACATTATATTATATATAAGATCATGGGTAAAACTATGATGAGATAGGATCTTAATTCAAAGAGGTAGATTATATTTCTTAGGTTTTTCTGACACTTACATGGGGTAAAGATTGAATTATGGGTATGAAAAGGTATATTTTATTCAGAAGGAACCAGACAAGAGAGGATGATTGAAGCATGTGAAAATGACATTCATATGAGGAAACCTACCAATTAAAATTGTGGAGAGATAGTAGAGGGGAAAGGATTTGGCTGGGAATAAAGTGACTGTTGTCTTAGTATGCTAAAAATCAGCCAGTAACTCTCCTTCTCTCCCCCTCCTCACCTACCGCCCAAACCCCACCACCACCACAAAAAAAGGAAATAGATAATGAGTTAAGGAAGAAGACTGAAAACTTGACCTGAAAGCGCAATATAGAGATGAAGTACTTAAACTATCTGCTCATTTGCTAAAGATCCCCCTACTAAATACAGACTGACAAATTAATTCTTGTCTTGTTCCTTGATGTTCATTTTATTTTTTTCAAAACAGAGAAAATTTCTAGGAGAACTGTTATTCTGGATCTGATTTTAACTAAACAGAAGAACCCCAGTGCCAAAAAAGGATATTATGGGAAGCTTGACAGAAATTGACTATTAGAATTTTGGATAGGTAAAGAAGGGAAAAGTAGCAGCTTTTCAGTAGCAATATCAGTGGATAGAGCACCGAGTCTGGAGTCAGGAAAACCTGAGTTCAAATTTGACCTTAGACACTGACCAACTGTGATTAGGAAATTCTTTTAGCCTTTGTTTGCCTGAATCTACTGGAGAAGGACATAGTAAACCACTCCAGTATCTTTGCCAAATTAAAAAAAAAAAAACCTGGACAGTGTTGGCATGCTATTATCCAAAGGGTCATAAAAAATCAGACACAACTGAATGACTAAACAATGGTGAGAAAAAAGGGGAAAATAGGGCATGGTATTCCAGTATGACTTTTTACCCTCGAGTTTAGAAGAGCTTATTTCAGAGTTTCCAGAAAGGATAAATGAACACAGATAATGTGTTGATGTGTTTTTCTTGACTAATGTGGAAAAAGGGAGGAATTCTATTTGGGGACAGAGTTGGGTGGGGGTGGATGGAGTTTATGGGTAGTGATAGTGAAACAACAAAAAAAAAGATTCTCATCTATTTTCTCAAATAAAAATAGAATAATAATTCAAAAATACACATAAGAAAGCAAAATTAAATTTAGAATTTGATACAGATAAGGGGAAGGGAAAAGAGAAAGAATAACCATGTATATGTCTCCACAACGTGTAAGGCAGTGTGCTAAGTAAACACTTTACAAGTGTTATTGCATTTGATCTTTGCAACATATAATTGTTCTACTTATACTTCTATTTATGAGTTCATTTTGTGGATACAAGGGGTATCTTTGTTCATATGTCCTTTACAATTAATTTGGGTATTTATAATTAATCAAAAACAAATTATTCACTCAAAATTATTCTTAAAACAATATTATTGTTACTGTATACAACATTCGCTTCGTTCTGCTCATTTTGCTCTTCATTATTTCATACAAGTCTTTCTGTGTTTTTCTGAGATCGTTGAACTCATCATTTCTTATAGCAAGTAGTATTGCTTCACAATCATATACCACAACTTGTCCAGCCATTCACCAATTGATGGACATCCCTATAGTTTCCAGTTCTTTGTTACCACAAAGAAAGCTATTACAAACATTTTTAGAACATATAGACATTTTTCCTTTTTCCTTAATCACCTTTGAAAATAGGTCAACCGCTGTTATTTTGCTGAATCAAAGAGTATAGGTAGTTTAATAATTCTTTGGGCATAATCCCAGATTGCTCTCCAAAATGACCGAATCTGATCACAATTCCACCAACAATGCATTAGTGTCCTAATTTTTCCATATCCCCTCCAGCATTTGTTATTTTACCCTTAAATCATTTTAGCCAATCTGTTAAGTGCAAAATATCTCATGGTAACAACATTTGAATTTGCATTTCTCTAACCAATAATGATTTAAAACACTTTTTTACCACTATAAATTCTTTGGATTTCTTCATTGGAAAACTGCCTGTTCATATACTTTGACCATTTATGAACTAGATAATAACTTGTATTCTTATAGATTTGACAAAGTTCCTTACATAGTTGAAATATGAGACTTATATCCAATAAACTCTAAAATATTTTTTCAATTTTCTGTTTTTCTTCTGATCTTGGTTACATTTATTCTATTTGTACAATACTTTTAAATTTAAAGTATCCATTTTATGCCTAACTTTGCTTTCTATCTTTTGTTTATTCGTATATTACCTATCCATAAGTTTGATAAGTAATGTGTTCCATGTTCTAGTTTTTTTTTTGTCATTTCTCTCTTTATACCAAGATAAGGTAAAAATGGATACATGATCAAGATATAAAGAGAGATATTGGTCTATGCCCAGTTTCTGCCTTATGGCTTTCTAGTTCTCCCAACAATTTTGTTTTTACCAAATAATGAATAAAATCTTAAGATTTTATACTTGTCAAATATAAGGTAATTATGTTTATTTGCTGCTCTAAATTTTGTCTACTCTATTCCATTGACTTTCTTTTTTCTTAGCCAATATGAGAGAGTTTGGATAACTAGTGCTTTACAGTATAGTTAAAGTTCTGGTGCTGCTAAACCTCCTCCCTTTATGTTTTTTTTTTTCATTATTTCCTTTGATATTCTTGACTTTTTGTTTTTTCTAATGATTTTTTTGTTATTTTTTTGTAATTCAGTAAAATAATTTTTGGTAATTTAATTGAGATAATATTGAATATACAAATTTGTTTGGGTAAAATTATTAAGATAGGAAATCGTAAGATAGGGATCAACTACATGGCAACTAATAAGAAATTGATGATAGCAGGGTTCTTTTTTGTTATTTTAATTGTTTAACTTTCTGGTCATCATTTTATGTATCTGTTATTAATACCTCCTCTGGGGCCACCTTTCTGACTAAGCACTGCCATAATAGGTTGGGAGTTGGCTGACTACTCTCTCCTCAGGTTTTATTATATATTCTTGAGAAGCTGGGTTTGTAGTAGTACTGCTTATGAGTCCCTGACAACATACTTATCATTATAAATCAGAATCAGTTTGAACTCTATCTGCTTTTATAAAAGGGATTTACTGAGAAGATATAGGAAAAAAACAGTTGGCATAAAACAGTACATCCAAACCAATGACACAATTTGTCTTACCCATACATGGTTCCTGAGGAGAGTAGGCTTCAACTTTAAAGGACAAATATAAAGAGGTAAATATGAAGGTAGCATATGTGACCAATGGATATCTTCTGGTCCTAGAAAGTCTATTTTCCTTTCATGGAATTCTCCTGAAGCTTCCCTTAGGTAGAGCTCTCTGATGGACTCTGAATCAGAGCTTTTCAAGAGTCCCCAGCTGGTATGTTGTTCCATCACAAGGCATCAAAATCCCTTATGTTACCATTATCCTTGGCTAGCTATATTTTCACATCAACCTGTACACATTTCCTCTGACATTGGCTTCTGCCACTCCAGCAGCTGCTGCTATTGCCCCCAAATTCCAGTGAGACTTCTGATGGGACTCCTAGGTCTCATAGATTTACATGATTATCTAGACACTCCCCTCTGAGAATATTAATTCACTCAAAATTATGAAAAATATATACAAAAAAGAAATAGAGGCATCATGTGTTTATGAACACATGGCAGCCACCTAGAGGACAGTGGCCAACTACTCCCTCCCCCACCCAGAAGCTCACAACAGTCTTTGACTCATTCCTTGCTAGGAAGTACAATAAAAGAAACTTGGATGTCCCTGACTGGGTTATGCTTTCTCTATGCACACGATTTCACACCTTAGACACTCCTGATTAATCAGTTCTCCTTACTCTACAGCCAATTAGAAAACTTCACCACTATATATTAATTCTGCATCATCATTGAAAAAATTGACTCCTCAAAGTTTCCATGTAGACTGGATGCAGGGAAAAAATATGTGCATTTTTCAAGAGCTGAACCCTCACTGGCTATTCATCTCCATTATACTTTAAGATTTCCAAAAACCTGGAGCCTCCAAAATTTTCCAAGATCTACAAGGTTTATCTTATTACAATAAGTTGCCTCTGCTCTAGATACTACTTATGTCCTTTTTCCTTGCTAATACCTTGTCTGCGGAATTTTGTGTATTTTCCATACCCTACGCTTCTATTTCCTATTTGTTTCATCTAGGCCCATGTCTAATTTCTCCTTAACTGTGATATAAGACATAAGAGAGCATCCTGGCTATTCTGAGCAAGAAACACCTCCTCCCTAAAAAACTCATATTACTCTACTGCTTCATTGTATCACCCAGACATCAGTGGAGGTGATTATAACACAGGTATCCCACAAGGAACTAGGGAGATCATCTCAGAGAACTTGGAAGCCTCACCTGCCAAATAAATGTTTCATCAAAAAATAACTAAAGAAGAACCACTGTTAACTCCCTACTTCTTTCCAGCCTACACTGACATCATTAGACAACTAAGTGATGCAGCAGATGGAGCACTGGCCTTGGGGTCAGGAGCACCTTAATTCAAATACTTCCTCAGACATTTACTAGTTTAATGACCAAAATCAAGTTAATTGAGCTCTCAGCTTCAGTTCTTTTATATGTGAAGTGGAGATAACAATAGCAAATGCCTCACAAAGATCAGATAACATGTATATACGTTGCAAACTTTAAAATGCTATATAAATGTTTCAGGAGAAGGAGATGGAGGAGAATGGCTTTAAGATCCGAAAGAGTCCTGGTAACCACCTGGAGTGTCCTTTGTCACCCTTATTTTTCCTGTGTTTCTGTCTCTTTGTGTTCCATTTTAGGCCTTGAGTTTCCCCTTGTGTGAATTAAAATGTACTGGCCTTACTCTTCCATGAATTCTCTGCTAAAGCCCATAATTGTTCATAAGTCCCAAATACCCCTCAGCCTATGTTCCAATTCACTATCATCTTTAGTCCTAATTCAGTAAGAAATCTTGTATAGTTCAAGACTGCTGTCCTTTGTGCTGAGGAACGGTTAGGTTCCCAGAAAGTGTTGTGAGAGTGGAATCCTTAGCTTAGTAGTTCTAGGTACTTTACTGGGGATATCAATTTTCAGATGTGCTAAAAGAGCTTTCTTACACTTTTCTAAATTAAGATCATAGTCGCAAAGAGAAATTCTGATGGCAGTAAATGAGAGCAGTGGGGACCCTATCATGAAAAAAACACAGAGAAGCAGTGGAGGCAGGCAAATGGAGAAAACAAATACCATTCAGCTTATGTCGATCCAAGATTGGTTCAGTTCTACCCAAACTTCCTAGTTCAGCTAAATACTAGTCTCAGAGCTTCCTGAGGAAAACAACTCAAGTTATGTGGGATGCCAGAGGGATCCAAAAATACAGTTTACATCGCACTTCAAGTTTACAAATTTCTTCCACAGCTTCTTCCTCTGGTTCAATGATTCTACTTAGAATTTCCATTTAAGGAAGATGCCTGGGGCCAGTCATTTTTTTTTTTTATTTCTCACTCAGCTATACTCCTCCAGACTTCCCTATAATGCCATCACTCCTGGTACCTCTCTTTCTCATCTTTTCACATTTTTTGTGTGGTCATCCCCATTATAATGTAAGTTCCTTTGAAGGCAAGGAATGACTTTTTTTTCTTGTATTTGTATTTTCATTTTTTTTTTATTTTTAGAACAGAGCCCAGGCAGATATAATCACATATTCAGTGCTTGTGTACTGACTGACAGGACACTTTCCTCACAATCCTATAAGGCATTTTCATTTTACAGTTGAGGAAAATGAGACTGGGAGACTTACTCAAAATCACAGTCAGGGTTGGGGCTCAATCTTCTGAGAGAAATAATAATAACCAATAATTTGGGGAGTTTCAGATTTCCCCCTTTTCTTAATCTTCATTTCAAAACTTCAGTCTCTGAAGGTATCTTGACCCCCACCCAGGTAGGGCAGCCATTGTGTTCTGCTCAGGCTTGGGTAGGGCATAAATTCTTTGAGAAGATTGCCCAAGGTTAGGGGGAACTTAGAAATGGATGACATAGTCAAAATTCAGATCCAGCCCCTCATTGTAATATTCTTTCTCTCATTAATTGTTAACCAATCAGAGTTCATTATCATCCTTTTGAACACTCCTCTTACAAAAGAACATGTGAGCCATGAGCCTAACAAAGATTGTCTTTGATCTAAGAGAGAGAGAGGCCAAATGACCATCCTTTTATCAAAATGCTGGTATTATTAATAAAATGATTAAATTACCCAAAAATTACATCTCTTGAACCTTTATAATTTACACTTCTTCTGTCTGCAACAAATAGCCTTTTCATTACAAGACATAAATTAAACAATCAGAGAAAAAGAAAAACATTTTATATAACATTTAACATTAAATGTTAAAATATATAATACAATATCTGCTCCAGAATGGGTTTTTTTGGGGTGGGGGAGATTTGGGGGTGGGAAATTGATTCAGAAAGAGACCAGTGTAGTCTTAAAGAGTTAGAGAAGTTTGAGTATCTTTCTTCTTCCTCTAGTCCTGGCTAGAGATTTTGGCAAAGTGGGAGAAAAACAGGTCCTAGACTCCATATCCTAAAAACAAAAAAAAAACAAAATAAAAAAACTATTTTGCCTTGAAATTAAAGAAAAGCCCAGAACTGATCTAATTTCCTCAAGGCCTTTGTGATAAAAAATGACCCAAGATTATTAAAGTTCCCTGTGATCATACAGTCGTTGACTTAGAACTAAAAGAGACCTCAAAGGTCATTTATCCTAGTTCACATTTCACAAATGAGAAAACTGAAGCCCAGGATGGTTAAAGTACTTGCTGAAGGTCACGCAGGTAGCATGAGTCCAAGGCTGGAACTGAACCTAGGACCTCTGACTGCAAAACCAATGTTCTTGGACAGCAGTCAGCAGTAGGGACCATGGCAGTACAAACCCAAGGGGTTTAGGATTAAATGGAAGAGTAGGGACACATACCTATGAATGTGATTTTCCCTGATTCTGTCAGCACCATGTACATCATCAGAATATGTATCCAAAAGTAAATCAGAATTTGATCTCTACATATATATCTACCTGTTTGAGCAGACTTGTTTTCTTTTTTTTTTTTAGACCTTTTCACATTTATTGAGATATTTGATTCTTCCAGTGTTAAACAATCATGGGGGTGGGGGAGGGAATTAAATACAGGATAGAAGCAGTTACAAAAGACATAATAAATGGTTTCACTTTCATTAACTTGAAAGACTTTTGCATTAACAAAACTCGTGAAATTAGGAGAAGAAGAGGATTCCTCCAGGGAGAAAAAAATATCACCTGATATCACCAATGGTCAAAGGATATGAACAGGCAGTTTTCAGAGGAAAAAATTAAAGATATCTATAGTCATATGAAAAAATGCTCTAAATCACTATTGACTAGAGAGATGCAAATCAAAACTACTCTGAGGTGCCACATCACACTTATCAGATTGCCTAACTTGACTAAACAGGAAGATAATAAATGTTGGAGAAGATGTGGGAGAATTGGAACACTAATTCATTGTTGGTGGAGCTGTGAGCTAACCCAATCACTCTGGAGAGCAATCTGGATATTGCCCAAAGGGCTGCAAAAATGTTCATACCCTTTGACTCAGCAATATTGCTTCTAGGACTGTATCTCCAAGAGATCATAAAAATAGGAAAGGGTCCCACATGTACAAAAATATTTATAGCAACACTCTTTGTGGTGGCCAAAAACTGGAAATCAAGGGGATGTCCATCAATTGGGGAGTGGCTGGATAAATTTTGGTATATGAATGTAATGGAATACTATTTCACTATGAGAAATGATGAACAGGAAGACTTCGGAGAGGCCTGGAAAGACTTATATGATCTGATGCCGAGTGAAAGGAGCAGAACCAGGAGAATTTGTACACAGCAACAATGACAGTGTGCAAGGATTTTTTTCTGGTAGACTTAGAACTTCATTGCAATGCAAGGACTTAAAAAATTCCCAGTGGTCTTTTAAGGCATAATGCCTTCCACATCCAGAGAAAGAACTATGGAATTCGATTGCAGAATATAGCAGATCATTTTCTTTTGCATTACGTTTTGGTTTGTTATATGATTTCTCCCGTTCATTTTAATTCTTCTATACAACATGATTATGGTGGAAATGCATTTAATAGGAATGTATGTATAGAACCTCTATAAAATTATATACTGTCTTGGAGAGGGAGGGGGGAGATAGGAGAGAGGGAGGGAGGGAAAAAAGATATAAGTTATGTGGTAGTGACTGTAGTGGCTGTAGTGACTGAAAATAAATAAAAGAAAAAAAAATAAAAATAAAAACTCCTGATAAGGGTCCAATACTCAAGACATAGACAACAGGAACAAATAAGATGAAAGGTCATCCTCCAATAGGTAAGTGATCAAAAGAAATCAACAATCAGTTTTAGGAAGAAAAATGCAAAGCCATTAGCAACCCTATGAAATAATGCCCAACATCAAAAATACAAAGAATAATTCAAACAAAAACTTCCCTAAAATGTTTACCTTACAATTAGCTAAATGAAAAAGAAGACAAAATACTGGAATAGTAACTCTTGGAGAGGCTGTGGGGAAAAAAGACATGCATTGTTGGTTGAGTTGTGAATTGATACAACTATTCTGGAAAGCAATCTGGAATTGTGCAAAGAGACTTTCTAAAATACTTATGCAATTTGACCCAGGTGTATATGCCAAGGAAGTTAGTGATAAAGGAGAAATAAGCCATATGCACACTAAAATATTTCACCAGCATTTTTTTGTTTTACCGAAGAAATATAAACAAACTAGATACCAATTGCTTGTAGAATAGTTAAACAAATTGTCAGACATGAATGCAATAGAATATAACTATTCATAAAAAAATTATAAATATGGACTATAAAACCGTGGGAAGACTTGCATGAGTTGATACAAAGTAAAACTAGCTGAACTGGGAAAATAATATAAAAGTATTACGATATATAATGGAAAAAATAATAGCAATAAAAAATAAAATTGAATCTAGTAACGTAATTACCACACTTAGGCCCAAGAAAAACACATAAAGATATGTCTATTCGCTTCTTTGCCAAGTTTTAGGAATATTAGTGTGGACCATTATACATAAAACATCATTTGTTTTTCTCTATGTTATTTAATTTTGCTCAATTCTCTTAAAAAATAATTTAAATCTTCTTTAAAAAATTCTTACTTTTAAGGGATCTTTCTCTGAGAGTGGATAAAGGAGGGATATAGTAAAAAAAATGTAGATGATGTGAAAACAAAAGATGAGAACAGAAACTCATTGGAAAAAAAGACTGGGTCAAATATATGTAGTAAAAAATAATAAATAAGTATATCAAAGAAAGTGATAACAATTTGACAACTTATCAAATTTTTGAAATGCAGCCAAAGCAGTTCTCTTTTTCTAGCTTTTTCAGTTGCATGCACAATTCATTGATCCCCTCTTTCTCTATTTTATTCACATATGCATTCAAAGACATAAAACTTCCCCTAAGAACTGCTTTTGCAGCATCCCACAAGATTTGGTAGGTTGTCTCATTATTGTCATTCTCTTGAATGAAGTTGTTGATTGTTTCTATGATTTGTTGTTTAATTCACTTATTCTTTAGGATTACATTAATTAGTTTCCAATTAATTTTTGATCTCTCTTTCCATGGCCTTTTATCACATATAATTTTTATTGCATTATGATCTGAGAAGGATGCATTCACTATGTCTGCCTTTCTGTTCTGGATTGGTACATGGTCAATTTTTGTATATGTGCCATGTACCACTGAGAAAAAGGTATATTCCTTTCTATCCTCATTCAATTTTCTCCAGAGATCTGTCATATCTACCTTATCCAGAGTTTTATTCACCTCCTTAGCTTCTTATTTATTTTGATGTTAAATTTATCAAGTACAGAGAGAGGGAGGTTGAAGTCCCTCACTAGTACAATTCTGTAGTCTATTTCTTCCTATAACTCTCTTTTCTCCTCTAAGAATCTGGATGCTATACCACTTGGAGCATATATGTTTAGTAAAGATATTGTTTCATTGCCTATGGGGCCTTTTAGCGAGATATAGTTTCCTTCCTTGTCTCTTTTGATTAAATCTATTTCTACTTTTGCTTTGTCTGAGATTAGGATTGCTACCCCTGCTTGTTTTCACAGCAAATGAAGCACAATATATTCTACTCCAACCTTTTACCTTTACCCTGTGTGTATCCCCCTGTTTCAAATGTGTTTCTTGTAAACCACATATTGTTGGATTATGATTTTTAAGCCATTCTACTATCCATCTCTGTTTTATGGGAGAGTTTATCCCATTCACATTCACAGTTATGATTACTGTGTCTTTCCCTCCATTCTCTCTCCCTACATTTGGGTTTTTAGTTCTCCCTTCTTCGTTCCCCTCCACAATAGAGTTTTAATTTTTGACCACCGCCTTCCTCAGTCTTCCCTTCTATCTTTCAGCCCCACTCTGTTTTACTCCCTTTTACCCTTAATATTTCTTCCCTCCCTTTTAGTCTCCCCTCCCTTTTCTTTCCCACTTTCCCTCCTACCACCTATAGAGTTAGTTAGATTTCTATACTTACCTGAGTTTTTTGTTCCCTCCTTGAACCTAGTCAGATGAGAGTAAATATCAAACAATGCTCATCTCCCTCCCCTCTTTCCCTCCTCAGCAATATAAATTTGTGCTTCTTCCTGTAATTTACCATTTTCTGCCTCCTCCTCTTCACATCTCCTGTTAACAATCCCTTCACAACCTTAAATCACATTTTTATCATCACATCATTTACTTTATACCCACTCTCTCTATCAATGTATATCCCTTTTATATATCATGATAAATATACAATTCTCAAGATTGACAAGTATCATCTTTGCTTGTAGGCATAAAACAGCATGCCCATATTGAATAACAAGTTTTTCCCCCTGCTTATCTTTTTATGCCTCTCTTGAGACTTGTGTTTTAAGATCAAATTTTTCTATTGAGCTCTACCTTATTCATCAGGAAGATCTGGAAATCCATTATTTCATTGATATCCACCTAATTGCCTAAAACATTATGTTCCATTTTGCTGGGTAATTAATCCTTGGTTGTAATTCCAACTCCTTTGCCTTATGGAATATCATACTCCAATTCCTTTGATCTTTTAATATAGAAGCAGCAAGGTCCTGAATGATCCTGACCATAGCTCTTCGATATTTGAATAGTTTCTTTCTGGCTGCCTGTAGTATTTTCTCCTTCACTTGATAGTTCTGGAATTTGGCAACTATGTTTCTTGGTGTTTTTAGTTTGGCATTGCTTTCTGGAGGTGAATAGGGGTTTCTTCCATGGCTATTTTGCTTTCTGGATCTAGGACTTTTGGGCAGTTCTCCTTCCATCAACCTTCCATTCTGTCCTGGATTGTAAATCTGCCACAATCTGTCTCCTATTGGATTCTGTTCCTCCAAAATCCTGTCAGATTCTCTTTTTAGAGTTATCTGAAGAAGTTTGTCTAAGAGCTTAGGTGAGTAGGTTCTCTGACTCCACCATCTTGGCTCTTCCCCTGAGCAGATTTTTTTCACACAGACCAAGATGCACAGATGAGGGCTGTTATTAGATAGCCCTAGGAATCATAGGGTTCATGTTTCCCAATCCTCATTGTCTTTGGCCTGTGTAGATGGTACCTACTGATTTATTTTTTCTTGTCCTATTCCATTTTGCCAAGGATGTCATAAATGAGGGTATTTCTACTTAGTGTTTAACTATGTTGGTGGAGGAGAACCAAATCTTTTTGTAGAATCAATTAATAATTCTTCACTTTTCAAATTATTTTGGTATCACATAGATATAATATCTTAATCTTAAAGTACACAAAAATAGACTCAGGTTCTAGTGGTAGATCCACCTAAATTGAAAGGTTAAACTAGATGACTTCTAAGGTCTTTCCCAGTCCAACAGGACCCTCTTTTAGGCAAAGTCAGGGTTTTTAATCTATCTTTGAGCTCATCCTTGTACCTCGAACTCCAGCAAATTCTTCCTTTCTCTTATTTACATTCTTACCTTTCTCATTCTTTTTTTTCAAGAAATCTTTTTATTTATTTATTTGTTTGTTTCTTTATTTATTTTAAGTTTTCAACATTCATTTCTATGAAAGTTTGAGTTTCAAATGTTCTCCCCATTTCTCCCCTCAACCCCCAAAACACCGTGCATTTTGATTGCCCCATCCACCAATGTGCCCTCCCTTCCTTTATCCCCATCTTCTCTCTTGTCCTGTAGGGCAGGATAAACTTCTATACTCTGTTACCTGTATTTCTTATTTCCCAGTTGTATGCAAAAACAATTCTCAATATTTGTTCCT
Organism: Bettongia penicillata ogilbyi; assembly: GCA_023548195.1. NCBI lineage: Eukaryota > Metazoa > Chordata > Mammalia > Diprotodontia > Potoroidae > Bettongia > Bettongia penicillata. The sequence goes on along the minus strand of JAJHZJ010000089.1, from coordinate 14,120,227 downwards.
AAAACTTTGAGTTCCAACTTCTCTGCCTTCCTCCCTCCCACCCATCCCCACTGAGAAGGCAAGCAATTCAATATAGGTTATATATGTGTAGTTTTGCAAATGACTTCCATAGTACTCATGTTGCACAAGACTAACTACATTTCCCTCCATCCTATCCTGCCCCCCATTTCTTCTATTCTTTCTTTGACCTTGTCTCTCTCCAAAAGTGTTTACTTCTAATTGCTTCCTCCTCCTCCTATTTGCCTCTCCCCTACTTTCCTGTAGTGTAAGATGGATTTTCATACCAAATTGAGTGTTCAGGTTATTCCTACCTTGAGTTAAATGGGATGAGAGTAAGCTTCACTTTTTCTCTCTCACCTCCCCTTTTCTCCCCTCCATTGAAAAAAGTTTTTCTTGTCTCTTTTATGTGATAATTTGCCCCATTCCATTTCTCCCTTTCTCCTTCCAATATATTCCTCTCTCATTTATTTTAGTTTTTTAGATATGATCCCTTCCTAGTCAACTCACCCTGTGCTCTCTGTCTCTCTCTGCTTCTCTGTCTCTCTGTCTCTCTCTGTCTCTCTGTCTCTGTCTCTGTCTCTCTGTGTGTGTGTGTGTGTGTGTGTGTGTGTGTGTGTGTGTGTGTAATCCCTCCAACTACCCAGACACTGAGAAAAGTTTCAAGAGTTACCAATATTATCTTTCCATGTAGGAATGTAAGCAGTTCAAGTTTAGTAAGTCCCTTGTGATTTTTCTTTCCTGTTTACCTTTTCATGCTTCTCTTGATTCTTGGGTTTGAAAGTCAAATCTTCTTTTCACCTCTGATCTTTTCATCAAGAATGCTTGAAAGTCCTCTATTTCATTGAATGACCATTTTTCCCCTGGAGTATTATACTCAGTTTTGCTGGGTAGGTAATTCTTGCTTTTAATTCTAGTTCCTTTGACTTCTAGAATATCATATTCCAAGCCTTTCAATCTCTTAATGTAGAAGCTGCTAGACCTTGTGTTATCCTGATTGTATTTCCACAATACTGGAATTGTTTCTTTCTGGATACTTGCAATATTTTCTCCTTGACCTGGGAACTCTGAAATTTGGCTACAATATTCCTAGGAGCTTCTCTTTTTGGATCTCTTTCAGGGGGTGATCTGTTGAATCTTTCAATATTTATTTTGCCCTCTGGTTCTAGAATATCAGAGCAGTTTTCCTTGATGATTTCATGATAGATGATGCCTAGGCTCTTTCTTTGATCATGGCTTTCAAGTAGTCCCATAATTTTTAAATTGTCTCTCCTGGATCTATTTTCTAGGTCAGTTGCTTTCCAATGAGATATTTCACATTCTCTTCCATTTTTTCATTCTTTTGGTTTTGTTTTGTAATTTCTTGATTTCTCATAAAGTCATTAGCTTCCATGTCTTCCATTCTAATTTTTAAAAAACTATTTTCTTCAGTGAGTTTTTGAACCTCCTTTTCCATTTGGTTAATTCTGCTTTTTAAAGCATTCTTTTCCTCATTGACTTTTTGGACCTCTTTTGCCAATTGAGTTAGCTTATTTTTAAGTGTTATTTTCTTCAGCATTTTTTGGGGTCTCCTTTAGCAAAGAGACTTGCTTTTCATGATTTTCTTATATTGCTTTCATTTCTCTTCCCAAATTTTCCTCCACCTCCCTTTCTTGATTTCCAAAATCCTTTTTGAGCTCTTCCATGGCCTGGGACTTTGCATATTTATTCTGGAGATTTTGGATGCTGAAGTCTTGACTTTTATGTCTTCCCCTGATGGTAAACATTGTTCTTCCTCATCTAAAAGGATAGGAGAAGATTCCTGTTCACCAAGAAAGTAACCTATAGTCTTACTTTTTTTCCCTTTTTTGGGCATTTTTTGGGACTTTTGTCAAGAGTAGGGTATATTCTGAGGATCTGTAAGATCTCAGTTCCTCCAAAGTGACACAATAAAGGGAGAGGAGCTTACCCCCTGGCCCAGCTCCCAGCTGAGATTCAGATGAGCTACTCAATTCCCCCAGGGGCTTTATCCAAGAATGGATGCAAGTGCTACCTGCCTGCTGCTACTGCCACTGCCTGGGGCCAGGGCTAGAGGAGGACCTTGCTCCCTTGTCACAAAGATGAAAAAGCCCTTTCACTGACCTTTAAAACTGCCTTTGGTGCCTGTGAGTTGAGGGATCTGTGAATCTTGGCTGCTGCTGCCAGGTCCCCAAGGCCTGCCACAGTACTCCTTCCAGCACTGCATAGTCAAGGGTGGGTTGGGCTCCACTCTGCTTCCAGTGGGACGGACCTTTCCCATCAGCCTTCCAGGTCACCCAGGGCTGGAAATCTCCTCTACTCCATCATTCTATGGCTTCTACTGCTCTAGAAATTGTTGAGAGTCTTTCTTTACAAGCATTTTATGGACTGTGGGGGAAGAACTAGAGTATGTGTATCTTTCTACTCTGCCATCTTGGCTCAACCCCTCTCTCATTCTTTTAAAAAAACAACAAACCTTCCTATGTCTTATCATAGTTTCAGGCTATAACCAAATATTTCTTCTTCCTTTCTCAACCAGATTCTTTTATCTATACTTTATCTACTCTCACTTTAATTCCTCTCCTCTCATTCTCTTCTAAACCCTCTACAATACAATTTTTATCTAATCACTCAACTTAAAACTTCACTTTTTAAAGTGAGCAGTGATTTCTTAATTTTCCAAGTTAGATTTTTTTTAATTTATGTAACATTTTCTCCAGTTACATGTTAAAACAATTTCTAACATTTGTTTTTAAAACTTTGAGTTCTAAACTCTTTCCCTTCCTCCCTCACAAGCACTCCCCCCATTGCAAAAACAAGCAATTCATTAACATTATACATGTGTTGTCATGCAAAATATCTCCTTATTAGTCATATTGTGAAAGAAAATAGACTAAAGGGGGTAAAAATACCTTAAGAAAAAAACATAAAAGAAGTATGCTTCAATCTGTATTCAGAGACCAACCATTCTTTCTCTGGGGATCGATAGCATTTTTCATTATAAGTCCTTCAGAATTGTCTTGGAGAATTGTATTACTAGGAATAGCTAAGTCTTACAGTATTGGTGTAACCTTATACACAGTACATTTCACTTTGTGTAAGCTTATGTGAGTCTTTCCAGGTTTCTCTGAGAGCATTCTGCTCACCATTTCTTACAGCACAATAGTATTTCATCATAATCACATACCACAATTTGTTCAGTCATTCCCCAACTGATGGGCATTCCCTCAATTTCCAATTCTTTGCCACCAGAAAAGAGCCGACACCAATATTTTTGTGCATATAGGTCCTTTTTTATGACTCTTGGGATACAGACCTAGTATTACTAGGTCAGAGTGTATACATGATTTCATACCCTTTGACTGTAGTTCCAAAATTGCTTTATAAAATGGTTGAATCAGTTAACAACTTCACCAACAGTGCATGAATGTCTTATTTTTCCCGCATACCCTCCAATATTTGTCATTTTCCCTTTCTCTCCTGTTAGACAATCTAATGGGTGTAAGGTAGTCCCTCAGAATTGTTTAATTTGCATTTCTCCAATCAATAGTGAGTTGGAGAATTGTTTTCAGATAGCTATAGGTAGGATTAATTATTTCATCCAAAAACTGAGCAGATCTTTTGATCGTTTATCAATTGTGGAACGGCTCTTATTTTTATAAATTTGACTCAACTGTATATGTTTGAGAAATTAGGCCTTTATCCAAGAAACTTGCTTCATTCTTTTCACAATTACTAACTGTATTTCCCTCTATTCTATACACCCCCCTATGTGTTCTATTCTCTCTTCTTTCACTCTACCCGTCCTCAAGTGTTTTGCTTCTGATCACCCCTTCCCCCACTCTACCCTCCTTTCTATGACCTCACTTTCCTTAACCCTTTCTCCTCCTACTTATCTGTAGACTAAGATAGACTTCTATGCCCAATTGAGTGTATATGGCATTCCTCTTAGAGCTAATTCTGATAAGAGTAAGGTTCACTCACTCTCCCTTACCTTCCTCCTCTTCACCTCCACTGTAATAGCTTTTTCTTTATGTGAGATAATTTAGTCCATTATACCTCTCCTTTTCTCTTTCTCCCAATACATTATCTTTTCACCCCCTAATTTAATATTTGTAGATACCATCCCTTCATACTCAATTCACATCTGTGTCTGTGTGTGCATGTGTGCATACTCCTATCTGCCCTAATAATGAAAAAAGTTCTTATGAGTTACAAATATCATATCCTCGTGTACAAGTGTAAACAGTTTAAACTTATTAAGTTCCTTGTGATTTCCTTTTCCTGTTTAACTTTTTATGATTCTCTTGAGACTTGTATTTGAAAGTCAAATTTTCTATTAAGCTTTGGTCTTTTCATCAGTAATGTTTGAAAACCTTCTATTTCCCTGAATATCAATTTTTCTTCTGAAAGGTTATATTCAGTTTTGCTGGGTAGGTGATTCTTGGTTGTAATACTTGTTCCTTTGTCTTCTGAAATATCATATTCCTAGTCCTCTGATCCCCTAATGTAGAAGCTGGTAAATCTTGCGTTATAATGGCTGTGACTCCATTATACTTGAACTGTTTCTTTCTGGCTTCTTGAAATATTTTCTTCTTGATCTGGAGTTTGGTTATGATATTTCTGGGAGTTTTCCTTTGGGGGTCTCTTTCAGGAAGTGATTGGTAAATTCTTTTGTCAAGATATTTGTAGAAATTCTGTTTCCCAGAGCTAAGGTCCAACAAACAGGCTGTGCATAGGAACAATCCTTTGCACACTGGATGACCTCACCTTCTGGCAAGGCGTATTGTTTTGACCAGTGCCAGGTGTTGCCTGCCCCTTTATTTCCCAGGGACCTGAGAGCCAACCATTGTACCTTTTAACATGCTCACAATACCTGTTTTTGTAACTGCTAAATGAACCAAGCCAGGTACTTCACTCCTGTTTCTGCAATGCTAACTCTGGTTCTGTTTGTGTCTATGAGACAATTAACTTGGAGACTGTTCCCATAGGATCCAGGAACACCTGTATTATTCACACATGACCCTGCCACAAGAACTGCTACTCAAGATGTAAGAATGATTATGTCATTGTCTATCACACTTGTGTTTTATCATGTATATAAACCCTGGCTATGCCCTAGGACATTAAGCATTCCTCTTCTGGAAAATTTCTGCTTGCAAGTGTTTTTCTCACTTTGAAATTAATTAAATTGCTGTTTGACCTCTGACTCTCCTGTGTCTAGCCTGCTCTCTTTGGCTCTGGACACTCACAGATTAGAGACCAGTTCTAGTCTGTTTTGACACTTTCGGTTTCTATTTTACCCTATAATTTTTTAATATCAGTGCTGTTTTCCTTGGTAATTTCTTGAAAGATGATGTCCAGGCACTTTTTTTATCATGACTTTCAGATATTTCAATAATTTTTAAATCGGCTCTCTTGGATCTATTTTCCAGGTCAGTTGTTTTCCCAGGGAGATATTACACAATGGCTTCCTGGGTTTTTTTTTTCATATTTTTAGTTTTGTTTTATTATTTCTTGATTTCTCATAAAATCATTAGCTTCCATTTGCTCAATTATAAATTTTTAATGAATTATTTTCTTCAATGAATTTTCTTCCTCTTTTTCCATTTGGCCTATTCTGTTTCTAAGGGATTCTTCTCCTTGTTGGATTTTTGTACCTCTTTTACCATTTGGCCTATTCTGTCCTATGAGGTAGTATTTTCTTTAGTAGTTTTTGTATTTCCTTTCCGAACTATTGACTTATTTTTCATAATTTTCTTGCATCACTCTCATTTCTCTTACCAATTTTTTCTCTGTCTCTCTTACTTGATTTTTTCAAAATCCTTTTTGAGCTCTTCTATGGCCTGAAACTAATTCTCTGAGGCTTTGGATGTAGGAGCTTTGCCTTGGTGTCTTCTTCTTAATATGTGTTTTGACCTTCCTTGTCACTATACTATTTTTCTATGCTCAGATTTTTTTTTCTATTGGTTGCTCATTTTCCCAGCCTATTTCTTGACTTTTAACTCTGTTAGAGTAGGGCTCTGCTTCCAGGGAGGGGTACAATGTCCAAAGCTTCAAGGATTTTGTGAAGCTGTTTTCAGAGAACTTCTGGAACTTGTAAGCTTTCAAGGTGGTGTAGTCTAAGGAGAGATGTGTTTACTACTCTCCTGGTCTGTGAGTATAAACACTCTTTTCTGCTCTGAAACTGTGAGGAGGGTCTCCACTGAACTGCAGCTGCAAGCTCAGGTGTGCTAGTATTTCTCCTCATCCTGCCACATTGGACTGCAAGTCAGATCTAAGCAGGAAAAGAGACAGAATTCTTCCTCAGTGCTAGCAAAGAGATGCCAGTAATCTCCTTCTGACCAGTTGTTTGAACCCCCTGCATCATCTTTGGACTGAGAGCTCTGGAACCAACTGCTGCCACTGCTGATTCAGTGGCTCCCAAAGCCTGCTCCTGGTTTGCTGGGACTGAATAGGTACTGGCATGGCTTGCACCAGACTGTGCTCCACTCTCACCTCGGTGAAACAGTCCTTTTCTACTGACCTTCTGTGTTGTCTTTGGCTGGAAAATTATTTCCCTCTATCCCTCTGTGGGTTCTACTGCTCCAGTAATTGTTTTATGCATAATTTAAAGGTGTTCAAAGGGGTTTTGAGGATAATTCAGGCCAGGAACTGCTTTTTCTCTGCCATCTTGGCTCTACTTCTCCAAACTGGATGATCTTTTCTCATTCTTCTTGCCCTTCTTCAACATTTTATTCTATCAACTACCTTTTCCTCCTAGATATTCTTTCTTCTCTTATCATTCATGACCACTTTCTCTCAGATCCCCTCCTAACTAATTACTCCTTGGCCTCCTTTACTGGATCATTATCCATAACATGACCCTTAAATCAGCTATAAGGCACTGTCTTGAGACATCTTTACTTCATTCTCTATATTCTGTCATATTGGCTCATCATTTCCCATGGATTCAACTATCAGTTCTATGCTTATAACTCCTAGAACTATATTTCTAGTTCTAGTCTTTTCTGAGCTATACTTCCATATCATCATCTACATACTGGACATTTTAACCTATATTGGATAGACATCTTAGACTAATCATGTCAAGAAAAAGAATTCATTATCTTTCCCTACCCCCAACTTTACCCCTCTTCTGAACTCTACTTTTCCATTCAGAAGTATTACCATCCTGCTAGTAACCTAGGTTTCCAATCTCAATTCCCTTTCACAGTAAATGCCAGTGGATCACTTAATATGACAAAGATCAAGTATAAATTCCCCTATTTCTCACATAAAGTCCTTTATAACCTGCACTTAATCCAACTTTCAGTGCTTTTTGAACATTATTCCATGTCTTATACTCTGTAGTCTAACCAAACTGACCTTTTTATTGTTTTTGACACATGGCACTCCATCTCTCACCTCTCTGCTTTTGCATTTCCGTCTCTTTCCCATATAGGAATATACTACCTCCTCACATCTGTGTACCTTAAGGGAAACACTGGTTTCCCTTAATACTAAGATTAAGTGCTATCTTCTACATGAGGTTTTATTTTTTAATTTTCCTCACCCCTAGACTGCTTGTGCGTTTCATGAAAATCACTTTGTATATTTGTATATGTCTATATGTCTATTTCAGCTAATATTCTAGCTAGGAAACTCCTTGAGATCAAGAATAATTTCACTTTTATAATCTCAACCTCTTGTACAGTGTCCATGACATAATTACTTAATAAATCCTTGCTGATTTTTTAATTAACAGTTTTTATGATTCTCTCATGAATAGAGTACCGAGTATTTCACAAAGAATTCAAAATAACTCCAAGTCTGAAGATCAGCATAACTTTACTGAGTTATCTCAGAGAGGCAAAAGTTTTTACCCAGTTATATATGTATAACAGAAGCAAACTGACATAGGGAATAGATTGCTGGCATTGGAGTGTGGAAGACTTGGGTTCAAAATCCACCTCTGGTTCAGCAAGATCTGGACAGATCATTTAACATCAATGTGTTTTGACAATTTCTATGAAATCTCTATGAAGCCATAAAAAATGCTACTGTTGTGCATATATCTGTAGTTCCCTACTCTGATGAAATAACAGATTCTTCAGGTATTGCTGTTTGCTTACAATATTGGTCTGACTATGCTACTTTGAACTTGCCCTTATTTAACTCATTCTGTTAGTTCATGGTCACTACTGGTCTTACCAAGAACATTTATGAGTAGCAAAGTGGTAAAAAGAGGACTCGTTAGAGTTAGACAGTCGGGGTTCAGTTCTCACTTTGGATGCTCATAATTTGTATAGACTTAGATAAGACACTTAAACTCCATGGGCCTCAGTTTCTTCAACTATAAAATGAGGGAGTTGGGTCAGAGTTCTCTGAGATACCTTTTAACTCTTTAGACATATGATTCTATGACATTTGATGAATAATTAACAATTACTACCAGTTCCCTGTGATGTAATTTTATATCAAATAAATTTTACAAATAACTTCATGACAGAAATGATCGTTACTCTCTGGAACTGAATTCTATGGCAGTTTCTTATTAAAATATAAGTTCCTAAGAACTGCATCTTAATTATCTCTCCCAAGACATAGTAAAAGGTTAATGGAATGTGTAATTAAAATGATTAAGCTTGGCACCAAATAAGAAAGGATCTCACTCCACCTCACAGTCACCTAACTGAGATTCCTGCTAGGCAAGTACTTACCTCTTTCCAACTTTTCAGTTATACAATGCTGTTTAATATTTCTGAGATCTTTTTCCTAAGTCCAAAGACCTAGGGATATTAATAAACTACTTGATCTCATCAGGTAATGATTAACAAATCTCTTCTGCATCATACTTTCCCTATCCTAGTGATTCTAAACCCCTATCTTTATTGAAACCCCATTCTCATCCCCCATTAGCATTTTCCATGATAACATTCCCCTCCAAACCATCCCTCTTCCCAACATCCTAATCTAAAGCTACCTACTCTTTCGTTTGTACTATCTGGAATAGTTGTTCCATAGGTAATAAACTTGCTTTAATCTTAAGCCACCTTTCTTTCCCTGCTCCTTTTATCTTCTTGCACTAACCAAAACCTGGCTTCCTTCATGAAGGTACAACTTCCCTTGCTACCCTTTATAGTACTGGTTGTATTTTCACACATATCTCTGTCTCATTGATTGGAAGTGGGAGTTGGATTACAATTTGCTCTCCGTTGCCATTTCTTGACTCTCCCTCTACTTCCATCAGTCAGTAATCTCACATTCTCTGAGGTTCCCTTAATCCATATTTACTACCCAATCAGGATTACATAGTTTAATCTACCAACCTCAAAAGCCTCTTTTATTCAGTGGGTTAAATGTTGGTTCAACCTCTTGTCTCCAATTCCTGCCTTTATATTAGGGGAACTCAACATACATAGTGATAGTTCAAACACTCTAACATTCTAGTTTCTTAATTTACTAATTTTCCATGACCTACTTCTCTACCCCAACTCAGCAGCACACAGAAATGGTCATACACTTGATTTTGTTGCAAATATTTGTAGATACAAGTGTTCTACCTCCATGCTCATGATCTCTGAAATCTCCTGTCTGATCACAATCTATTATCATTCACTTCTCCCTCTGTCTTATAGTCCAACACCTTTGTCTTCAATTCTTTCCCAGAATATCATTCCTGCACTGTCTACTCTCTCTTCTTTTCTCTATCTTAGCCCCTTGGTGATATAGTTCAAATCTATAGTATCCTTTTCTCTTGAGTGCCTTGCCCATTATTGTGTCACAGATTGTATCCTGCCAAGCTTCAGCCTTGTATCACTCCCAAAATTCACTACCTTCCTTCCTATGCATGTAGTATTGAAAAAAGTGTAGAAAAACATTCCAAAACTGTGCTGATAAGATTATTTGGATATTGGTGACATGACATACTGAATGTAGGACAAATTTTTAAACCCTTATATAAAACTGCTAGGAAAAAATATGAATTTGATTGAGGACTTGAGCAGACCAAAACTTTTGATGAATCTAAGGTGGCTATTCAATTGGCCCTAGATTCATGGCCTATGCAAAGTGGCCCAGTGAAATTACAACTGATTCTACAGGATGAATATGCAAACTAGAGTTTGCAGCAAAAATAGCAGTCGAAATATAATCTTAGGATTTTGAGCTAGGAAACTCCCTTCATCTGGAGCTCCATAAAATCAAATGCAGTTGTTTGCTGCGTATTGGACTTTGATAGAGACTGAACAGTTGATTTAAGGCCATGAGGTAATACTAAGGCCTAGAATCCCAATAATAACCTGGATAATGAGTACCTCAGCTTCTCATAGAATTGGACATCTACAGGAAGCTAGCATAATTAAATGGAAATGGTATATTCAAAATATAACTAAAACAGGCAAAAGTGGAGTTTCTGCTTTACATGAATCTATAGTAAACACAGATACTGAGGGAAATGGTACACCCTCTGAACCAAAGCAATAGTTGTTACAGTCTTCTGTGAAATGGAATGAGGGATATGATCAATTAACCGAAGGACAAAAGAAACATGTTTGGATTACTGATGGGACAGCAAAATATTTGGGCCACAAAAGACATTGGAAAGTGATAGCCTATAACTCATGTACTAGGAGGACTTTGGAAAGTAGTGGGATAAGTAAAAGTAGTCAATATGCTGAACTTAAGGCAGTACACCAAGTTATCAAAAGAGAAGAACGAGGACAGTGCCATATATTCATTGATTCATGGGTGGTAGCTAACGGGTTAGCTACATGGATGTCCATGTGGAAAAATCAAAATTGGGAAATTCATGGCAAACAAGTCTGAAGCAAAGAATTATGGGAAGATATATGGGACATGTCTTTGGTTACTAATTTATCAGTTTTTCACGTAGATGCCCACATGGCCTTCACCACACCAGAATGTGAGCGAAATGTACATGCTGATCAACTAGCAAAGACTGCTACTCAACATATTTTCCCTACTCTGACACCAACTGATCATCCAATAATAGCAAAATGGGTCTATCAAATGGTAGGCCATTTAGGGGTCCAGGCCACACATCAGTAGGCAGAAGACTGAGGTATTAGTATATCTTATTCATTGTTAAAAGAAGTAATCAAAGAATGTTATTTATGTCAGTTGGAAAAGGAATGAATTGTTCCTTGGATAGTAACTGGAGAGATAGCAAGGGGAAAAGTACCAGCCCAAATTTGACAAATAGATTATATTGAACCTCTACCCCAAGATAAAGGATGCAAATTTATATGTACTTGTGTTGACACCTATTCAGGTATGCTAGTGTGACTTGTCCCTATAAGAATGCAACCCAGAAAAACACCTGTAAAACTTTAGATATCATAAGTCTATATTATGAAACCCCAAAGCAGATTCAAAGTGACAATGGGTCACATTTCAAAAACAATGAAATGAAGAGAAATTGTGTACTAAACAACATAGAATAGATCTATCGTATTTCATATTATCCACAATTATCTACATTAACTGAAAGAATGAATGGATTATTAAAAGAACAGTTAGGGAAGTTAAGTTCTAATAATTTTTATCAGCATTAGAGAGATAATCTATTCATTGCTTTTTGTAATTTGAATAATAACACCTCCAACCAGAATGATGACCCCAAATCTGCATGTTAGAAAATGACAAACACATAAGATCCCAAATGTTGAATGTGAGGCCAGATATTCTGATACTGTCTCCAAGGACACCTGGTTCAGCAGGATGTGATCTACATTGCTTAGAGGACTTCTGGTTGAATAGGAAAGAAATAAGACCAGTCTCTACTAAAATATGTATGAAAATCTTTAAGAATCATTTTGGACAGATATTACCTAAATCAGGATTAGCAGCTCTAGGAATCCATGTATTGACTGCAGTGATACATTCTGATTATCAAGGAGAAATTAAAGTGACATTCTGAAATTTAGGTGATGAACCTATATAGTTTTGTAAAAATGCTAGAATAGTTCAAGTGATTGTTATTTCTTGTGAAACAAGACCGCTTGTGAAAACTGACCCTCCTTCTAAAATAACTAGCAGATTAACTAAAGGATTGGGTCCTACTGATAGAATAAAATTGGGAGCTACAGTATGGGTAAAACAGAAGCCAAATGACATTCCAAAGGCTGGGGAAATTATGGCAAATGGGAAAGATAATACCTCAACTGTTGTTTATTCAGGAGATGATTACCAGGTTGGACCCTTAACTCTTATATTCTACAGTGAATGAGGCTATGATAGTGGGTTCATGAACTCCAGAACCAAAGCTGATCCTATATCTACCCTGCTTATGGTTATTATTTCCTTGTTTATTTTTGGCTTTTCATCTGTTAAACTTGTTTGCTAGACTTATTTCCTATAGGCTTAGTACCCTCCACCTGCAGATGCCTGAATCGCTTAAGCCAAATGTCACCCCCATCTGTGACGGTGATATGTCATCTCTGGATCTGAAGTTGATCAAACTCTAGATGCCAATTAAAGAACTGATCTCTCAAATGGGACGTGTTGAGACAGGGACAACTCTATGTCCAATCTCAGCAGGAAGTCATTGTGGAAGAAGAGACATTCGCCCCTTATCCCAAGATTTTGGGCCCTATTTGTTGAGGGGAAATGATGGGGTGCTTGTGCTCAAGCCCACCCTAAAATTTTGCTTTATGTACTCATTTTGTGTGATCCCCATTATACTGTTATAAAATTCTGTTGAAGCCAGTTGCCTAAGATATAGTTTTATAATCTTATTTTCTGTTATACTTGTTAAAGTTCTGTTAATACCAGTTGCCCCATTGACCTATGTAATAAATATGAAAGACCTTGCAGATGAATGTAATGGTAATTTAAATGGAAAGACCTTTCTCATTCATTAATAGGCCCATCTTATTTGCTTAAATCACCTGGAAGCCTATGACACCTGGTGGGAGGAGATTGCTCAATAGGTAGAACAGGAAGGGTGGAGCAAAACTGGAAGAAAGTGAGTGAGGGTGGTCAGGTCAAAGCAGAAAGGATGCATGCAGCAAGGCTTGGCTCTTGAGTGTTTGCTTGTGAGAAGGCCTTGACTGAGGGAGGGAGGCTTGGGAATGGCTTTGCCCCCCCGCAGTGACCATATTTATCAATTTCTTGGTCACCATGATGGATTTTTGCTTTCTGGTTCTGGAATTTGGCTCTGGGGTGTCTAAATAAATATTTGCCTTCTGCCTTCTATATAGAGACTTTTTTATATTTTGCAATTGAGAACTATGCTGGCATATTCATAGTTACCACCAGTGAGGTGAATATTGCCTAGGTGATACACGGATGCACTGCAAATTCATGTTACATAACTTCAACTGGGGCTTCGCTCCTGCAAGGTAATCCTTTCACATCTCCCTAAGTAATTCATTATCCCACTTACTAAAGTGGCTTTTCCAAACCTTTTTTATCTTTTCTCATGCCTGCCATGTGTCTTGCTCCCTCAACCTCTCAGATGTGAACCTTTTCTCATATTTCACTGAAAAAAATTGGAGGTCATTCACCAAGAGCTCCCTTTTATAATCCTCTCTTCAACACCCATGACATTACCTCATACCTAAACTATTGCAGTAAACTTCTGATTCTTCTCCATCTCAAGATTCTCACCAATCCAATCCATCTTCCACTTAGATGTTAAATTGATCTTTCTAAAACACAAGTCTGAAAATGTCACCACCACCATCCCCATTCAATAAATTCCAGTGGCTTCTTATAACTTCCAAGATCAAATTTAAATCATCTGTTTCTATTTCAAAGAATTTCATCACCTTACCTCTTTTTACCTTTTCAGTTTTCTTTCACCTTGCCCCTTCTGCCCCAAGTACTTGATATTTCAGTGACATTAGTCTTCTTGCTGTTTCTAACACAGGACATTCCATCTCCTAACTCTAGGCATTTTCACTGCAGTCCTCCATGCCTAGAATTCTCTCCTTCTTCATGTTCAATTCATGGTCTCCCTGACTTTCTTCAAATCTTCATATAGAATCCCACATGCTACAGAAGCCTTTTCTGATCTCCTTAATTACATTGGGTTCCTTCTGTTAATTACTTTTTATTTATCCTGTATATATCTTGCTTGCACATCAATTAATCAATCAACATTTATTAAGTGCCTACTATATACTAGGCACAGCACTAAGTAATGAAAATACAAAAAAAGAGGCAAAACGCATTCTCTACCTTGCTTGCACTCTAAGAGAAAACATACCAACAAATATATACAATGTAAGATAAATAGGAAATAATTAACAGAAAAAAGACACTGAACTTAAGAGGAAATGGGGAAGGCTTCATAGTTTTTAACAAATGTCTTCCCATATTAGACTGAGAGTTCCTTGAGAAAAGGATTATTTTCACCTAATTCTTAGTATCACCAGCACTTAGTGTAGGATCACTGACTTCTCTTTGCAATTAGAGTATTATGGATATGGAACATTGCATATACTTTTAAACTCAGTTGTTATGCTTTTTTTATTTACTAAACTGAATTTTTTTTCTTTTTTTTACTAAGAATAACTCCCTGAGGAGAAAGGATAATGACGGATTTTTCTTTAGGAATGAACGTAATATATGAATAAAATATATCTGTTTTTTAAATGAATGAATAAATGAGTGAATGAAACTTCTATGACAGTTTGTTGAAGAAGTTGATTCCTTACCTTAGAATCTTGTATTAAGAACCTTCTAGACAATAGATTTGGTAAAAATGGCCTCACAAATAATGTGTGTGTGTGTGTGTGTGTGTGTGTGTGTATACTCCCGCCTCCTAAAACATAAGGAAGGCTACTAGAAGAGGTGGTTACATAGACCTTCACAAGTCTATGAAAGTTTCTTAAAATTCTCAGAAGAAAACACCATATTATTTTTTGGAGTTTGTTTGTTTTATTGAGGGGGGGAGAGGATGGGTGAGTTTTCTTTCTGCATACCTACAGATTTAAAAAGCATTTCACATCTTTCTCAGAAATTACAAGATCTAGAGGACTAGGTATCATCTTTGCAGGTTTTTCCCCCCTCAAAGCTTGACTGTTAACTAATCTGGGAGAAATGCAATTAATCTGGAGGAAATGTACAAATTTCTCGGTAGGAATAATCTTGTTAGTAGAAGTACAGTCAGTATCCTGGAGGCCAGGAATTTTATCCAACAAGTAGAAAATATAAGCAACAGGATTCATTCTTTGTACAAAATAAAAATTCAACCAAAACTTCAGCTAAAATAACAGGGGGACAAAGGCTTAATTATATGAACCTCCCAGTCTATACTTATCCCCTCGATTGTTCTGATTCATGGAAAACAAATCTGTATGCTGAGTGACTCAGCCAATGAGTACAAAACCTAAGGACTCATTATCTTTCACTCAAGAAGAATCATGTCAATTTCCTCCTCCCCTTGGACCTCTTCCAGTATGATAACTTACATCTGAATAGCTCTTAGCAGTTCACAAAGGGTATTCATATATATCGTCTCATTTGATCCTCCAAACAGCCTTGTAATGTTAGTATTATTGGAAGGTTTTTATCACTCAAAAGAGAAATAAAGTGTCTTGGCAAAGCTCTCTGGTAGAGCTGGGACATGAACTCAGAAAGGGGTATGACAGTAAATGTTTCATAACTGACTCTATGGGGGAAAAATGTTATCTCTCTCTCTGTCTCTCTCTATATATATATATATATATATATATATATGTACATAACACACTTTATGTTTAATCTAACATTTTCATTTTTAAAAATATTCTCTCTCACTTTTTTATGTGCAATCAACAAAACAATAAATTAAGCTCTGATCTGTAGTTTTGTTGATTTCCAAAGTGTAAATGCTCACACTACAAATTTAACAGTGATCTTTCTAGCACACACCTGAGTTACACAGGTCTTCTGACTTCAAATGTGGTACTCTATTTTATCACCCAATCAATCAACAAAGCACTTACTAAGCACCTACTATGTGCTACTTAAACACAATACTAAGCATTGGGAATAAAAAAGGAAAAAAAATGGCCATACCTTCGCTCAAGGAACTACATTCTTTTGGGGATATATAAAATAAACATAAGATATTTGAAAATTATTCTGGGAGGATTATAAAAATCCTCATGTAGAAGAAAGTACTTAAGTCTAGTCTTGAAAGAGATTAGGCATTCTAAGAGGTCAGTTGGGAGTCATTTAAAGGTATGGGGACAACTAAGTGAGAAGTACTATTTGGTTGCATAGGGTACATGAAGAGGAGTAATGTGTAATAAAAATGAGAAGACAGTTAAGACTAGGTGGTGAAGATCTTTGAATGCTGAAGAAAATAATTTACATTTGATTTTAGAGATAATAGGGAACCATGTATGTGCATACACACACACACACACACACACACACACACATAATAGCTAATGAGACAAGTTAGTATCAGATAGTTTCCAGGTAAGGGGGAGGAGGGGTGAGTTCTGTGGGCCTGTGATTCAATTGACTTGGAGAACTCCTAGTAATGAATCTCTAAGCCCCCAGGGTAGACTGTCAATTCTTCAATAACTTCAGTTGCCTGGGAGTACCAAGAAGTTCAAAGAGTTACCCCAATCACATAGTCTATGTAGGTCACAAGGTGGGACTTAAACCTCACATTCCAGGCTATTTCTCCAGATGGTGATACTCTCCAGATTATCAATACTGAAATTAACAGGCACCATTAACTACAAATAAATCTTAAATTCTTCTTGGCTTCCTTCCCCCTTCCCAATTACTGGTACCATTAGATAATTAGGTAGAACAATATATAGAGCCCTGGATCTGAAGCAAAAAGACCAGATTTCAAATACTGCCTTAGACACTTCTCAGCCATGGGACCCTGGGCAAGTTGCTTAACTTTCATTTGCCTCATTTTCCTTAACTATAAATGAAGATAATAATAAAGGGTAGTAATAGCACTTTTCTCCCATTTTTATTTATTTGAGGATCAAATAAGATGATTTTTGTAAAGCATGTAGCGTAGGACCTGGAACATAGTAGGCATTATATAAATGCCAGTTATTTTTAACATTAATATTGTTATTAAATTGACTTTTTGTTGTTATTGTCAGTCATTTCTATCATGTTCAATTTTTCATAACCCTACTGGAGGGTTTCTTGGCGTAGTTTGCCATTTTCTTCTCCAGCTCATTTTACAGATGAGGAACTGAGGCAAACAGGGTTAAGTGAGTTGCCAAGAGTCACATAGCTAGAAAGTGTCTGAGACAAGATTTGGACTCACAAAAATGACACTTCTTGACTTCAGCCCAGTCACTCTATCCACTGTGCCACTTAGATGCCATTAGAATGTCTACAGATAACTAACTAGGGAGGGGCCGCTGGAGTTTAGAGGCAACTGTTGTTCAGTTGTGTCTGGCACTTCACCCTTGTTGATGTTTTCTTGGCCATTCCAGTATCTTTGCCAAGAAAATCCCAAATGGGGTGACAAAGAGTCAGATGTGACTGAAACAACTGAAGTTTATCCTTAGGATGGAAAACTTTAGAGGGTACCAATAGTAGGTAGAAACAACTGAGATTAGCATTTAATTAATAAGAATAATTAGTTAGAATAGGAAGCTACCATAGGATGGTGTAACAGCAAGCGAAGTTGGATTTTTTTTGTTTTCTTTTTGGAATTCAGTTTCCCAGGCTCAGGATAAATTGTGCACATCTGAAGGCTCAATCTTCTTTGATAGTTCACAGCTGTGCTGAGTCATGTAGGTTTCATGCCTACTGACTGAGTCAATCAGAAGCTGAGTGTTATATATACTTGGAGGTTGGTATTTTACTTTGGGGGTTCACTTATGAGAAGTATCTTGTGATTTCTTGGTAAAGGCTCTGAGTGGCCGTATGTTCAGACCTCCTAACTGCTCAAATGTAAAGGCTCTCTCCATCCAGGAGCGTGTGTAAGTACACAGCAATATTGCTTTGATTCAGGCAGTAGAGCCCTGTCTGTTGGTTTTATTTCTCTGTATGTTCTGAATACAATTAAAAAGGAGTGCCAATCCCTTAAACTACAATATTTCCTCGTAAAGCAGATCCAAGAGTCTGTACTAGCAAGCCATCCTTGGTATGCTAGGGTGCTTGCTATTCCAAGTGATACTTCTGCTGTAGCCAGATTCATTTTTGTCTCATTTGGTTCTAAGAGTTTTCTAGTGCAACAGGGACCTGGAGTATGCCCAAACTACCTAAAATGGAGGCATCCTGTGAGGGAGAAATCAAGGGCCTGGTTCTGAATCTGGAGGACTGGAATATCCATGAACAATCTGTGTGCAGAATCTTAGGGCACACACCAAACCTCTAATTCCCTTAAATAGTTTTCAAAAGACCATGACACTATATGTTATTAAAAATAGAAAATAAGATTGTTGGGTTGTTTTTTTGAGTATGCAAGATGCTAAAGGGCTGTTAACCTTACCAGTTTGATAAACCACTCCATCTTGTAGTTGTAGTCTAAGAACTTGGACTAGCATTGCATTTAACAGAATTAATTACAGGATTATCAAATTAATTATAGAACTAAATGACAAGGTTAACTCCAGGGAAAGAATCTAGAAGATGCCCAGTCACGAAGTAGAGGAAGAAAGGAAAGATATAAGCCAGGTTTTTCCTGAATTGTCTTGGATGATCAGAGTTGACATGAAGGAAAGAAGGAGCAAAAAAGGAAAGAAGAAAACTCTGATCCTCTTTGTTGAAGTTTAGAGTGTGGAGAACACAGTGCAGGTGTGAAAGAATTTACTTAGACCTTCTCTTCTAGCCAGTTGGGGCTTTTTATTTTATGTGAAAAAGCATAGCATGAAAGCTAAGTTATGTTCATATAGAGGTTTCAGAATGATGATGTAGTTTTGGAGGTTTTTATGAGATTAATTAGACAGGACAGGATGACATAGAATGAGGGAGATACAGGGAATTCTTTTTGATTTAAGGATTTAAGGACAGGGCAGGAGGACACAGGTTAAAAATTAAAGGACAAGGGGAGCACAGGATAAGGGACACCAAAGCAATTCCTGCAGTAAAAGTTCAAGAGAAGGGGGAAAGGACTTTAGGATGCCTTCAGGTTACAGAATAAACTAGGGGCTTCACAAAGTACTGGAAAAAAGAACTCAACCCTCAGGGCACCATTTGTGTCTGCATCAGCTGGCTTCTTTGATCACTTTTCTGGCTAGCCACATCCCAGTCTTATCTCCTATCTCATGTCCTGCTTGCTCAACGTGTATCAAGCTACCTCATCATTTCCCCCATAAGAAATATCTACCCAAATGCCTTTGGGAGAGGGAAGAAGATCTCTTCTGCATCTACTTCCTGCTGGGGAGAGGCATAGAGTGGTCCTGGCCTGAGTGGGAGTGGGGGAGAGAGTACAATGAGGCTGAAGCAGCATCCAAGGGATGAGGAGAATGTGGAACGTCTGCAGGTGGACAGACAATAGTCAAGGAGACAGAATCTGACAAGCTAGTTTAATATGCATGGTTCAAATGTAAAGAGCATTAAAAGTGACAGAAAACAGGAAAAGAAACAAAGAAACCAAGAGCCGCATGATGCTATTATTTAATTTTGACATATAGGATCATCTGATCTTGTTTTTTTTCTCAAAAGTTTCCACTCTGATTCCAATTTCTTTAGGAGGATCAGTCGCTATTGAGAATCTAACTCAATACATGTAAGTATAACTGACAACACCTTTTCATGTGGAAGCTTTTTCACCCTTAAGTTCAATAGTTATACAGATGAATTCACTTATAAGAGACTGACTTTTATTCCAATTATCACAAAATATTAGGATCCCTAAGTAATTAATTCCCAAACAATGCATATCATGAAGTTGTTTATAACAAAACATGTTTACACCACAGAACATTGCACCACAGTACAAACAGGTATTATTTCCACAATAGTAACAAACTGGGAACAAAACTGACTTTTCAATTAATGCAAAAGTATTCCATAAGTTATTTCCCTCTAAAAAAATTGATTGCACTGAAATTCTTTTCCCCAAACTGAAGATGTTTCTGATTTAGTCTCAGAAATTAATAGAATAATGGCTATAGGTCCTCAATCAGTTGTACCGGTAACCAATTATTCTTACAACATTTTGAAACACTTAAGGAACTTAATCCATAAAGATATGGATCTAGTAATAGGCAGATAACTAGACCAAAATGCTCATTTACTAAGTTGATTAAGATATAGAAAGATATGATTTTTGGCTGAATAGGTCAGACCTTAAATGCACATTTTATTTAGTAGATCAGATGTATCCCACTCGTTGTCTATGGATTAATGATTCAACACTGTGTTTGTACTTTGTTTCACAAACTTCTTTGCCCTTTGTCTACTTATTCCCATATTATTCAGAAAGAATGTTCTATTTCAGGGATTTAATCTTTCACATACCTATGAAGGAGTAATAATTTACCCAACTGTTTGGAATATGGGATGACTACACATTCAGATTGAAAACAAGATTTCACATGCTTGCATTGTGCTCACATCTTTCACAGACCACTTGCTTTGATTATAGAAATTTGCCATGAAAAGGAAAGGCAAGCACATGATTAGATAAACCATCACAGTTTTCCAACCACAAAGTATCAATTCCACCTCATAGTCAGACTCAGGAATAGTCTGGTGGGAACCATTCCTTTTCAAAGGAACACAGTGGAGAAACTGAGTCAGCAAGATCCCATCCTAGGCTGAAGCCAAAATTGTCATCTCAGCTTTTCCAGATGCAGACCTCTACCTGTAATAGTCACATTCTCTATGAATAGCTTGTGGTATTTCTCTCAGATGGTGGATTATTGACTACTGATTATTGATGGATTATTATGATCCATTAGGGAACTCAAAACACAATTCATTATAGCCCCAACAGTTTTTACCTTAGATGGTAAGTTTCACTAATAAAAAATTTAGTGGGACCCACATGTTAAATTTAAATTTGTTCTTGTGCAAAAACCAATCATTAGAGATTATTTCTCTATAATTGAAAATAAATTCACAGCAAGCCAAGTTCCTTGTTATGAACACCATAACACAAACAAGCTTTTTTGGCAAGTTTACACATTACATAACTGATATGAATATTTACCAATCTGAAACTCGAAACAAACCTACTACCAATCAGGTGATTTCAATTTTGTTGAATACGTTTCTAAATTACTTTACACAGAGAATCAGCATCTCATCATTAACATGTTAAAACTATAACTTTAAGAGAGCATGCTTACCCAAGTTTGGAAGCTGGCTAGCTGAAACTAGGCTGCAGGAACCCTTAAAGAAAACTAGGAGCAGAAAAAGTATCAGAGAAAAGAGTATTTTCAGTTGTTTCAAGATTATCTTAAGATGAATGGGGTGATTTATTAAATAGATCTATTCCCTTACATTTGCATCAGTTATAAATTAGTATTTTGCCCATAATCTTTCTTATTAGGGTCTTTTCCAAAGCAGTGTCATAATACTCATTTTTTGTGAATTGTTTAAAAAGTCATTGACGTGATTGCAATAAATATCTGACTATTATTTTCTTTACTGTCCTGAAATATGAAAATACTTGAAAACTGCTACTCATGGGATGGGGGTGGGGGAGTAGAAAGAGTTTTGATCTGGCTTTAGAAGATTGAAGTTCAAATCCTGACTTAGCCACTTACGACCTGCGTGAACTTGAGCAAGTCATATCCTCAATCTAAGCCTTAATTCCCTTACTTGTAATATGAGGAAGTTGGAGAGAATTATTTCTAGCCACTTCTAGATCTACGTCCTATGGATTCAGGAACTAGGAGCATTTAGCAGTGTATTTTCAGATAAGACTTTTACTTTCATGTTCCTTAATTTCCCTTTATGGAAATTAGGGATCATGCTGACCTACTCTTTCCAAAGTTGTAAGAATAAAAAAGAGATTAAAAAGTTCTTTGAAGGCTTTGATATGAAAATATTATAATAAAGAGAGTTCTAGACTTGGAGTCAAAACTGAGTTTGAATCTTGATTGAATTCTATTGGTTGGGTACCCATGGGAAAATCCCTCAGCCTTTATGAACCAATATCTTCATTCCTTTAATACTTTATGTTGTGAGACACAAATGTGATGTGTATATAAGATGCTACATATAAATGTCAGCTATTATTTGTTGCAGCAATGACAAAATGGAATCATTGCTATAATGTGAGAATTTAATTCGGTTAAGCAAATGTTTATTAATCACTTGCTATGTAAAAGCTACCCTGCTAGGTGGTGGCCAGCAAGAGAGGCAGATATACAGATGAGAAAGCCACCAAGAAGCTTAACACCAGTTAGTATATTTGCATAATATTTAATTTCTAGCATGATTATTTACTATATTTAATTGGTAAAATGTTTTCCATTAATAATGCAAAGTCCAGAAATGTCCAATATCATGTTAAGGATTGATTGCATCAAGCATGATAACAGACTAATCGTGGTAAATGATTCTTTGTCTTATGCTCACTATATTTCAAACAATAAATTGTGGAAGATTCATTTTTTAATTTCTCTTAAAAGTATGGAATAGCTAGAAGGAATGATGTCCTTTAAAGGAGAGTTTAGAGTTTAGAAATTCCATCAAATAGGTTCCTCTGCCTTCCTTTAATTTTCACTTATCCTAAAATGCCATCTGCCTGGAAATTCCATTTTCGCCTTCAGACAAAATGTTTCACAATAGATCCAAACTATACATACCATTTTATTTTACTTTTTTGCTTATTGAAAGCTACTTCTGAACATCACTACCACTGAATATTTTTGAATTTGCCTATCGAGGCAAATCTTTAAGATTCCATAAGTCCTCTCCCATACTATAGATAATAAAGAAGGACACAAAAACAATTAGTCTCTATGGAACCCCACTGTCAAACAGATTTGGTAGGACACATTATGTCAAAAAGTGGTGCTCCTTGGTCTCCCTATTGCATTCTATTCCATCCCATCCCATCCCATTTCATGTCATCCTATCCCTTCCCATCCCATCCATATTCTATTCTATTCTCTTCCATTTCATTCCATTCTGTTCCTTTTGGTTCTGTTCTGTTCCATTCTATTCTATTCTGTTCTATTCTATCCTATTATTCCATTCTCATCAGTTCAATCCTACAAGCACTTGTTAAGCATCTACTATTTATCAGGCACTATGCTGGCCACCGAGGATTCAAATACAAAAAAGAAAAAAAAAAGAAATACTCTCTGCCCCCTTTTATTGTTGAAATTCCAATTTATTACAAATCTTGTCTTAGCCAGGCCCTTTCCCTCCTTGATAACAATTTTTAAAAACAAAAAATGAATCATGCAATTCAGAAGTCATGGAAGCAACATTAGATGCTCAATATTTAACAAGAAAAGTTGGGTCTGATTGTTTTCAAAACTGTGGTGTAATCCTCAGTTTTTTTCATCTACTTATCTAATTTCTACACATCTAAACCCTATTTAAGAAATCTTGTAATGTCTTTCTCCATAACATCCCATATATATTCCCTTCTTTCGCTCACACAGCCACCACTCTGGTAAACTCCCTCAACACTTCTTACCTAGACTATTACAACAACCTTCTTGTCTCCCTGACTCATAACCATTCCAACTCATTCTCCGCTCTGGTGCCAAAATGATTATCCTGAAGCTCCTCTGCTCAATAACCTCCAGTGACTCCCAATCACCAATAAGCTCAAATACGAAGTTCTTTGGTGCTGAAAACTCTCCGTACCTTTCCAGTCTCCTAATATCCAATTCCCCTCCATACACTCAAGGATCCAGCCATATTGGCCTTTTTGTTGTTCCTCATGTATGACACTCCATCTCCTATCTTCATGTGTCTCCCATGCCTGGAATGTTCTACCCCACATCTTCCAAATCCTAAAATCTATGGCTTTCTTTAAGGACTCAGCTTAAGCTCCACCTCCTCCAAATGTGCCTTAGAGGTCCTGTACCCCTTCCATCCCATCCAGCAATGTACTCAAAGGCTATATATTCCATGTTTGTCCAGTATGTTTTGATTAATATTATGTTGCCTATTAGAATGTAAACTCTTTGTAGAATGGGACTAATTTTGCTTTGTCTTTGCATCTTCAACACTAAGCAAACTGACTGACATATAGTTAATGTTTAATAAATGCTTGTGGATTGATTGATTTATTTTGTCTAGGTGAAAAAACGATTGACCAAACTTTTAATGGTCTTTGATGCAGAGGTTTTATTGCTAGTGTAAAAATGGTTACCTTGATATACTTGAGTGCCATACCTCCTCCCTTAATTATCCAGGTAACCAGGAGAACTGTATGAGGACTAGGTGTATTGGCTTGACATACCAACAATCCTTTGTGGCAACTGAGAGTAAACCTAGCTCAATGTGCAAATAATCAGCAACTCTGAAGACAGCTCATTCATACCAGCTTTGAAGTAAACCCTGAGCAATTTGGTGCTTTAAGGACCTTCAAGAGACATCCTTATTTACAGAGATTCCCCTAATTTTTTGTTATGGGGCTCCTGAACTATGGACTGCTTATCACCAAGGATGTCTTCTGATCTATGTATCAAAGAGTTGGCACTTGGAATTCCCCATTCCTCCTTCCCTTGGGGATGGGTTTCACTGACCTATTCCTTTCTAAGCCCAACTTTCCCCTGATTTCTTTTGTGTGGAAGCCATATAAATATTTCCCATCCATTACCTGGCATTGTATTCATCACTGGCTGGATAATACCCACACATGTTATTTTTTTTCTGCTTAATTAAAACCTTCCTTTAATTTCACAGGCATCCTCTTTCTCTGTTTTTCTTCCCTTCAGGGAAAAGGAGGATTCAAATTTTGAAAACTAACCTTTAGATTCTCTGGCCATCTTTTCCTTTAGGGGAAAAAAAGATATAAATTCCCTTGTGAGATGGAATTTTATACTAACCATATATTGCATGGAAAGAAATTTGAATATATCACAAAATATGACTAGCAGTACATTTTGTGGGGGATCAGCAAAAATAAAAATGGAACATAGGTGCTTTTCATTTGTGAAATTGCTGAACAAAATGTAGCATATAAAAATTATGTATTATAGGAATAACAAATATGAGAAATTCAGAGAAATATGGGTATAATATGTTTCCTTGTGAGTCCTTTGTACTTGTCTTGGATTGGTTATGTTGAATCATTCATACCTGATCATAACACAGTATTGCTGGGTCTACTCATTTCACTTTGCATTAGTTTATACAAGTTTTTCCATGTTTTTCTGAAATCTGCCTGTTCATCATTTCTTATTGTACAACAGTATTCCATTACATTCATATATGACAACTTGTTCAGTCATCTCCCATTCTTTGCCACCTTGAAAAGGGCTGCTATAAATATTTTTGCACATGTAAGTGCTTTTCCCTTTTTTTAAAATCTATTTGGAATATAGACTTAGCTGTGGTTTTGCTGGATCATAAGGTACACATAGTTTGGTTGCCCTATGGACGTAGCTTCAAATTGCTCTCAAGAATGTTGGATCACCACTATAAAATATTTGGGAGTTTACCTGCCAAAACAAACCCAGGGACTATATGAACACAGTTACAAGACACTTTTTGCGCAAATAAAGTCAGATCTAAGTAAGTGGAAAAACATCAGTTGCTCATGGGTAGGCCAAGCCAATATAACAAAAATGACAGTTCTACCTAAATTAATTTACTTATTTAATGACATATCAATTAAACTATCAGATTATTTTCTAGAGCTGGATAAAATAATATCAAAATTCATCTGAAATAACAAAAGATCCAGAATATCAAAAGGACTAATGAGAAGAAATGCTAAGGAAGATGGTCTAGCTCTACCAGGTTTCAAACTGTATTAGAAAGCAGTCATGATCAAAACCACTTGGTACCGTCTAAGAAACAGAAGGGTAGACAAGTGGAATATGCTAGGTACTCAAGACACAGTAGTCAATGAATATAGCAATCTCCTGTTTGATAAACCCAAGGACCCCAGCTTCTGGGATAAGAACTCACTGTTTGACAAAAATTGCTGGGAAAATGGATAACAGAAACTAGGCATAGACCTATGCCTGACACCATACACAAGAATAAAATCCAAATGGGTACATAATCTAGGTATTAAGATTGATACCATGGACAAACTAGTGGAGCAAGGCATAGTGTATTTATCAGATTTATGGAGAAGGGAAGAATTTTTGGCTAAAGAAGTGATAGAAAGCATTATGAAGTGCAAGATGGATAATTGTGATTACATTGAACTGAAAAGTTTTTGCACAACCAAACCCAATGCAACCAAAATTTGGAGGGATGTAGAATATTGGGAAAGAATTTTTACAGCTAATCTTGAGTATAAAGGCTTCCTTTCTAGAATATATAGAGAACTGAGTCAAATGTACAATACAAGTCATTTCCCAATTGATAAATGGTCAAGGGATATGAACAGGCAATTTTCAGAGGTAGAAATTAAAGATATCTATAATTATATGAAAAAATGCTCTTAATCACTTGATTAGAGAGATGCAAATTAAAACAACTCTGAGGTACCACATCACACAGGTTAGATTGTAAAATATGACAGAACAGGAAAATGATAAATGAGGGAGAGGATGTGAGAGAGGGAACACTAATTCATTGATAATGGAGCTATGAGCTCATCCAACCATTCTGGAGAGCAATTTGGAGCTATGCCCAAAGGGCTACAAAAGTGTGCATACTCTTTGACCCAGCAATATCGCTTCCAGGACTGTATCCCCAAGAGATCATAAAAATGGGTCCCGCATATACAAAAATATTTATAGCAGCACTCTTTGTAGTTGCCAAAAACTGGAAATCAAGGGGATGCCCATCAATTGTGGAACAGCTGAATAAATTATGGTATATGAATGTAATGTAATACTATTGTGCCATAAGAAATGATGAACAAGAAGACTTCAGAAAGGCCTGGAAAGACTTATATGATCTGATGCTGAGCAAAAGGAGCAGAACCAGGAGAACTTTGCGCACAGCAATGACCACAGTGTGCAAGAGTTTTTTCTGGTACACTTGGATCTTCATAGCAATGCAAGGACATAAAAAAAAATGCCCAATGGTCTTCTAAGGCAAAATGCCTTCCACATTCAGAGACAGAACTATGGAATTCAGTCACAGAATGTAGCAGATCATTTGTGTGTGTGTGTGTGTGTGTATTATTTTTTGCTTTATCATATGATTTCTCTCATTTATTTTAGTTCTTTTACACAGCATGACTATAGTGAAAATGTATTCAATAGGAATATATGTGTAGGTCCTATATAGAATTGTATGTCATCTTGGGTGGGTGGGGTAGGTAGGGGGAAAAAACCTAAGTTTTATGCTAGTGATTGTAGAACATTAAAAATAAAATGAACATATTAAAAAATTAAATTAAATTAAAAAATGAATGTTGGATCAGTTCACAACTCTATCAACAATGCATTAGGGTTCCAAATTTTCCCACATCCTTTCCAACATTTATCATTTTCCTTTTTTTCTCATATCATTCAATCTAATAGATGTGATGTGGTACTTCAGAGTTTTTTAATTTGCATTTCTCTAATGAAAAGTGATTTGGAGCCCTTCTTAATATGCCTATAGAAAGCTTTGATTACTTCATCATCCTTTGACCATTTATCAATTAAGGAATGGCTTGTATTCTTATAAATTAGACTCAATTCACCATATATTTGAGAAATTAAACCTTTATCAGAGATACTTGCTATAAAGATTGTTTCCCAGTTTTCTGCTTTCCTTCTAATTCTGGTTGCACTAGGTTTTTTTTGTGCAAAAGCTTTTTAATTTAGTATAATCAAAATGATCTACTTAATATTCTGTGATACTCTCTACCTCTTATTTGTTCACAACTATACCACTGTAAGTGTTTAGTATTGATATTGTCTATGGCACCTTTCAACAAGATGTAATTTCCTTCCTTATCTCTTTTAATTAGGTCTCTTTTTGTTTTTTCTTTGTCTGAGATTCCTGTCCCTGCTTTTCATACTTCAGATAAAGCATGATAGATCCTCTTCCAGACCCTTACCTTTACTCTATGTGTATGCCTCTACTTCAAATGAGCTTCTCATAAACAACTTATTGTGGGATTCTGGTTTTTGATCCACTCTGTTATCTGCTTCTATTTTATGGGAGAATTAACCCCACTCCCATTCACAGCTATGACTACCATGTATTTCCTTCCATCCTATTTTTCCTTCTGTTTGTCCTCTCTCTCTTTCCATTCTTTTCCTCCTTGACAATGTTTTGCTTTTGTCTACTGTCTCCTTCAGTCTGTCCTTTCACCTATCAGTTCCCTCACCCTTAACTTAATCTCCTCCCCTCTTACTTTCCTGTAAGTGTCCTCCTATTTTCCTGGGTAAAATAGATTGCTATGCTTAACTGACTGTGTATATTATTCTTGTTTGAGCCTAATGAAAGTAAGATTCAAGTGATTCCCATCATTCATCTTCTTACTTTTCCCTCCACTATAATAAGTTTTTCACACTTCTTCATGTGAAATAGTTTACCCTATTCAACCTCTCCCTTCCTTCTGCAACCAGTGTACTCTTCTTTCTTACCCCAGGTATGTTTTATGCCATTCCTTCAAATTGACCTTATTCCCTCAGTCTATGTATGTTCCTTCTAACTATACTATTAATGGTACAATTTTTAACAATTACAAGTATCATCTTCCTGTGTAGGGATATGAACAGTTCAGATCCATTGAATCCCTTATGTTTTCTTTTCTTTTTAAGCTTCTCTTATATTTTGAGATTGGAGATCAAATTTTTTATTAAATTCTGTTCTCCTTATGAAGGCTTGGAATCCTTCTATTTCATCAAATGACCATTTTCTCCTTGAAGTATTATGCTTAATTTCACTGGGTAGGTGATTCTTTGTCATAGTCCTAGCTCTTTTGATTTCCAGAATATTATGTTCCAGTAAGGTTGTTGCAGCTAAGTTCTGTGTAATCCTGATTCTGGCTCCTCAATATTTGAATTGTTTTTTTTTTTTCCTTTCCACTTGCAATAATTTTTTATTGACCTGATAGTTCTGAAATTTAGCTATAATGTTCCTCGGAGTTTTATTTTGGAATCTTTTTCCTGAGGTGATCAGTAAATTCTTTTAATACCTATTTTACCCTCTGATTCCAAGATATCAGGGAAGTTTTCCTTGATAATTTCTTGAAAGATGCTATCCACGTGTGCCTTTTGATTCTGACTTTCAGGTAATCCAATGATTATGACATTGTCTTTCCTACATCTATTTTCCAGGTCAATTTTTTTTCCAATGGGTCATTTTACATTTTTTTCCTTTTTTTTCATTCTTTGAATGTGTTTGATTGATGCTTAATGTCTCATAGAATCAATAGCTTCCACTTGACCAATTCTAACTTTTAAGGCGCTGTTTTCCTCAGTTAGCTTCTGTGCTTCATTGTCTATATGGTCAATTGTATTTTTAAGAGGTTGTCTTCTTCAATGGATTTTTGTGTCTCCTTTTCCATTTGGCTAATTCTATTTGTTAAACAGTTGTTTTCTTTCTCCAAACTGTTGACTCTTTTATCATAACTCTCTTGTATAACTCCCATTTCTTGTTGCATTTTCCTTCTACGTCTATTATATGATTTTTAGCTCCTTTTTGAGCTCTTCTATGGATTCTTCCTAGGCTTGAAACTACTTCCCATTTTTCTTTGAGTTTTTGCCCATAGGTATTTTGATATTGATTTTCTCTTCTGAGTTTTTGTTGTGGCTGTTGTTGTTGATCTTCCTTGCAACCATAACTTTCTATCATCAGATTCTTTTTTTGTTATTTTTAGCTCATATTTTGGGACCTTTGTAATTTCTTTTAAATGTGAGCTCTGCTCCCAGGGTCAAAGGGGCACTGTGTCAGACATCTTATGCTAGGGGTTGAAGGCCCTGGATGTTTCTCTGCTGCTGCACTGACGTTGCCCTGAAGCCCATGGGAGACTATCATGCCTACTGCTATGCTGAGAGGGTGTGCTGTGGGATGACTGGTGCTACTGGAGGCCACAGGGGTCTGGTGCTGACCTAGGGTCCTACTGCTGATGTCTGGTGTGTCCTGAGGCCAGTGGGATATTTCTGTGTTTCCCCAGGGCTTTATTGAAGGACATAATAATTTGGCCACTGGAGGTTGCCTGTTTGCAGGGGCTATAATGAAGCACATGATGGTTCTTGGAGCTGGAATCTGCCTGGTCCCCCGGCTATACTTCAGCATATGTGGGGTCCTGGTCTTGGTGTTTGCCTGCTCCATGGCAGTGGGGCTCAGGATCTACTGCTGATTTGCTGAGGTGGGACTTACTGGTGGCTTGCTAGAATGCTTTCTGCCCTGGACTGTGTTCCCCAATTATCCAAGTGAAACAGACCTTTCTTATTGATCTTACAAGTTTATTTGGTTCAAAGATTGTTTCACACCATCTTTTTGCTGATTCTATTATTACAGGATTTGTTTTAGGGCACTATTTTGTGGTTGCTTGGAGGTGAATGCAGGAGAGTTTACAGTACTTTACTGTTTACTCTACCATTTTGGCTCCTGGAAGTCCTATCCATTTATTTTCACTTAACATTTCTCTTTCTCTATACAAAGGAAGAGGTGAAAGTGGAATTGGAGATGTCGCTGAATGGTGGCTGCTACAATTAATGGGTATAACTGGAAATAGCTACTATGTGAAATGTAAATGACAATAAAAAATGTAAAATGCAGACAATTATTATATGATGACAATTGGAGAATTATAACTTGAAGCTTGTAAGACACAGTCCAGGGCCTTCTAGTCCTTCCATAAATA
This sequence comes from Bettongia penicillata ogilbyi, assembly GCA_023548195.1. Taxonomy (NCBI): domain Eukaryota; kingdom Metazoa; phylum Chordata; class Mammalia; order Diprotodontia; family Potoroidae; genus Bettongia; species Bettongia penicillata. The sequence continues at coordinate 14,089,449 of JAJHZJ010000089.1, read as the reverse complement.
ATTTTGATGTAGTTCTTATTTTGGAATCACTTAAAAAGAGTATTTTCATATGTTTATATTAAGATAACAAGTCTGGGAGATGCTAAAACCAGTGAAAAGCATAAGACTCCTAGAAAAGACATTAGAGACCATCTACTCCAACCCCTTCATATTTACATGTGAAGTAAATGAGGTACAGGGAGGTTAAGTAATTTGCCCAAGTTCATAGATTTTAAGTGGCATAACCAATATTTGATCCAAAGTCTTCAAGCTCAAAATCTGGGGCACAATCTACTTTACCCTGCAGCCTGCAGTTCGCTTCAATAAAACACTAGAAAATTCCTCAAGTTCAAAATACTTGCAATGTCTACCACCCAGTATTGTGGTGAGTATGATCCTTTGTAAATTGTCAAATGACTATAAATGGAACTTACTATTGCTGTTATTGCTATTATTATTCCCAGAAAGAAATTTCCATCCATTCCTGTCTCTCAGTTCAAAGTCAGAATTCTACTACATAGCATATTTCCAATTCAAAGTTAATACTGCTAGCTTCTGCTACACTGACATCCCCCAGACCAATGTTCCTCAGGGAGTCACTGTTGAACATGCTGTAATATCCTGTTTGGAAACCTAAACTCCAAGAGCCTTATTGCATAAGTTCCCAGGCAAGATAAGAGACCAGTTCTTGTACCAAGAATAGAAAAGAGCAAACAAAAAGGTAAAGGCTATGCCCATTTCTCAGTGCCAGAGTAGGGGGAGGGACAAGCTTTGTCCAAGAGAGTGGGTTCAGAAAAAAAAGAACATAATTCCAATGCCAGGTCTGCCTGACCTTTTCCTTATGTGTGTAGCCTTAAGTAAGTCACATTTTTGTATAAGCTTCAGTTACTTCATCTACAAAATAAAGGTCTTTTCAGGTCTAAAACTATGATCCTGTGATTATTAATTATTTTTAATAAATGCAGTATAACAGAATCACAGAATTTAGAAGTGGAAAAGAACTTAGAGATCATCTAATCTTCCCCCCACCCATTTTTTACAGGTAAGAAAACTGAGACTTGGAAAGACTAAGTAACTTCATAGTCACAACTAGGACAGGGAAACCACAGCTTTGCCCCAGATCTCTAAAAATTAGAGGGACTTTTGGCAGCACTTATTCCCCTTCAGCAATATAGAAATACTAAGCTTTATGCTTAACTAATAAGAATAATTTTTAAAATGGCACACTATAAGATCTTCTAGTTGACTACCCCATTCACTCTTTCCTCAGTTGAGTATCTCCTACCCTGCTGATTAGCTTGTTTTTTTTTAAGGTCTCCACCATTGTTCCCCAACTTAAATTGAAGTCAAGTTTTGAGCCCCTTGCCTGAATTGCAAAAGTTATTATTTATGATTCTGAGTGACTTACCCAATCTCATACAACATTGCTAGGATTCCTGAGCTACTGAGGTACTTAGCTCAGATCCTGTTTCTCTCCAGGTTTGGATTTTGTCCTGCAATTCACTGACACCAGTCCTTATTTAGAAATGTCTTTTTATTAGAAATCACTCCCTTGCAAAACTGCAGTTTTGTATACATTGCAAAAGCCCAAATACCACCAGTTCTGGGAAAGTTCAATAGGTACAGGTGATGGCAATGGTGTATGTGCAGAGTTTTACATGAAGGAGGCAAGCAATAGTTGTTAAATCAAGTTGAATTGTGAATGAAGATCGAAGTAGTTTCACAAAGCAAAATACTACTCCTGAAAGTACTAAATTACACATAGACTTAGTTGTTTCCAGATATCCACAAAAAAAATGCCATCCCTAGCTCCCAGAGCAAAGGGCACTATTGAGAAGATGTCTCATCTTTCCCTCTTAGTTTATAGCACTCATTATCACTACTTTGAGTTAACACTGGTAGTTACCATAGAAACCACTGGGGTATAGTTTTGGAAAGGTGAAAGGGAAGCCTATATTAAACAAACAAAGCAAAAGTGGAAGGACATCAGAGTGAAAAGAGGACTATGATGTAAAGAATATAAGTTCCTTGAGGTTAGGGATCACTGAATTTCTGTCGTGTTTTATGTCCAGAAGTTAGCACAGAGTAGATGTTAAGTAAATGTTTCTTAAATAGAATTAAATTGAATCCTCTTGGCTCTTCCAATCACTGTTAACAAACTAGTTATGTAATCTTGAGCAAGTCCCTTCCCGTGGACTAGGATCATAAAATGACAAGTATAGAACTGTAAATAATGATAATAATTAACATTAATGTGTGCCAGGCACTGTGATAAGTGCTTTACAACTACTATCTCAGGAAAAGAAGACAGAGGTGATCTAGTCCAGACCTCTCATTTTACAAATGGGGAAACTGAGGCACAGGGAAGTTAAGTGACCAAAGATATATAACTAGTTATCCTCTGAAATGGGATTTTGAATGACATCTAAAAGTGCTTCTTGGTTTTAATGTTTGCTGGTTGGTGTGTGTTTTGTTGCTGTTGTAGATTTGGGGTTTGTTTTGTTTTTTCTAAAAAGAGCATTTGAGAAAATCTCAACTTGCCTTAATGATTACTTCAACTTTTAAAATACGGAAGAAGCAAGAATAGGGATGGTATTTACAGACAGGATTCCACCAAATAAGGAAGAAGCAGTTAACAAATTAGAAATGATTGGAATCTTGGAAGGAAGTTTCAGGGCAATCTTACATTTTCTGGTGAAATATGAGTGATGCTACAAATAGCTCATATGTACCCTAAAATAGGTAAGGCAAACATTCTGTGGTCCATATTGTTCCCAAGTACAAAAAGACTAGATCAAAATGTAATTGGGAAATATTTAAATAAAATATATAATAAAACCTTGATAATGTTAATATATGTTTTTATATGTGTCTCCTGGGATCCTTGGGCATGATCTAGTAGCTCCTATTTCCATTTGAATTTGATACCACTGACCTAAACCTTGGGATAGTGGATTTGAAGAATTCAGAAAAAGATGTGGGAAGGATATGTAGAATCTCATATCCTAATAGGAAATTGGATGAAAAGCAATGGAATGTTCTCAAGAAGTAAATTTCAAAGGCATGAGCACAAATTATTCTGATAATAGTAATAGTTAACATTTGTATAGCACTTTAAGTTAACAAAAGTGGAAGATAGCAGTCACAACTGCCAAATGCTTCTCAAAACCTCTCCAACAAAATGGTCACAGAAAACACTGAAGAGAATTCTGAGCAGGAAAGCCAACAAAGTTACATTGCAGCATTTTTCTGGTCTGGAACAGCTTAGGAAGAAAGAAAGGGATGCCTGAAAACATGATATGGGTGATGGCTAAGTATGGCCATTTGGTGGTAGTGGGAAGAAACAGTGGTGGGAAGCAGCAGTCTCAGTGGGACCAGCACCCAGGAACAATAAGGAGATTGAGCATTTGGTCAGAAAGAGATGTCAGTGGACCCCTGTTCTGACACTGGATAAAGGATCAGGCACCATCTGGCAGTTCTGTTGACCATTACCCAGCTCCTGGTTATAGTTCTAAGGTAGAAAGGAACTATCCCAATCACTGGGGAGTAAGGAGCAGAGTACAAACCAAAAGGGCAGTGACCAGAGTTCTCTCTGGAGTTGTGAAAGCAAAAGGATATACTAGACAGAAGCTCAGGCGACTCATCCTTCCCTTCCCCCAGGAGGTGACCAGAGCCCAACTCTAATCTCAAGAAGTAGGCTGGATAAATGAGCAAACAATAACAAAGGGCCTGACTATAAACATCTATTCTGGTGGCAGAGCAGCTCAAGACAAAAACTCAGAAGATTACTTGAAATCACCTACAAGCAAAGCCTCAAGGACACTTGGTGTACGTAAACCCAACACGAATTCCTAGAACTAAAGAAAGAGACCAAAAAAGGAGCAACTTTTAAAAATCAAATAAAAGCAGTAAAGTAAAAATTGGGAAAGTAAATGAGAGTGATGAAAGAAAATTATGAAACAAAATAATACCTTGGCAAGAGAGGCACATAAATATTAATAAAATAGCTTCTTAAAAATAATAGTTGGTTAAAAAGTCAGCAAGGTACAAAATATCACTGAAGGAAAAAAAACTTCAAAATTGGCATCGTGGAAATTAATGTCTCCATAAGACATTAAGAAACAATAAAACAGAAAAAAATGTAGACTATTTCATAGGAAAAGTAATTGACCTAAAAAACAGGTCAAGGAGAGATAATTTAAGAATCACTGAACAGCCTGAAGATCATGATCAAAAAAAGAACTTAGATATAATATTTCATGAAATTATAAAGCAAAACTACTTAGATATGTTAGAACTAAGAGAAAGAATAGAAATTGAAAGAATCTACCAATCACTTCTTGAAAGGTACTAGCAAGTAAAAATTCCCAAGAATATTATAGTCAAAATCCAAAGTTCATGGATCAAGGAGAAAATATCACAAGCAGTCAGAAAGAATTCAAAGACTATGTAGACACGCTCAAGGTTACACACAAGATTTAGTAGTCACTACTATAAAGGAATAAAGGGTTCAGAATATGGTTTTCAGAAGACAAAGGAACTGAGATTACAGTCAAGAATAACCTAATGCACAAAACTAAAATCCTACCGGAGATGGGGGAGTGGGAAGGGGAATGGACAATTAAGGAAATAGAGGACTTAGAAGATTTCCTGAAGAAATGACCAGAGCTGAATAGGAAATTTGACATTAAAATGCAGGACTCAAAGAAACTTAAAAAGTAGACATGAGTGAGAAATCATAATTATTTAGCAAGTTTAAATTCCTATGTGGGTAGATGGCACATTTAACCACTAAAACCATCATTATCATTAGGGGAGTTAGAAGGACTTTACTTAAACAGAGGGTTTGGATGTGGTTCTATTATTTTGGAATGATTTCATACATATATACATATATACATATTTACATATGTATATATATACATACACACATATGGAAGTGAAACAAATTTACAGAAATAAGGGTCATTCCCCAATTGATAAATGTTCAAAGGATATAGATAGGTGGTCTTCAGAAAAAGGAATCAAACTATCAATAGTCACATAAAATGCTCTCAATTACTAAAAATTGGAAAGATGCAAATTAAAATAACTATGGTACTACCTCATAACCACAAAATTGGCTAAGATGACTGAGAAGTAAAATGACAATGGCTGGAGGGAGTATGAAAAAATAGGTACTGAGTGGAGCTATGGTGTGAACTGTTCCAGTCATTTTAGAGAACAATCTGGCATGAAAACCTGTGGAGCGACTCCACTATTTCATTATACCTTGTAAAGAAGAATGTCCTCTGTATGCATTTAATTAACTTTATTAATATAATGTCTTTATAAGCAAAGATCTAATACAATATTGATGAAAATGATGGATGGAGAATTTTAAAACTTGAAGTAAAGGACATATCTATAATACTCTAAGCTTAGTATTTAGTTAATATTTGTCTTTAAAAATGTATCTAAAGAAGTATAATAAAGGAAGAAAAGTTTAAACAGAGAAAGCAGAAGAAAGGAAAGGGAAAGACAGGATGAGGGCATGGGGAATAGTACATAAAAGCTCAGCTCCTTGGTTTGGGGATGAAAATCTTCTTTGTAAATGGTCACCATAATGAGCAATCACAGAAACCATAAGTGGTAAAGCCTATCTACCTCAGTGAAATTAAAGAACTTCAAAGCTGAAATGCTACTTGACTGGTGCTTTTTTTAAAAAGAAAACATTATCAGTTTTAACAGGGAAAAACATTCTAGTTTACGATCCAATTGGCAGAATGTCTTGAGCCCAGTCCTTTCTAGGTTGCTTATTCTGTATCTCCACACCTGTTTCCAATACAAGTCAGAGAAGGCGGTGCTGATTACAATTCCACCCTGAAACTTAATAGCTTTAAAGATGCCGCTCAAGAAACTGGAATTCTACTTCTGTGCAATTAGTTTGGGTTATGAAAGAAAGGGCATTCCAGTAGAACTGACAGGTGATGGAATTAGAACAGCTACTAGAAAATGCTTTTCTGGAGGCGTCAGCTGGTGTTATCTTTAAAAGTCTGAGACACTAATGCCATAGAAGGTAAGCATGGACAAACTCGTTTATTGACAAACCAGGTGTTACGTAAGTGTGTGAACAAGGTGTAGGTCATGAGAACCATTTCATAACCAAAGTAATCCTACACAACTCACCGTGTCAATACATATTTCAAAAGCACCCTTTCAAATAGCATCTCAATTTCATATTTCAGAATCTCTTTTAAATAGGAAAATATTTTAAAGTACAACGTTTAAATTGGGGTAAACAGTAAATAATATAAGCGAAATAACTATAAGATTTAAAAACATATTTTTATATATTATATTTCATATATATTTTATTAACATATTTTTATATATTATATTTCATATATATTTTATTAATTAACATATTTTTATATATTATATTTCATATATATTTTATGAGATTTAAAATTTATTTTTTTACAAAGCAAATCAGTAAAATTCTAAGATACGGGACCAGCAGAACCAAAATTAAAGAGATTATAGGCCACTATTGCTTTTTCAACTCCCAGGAGAATGAAAATTCCCATAAGTTTGTTCAAGTAGAGCTCTGGGAAAAAAATAGGAAAATAACAATTTGTCTTCCACAGCTAAGCCCTCCTTCCCAACACCATTTTCTCAGCTGATTTCCCTCTCCAAGAGATGTCAGTCACAAACATCTTAGTGAAGGGGCAAAGTGTAGTAGGACAAGCAGTGCACCTGGAGTCAGGAAACATGAGTTTAAATCCCAGGGCTGCTACTTTGCAGTCATATGACCATGGGCAAACTGAGCCCTCAGTTTCCTCATCTGTAAATTGGGTCTGATAATAATCATTTTAAGTGTTTCATAGAGTTGTAAAGAAAATATTCTACAAATCGTGAAAAGTTATATAAACATGAATTAACATTAAGTTGCTATGTCACTTCTCTAGTGAGTAACCATGTTTTTTTAATTTGTTTAAATTAATTTATATTTTCAGTTTTCTACAATCACTTCTAAAAGTCTTAGATTTTCTTCCTCCCTCCCCCCTCACACTCCTCCCTTCCCGATACAGCATGTAGTTCTATAAGGGTTCTACACATACATTCTTATTAAACACATTTTCACATTAGTCATGTTGCCTGATCATGTTTTAAAAGAAAATTAACCTCAACTTCAGCTTTCTCACCATTCTAAATCTAAGGCCCAGAAGTGCATTAAAATTTAATTTTACACCTTTATTTGGTTCAATTATGATGAAATGGAATTGACCAATACAACAAGCCCTCAGACTCTAGATCTTCCATTTTTCATTCTGATGTCTTCAAGTACAACCTGTCTTATGATTTTGCAACAAGATGTAAAGAGCCCCAAGTCACTGAGGAAGTCTGAGACGAACACAAAATCAAATATAGGTCCCATCCTCCAACATTCAATGCCTAAGACTAAGCTGTCTTGCTTTCAATGCTTTCATACGGTGTGCTACTGACATAGGGAATCTTAAGAGCTAGCTCTCTGAAAGCAGGGCCAGTCCAAAATATAAATGGACCAGACAGAAAAATTTTAAAGTATCTCCCCTACCTGCCTGGTACTCATATCTGAAATCTGAATGCTAAGAGATTCATTAGTTAACATAACTAAGTGATCTCTCCACAGCAAAATTATAGATAGATAACCATATGTATAGATGTATAGATGGAAATGGAGATATAAATTACGAATTTAGACTTAGTTATCATTGGGATCATATTGTTCTAAAACAGTTATCCTGTGAAGTTTACCCAATAATCTGCCTTCTTGTTTTCATCAACACATAATGTTTGCTAAAACAGTATGTGCTGAAATGTAAGTGAGAAACTTGCATCTATCTAGAAATATCATTTCTAGATAGTGTGGAGATTCAGCCTAATTAGTATCAAAAGTCAGTTATTGGTTTTTAAATATGGTTTAAAAGTGATTACTTAGCAACAAGACAAATATTTGCTCCTAAAGTGAGTTGGCCCTAAAGACATTATGTCATGTCATGTCATGACTACTTCTTGGTCATGCAGTGAATAGATAGAACATTGAACCAGGAATCAGGAAAATCTAAATTCAAATCTGACCCCCAAACACTTAACTGGCTATGGGGGCAAGTCACATAACCACAGACTAATTCAGTTTTCTCATCTGTAAATTGTGTACAAAAATAGCACTGCATTCCTGGGATTGTTATGAAGAACACATGCGCTAATATTTGTAACACAAATTAAAGCTAGATATAAGTGACAGCCGTGATTAGTCACTACTTCTGGAAAGTATAATTCAGTAAGCCCTATCAGTTATGAACAACCTATAGTGGAGTTAATGAGATACTTTTTAAATGAACAACTAAGGAAAGGTTCTTCACATAAATTAGGAGAGCTTTGGAAGATGGGGGTGAATTGAGAAAGGTCCTGACTGAGGATACTACCAGAGAGAGAGGAAGGTCAGGTTAAAGGACCAGAAGGGCTAGGGTGTTCTTGGGCTTCCAAGGAGCTTATATGGTTACTTCTGGGGGACTTTTGGCAGTCAGGAGGAAGGAAAAAGGGCCAGAATAAGAAATGGAAAAAGTTTGTGTCTAATGGACTTACCTGGAAGTTGATTCTTAACCCCTGGAATAAGAAATGCTGGACAGTAGACCCACTGTCACAAACAGTACCTGATTTCCTATTTATGTTGTGCTAATCTTTTAATCCTAGAAAAAAACACTTTAATCCCAAGACTGCCACAAACCTGGTCTTCCACTCTCCTCCACTTTGTTCAGGGTTGTGGCTCCCTTGAAGTATGGGCCAGGAAAGGATTTCATCAGCTTTTCTCTTTTAGTGCGTCTTTGTCTAACTACCTGGGCAACTTGGTGCCAAATACCAGAGCAATAATTAATAGATTATGGAAGTGGATAGATAAAACCATCTATCTCAAGGGGTTTGAGCACACAAACAGTCACCTCATAGGAAATAGTATGATCCTTGGCCTTTATTTGTGCTAAATGTAGAGTCCCCTCATTGCTTGGGGCCCTAGGTGATGATCCTCTCTCTTGGGGAAATATTTTCAGAACACTACCAGGTGAGTAGAAAACTCTATTGAAAATAAATTGGGGGGTGTGGAGGGGAAAAGAGGGAGAAGGGGAGAGAGACAAGAGACAGATGTAAAGGAAGTGAGAGAAGCGGGAAAGAGGGAAAGGCAGGGAAGGGCAAAAGGGGAGGGGAAGGAGAAAAGGGGAGAAAATAAGGAAAGGGGCAAGGAAGAAAGGAGAGAAACGAGGGGAAAAGAGTAGGGAAGAGAATATTAAGAGGAAGGGGAGAGGGGAAGGGAGAAAAGAAAGGGGGAAAGAGGAGAAGGGAAGATAAGAGACAGTGATTTCTGGCTTATTATCAAGAATGAAGAAAGACATGTTAATGTTTATACAATCTGGGAATGCTACTCATCCATATACCCCAACCCCTTACTCTGTTGTTGGTCTAACTAAACAGTCCTAGGAAAAGGGGATTGAATTTGTAGGGCTTTAAGGTGCCTAGCCCCACAAATTTTTTATTGTCATCATTTAGTTGAACAAGGAGAGTATTGCATGATTCAAACTATAGGAGGTGGGAAAGTACCTCTAACTCTGGCTCTGAGGCAGTTAATTCTTTGTCAGATAAAAATCAGAAAGCTTTGCCAAAATATTTTTGAGGGAGAGATTTCAGTCCAGAAAGAAAGAATTTTACAGTGCTTCTCAGTCTCTCTCTTTTTTGTTTTGTTTTTAGATGGGGTTGAGGGTGACAACCTTGCTTGCCACTTGATATCAGGGCAATAAGGTTCCCTAGCAAGCCAGAGTTAATCAGTATACTGAGCTTTGTTTTCACAAGTCTTTTTAATAAGTGACCATCTGTATCTCTGCATATAATCAGGATGTCAGAAGCTACACTGGAAGGGCTCCTCTGAAGGATCACTTTCATCATGTGAGCTACTTGATAGCAAGGACTGGTTCAGGTTTTTATTTGTATCCCAAGTACATAAGTAATCTTTTGCACTGAGTAAACTCAAAATAAATTATTTTTTTCTAAAATGCATTCATTCAATACTTTACTGAGCACAAGAAAAAAAAATATTGCTTAGAAGATGAGGCTTCCAGATCTAAAACCAACAGAAATATGAAAAGAAACAATTGCTGCTATAGGTAGATCAGCCTCCCTACCTCCCCAATCTAAGCCATTTGGTTGATTAAGAGGTTGGGGGAGAGAAATTAGAGTAAATGCAATTCCCCTGAGTTCTCCCCCAAACCCCTCTTAAATACCTTTAAATAATAATGACTCTAAACAAATTCTAGAGTAGCAGAACACACACCCACACACAGACAAAAAAATTGCCCACCCAATACAACTTAGAAGATCAGCAGGAAAGGTCTGTTATACCAGAGTGAGAGAGGAGCACAATCCAGTACAGACTGTGCCAGCATAGATGGAGCCCCAGCAAATCAGGAGCAGTCCTTAGGGCAGCTGAATCAGTAGTAGCAGTGGTGGTTTCCAGACCTACCAGGTTGCACATAGTAAAAGGATCATATAATGGGTTGGAAGAAAATTTACAGGGTCCCTTTGCTGATACCAGAGGCAGGATTTTGTAGCATTACTTATACTTGGATCTGGGTCATAGTCCTGGGTCTTACTTCCAGTGCAAGAAGGATCACTAGCACAGTGGAGTTCATAGTTACAGGGGAGCAGGAACTCTGACCATAGACACAGGGTTGAAAAGAGTACTTGTGATCACTCATAAATCAATGCACAATACAGGAGAGTAGTAAACACCCCTCCTGTGCCTTGATCATACCACCTTGGAAGAACCTAAAACTTGCAGATCCCCAGAATTACCTCTGAAAACATCTATATAAAACCCCTCTACCTGGGAATCAGAGCCCCACTTTAGCATAGAGTTAAAGGTCAAGAAATAGACTGAAAAATGAGCAAACAACAGAAAAAAATGAACATAGAAAATTACTATAGTGATAAGGAAAATCAAAACACACAGAGAAAGACAATAAAGTCAAAATTCCAGCATCCAGCACCTCAAAGAAAAATATGAATTGCTCTCAAGCCATGGAAGAGCTCAGAAAGGATTTTAAAAATCAAGTAAGATAGAGGAAAAATTGGGAAGAAAAATTAAAATAGTGCAAGAAAATCATTAAAAATGGCACAGAAGCTTCATAAAGGAGGCACAAAATATGCTAAAGAAAATAAAACCTTAAAGAACAGAATAGACCAAATGGTAAAAGAGACACAAAAATCTAATGAAGAGAAAAATGCCTTGAAAATCAAAACTGGTCAAAGGGAAAAAAGACATACAAAAATTCACTGAAGACAGCTCCTTTAAAAAGTAGAATTGGCCAAATGGAAATGAAGGAACCAAAGCTCACCAAAGGAAACAATTCTTTAAAAGTTCAAATTGGAGAAGTGGAAGCTAATGACATTATGAGACACCAAGAAACAAACAAAATGAAAAGAATAAAAAATAGAAGACAATGTGAAATATATCATTGGAAAAACTACTAACTTGGAAAATATATCCAAGAGAGGGAATTTAAGAATAATTAGAAGGGGTGGAGCCAAGATGGCAGAGTAGAAAGATGAACCTGTTCTAGCTCTCCCCCCATAGCCCATTAAAATATCTGTTAAAAATGACTCTAAACAAATTTTAGAGCACCATAAGCCACAAAACAACAGAGTGAAAGAGATTTCCAGCCTAAGACAGCCTGCAAGGCCAACAGGAAAGGTCTATTCCATAGGGCTCAGAGTGAAACACAGCCCAACCTCAGCCATGTGGCACTGCAGGGACAGGACTGGAGCAGGCTTCAGGGCACAGAATCACAGGTAGCAGCTGTAATTCCCATATTTCTCAACCCACAAATGCCAAAGACAGTTTCAAAGGTCAGTGTGAAAGCTCTTTCACCTGGGTGAAAGGAGTGAGTGGTCTGGACCTAGCCCTGGCAGCTGCAGCCACTGCTACAATAGTTCCTTTTGGAGCCCTTAGCCTAAAGACCATGGGGGAATCAAGCAGCTGATCTGGGTCTCAGTTCTGAGTAGCAGTCCTGCGATGAGGAAGAGCACTGGTGTGGTGGAGCTGGTGGTGACTGTGGAGAGGGAATTCTACTCGCAGATCCTGGGCACAAAAGAATGCTTGTGGTTGCTCAAAGACCAGAGTGCAGGCTAGGAGAGGAGTAAATTTCTCTCCCTTGATTGTACCACTTTGGAGGAACTGAGAATTTACATGTCCCTAGAGTATACCCTCCACTTGAGAAAGAACTCAAAAGTCAAGCCACTGGCTTGAAAAATGCCCCCAAAAGGGAAAAAAAATAAGACTATAAAGGTTACTTTCTGGTATTTTCTTCCATCTTTTTAGGTGAGGAAGAAAAAAATATAGTATCATAGTATCATACCAAGGTTTCTACATCCAAAAACTCCAAAATATATATGCAATTGTTTCAGGTTATGGAAGAGCTCAAAAAGGATTTTGAAAATCAAGTAATAAAGGTGGAAGAAAAATTGGGAAGAGAAATGAGAGTGTTGCAAGAAAATCATGAAAAGTGAGTCAACAACTTGCTAAAGGAGATCCAAAAAATTCGCTTTAAAATAGACTAACCCAAATGCAAAAGAGGTACAAAAAAAACCAATGAGGAGAAGAATGCTTTAAAAAGCAGAATTGACTAAATGGAAAAGGAGGTTCAGAAGCTCACTGAAGAAAATAATTCTTTAAAAATTAGAATGGAGTAAATGGAAGCTAATGATTTCATAAGAAACCAAGACATTATAAAACAAAACCAAAACAATGAGAAAAATAGGACACAATGTGAAATATCTCACTGGATAAACAACTGACCTGAAAAATACATTCAGGAGAGATAATTTAAAAAATTATTCATCTACCTGAAAACCATGGTCAAAAAAGAGCCTAGACCTTATCTTCCAAGAAATTATCAAGGAAAATTGCACTGACATTCTAGAACCAGAGGATAAAATAGAAATGGAAAGAATTTACCAATCACCTCTTGAAACAGATCCTAAAAGGAAAACTCCTAGGAATATTGTAGCCAAATGCCAGAGTTCTCTAGTCAAGGAGAAAATATTACAAGTCACCAGAAAGAAACAATTCAGGTACTGTGGAAATACAATCAGGATAAAACAGGGTTTAGAAATGTCTACACTAAGTGACAGAAGGACTTGGAATATGATATTGCAGAGGTCAACGGAAACAACATTAAAATCAAGAATCAACTACCCAGCAAAACTGAGTATAATACTGTAAAAAGGGAATTTCAATGAAATAGAGGACTTCCAAGCATTTTTGTTGAAAGGATTAGAACTGAATAGACAATTTGACTTTCAAATACAAGAATCGAGAGAAACATGAGAAGGTAAACAGGAAAGAGAAACCTTAAGTAGCTCATTAAATTTGAACTGTTTACATTCCTGTGTGGAAAGATGTTATTAGTAGCTCATGAGATTTTTTTCAGTATTAGAGTAGTTAGAGAGAAAAGAAAGATATATATATATATATATATATGTGTGTGTGTGTGTATGTTATGTGTATATTATATATGTGCAGGTATGTATATGTACATGGGTGTATGTGTAAATATGTGTATGTGTATATGCATGTATGTGTGTATACATATGTGTGTATATGTTTGTGTATATATATGTATATATATATATACGTATATATATATACGTATATATATATATATACATATATATATATACACACACACACATAGACAGAGGGCACAGGGTGAGCTGAATATGAAGGGAGAATACCTAAAAAAATAAAATTTACTAATGAATGGAATGTACTAGAAATAAGAGAAAGGGAGAGGTAGAATGTAGCAAATCATCTCACATAAAAAAGGGAAGAAAGAGCTTTCACAATGGAGGGGAAGAGGGAGGAGATGAAAGAAAATAATTGGACCTTACTCTCATGGGATTTGACTTAAAGAGGGAATAACATCCACTCAATTGGATATGTAAATCTACTTTACCCTGCAGGAAGGCAAGGGGGAAGGGGATAGGAGAGAGAAGATAATAGAAGGGATATCAAATTGGAGAAAAGGATAATCAGAAGTACACACTATTGTGGGAGGACAGGTCAAGGGAGAGAATAAAATAAATGGAGGGCAGAATAAGACAGAGGGAAATGTGGTTAGTCTTTTACAACATTGTTGCACATGCATGATCTATATGGAATTGCTTGTTTTCTCAATGAGGGGAGGAAGGGAGAGAATAAAGAATTTAAAGCTTTAAGAATGAATGTTAAAAATTGTGTTAGCATACAACTGGAAATTAATCTATACAGACAATGGTGCATAGAAATCTATTTTGCCCTACAGGAAAATAGAGGAGAAGGGGGTTGAAAGAAGGGTGGGTAATACAGGGGAGAACAGGCTGGAGGAAGGGATGGATAGGGTGTATGTTCTTCTGGGTGGGGTGGGAAAAGATGGGGAGAAAATTTTGAATTCAAAATCTTTTATAAGTGAATGGTGAAGAGGAGCCAAGATGGCAGAGTAGAAAGACACACATACGCTAGCTCCAAACCCACAGCCTATAAAATATCTGTAAAGAAGAACTCCTAACAAATTCTGGAGCAGTGGAAGCCACAGAACAATGGAGTGGAGGAGATTTCTGTTCCAGACACACCTGAAAAACTGTCACCAAAGGTCCGTCATGCACGGGACTGGAGCAGAGCCCAGCCCTGCCCTGACCGCAAGGCCCTGAGAGGAGCAGATCCAAGCAGGCTTCAGGGACAGAATCTCCACTGGCCGTGAAGTTCCCTCCACCCACAGGCACACAGGTCAGTGAGAGAGAGTGTTTGGTGGGCCGAGAGGGGAATGGGGTATCTAAATAACTCAGGCCCCTTCAGGAGGCAGCAGCAAAGACAGTAGCAGACAGGAGCTCCCAAAGCAGGAAGGAGCTCAGATCCATTGTTGAAGATCTCCATATAAACCCCCTGAAGGAACTGAGCCCAGTGTGGCAGCCCTGCCCCAACCTGAGCAGCAGAACTTAATCTCACACTGAATAGCAGCCTGCTCCCATTGAAAGCCCTGACGCGGGGGAGCAGCATTTGAATTTCAGACCCCAAGCACTAGCTGGGAAGATCTGGAGGCAAGGTGGGTGTGGAAAGGAATCTCAGAAGTCAAGTAACTAGCTGGGAAAATGCCCAGAAAAGGGGAAAAAAGTAAGACCATAGAAGGTTACTACCTTGGTGAACAGATGTTTCCTCCTTTCCTTTCTGATGAGGAAGAACAATGCTTACCATCAAGGAAAGACATAGAAGTCAAGGCCTCTGTATCCCAAATATCCAAAATAAATATTCAATGAGCTCAGGCCATGGAAGAGCTCAAAAAGGATTTTGAAAATCAAGTTAGACATGTGGAGAAAAACTGGGAAGAGAAATGAGAGAGATGCAAGAAAAGCATGAAAAATGGGTCAATACCTTGGTAAAGGAGACCCAAAAAAATGCTGAAGAAAATAACACCTTGAAAAATAGGCTCACTCAATTGGCAAAAGAGGTTCAAAAAGCCAATGAGGAGAAGAAAGCTTTCAAAAGCAGAATTAGCCAAATGGAAAAAGAGGTTCAAAAGCTCACTGAAGAAAATAGTTCTTTCAAAATTAGAATGGAACAGATGGAGGCTAATGACTTTCTGAGAAATCAAGAAATCATAAAACAAAACCAAAAGAATGAAAAAATGGAAGAGAATGTGAAATATCTCATTGGAAAAACAACTGACCTGGAAAATAGATCCAGGAGAGACAATTTAAAAATTATGGGACTATGTGAAAACCATGATCAAGAAAAGAGCCTAGACATCATCTTTCATGAAATTATCAAGGAATACTGCTCTGATATTCTGGAACCAGAGGACAAAATAAGTATTCAAGGAAACCACCAATCACCACCTGAAAGAGATCCAAAAAGAGAAACTCCTAGGAACATTGTGGCCAAATTCCAGAATTCTCAGGTCAAGGAGAAAATCTTGCAAGCAGCTAGAAAGAAACAATTCCAGTATTGTGGAAACACAGTCAGGATAACACAAGATCTAGCAGCTTCTACCTTAAGGGATCGAAGGACGTGGAACAGGATATTCCAGAAGTCAAAGGAATTAGGACTCAAACCAAGAATCACCTACCCAGCAAAACCGAATATAATACTTCAGGGGAAAAATGGTCTTTCAGTGAAATAGAGGACTTTCAAGCATTCTTGATGAAAAGACTAGAGATGAAAAGAAAATTTGACTTTCAAACACAAGAATAAAGAGAAGCATGAAAAAGTAAACAGCAAAGAGAAGTCATAAGGGACTTCCCAAAGGTGAACTGTTTACATTCCTACATGGAAAGACAATATATGTAACTCTTGAAACTTTTCAGTATCTGGGTAGTTGGTGGGAACACACACACACATACACACACACACATACACACATGCACGCACACACAGAGACAGCACAGAGTGAATTGAATAGGATGGGATCATATCTTTAAAAAAATGAAGGTAAATGGTGAGAGAGAAATGTATTGGGAGGAGAGAGGGAGAAATGGAATGGGGCAAATTATCTCTCATAGAAGAGGCAGGCAGGAGACTTTTTAGTGGAGGGGAAAAAGAGGGGAGCTGAGAGAAATACATGACATTTACTCTCATCACATTTGACTGAAGGAAGGAATAAAATGCACACTCATTTTGGTATGAAAACCTATCTTACAATACAGGAAAGTGGAGGAGGAGTGGATAAGCAGTGTGGGGGGATGATGGAAGGGAGGGCAAGGGGAGGAGGGAGCAATTTGAAATCAACACTCTTGGAGAGAGACAGGATCAAAAGAGAGAAAAGAAGAAATTGGGGGCAGGATAGGATGGAGGGAAATATAGTTAGTCTTACACAACATGACTATTATGGAAGTCATTTGCAAAACTACACAGATATGGCCTATATTGAATTGCCTGGCTTCCCAAGGGAATGGGTGGGGAGGGAGGAATGGGGAGAAGTTGGAACTCAAAGTTTTAGGAACAATGGTTGAGTCTTGTTCTTGCTACTAGGAAATAAGAAATACAGGTAATGGGGAATAGAAAGTTATCTGGCCCTACAGGACAAAAGAGAAGATGGGGACAAGGGAATGGAGGGATGATAGAAGAGAGGGAAGATTGGTGACAGGGGAAATTAGAATGCTCAGTGTATTGGGGTGGGGGGAGGGGACAAATGGGGAGAAAATTTGGAACCCAAAATTTTGTGAAAATGAATGTAAAAAGTTAAATAAATTTACTAAATTTAAAAAAATATAAGTGAACGGTGAGAACTGAAAAATAAATAAATTGCTTATCAAAAAAAAAATAATTAAACTACCTAAAATACATGACCAAAAAGAGAGCCTAGACATCATCTTTCAAGAAATTATCAAAGATAAAAAGACAGAGTAAAATAAAAGTTTAAAGAATCCCATAATCACCTCCCAAAATAAAAGCTCCCAGTAATATTATAGCCAAATATTAGACCTCCCAGATTAAGGAGACAATATTGCAAGCAGTCAAAAAGAAATAATTCAACAAAGTAGACCAACGGTCAAGATAACACAAGATTTTACATCTTTACATTAAAGGATCAGAGAGACTGGAATGTGATATTCAGGAGGGCAAAAGAGCTAGGATTATGTACAAGAAATATGTAGCCAGCAAAACTGAGCATAATGCTTCAGGGGAAAAAAATGGACTTCCAATGAAATAGAGGACTTTGAAGCATTCCTGATGATAAGACCAGGGGTGTATAGAAAATATTACTTTCAAATACAAGATACAAAAGAAGCATTAAAAAGGTAACAGGAAAGAAATCGTAAGTGATTCAACAAGGTTAAATTGTTTGTATTCCTACACTGGGAAATTATATCTATAACACCTAAAATCTTTCTCATTATTATGGAAGTTAGGAGTAAACATAGACAGAAAACAGAACTGTGAGTTGAATGTGATGGTATAATTATCTAAAAAATAAAATTAATGGATGAGAAAGAAGAATACACTGGGAGGAGAAAGGGAGAGACAGAATGGGATAAATTATCTAACATAAACGTGGCCTTAAAGAGATTTTACAGTGGAGGGTAAAATAAGGGAAGTAGGAAAGTCAGTGGGGAGAGCATATGAACCTTTCTCTCATCAGAATTGGCTCAAAGAGGGAATAATATATACACTCAGTTGGATATAGAAATCTATCTTTCCACAAAAAGGTGAAGAGAAGGGGATCGGAGAAGCGGGGAGAGGAGTTGATAGAAAGGACAGTTTGGCGAAGGTAAAAGTCTTTTTTGAGAATGGATAGGGTAAAGGAGAGAGTAAGATAAAGAGGGGGTAAATAGGATGGAGAGAAGTATATAGTTGATGATCAATACTATGAAAAAAAATTTTCTAATGAGTTTCTCTGATGAAGACTTCATTTTTTTAAAATATATAGGAAAGCTGAATCAAATTGATAGAAATAAGAGCCATCTCCAATTGATAAATAGTCAAAGGATATGATCAGACAGTTTTTATATGAAGAAACTAAAGCTACCTAAGGCATATGAAAAAATGCATTAAATCACTACTGATGAGAGAAATGCAAATTCAAATAATTCTGAGCTACTATCTCACACCTGTGAGATTGGCTAATGTGACAAAACAGGAAAATGACAAACCCTGGAGAATATGTGAGAAAATTGGAATGCTAATGTGTTGTTGGTGAAGTTGTGAAATGATTCAACCATTCCAGAGAGTACTTTGGAATTTTGGCTAAATGGCTATAAAACTGTACATATCCTTTGACCCATCAATCCCACTTCTAGGTCTGTATCTCAAAGAGATCATGAAAATGGGAAAAGTATCCACATGTACAAAAAAACTTTATGGAAGTTCTTTTAATGGTGGCAAAGAATTGGAAATTGAAGAGATGTTCATCAATTGAGGAATGGCTGAATAAGTTGTTGTATATGATTATGAGAGGTTACTATTGTGCTTTAAGAAATGATAAGCAGGATGCTCTCAGAAAAATATGAATTTACATGAACTGATGCAAAGTGAAATGAGCAGAACCAGGAGAATATTGTGCACAGTAACAGCAATATTGTATGATGATCTGCTATAAATAATTCAGCTATTCTTAGCAATGTAATGATCCAAGACAATTCTGTAGTACTTTTAAAATCAAAGTATTTATTTTTGGTTTTCAACATTCACTTCCATAAGATTTTGAGTTTCAAATTCTCTACCTCTCCTTTCCCTCCCCAAGACAGCATGCAATCTGATATAGGCCCTACTTATGCACTTATATTAAATATATTTTCACATTAGTCATGATGTCAAGAAGAAAAAGAATTAATACAAGAAGAAACAAAACAAAATAGCAAAAGAAAAGGAGAACAAAAAGCATGTTTCCATCTGCATTTAGACTCCAAAGTCCTTCTCTGGATGTGGATGGCATTTTCTATCATGAGTCTTTTGGAGCTGTCTCAGATTCTTGAATTACTGAGAAGAGTTAAGTCTATCAAAGTCAGACATCCCACAATGTGGTTATTACTGTGTACAATATTCTGCTTCTGCTCATTTCACTCAACATCAGTTGATATAAATCTTTCCAGGTTTTTCTGAAGCCTGCTTGCTCATCATTTCTTATAGCACAATAGTATTCCATTACATTCATATGACACAATTTGTTCAACCATTTCCCAGTTGATGGAGATCCCCTGAATTTCCAATTCTTTGCACCACAAAAAAGAAATTATTTAAATATGTTTGTAATGCAGTTCCTTTTCCTATTTTTTATGATCTCTTTGAGATACAGATCTGTATGATCTAGGTCAAAAGGTATACATAGGCTTTTTAGCTATTTGGGCATAATTCCAAATTTGTCTCCAGAATGGTTGGATCAGTTCACAACTCCACTAAAAATGCATTAGTGTTCTGATTTTCCCACATCTTCCCCAGCATTTGCATGTGAGCCCATCTGATAGGTGTGATGTGATACATTAGAGTTCTTTTAATTTGCATTCTTCTCATCAGTAGTGATTTGAAGCTTTTTTTTTTCTTATGACTATAGATAGATTTAATTTCTCCCTCTGAACTGCCTGTTCATATCCTTTGACTATCAGTTGGGGAATGACTTATATTCTTATAAATTTGACTCCATTCTCTATATATCTTAGAAATGAGGTCTTTCTAAATGATAGTGGTTGTAAAAATTCTTTCCCGGTTTTCTGCTTCCTTCCTAATCTTGGTTGTATTTGCTTTATTTGTGTAAAACTTTTCAATTTAATATAATCAAAATTATCCACTTTGCATTTTATATTGTTCTCTATCTCTTGTTTGGTCGTAAATTCCTCCATTCTGTGTAAATCTGACAGATAAACTATTCCTTGCTCCTCTAATTTGTTTATATCATTCTATATATCTAAATTGTGTACCCTTTTGCACTTTAGTTTGGTATACAGTGTCAGATGTTGATCTCTGCCCAGTCTCTGCCATACTATTTTCCAGTGTTCCCAGTAGTTTTTTATAAAATAGTGAGTTCTTATCCCAGAAGCTAGAGTCTTTTGAGTGATCAAATAGTAGATTACAATAATCACTGACTTCCGTGTCTTATGTACCTAACTTATTCCACTGATCCACCATTCCATTTCTATCCCAGTGCCAAATAATTTTGATGATTGCTACTTTATAATACAATTTAAGATCTGATATGGCTAAACCACTTTCCCTTGCAATTTTGCAATTCTGTAGGACGTTTGATGAAACATACCATCCATCTCCAGAGAAAGAACTAGTGAAGCCTGCATGTAGATCAAAAATACTTTTTTCTTTACTTTTCTTGGGGTTTTTAGTCTGTGTTTTCCTTCACAGAATGACTTAGCTGGAAATGTGTTTTGCATGACTACAATTGCCTAACCAATGTCAAATTGCTTACCTTCTCAATGAGGCAGGAGGGAGGGAAAAAATTGGAACTCAAAATCTGGCAGGAGGGGAGAATGTTAAAATTGCTTTTACATGTAATTGGGAAAAATAAAATATTCAATAAGATTTCTTTAAAAAGAGATTACCAGCATGGTCTGCCCAGAAATAAGACAGTCAGTCAGTCAATAAACATTTATAAAGTATTTACTATGTGTATTAAAGCACTAAAGGTACAAATAAAGGCAAAAATGCTCTCCCTTTCCTCAAGCAGCTCCCATTCTAAGAGAGTGTGCAAAATGACTGTGAACATACAAGGGGGGAGGGAGAAGTGGGGAAAAGAGAAAGGAGGAAGATGAGAAAGTGACTGGTAATCTCAAAGGGAAGGCACTTTTGTGGGAGGCGGGGGAAGAGAGACCGGAAAAAGTATCTTGCAAAAACTGAATTTGAGGCTGAATCTTAAAGGAGTCCAAGAAGGGTAATCAATGGAGGTGAAGAAGGACAGAATGTCAGGTAGGGGGAACAGTCAATGGAAAGGCACAGGGTCTGGACATGGAGTCTCATGCATGAAGAATATCACCTTGGTTAACGATGCTGGATTTTAGAGTTCTTTGGAAAGGAAAGAAGTATAGGAAGATGAAAAGGTTTTGAAAGGCACTAAATTTGAAACAGAATTCTTTATATTTGATCTTAAGGTAATAGGAAACTACTGGAGTTTAATGAGCAAAGTTAGACCTACACTTTAAGAAAATCACTTTCATACTTGAGTGGAAAATGTATTGACTGAGTAGAAAAGAGAAATGTGATACTGGTTAGAAGGACATTACAACAATCTGAGATGTGATGAGGGCTTGTACTAGGGCAATGTGGCAATGTGAGTGGAGAGAAGAGCCTATATAGGAAGGACTGTAGTTGTTCTTCAATATTTTCAGTCATATCCAACTCTTTATGATCCCATTTGGGGTTTTCTTGACAAAGATATTAGAGTGGTTTACCATTTCTTTTCTCAGTTTATTTTAAAGATGAGGAAACTGGGACAAACAGGATTAAATGACTTGCCCAGAGTCACTAGCTGCTAAGTGTCTGAGGCAGGATTTAAACTCAGGAAGTCTTCCTGACTCCAGGCCTAGAATTCCACCCACTGTATCACCTAGATGCCCTCAGGAAAAAATGTTATGAAGGATAAAAAAGACAAAATTTGACAACAGACTATTTATAAGATGATGGTGCTCTCATCAGTAAAAGGAAAGTTAGAAAAAGGGGTAATGTGGAAGAAAGTTAATAGTTTTTGAACATGTTGAATTTGATGTACCAGTTAGTTCAAGGTATTCAAAAAGCAGTTAATGATGTGAGACTGAAGTTCAGGAGAATGGTCAGACATAGATACGTAGATCTGGGAATCAGCTGCATTGAATGAAGAAAATTGAAACATGTGGGAGCTGATGAGATCCCCAAATGACACTGCATTTAGAAGGAGAAAAGTAGACCTAAGATAGAACCTTGAGGGACACTCATGGTTAGTGGGTATAAAGCAAGCGCCCCAACATACACAGGGGGACCTGCTATCACAGGTTTTTTACTGCTTTTCTAAAAGGAAAGGCAACTTTTGAGGTGCTATAAATCACTTTAATCAAGCACATGTATCATTCACTTAGTTCAGGGGGAAAAGTCAGTACCCTGAACTCCAGAGAAAATACAGTGAAATTGAAATCAACAGACATGCTTCCAATTGTCTGACATAAGCAATATGTACATCATAGTTCAATACACAGATCCAACTGTCTGACATACTCAGATAGTTAGCAGAGAGGGAAGCACCAACATCTAGGTTTTCAAAGCTGGGGGACTACTAAATGGCTTCCCAGAGTCTCATCTGGCATACAAATCTCTTTCCAAAAACTAATCCCCAAAGTAAAATCTCACCCTCAGAGTACTTATACATTTTTCAGAGCCAGAGGGCATCACAACCCTTGAGAACCAGTGCCTCATAGGAAAATTAACCAAAGGTGTGGGCCTTCCTACAAATCTTCCCAGGCCCATTAATGGATGGAGAATATCTTTTTTAATCACATTATTCAATCAGAGGCACTTGATTATATTAAAACAAAAACAGTAATGATCCTACTTTGCTTGCCCTTACAGTGGGCATGACCTAGATAGATGTCCTTCACAAGAAGAAAGGTCAGACACGTAAGAGGAAAACCAGGAGAGGACAATATCATGAAAACTGAAAGAATAAACAAATCCTGGAAAAGAGGATGATTGATGGTGTCAGATGTTATAGAGAGGTCAAAAAGGATAAGAATTGAGAAAAGGTAGTTAAAATTGTCAATTAAGTGATCATTGGTAACTTGGCAGATGGCAATTTAAATCGCATAAGGAGTTCATAACCCAGACTACAGAGAGCTAAAAAATGAGTGAGAAAGGAAAAAGTAGAGTCCTAGTATAGAAGACTTTCTTACAAAGTTTACCTGAGAAATAGAGGAGAGATTTAGGATAATAAATAGTTGGATCAAGCAAAAGTTTTGCTAAAAGTAGAGGAGACTTGCTGATTTTGTAAGCAGCAGGCAAGGCACTCAGAGTAAAGGAGAGATTGGAGAGTTGAGATAAAGAGGGAGTAATAATGGGTATAATATGATAAAGACTGGAGAGAATAGAATCAAGGGCACACAGAGTTTTCCTTGTTGAAGAAAAGGGATATTAGAGATAGAAGTAAGGAGGAAATAGTGGAGGAAGATGTTCAAGTAATATGAAATGAGGAGAAAAGGGAAAGAGGGGATCAGCATGCAGTCATGGCCTCAACTAAGGGTGTGGTGAGATCCTCCCATGCCCTTAGTTGAGGCCATGATTGCATGCTGATCTGAAATGAGTGTAGTCCTAAGTGTACTGGATTTATTAGGGGATTGCAAAAAGATTGCCTTAGTACAATGAGTTAATGTAACATAAATTTGTAGTAGATCTTATCAGTTGTGTTTGGAGAAAATTTCTTCCATAACATAGGCTGGTATCTTCTTTGCAGTTTATAACCTCCAAGTGTTGCCTGGGACACTGAGGTAAAGTGATTTGTTCAGGTTCTCTGAGCAAAAATGTGAGAGACAGCACTTGAATTCAAGTCAACAATCTAACCATGCTTCTACCCTTAATAGTGTATAAGCACTGAATTTCAACAGTGAGTTGAGGAAAGGAGGAAGAGGAAATTTGTGGTACAAGTGAAAGAGGATGAACCTTAGAATCAGAAATCTTGAGTTCAAATCATACCTGTCAATTACTATATGTCTGACATTAGGAAAGTCATTTTTTCTCTTTAGGCTACAATTTCCTCATCTATAAAATGAAGGATTTGGAGAAACATTCTCTATGGTCACCTCCACATATGTGATCTTTCCTTCTCCTCTCTTCTGTCTTAGATGATGTGATACCTTTTTTTAATTTATTTATTCTGATTTACCAGTCAATATTCTCCAATAATAAGGAAGTGAACTAGTACCTCAGGGCCAAGTGAAGAAAATAACCACCATCAGAACTATGCCAACCAGCTTCATTGAGTGGGTGGGATGGTAGAAGGTATGAGCTTATTATTGAAACAAAGTCTGAGTTGACTGTTTCCTTTAAAAGCTAGATCAGTGGTGTCTTGGGTGTCCAGTTTTTATAGAAATTTATTTTTGTTTGAGACTTGAGGGAGACATCTTAGGGCTCCACAGTACTGAAAAATTCTTGAAAATCATTTCTAACATAGTTTTTAGGTGGATATGCCTAGAGATGTGGAGAGGCAACTAAAAGTTTTAGAGAAGTAAAATTTGTTTTCAAAATATGTGTTCATGCATACATATGCATGAATATGCATATGAAAAGCAAGAGAGAGAGAGTGATTTTATCTTTAATGTAAATTCACAAGGATAAAAAAATATCCTTCAGAAATAGGTAGATAAAAATGGACTGGAAAAGGAAAAAGGATGGAAAGTATATACTGTAGTTTTGCAAAAAGGAAAGATAGAAATCATTTTAGCAACACTCCTTGTTCCAGTAGTAAAAGTACAGCAAATGATAAAGATGTCTGTAAGGATAAATATGAAGAGCTCAAATCTAAAGAGAATATTCTGAATGCATAGTCAAGAGGCTTAGCTTAATGGCTTGAATAGCTGGATTTTCAAAAGGCAAGTGATGTTTCAAAGGGACCCTTGAGGTCAAACAGATATCTGAAGTAAAAGAAACTGTTCTTTCCTCTTTCAGGGATGGGTTCGCTCTTTGTATTGATGTTTTTGGCCACTGTGACCCATCAGTTTACAGAACTGGTAAGGAACTCAAATATTTCTAACTTGAAAGACCCACCCCTAACTTCAATGTAGGGTGAACAGAGTAAATGGAAATTCACAATATGAGGAATTCTTATTAAAAAACAGCTCTTCACCAAGGATTCTTAGAGAAGCCCATTATTAATGTCATGATGAGAATAAGGAATCAGAACAAAGCTAAGAACTAATGAATGGAACCAGGAAAGGTGAATATTGAATACTTTGACATGAAATGAGTAGCATATAAATTGTAAACTTCAAAATGATACTAAAGACAGTAAGACCTTGTGTAGAAATGGTTAGAGAGCCAGGCTTCCAGAGAATTAGGAATACCTGAGTTCAAGATCTGCCTGTGAGACATACTGGCTATTTGACCATGATCAAGTCACGTAACCTCTCAGTGCTCCAGTTTCTACACCAGGAATTCTCCACACCACTGACTCAACAAGCAATTATTATGTAAATAACCATGTAAAAACAAGATATTCAAAGTGTCTCAAAAGTTATAATGTAGTTTTTATCTATTAAAGCTTACAATGTTTGGGAAACCCTGTATAGAGAATAAATTAGAAATAATCAACAGAGGCATTAGCCTTAGGGGGGCATTGGGAAAGGATCATTGTTGAAAATGGGATTATTGCTGGAACTTGAAGGAATCCAGGAAAATCAGAAGACAGAAATAAGGATGAAGAGAATTATTGGTAGGGGGGTAGCAAATAAAAATGTCTAGAGTCAAGATGTGGAGTATTTTGTTTGAGGAACAACAAAGAGGCCAGAATCTCTGGCTTATAAAGTACATGGTATTAGGTGTAAGTGAATTGGAAAGGTAGGAAGGAAACTAGGTTATGAAAAGCTTTGAATGCTACACAGGAAAGTATATATTTGATTCTGGAGGTGATAGAGAGGCATTTGAGTTACTTTAATACAGAGAGATGACATGGTTAGAAACATGCTTTTTAGGAAGATTAATTTGTCGGTCAATGAAATCCCAAATTTAAACTAAAAATTTAAAGAATGACAAAAATATTTTTCATGAAAATTATTTTTAAGCTAAGAACTCAGATACTTTTTATAAATATAGCACCAAGTATTTTAGTCCTCCAGGAAGACCTATGTCTGAGGGCATCAATTATCCAGATTCCTGTCCAACAATAAACACTACCCTTAAAGCAGAGTCCATGGGTTCCCAAGTATTTCAAAAACAGATTTCAAGGGGTCTATGAATTTTGATGTGGAAAAATACAGAATTATTTCAATATAATTTGTTTCCCCTTCAATCCTAATGTATTTATTTTATACATTTGAAATCATTATCTGAAAGGGTTTTCATAGGTTTTACCATAGTGTCAAGTCTATGACAGTGCTAGATTAAGTTAGTGAACACCACAACTAACAACTTTAAGGACTAAGATGAACACAAAGGACAATACAGCAAGTAACAAATTTTCTTTGTATAATTTTCTATTAGAATTCCAAACTTTATAGCAATTTGTCCACTATGGAAAAAGAAGTGCAAAAGAAGATTGTTGAACACCACAATAATATAAGAAGATCAGTGATCCCAATGGCTAGCAATATGCTGAAAGTGGTAAGTCATACAGAGAGAGGGAAATAAGGGAAAATTTTAAAAGTAATCCCATATCAAAAGGCAGACAACATGTTCTTTCTGCTTAAAATATAGATAGACAGACAGAGACAGAGACAGAGAGAGAGAGAGAGAGTGAGAGAGAGAGAGAGAGAGAGAGAGAGAGAGAGAGAGAGAGAGAGAGAGAGAGATGATTAGATAGATAGAACTAGCATGATTTAGGAAGCAGTCCATAGCCCATAGTTTTGTGACCAAGTATCTGTCCATGGTCCTATTCTCTTTAACATTCTTACAAATTATTTGGATGAGACCATCAATCAACAAGCATTTATTAAGCATATACTTTGTGATAAACGCTGGGAAACAAAAAGGAGAGGCAGAAACTTTCCCTGATTTCTGCCCAATGGGGATGAGGACATAGCACAATTAAGAGATCTGAAAATGAAATAAATCTGTAACAGAGGTAGGTGAGGAAATAGAGAAGATAGTTAATATGCTGAATAAACAGAATCCAAATCCATAATGACAATGATAGACTAGAATGTGGAGCCAAGTGTAATAAATTAAATTTAAAGGAGAATAATAAAAAGATCTATCCAACTGTTCAAGCAGAGAATGGGGGGAGGGGTGGGAGAAGAAAGCAAGGCTGGATATCAATCCATGTTTTTAAAAAAGTCTGATGATTTTAGTAGACTGAAAACTTGATATTAGTCAACAAGATGACAAGGTAGCCAAAAAGAGCTTTAATTGCATTCATAGAGGCAAAGCATTCAAAGTGACATGAGAATCTTACTTCTTGGGCTTTGCCCTGCTCAGACCATATCTCACCATACTGTATTCAGTTTCTGGTACCATATTTTTGGGAAATACATTGACAAGTTGGAATGAATTTAGAAGAGTATTATCAGGATGCTTAAGGGACTAGAGATTATAACTATGTTGTGAAGATTATGTCTTCAACTGAAGGAAATGGAATTTTATTTAGGAGTGACATGTAAATCTTTGAAGTATTTCAAATCTTTAAATCTTTGAAGTATTATTATGTAAAAGAGGGATTTAATTTACCCAGGAAGATATTGTTATCATAAGCACCAGTGTTCATCAGCTAAAAATGCCATGTACAGTTGTTATCTCAACTTTTCCCTAACAGTACAGCTTCAGAGATGAATAGAGACAGTGAGGGCCAATTTTTTTTTTATTTTCAGTGTGATCATTCCATCTCAGTAAACAGAAAATGATAATATAAATCAGAAATTGATCTGTTGTTCTGATGATTGCCTAGACTTAAGAAAACAATAAAGAAAATGCTAATAATTCAGATTAAGCTTAAAAATGTGTCAAGCATTTTCAAAAAGTTAATTGTTAAACACCTGCCAGCACACCAATGAGTAGAAAGTAGGATAAGTGACTCTTAGAAACAAGGGGTAGAAAAGTAGGAGAGGAGCTCTTCTAGTTGTCAAAATTATGATTGGTTACTCCCCAATGACCTGGTCTCAATAACCCATGTATCTGTAGATTCATCATATAATGGTAAGATATTTGGAGCCCAAAAAATCTGAGTTCAAATCCTAATTCAGCTACTTATTACCTACACAACACTGGACAAGTTATTTAACTTTTCTGGGTCTCACTTTCTTCCTCTATTAAAAGCACTGACTAAGACTGAATACCTGCCAGCTCTAAATCTATGATCTCATTTTCCTATAATTCCCTAAAATATGAATAGAAAGTTCAAGGAGGGGAAGTGTGGTGTGAAACTCTTCCCATCATAAGTACTAGCATATATATATGACTCTCTCCATGGTCCTGGATATGACTCTAAATAAATGACACCTTTAATGTATACATCGATCCTAAATCTAGACAATGGATACCCATTCAATGCCCTGGGCTGGCTAGCACTGCTGCCAAAGAATTTATTCTTTCTCCTCTTCAGACCTCTGATAATTCATCTAGAAAATGAAATGAGGCAGATAAAGCTATTATATGAAGCAGGTCTATAGCAGATGAAGTGTTAGGTCCTTAACTACTCTATATTTTAACATATCAATGGATCTACTCTCATTGATTATTTCCCTGACCCCATCCCCATGATAAAAATAAAACTTATCCTGTGTGACTCTTGTGCATTCCCTTCTAATAATCCTCTACCACTATTACTAAACAGATCACTACCTCAAAAGAATAGTGGAAAATTTATGTACCAATCTAGTAAGATTATGTTAATTTTTACACTTTTCCAGGAATAATGAATGGACTATTGCCATAGAAAATGTCTCTTTACCTTGGTTTCACTCAAAACCCTAGGGAGATAGTCTAGTTATTTTTTCCCTCATGTTATTCTAATCTGAATCTGCATGTACAGGTTATTTTGAGATCTAATAAATAGTGCCCCTTGGGATGCCAAGATCATCATTCTGACATAATATGTATATAATATGTGAGAATTTTTTAACTGAAATTCCCTTACAGAAATAAGGACCCAGTTCTTTCTTTCCTCATGCTACATGATAGTCTGTTTTTAATAACAAATATTATAAGGTATAGGTATCTAAGTCAATGACATTGATAGAGATTAACCAAAAGGAGAAGCATAGGAATTTCAGCTCCCATAGGCTTGCAGTCTAAGAAGAAAGCTAGCACAAACAGGATAGAAACAACATTGAACTGGAAATCAGGAGAACAGAATTTTAGTCTTGATTCTGCCATTAATGAAGTATATGATCTTAGACAAGTTACTTAACTTCTCTGGTCTTTCATTTCTGTAAAATGGAGTCAAATCAAATGACTTCTGAAGCTCCTTCCAGCACTAAACTTGGAAGATCCTTTCATACTCTAAATCTATGGTCTTGTATGAGTCTTCAGTTTTATGATCTTTAAGGTCAACTTCCCAACTATCTCCATATTATACTGCCTCCACTCTATCCTTCATCTTCACTGCCTATGTCTCCCATGGACTCTGAACCTGAGAAGCCAATTATTCTAAGCACTGGGAAAATAAAGACAGTCCTTTGCTCTTCCTGCATGGCAGCCTACCTCCTTTCCTAATCACATATTTCCTTATTGATATCTCCAATACAAATTTTTCTCCCTACATCTTTGTTAGAAATAATGAATGGAGGATGCAGAGGATTCTGAGAAGATGACAGAGTAAGTCAGAAAATTCCAAACTCTCAAGATTTTCCCCCACAAAACAGTTAAAATAGCACCTTAGGGCAAAAAAAAAAGTATGGGTGAAGATAAATAAGAATAGGGCACAACCATGTCTTCCTGGGATGATTTGAGAAAATCAGAAGAAAATTCCCAAGAAGAGATTCGGTGCAAGCTAGGTTCCATTTTAACAATAAGCAGCAAGCCTTAGTGGGTTTGAGATACTGCCTCAGTCCCAGCCAAAGGAACTTTTACACAAAGGTAGTGAGGGGTCTTGGGTATTTGAGCCCAGGAAGATTGAGGGAACCTCTGCTGATAAGGAACACTGAACCCAGCTGCACTGGGAAGAGTTGGGGGAGGCACGAGGAATGGGGGAGAAGGAAAAAGTACATGCCTACTGAATACAGAAGCAAAAGGGCAGAAAGCCTCTGGCTGTGGGCACTTACAAGAGATTGGAAGTTTGACTTTGGTTCCAGGCTAGAGTGGAAAGCTGAAGATCTGGGGCAAGATACATCATTTTCCATACCCCAAGGCTAGAGGAGATTATAACAATTAAGCTATTACTACAAAAAAAAAATGCACAGGAAAAGGATAAAGAATCCAATCAGAGGAAGCAATTGTGGGAAGAGAGGTGGCCTGGATTCATCTTCAGAGGATGATACTGAAGTAAAGAAACCCCCAAAGAGTAGCATCAAACTACTCAAAAAGAAGTCATAGAAGATCTTCAGGAAGACTCTAAAAATCAAATGACAGAAATGGAGGAAAAGTTTTTTAAAAAGTGAGAATAATTCAAGAAAAACAAGAGGGTTATGAAAGAAAAGTCAACCAATTAGAAAAGGAGATCTAGAATCTTAAGGAAGAAAATGACACCTTGAAAATTAGAATTGGGAAAAGTGGAGCAAAGATAGTGGAGTAGGAGCAAGGACCTACTAGAGCTCTCCCCCAAACCCCTCAAAAAACCTGTAAAAATGACTCTGAACTAATTCTAAAGCAGCAGAAGCCATAAAATGAAAGACTGAAGTAAATTTCCAGTCTAGGAAAATCTGGAAGATTGAAAAGAAGGGTCTAGCAAACTGACTGGGAGCAGAGTACAGTTCAGCATAGGCCATGCCAGCACAGATGAACCTAGAGAAGGCTTGTGGGATTGAATTTTTGGCAGTTGCTTTGGTTTCCAGACTTCTCAACCCACAAATGCCAAAGACAGCTTCATAGGTGAATGGGAAAGATCTCTCACCTACCTGAGAGGGGAGCATGGTCCAGCCCCAGTCCCAGCCCCATCCCTGGCCCCTGCCCCAGGTTAGCAGTAATTAGTGCTGAAGTTGAGGCTGCTTCTGGAGTGCTCCATTTAACAAAGAACTCAAAAGTCAAATAACTGGATAACTGGCTGCCTCTGGAGCCCTCCACTTAACAAAGAGTTCAAAAGTCAAGTAATTGGCTGGAAAAATGAGCAAATAGGGCCAAAAAACAGACCATAGAGTCTTACTTTCTCAGTGAAGAAGTATTTTCTTATGTTATTGGTGAAAAAGAAGATCAAAACATACAACCAGAAGAAAGAAGCAAAGTCAAAGCATCTCCATCCAAAGCCTCAAAGAAATTTGTGAATTGATCTCAGGCCAGGAAAGAGCTCAAAAAGAATTTTTTAAATCAAGTAAAAGAAGTAGAAGAAAAATTTGGAAGAGAAATGATAGTGGTACAAGAAAATCATGAAAAACAAGTCAATAACTTGCTAAAGGAAACCCAAAAAAATACTGAAGAAAATAACCATTTTAAAATTAGACTAACTCAAATGGCAAAAGAAGTTCAAAAAGCCAATGAAGAGAAGAATACTTTAAAAAGAAGAATGGGACAAATGGAAAGAAAAGGTCCAAAAGCTCACTGAAGAAAATAAAAATTTGAATGGATAAAATGGAAGCTAATGACTATGAGAAATCAAGAAATTATAAAACAAAACCAAAAAATACAAGACAGTGTGAAGTATCTCATTGGAAAAACAACTGATCTGGAAAATGAATCCAGGAAAGATAATTTCAAAATTAATGGACTAACTGAAAGCTCTGATCAAAAAAAGATCCTAGATATCATCTTTCAAGAAATTATCAAGGAAAACTGCCTGGATATTTGAGAAACAGAGGATAAAATAGAAATGAAAAAGATTCATCAATCATCTCCTGAAAGAGATTCCAAAGTGGAAATTCCTAAGAATATTGTAGCCAAATTTCAGAATTCCTAGGTCAAGGAGAAAATATTACAAGCAGCCAGAAAGAAACAAATCAAGTATTGTGGAAATACAATCAGGATAACACAGAATTTAGCAGCTTCTACACTAAGGGATCAGAGGGCTTGGAAGATGATATTCCAGAGGTCAAAGGAGTTAGGATTAAAACCAAGAATCACCTACCCAGCAAAACTAAATATAATATTTCAGGGGAAAAAAATGGAACTTCAAAGAAACAGAAATGTTTCTTCTAAATAAACGTATTCTTGTTGAAATGACTACAGAAAACTTGACTTTCAAATACAAGAATCAAGAGTATGAAAAGGTTAACAGGGAAGATAAGCCATAAGGGTCTTATTAAAGTTGAGCTGTTTACATTCCTTCATGGAAAAATAATATTTGTAATTCATGACATCTTTCTCAATATTAGGATAATTGGAGGGAATGTGTGTGTGTGTGTGTGTGTGTGTGTGTACACACATGCACATACACATAAACACTATACATATATGTATTGAGAGAGAGAGGGCACAGAGTGAGCTGAATTTGAAGGAATGATATCTAAAAAAGAAAATTAAATGTTTAGAAGAATATACTAAGAGAAAGGGAGAGGTAAAATGTAATAAATCTCACATAAAAGAGGCAAGAAAGAGCTTTTACAATGGAAGGGAAGAAGGAAAAGGTGAGAGGGAATAAGTGAGCCTTCCTTTCATTTGATTTGACCTCAGGAGGGAATAACATACACACTCAGTTGGGTATGGAAGTTTATCTTATCCTACAGAAAAGCAGGAGAGAAGGGGATAAGAGAGGGTAGATAATAGAAGAGATGGCAGATTGGGGGAATGGGTAATCAGAAGCAATCACTTTGATAGAGGGACAGGTCAAAGAAGAGAATGGAATAAATGGAGAGCAGGACAGGATAGAGGAAAATATAATTCATCTTTCTCATGACTGTTATGACAGTGTTTTGCATGACTACACATATCTAATCTATATTGATTTGCTTGCCTTCTCAATAAGGGTAGATGGGGAGGGGGCAAAGGAGAGAATGTGAAACTCAAAGTTTTAAAAATGAATGTTAAAAATTGTTTTTACATGCAACTAGGAAATAAAATATATAGGCAATGGAGTATAGAAATCTAGCTTGCCTTACAGGAAAATAGAAGGGAAGGTGATGGGGGGAGTGAAAGAAGGGAGGGTAGATTGGAGGAAAAGGTAATCAGAATACATGCTGTCCTGGGATGGGGGAATGGGGAGATGGGGAGAAAACTTGAAATTCAATCTCTTTGTTGAAGTTAATGTTAAAAAACTGAAAATAAATAAATTTATTTTAAAAAAAGAAAACAAAAGTAGCATTGGGCAAAGTGAAAGCAGCAAAAGTAAGAGATCAACAAATAAAATTTGAACAATGAAAAATAGAAGAGAAAATGAAGCATCTTATAAGAAAAACAACAAATTTGAAGGATAGATCAAGAAGAGAAAATATAAAAATAATCACACTAACTGAAAGTTATGATCAAAGAAAGAATCTTGATACAATAATACAAGAAATAAAGAAAATTGTCCTGAAGAATTAGAACAAGAGGGGGAAGTAGAAATAGAAAAAATCCATTGATCACCACTTTAAAAAGACACTATGAGGCACTATTCAAATTCTGAAATCTCGAGCTCAAGGATAAAATATTAAAACATCAAGATTAAAGCAATTTAAATATGATTATGCTACAATTAGAATCACACAATACCTAGCAGCAGAAAAAATAGAGGACCATAGGTCTTAGAACACAATATGTGGAAGAGCAAAAGAACTGGGTCTCCAGTCAAAAATATCATACCCTGCAAAGTTAAGTATTTTCCCAAATGGAAAAAAAATGGATATTTGATAAACTTTCAGACTTTCAAGACTTTGCTTATAAAAATCTTGAACTTAATAGGAGACTCTACATACAAGAACCCAGAGAAATATAAGATATATACTGAAGACTGATTATAAAGGATTCATAAAGACAGACTGTTTACTTTTTATATATGTAAAATGTATGTCTAAAATTCTTGCTAATAATTGGGTAGCTCATAAGAAAGATTGGGGTAAACCTGCATATAATATGAATTTAAAAAATAAAGCCATTTAGAAACAGCTAAAAATTATTTTATATAAATGAGGTGCAAAAGGAAGCATCAATACAGAGGAATTAAGTGGGGGAGGAGGACTGGTAGTTCTGGTAACCAAATTTCATTGGGAAAGAGTTTAAGAATAAACAATACATATGTATTTAGAAGAGTATGAAAGTCTTCTAACTTCAGAAGAAATAAAATGGTAGAGGCACGGGGGAGGGGAGAACAAGGGTGGGATCTTCAGAGGGAAGAATGAGACAAGAGGTAAAAGAAAGTATAGAAAGGTGTTTAGATTTAAGGGAATGAGAGGATAGGGGGAAGGATCTTTGGAAGTGATAGGCAAGTAATAGGAGGGCAAGGTAGTGGGTAAAAGACGAGGCAGGAAGAAGAGGAAGCAAGAGCTATGCATAAACATGATAACAAAGATCAGGAGTAATCTGGGAAAGTATATGTCTATATGTGTATGTATACATGTGTATGTATATATGCGTAGCTATAGAGAAATGTATGTGAACTTTTGTAGACTTCTGGGAGGTGGGGGAGAGGAAAAAGAACAAAGTAAAAAGTACACAGACAAAAAAAAAGAAAACTCACAAGGAAGCAAAGATGGACAACTTTCAACACGAATTATTTATTATGCAGACTTCCATGAAATGAAAATTTATTGTTACACATTTTGAATCCTTTCTTATGTTCTGCTTATGCATATGACATATTTTTTTCTTTCTTACTTTTCATTTAAATTCCAATATTTAAATTTATGATATTTTTGTTTCTTTTCTCTGTTCTGTATTTTTGTTCTGTCCTTTGAGTCTAAAATATTTTTTAAAGATTTTGTAAAAAGAAATATCTTTAACCTTTACTTCACTGCTAGGCACATACCCAAAGGAGGTTAATGATAAAAAGAAACTTTTTATTTTTTTGTCTAAATATTTCTAAATTTTTATGTCTGAAATATGTCTAAAATTTTATTTGTCTAAATATTTATAGCTAAATTTTTATAGTAGCAAAAAAAGAGGAAACAAAGTAGATGTCTATTGATCAGGGAATATTTAAATGAGGTGTGGTACACACATCTAATGGAATATTACTCTACCATAATAAATAATAAATATGATGAATAAAGAGAAATATGGTAAGACTTATACAAACTGGTACCAAGTAAAGTAAGTAGAACCAGGAAAACAATATGTACAATGACTATGGTATAAATAATAAAGACTAGGTAGTGAGTATTGAGCCATAATTCAAACCATAATTCACAGGGTCTGTGACTCTAAATTCAGTATTCTTTCAGATAAGTTTGTTTACAAATGGCAGAGTATATTTTCCATATGGTCAGACAAGCAGTCACTAATTGAGCATTTATGTGCCAGGCACTTTACCTTAAATTTCTGTCTTTTTTCCTTAAAACAAAAAGGACAGTCCAATGACATCCTAGGATCAAGGTCACTGATTCTGCTTCTGCAGGCAAGACAATTCAATGACTGTTCTGCAGTGATTTGATATCAACAAGTTTGTACCTATTCTTATGACTTTTACCAGTCACCTGGTTAAGGAGAAACACTCCCTTCCCTTACCACCTATAGCCAAAAGAAATAAATCACAAAGTTTACTATCAGCAGGTCCAAGAGGAACGCTATCTTCCCATTCACCCAAGGGGAAGAACTTACGAAAAAACTGATGGTTCTCTCATCCACTGGTGCTTATTATCCTGTGAACTCGGTCAAAATAAGAGTTTCTGGTATATTAACAATTAATTTGGGTTGTGAGTCTAGCATAGCTATCTGGCAAGTCCATGGGATCCATAGGATACCACTTCAGTAAATGAAGGAAATACACTTCGATTCTTCCCAGAGTAAATAGCTGGATCACTAAATCTCAGGATTGGAAAGAGTCTTAGATACCATCTAGTCAAATTCTTTGACTTTCCAGATAAGGAAATAAAGGCTCAGATAATATTTGTAACCTGTGTAGTGTTGCACAAATACGCATGTAACATAAAGTACATATAGACATATGTCTATATATACATATGTCTATATAACATTTTGCTTGAAAAGAGCTTGACACACCCTATTTCATGTTGTTTTCATTAACAGTCCTATAAAATACAAAATACATTATTATTACCATAGTTGCAAGTTACATGTGCTGGATGAAAATCTCAGTCTCATGTTTCTAAGTTACTGGCAATACATAGCAAGAGTAACAGAACAGTCTGGAGATAGATACATGGATCAGTTGGAAGGGTTGTTGCCTTAGTTCAAGCATGAAAGTTAAGAGATGATCCAATTTCTTGAATAAAAAATGTAAAATAAAATGTCCTTTTTTCACTAAGGAATGGAGTAATGAAGCTTCTTCAAATGCTCAAAAATGGGCAAATCTATGCAACGTGAGAAACAGTGGAATTTCTAGAAGATCCATTAATGGTAAGTAATTATTTACAGCACATATACTCAGACTTTAAGAATGTTTTAAAAAGAGAATTTTAATGGTAGTATGACCAGAACTTTACTCCAGGGTGCTGAAATTTAGCAGGAACTGACAATGTTTATAATCTTTTAGAAGGTTAAAACAAACCCTGAATTTAGTACCTGATGAACAAGAATAATCTGCTAAAATGGGAAGCAACCAGAAAGCACTGTCTGCTACATCCTGACTAAATTCTTCCTTGACCCATAAAGCTACCAGTGCACCCATTTACCATAGAGGCTTTTCCACTGATTTTTGTGGTAACATTTCAGTCAATCAATCAGTAAGCATTTGCTAAGAAACTACTATATACCAGACACTATACTCAGCTCTGGGGATACAAAGAAAGGTTAAAGATAGTCCCTGCCCTCACAGTCTAATGGAGGGAATGATATCACATGTGAAAGACTGAAAAGTAGAGGGAGAGCAAGAGAGGGATATTCAGATTAGGGGCATGATGAAGTCTTACAGGCAGATGAGAAATTATGAGATAGCTACCCTGGGTCCCCTCCTTAAAGATATAAATCTAGACTTCTAATGTCCATCCTCCACCCTCTCCAATCACCAATAAAATTATAGGACTAGATTCTCCTCCCAAATGTTCTAGATGCTAAGTACCAAGAGAACTACAAAGATATAAAAGACACAGTTCCTGTCCTTGTGAGCTAGAGGGCAGAGTTAAGACACACACACCTATAGTACAAGTCAGCATTTCTGTACCTAAGAGGAGAATAAATTGTTATGAGAAGGAACTGGCTTGGAACATGGGGGTACAGAGAAAGAAATTATGGAAGACTAAATGGGGGAGATAGTATATAAGGTAAGTCTAAAAGAATGTGTTAGCTGTTAATAAGCAGAAATGGTTGGGAGATCAGAAAGCATGGGTCATTTGAGGGCCTGCGAACAGTCCAGGCCTATCTTCATATGTTCATATTCACTGCTTACCTCTGAGTTTCTTATATTTTCTATTAAGAATCATAGACTTTTAGTGCTCCAAAAGACCTCATAGAGATAACCTAGTTCTACCTCTTAGTACAATCAGGAGAAGGCAAGCATGTACAGCGTATTTTACTCTCTAGTCAGAAGATTTTAGTTTGAGATCCTGCTTTAGACAATAACTGCCTATGTGGTAGTACTTGGACAACTTACATCATCTCCTTGAGCAATGATATCTTCATCTGTGAAATGAAAGAATTGGCAAAGATAGCTTTTTTTACTGTCCTTCCCAGCTCTAGATCTGAACATGCTAGGGAATAACCCTCAGAGTTTCTACTCCTAATAATTCTATGCTAATATAAATTTCACCTTCTAGTATGCCCCAAAATATAAGCCCCATTAAAATGACAGGTCTACTGTAGAGAATTAACTGATAGAATAGTGGTCTGAAAGTCAACCAGACTGAAAATGTATAATTTACCTTCAGGTTGCAGAGTGTCCACTTGAAGAAACATTTATAAGGCAGGCTATTGTTCTTTTTTTCATTTTTATGCATAATTCACAGAAGTAAATATAGCAGAAATGTAAAGATAGGTTGGCAACTATCTTTCCACACAATTCTGTGTGGTATTTATTACCAATATTACTATTGTACTTATTTTACAGAGAAGGAAATTGAGACCTAGAGGTCAAATAACAAAACTAGGAAGTATTGCAGCAGTTTTTCAACCCAGGTTCTTCCCAGATTCAGGTCATATCCTTTTCAAAGCATCAAAAGTACATCTCTTACTGATGTAAAAATTATGATGCATCCAGGGAATGTGATTAGCCCAATTTTAAATGGTAACCCTAGGGCATATGCATACCCATTTTCCTTTGTTTCTAGTTCTTATCTTGTACTCTCAGTACAATTAGAAAAGCTGAACTGTTTCTCTCTTCTCAGGCATATCATGTGGTGAAAACATGTTTGGATCAAGCATTCCTGTCTCCTGGGATGATGTTATCCTTGTGTGGGAACTAGAGAAAAATAATTTTATTTATGGAGTAGGGGCCATCAATGAAAATCACACTTTTCTTGCTTACACTCAGGTATGATTATAGCACTGTGACCTTCCATTGATTATCTAACAATAGAATTAATCACTCAACATAGACTTTTGAACATAGTAGGCTGTTCACCATAGTTCAAATCCTACCTCTGAAATTTATCACCTCTGTGACCTTGAGAATATCGTTTAACTTCTCTGGTCTTCTGTTTGCTCATCTGTCAATGAAAGAGTTGAGCTAAATGGCCTTTGAAATTACTTCCACTTCTAGATCAATGATCTTACAATCCTTTGACTTAGTAATCGTAAACTCCTTTAGAGTAGGGAATGTCTTTTCCCTCTTTTTGTACCTTCGGTGCTTAACACAATGCTGGCACACAGTAGGTGCCTAATAAATGTTTACTGATTAGTTGATCAATTGAAATACATGGAGAAGATCTCATTGATAGAGAAGGAATGGAATGGTTACCATTTACACTGTTATAGGGCCATTTTAATTTTTAAATTATTTTTAAATATTTGAAATATTTAAAGTAAGTTAATTTAAATATCTAAAAATCTAAGTGAGAGACCATATGGAATGGGTAGAAGAACTGGTTACAGAGCTGGGTTTATGTCCTACCTCATACACATTCTGACTATATAGCCCTGGCCAAGTAACTTAATGTCTTAATAGTCTAGGCCTTTCTCCAAGACTTTAAGTTACAAAGAAAGTGCTGACCTGCAATAGTAGAGGAAGTCCCCTCAGCTGGGATTTCCCTGTACCAATGAAATCATAAGTACAGTCCCTAATAGAGGCAGTAAAGAATGAAAAGCCTGCCTGGGGACTGAGTGAGACAATCCTAGAACTAAGAGAGACAATCAAATGAGAAATTATCAGAATCCATTTAATTCCATCCAACAAACAATTATAAAGTACCTATTGTGTATAATATACTATTTGGCTACATTTTGAAAATATAGAGATAAATAAAGTCGAGGTCTTATTATCTAAATATTTGCAGTCTAATGAAGTGAGGGGAGGGGTAAGAATAAGTACAAAAATAACCCTAATATATGAGAGACACTAAAAAAGGAGAGATCTAGACAAAGTGCTAAAAGAAACCAGGAGTCAGCACTTAACTTTCATGTTGTATGAGAAGGGGAAAGTTGGAAGGTGAGAGGTAAGGGAAGAATGTAGAGAGGAAAGGGATAGGAAAAATGTATCCAATAAATAGGTGTCATTTAAGCAACTAGGTTAAAGCATATCCTGCTAATTATCATGAGCAATATGGATTGTGAACAATTTATCTTTATTTTTTAACCTATAGATGATCTGGTATAGCACTTATAAAATTGGATGTGGTTTTGCCCACTGCCCAAACAATGTATATCAGTTCCTTTACACGTGCCAGTACTGTCCAGAGTAAGTATGGTTGTCATTTATGACTGATCACTTTTCATTGATCTTTACCAAGACTCCACACGCTACACATGTTCTTATTACAGCAAGGTGAAATCTTATTCTGAGGTGAAGACAGAAACCACTCAGGTACTTTCAGACTTAGACATGCGCTTCCAAAGGGATTGACCTCATAGAGTCATCTATGTTGCCTAGACCTCAAGGCCTAAACAACATGTGATTCATTCTTTCTGTAGGTACCAGACACTAGAGTGGGATGCAAAGTGAGTTAGGAGCTAAATATATTTGAAACAAAGTACCTTCAATTCTTGTGTGCTAATAAAAAAAATGTATGAAGGTTTAGCAGTACCAGATCTTAAACTATATTACAAAGTTGTAATTATGAAGACTATCAGATAATGGCTAAGAAATAGAAAGGCAGATAACTGGAACAGAATAGACATACAATTTACATAGCAAGTAAGTATAGTAATCATGTATTTGACAATTGTAAAGTCTTAAGTCACTTAACTTCTCTTATTTCCTCATCTACAGAATGGAGATGATAGCAATATATGCATACTATACTTCCTAAGACTTCTGTGAAAATCAAATGAGATAATATATTTCAAAATCTATATTATTATAATTCATTCCTTTTATCATATTTTCTCATATTTTTGCCTTGTGCCATATTTTCTCCTGACAGTCTTCTGTCTTATTTTTAATATGAAAATGAATTCTTCAACGACTAAATACGGCACCTTTACTGATTAAAATTCAGTCATAATTTTATATACAATTTAGAGTGCTTTTATGAGAATTCAACCTATATGGTGGCTGTATTAAAAATACTTTTAAAAGTATTATTCTTTTAAAATACTTCTTTTGCCAAGCAGAGGAAATGACATCAATTCAATAACAACACCCTACAAGAAAGGTGACAGATGCACTGATTGCCTTCATTCTTGCGAAAATGGACTTTGTAGTAAGTGTAGGGGAAAAATGCATTCTCTTTATTTCTCTTTCTTTCCCTTGTTGTGTGTGTGTGTGTGTGTGTGTGTGTGTGTGTGTGTCACAGAGAGAGAGACAGAGACAGAGAGACAGAGAGAGAGACAGAGAGAACAAAAGTTTTCCATCAATGCTTCGTCATCATCTAGAGATGACCTTGGGTTCTTGAAAACTATGCCATCTTGAAAGCAGAGTCTATCAATTGGGAGGTGCTTTGAGAACAAGCCTGTTAATGAACTATGTAAGGGAGGGGATTTCTCACTGAGACCTTCAATTTGTGTAAAGGCATGATGTTTTAATATCTAAATAAGATACTCTGTTTTCGGACATACTTTTATCAGGCATGAATGCTTCTTCAATTGGATCAATTTTATTGGAAACATTTTATAATTAGTTGTAAAAGTCAGTCACACTCTCTAGGTCCATATAGAAAAATGGCAAGTCAGTCCAAGTTTGGACCAGTCACTGAGGATCATTTGGCTAAGTTCAATAAAGCTTTATCACCAGTCTGTGAAGGAGCATAGATAGCAATGAAATCAGTATCATGAAACATTAACTCACATATACATATACCCCATGCCTGAGATCTTCACCTCACTTACCTATATTTTGGAGATAAGGAGGGAGAATCTAACAGAACGTGGCAGTTATCTGAAAACTTCCTGTTCACATATGTAATGAGTCAAAATCTAATTCACAGGCATTTATCATGTTAGAAGTGAGCCCATCTAACAAGCTTCCAACAGTGAGAAATATGCTCACTTTAAACAAAGAACAATACCTTTGTAAAGTCAGGAAAGCTTTTATTAATCTTTACATCCATTCCCACTGAACGAATGATTAGCCTTTCCAGTAAAGTTAAAGGACTACTACAACACATTCAGAAAGATGGGACTTCTTAAACTGTTTCATGAACTTTGGATCTCCTGTGATACCATCCCCTGGCCATGTGACTTTATGGTCTCCTCTCTGATAGGTTTTTCCTCACACAGCAACTTGAACCTGCACATTAGCTTCTGACTTCTAACCTGTTCGTGCTAGTTTGCAACACTTATCACCTAGAACTGTGGAAAACAGACCTTCCTTGTTTCCCACAAACTCCCCCATTTTTCTCTTTACTAAAATTTCTTTTTCCACACCTAAATCCAATCAATACCTCCTTATATTCTTTCCCCTATTAATTCTTCCCTTCATCTATCTCTCCTTTATATAAATATAGGAAAGGAGCAAATGTTACGAGTGCATTGACAAATTAAAAGGGGCAGTCCCCTTTCACAAGCATAAATACAGAGATTCAAACTAAAAAGGTAAATCACTGAATTGTCCATTTAAAGGTTCCATCTTATACAGCAGTCTGGGGAGCAACATAATCTGGTGCAGTTTTCTAGCCTGGATTCTCCTTCAAGACATCTTCAGCACGCATCTCAGCATCTCTCTCCTTTGTCTTCTCATGGAAATCTGGATGTCCACTCTTCTACAAAACTCATCTTGATATAATTTTAGATTACCATTCCTATCACTTTTACAAAATCAAAATTGGAACTTTGACCAGTTATCATGTTCAAGAAATTCACATTAGAACTCAGTTTTTACATTTTATGTTAATTCACTATTCCTTTCCCCCATCAGGAGGATGAGATTTCACTAAGGAGTTAATAACAATCTCTAGTACATACATGAATACAATAAATAATCATTTTTAACACAGGACATATCACCTTATAAAACAATTTCAACTTCTGGTCATGTGATGCTTCTTCTAAAGCATTTACAAGACAGACCGCAAACCTTCTTTTAATATTAACCAACTGAGATAAAATAATAATAACTACGTATGCTGACCTCACAGGCCCTTGACCTGATGGTCCCCATACTATTACTATGAATTAAAGGATCCTAACTTAT
Source organism: Bettongia penicillata ogilbyi (assembly GCA_023548195.1). Classification (NCBI taxonomy): domain Eukaryota; kingdom Metazoa; phylum Chordata; class Mammalia; order Diprotodontia; family Potoroidae; genus Bettongia; species Bettongia penicillata. The sequence goes on along the minus strand of JAJHZJ010000089.1, from coordinate 14,046,421 downwards.
TGTTGTAAGCCTGAAATCCTAAACCTAATAGATTAATTTTTGGACTTAGATGTTCCCCTATCAACAATCCATTATTTAATAGATCTGGTATTAAACTTACAAAACTTTTGTTTACAGGAAATTGCCACTAAGAGTAGGGACATTTCAGGGAAACAACATCTCCCTCACTTCATGTCAGTTCCAGGCAGTAGTAGATTGTCAGCTGGCATATGAACAGGCTTAAAGTCTTTCAGGTGTCAGTGGGGAAATTGAGTCAGGAGAATACTAACTCAGCTCAGGTTGAACAGTTGCTCTCCCAACTTTCCCATGAGATCATCCCTTTGCAATTCATACCAGCATTGCACAGACTTGATGGCATCATGGATCAGTGGTTCATACAGTTTTTCTTGCTATCCACAGCTGGAGCTGAACTTAGAATAGCAGTCAGATAATAGTCCCATAAAAATCTTAAAATAGCAAGCTCCAATAATCAGTTTCAGATATGACTATAATTTCACATTGGCTGAAGAAGATCTTTTGAAGCAAGTGTTAAGTAGCTTGCATGCCTTTCTATACATGTTCTAGTTCTGATTAAATAACAATCATAAAATCAAATTTATCATTAAGCCATGTTATTGCTCTAATAGACTTACATCTGGTTCCCAAGCTTCCCTATTTTTAGTCTAAAAGAATGAGCTACGCATATGATAAGTTCAAACACTAACTTCAAATTATGTTCATGAAATGAATTCAAAGCAAAACAGAAACATTTAACTTTTTCATCAGTACAAAATATTACCAAAGGTTACCTGCTTCTAAGGAACTTAGACTGAAATTATTTTCCCCAAACTGAAGATGTCTCTGATTTAGTCTCAGTAATTAATTTAGTTAATTGGTTAAATACCAATTGCTTTTACATCATTTTGTAACATATAAAGAACTTATTCCAAGTAAGAAGCTTTGCCCCTTACCTCAAAAGCCTATTGGTCCCATTTGTCTAAAAAGGGCCCTGGAAAATCTCACCTTGAAAGCTCCTTGGATTTCTCTACTTGATCTGGCTCTCTAGAGTCCCATAAACGTTTTCCTATCATTATGCGCAAATTTCAGTTCTATTTCCCACCCTTGATTCTATCAATCCAAATCTCCAGGTTACTGACTACTCCCATCAAGACCACTCCTGGAGCCTCTAGACTATCTGGAGTCACCCAAAGACTCTTTCCTCAGTCTCTCTGTTTATAAAATAACAAACTTTGACCTTCTTTGGCTGAAAGAAGGTTTGGGTTGAATTCATTTGAGCAAAACTCAGTGTGTTAGTGTTTTGGGGTCCCAATCACCCCTAATCTCAACAATTCCATACAATTGCAGTTAACTTTACATTAAGTCTTGTTCTATGAAACAATGATACATCACATTTATACTTTGATTTCCTTTCCTTTATCTAATTATAATTTCAGGGATTTTATCCTTCACAAGACCATACCAGAGTACTCATTTACCAAATTATTTGAAAACAGCAAGATTCCATTCCTTGCATTGTGCTTACATATTAAACTATCTCTTTTGATTATAGAAACATACCTTGAAGATGAAAAGCAAGGACTCAGTTAGATATCATCTCCACTTTATAGTCAGACTCAAGAAGTGTCAAGTGGAAAAACACTCCTTCTCAAAGGAACACAATAGGGAAACTGAGCCAGAAGGATCCTATCCCAGGCTGAGGACAGAATTGTCCCCTGAGGCAAACTTCTACCTATAAGTCACATTCCTATCTGAGTACAGTCCCAGTGACTTATACAATAGATGGCAGGTTTCACTAACCAAAAATTTTATCAGGACTAACATCTTAAATCTTGAAATTTGTCCTAAAGCTCAATCACTAGAGATCATTTATCACCAAAACAAATTCCTTATTTAGGAACTACATATTACAAACAATTTACACTTTACACAGAGATTACAACTTTAACAAAGCAAGGTGCCATGCCATTTGGGTGATGATTTTAGGCTTTTCAAGTCTTTAGGGCCCAAGGTGGGGCTGGTGCCCCTGTTTTCCTCCAACAATAGGAAAGAGTTACATCTTTTCTCTGAGCAGCTCTGAGTTCAGATTAGATCTTAAGAAGCCCTTCTGTAATGACTGGACTTCAAAAGGAAAGGGGGATGGGGCCAGGAAGCTTTCTTAAAGTTTATCACAGAGCTTCCTGGAGCTATAAAACTCTTGGTCTCCCTTATTTTGTCCCTTATCTTCCAACCCCCCATAAAACCTTTATATAAAAAATTAGCTTACAAATATAGATTTGGTAGGTAGGCCTTCCAAAAATCATACAAAAGATTTTACGAAACATTTCTTCATACAACAAATATTTTCCTCTTTGAAAAACAGTTTACAATTTATCATAAAACCCTCATGAACCTAACTGACAAAAATTATGAAAGATCCAAAACCAAGGTCTTTGCACATTCTCCCATAAGCTTCCTTTTACAAACATACTTTTTTAAGTGCTTGATTCATGGCAAAAACAATTTTAGTTAAAACTTTCTTAACAGCAGAAATAAACTTTTTTAACATACTTAACACATCCTTAGAAAGAACAGGCTTGGAAATCACACCTATATGTAAAATACACAGTTTTTTTTTCCCAAGGATTTTCATTTTCTCAACAAGAATTCTACAACAAAGAAACTCTTACACAGAATTCATAACAGTTTTTTTAACCAATTCATCATTAACATCATTACATTAACAATGTAATTCCTAATATAACAACATTTAGATTTACTTAAAAATTTAAATTATTTAAGTTTACTTAAAATTTAAAATAAGCCATTACCCATCCAGGTGAATGCATTTCCACATCACCTTGCACAGTGATTCATCTTCTTACCACCACATGGGAACATTCTGTCACCTGA